>JARGYO010000080.1:1200000-1798509 GCA_029206835.1 Rana muscosa
CAGGGCTCAGGGGGATGCTACGTACAGAGTGCAGGGCTCAGGGGGATGCTACGTACAGAGTGCAGGGCTCAGGAGGATGCTACGTACAGATTGCAGGGCTCAGGCATGCATTACATACCGTGTGCAAAAGTCAGGAGTGTGTTGTACAGAGTGCAAGGTTCAGTAGTGCATTATCTACATAGTGAAGGTTCAGGAGGAGGCTACGTACAGCATGCAAGGTTCAGGAGTGCATTACATACAGAGTGCAAGGTTCAGGAGTACGTTGTACAGAGTGCAAGGTTCAGGAATTAGTTAAACTGCAAAGACACCAATTAAGTAAACTTCTCTTCAAAAATCTTTATTACCAGCATACAGGAGCCGAGGCAAGAATGCAGGCATCAGATGTATAATAAATGAGTGCAGCCTAGTAGGACATGCAGCAGTGGGAACTGAACATCCATCCAGCACAGCCAGGAATTGGTGGGCATGCCAGGGGTGTACGGCCAGGGCCGGTGCAAGGATTCCCCCCCCCAGATATCAGTTGAGTCCCCCCCAAAGCCCCGACAGCATAGACATCTAATTTATGAGCTCTGCTGCCTCTCTGCAAAGAAACAGTCTCATCCATCTCCTTATTGGCTAGTTGCTGCTGTTCTGTCTGGCAATCCTCTCCCTGTCAAAGGCAGTGTGCTCTGCAGCAAGCAGCAGTGAGTATGCCAGGTTCTCACCTGATCTCATGAGCTGACGGCACATCTCCTGGCCTGGGGACCATGGCACTACTGCTTCCCAGGCTCTTCACACTCTCCCTGCATAGGCTGCCGACCCGCCACTCCCCCTGCCGGCCCCCCACTCTCCCTCCCGGTCCTGCCACAACACTACTCTCCCTCCCTTTCCTGCTGGCCCACCACTCCCCCTCCCGGTCCTGCCGGCCCACCTTTCCCCCCCGTTCCTGCTGGCCCACCACTCCCCCTCCCGTTCCTGCTGACCCACCACTCTCCCTCCTGGTCCAGCTGCCCCTGTGTTTCACTACTTTTGAGGTGGTTCTGCCCCACTAAACTGGCAGTCCTCTCCACTTTACTCTGCCATGTTTTTAGAACCTGTGCATACCTATCCCTCATCTTCACCCTCCAGACCAGCTGCTACATCTCCTGGCAAAGGAGTCCCTGCACTGTGATCCTCCAGACTCCTCTCACTCCCTCTAGGATTAAAGGATACGTTTAACTCTATGGAAAAATTCATAAATGCACAGATTTTTGCATAAAAAAATGTGCATTTACTTTTTCCAGCAGGGGCCTGGAAAGCATTGCACCCATGATCAGTAAAGGTTCAGGTTTTTTTTTTTTTAAAACATGTCATACTTACCTCCGCTGTGCATTTGGTTATGCACAGAGTGGCCCTTTTCCACGTCTTCTGGGGTCCCTCAGTGGCGCTCCTGGCTCCTCCTCTTCACGAGTGTCCCATCAGAGATGCACTCTCCTACGCAGTAGTGTATTTAGGTTTTGTGCTGCCCTAGGCCTGACTAAACTCGTGCACACCCTAATTTAAATATGACCCACCCCATCCTGTCAAGGCCACACCCCTTGCAGTTTAAGACCCACCCTAAAATTTTTGAGTGGGGACACTAGTTATGAGGGCCTGGGGGGTCAATGGATTCCCTTAATTTGCATAGATTTCCTCTCACTTCCTGTTTGGCTATGGGGCAGGAAGTGAAGGGAAATCTCTGCAATGGGACAGGGATGGTAAAAAATAAACTGACCGGGGCTATAACCCTCCCTTACTCTATCCAAAATGAAAAAAAAAAAAAAGTGTTGCCTATAGTTCTACGTTAAGCACAAATTTCTGATAATTTTATGGAGAGGACTAAGAAGATATGACCATGCCAATGGTGCAGCAGAAAACATATAGCACAGTGAGGAGGGTTTGTGGTCCAGGTTGATAGGACAGTCAAAATTAGAAAATTAGAATTAGCTCAGGAGATCAGGTGAAAACCTGGCATACTCACTGCTGCTTGCTGCAGAGCACACTGCCTTTGACAGGGAGAGGATTGGCAGACAGAACAGCAGCAACTAGCCGATAAGGAGATGGATGAGACTGTTTCTTTGCAGAGAGGCAGCAGAGCTCAGAAAATAAGATGTCTATGCTGTCGGGCATTTGGGGGGGACTCAACTGATATCTGGGGGGGATCCTTGCACCGGCCCTGGCCGTACACCCCTGGCATGCCCACCAATTCCTGGCTGTGCTGGATGGATGTTCAGTTCCCACTGCTGCATGTCCTACTAGGCTGCACTCATTTATTATACATCTGATGCCTGCATTCTTGCCTCGGCTCCTGTATGCTGGTAATAAAGATTTTTGAAGAGAAGTTTACTTAATTGGTGTCTTTGCAGTTTAACTAATTCCTGAACCTTGCACTCTGTACAACGTACTCCTGAACCTTGCACTCTGTATGTAATGCACTCCTGAACCTTGCACGCTGTACGTAGCCTCCTCCTGAACCTTCACTATGTAGATAATGCACTACTGAACCTTGCACTCTGTACAACACACTCCTGACTTTTGCACACTGTATGTAATGCATGCCTGAGCCCTGCAATCTGTACGTAGCATCCTCCTGAGCCCTGCACTCTGTACGTAGCATCCCCCTGAGCCCTGCACTCTGTACGTAGCATCCCCCTGAGCCCTGCACTATGTACGTAGCATCCCCCTGAAGCCTGCGCGTAGCATCCCCCTGAAGCCTGCACGTAGCATCCCCCTGTGCCCTGAACCCTGCAGGTAGCATCCTCCTGAGCCCTGCACCCTACAGGTAGCATCCTCCTGCACCCTGCAGGTAGCATCCTCCTGAGCTCTGCAGGTAGCATCCTCCTGAGCCCTGCACGTAGCATCCTCTTGAGCCCTGCACGTAGCATCCTCTTGAGCCCTGCACATAGCACCCTCCTGAGCCCTGCACATAGCATCCTCCTGAACCCTGCATGTAGCATCCTCCTGAGCCCTGCACCCTGCACATAGAATCCTCTTGCACCCTGCACGTAGCATCCTCCTGAACCCTGCACGTAGCATCCTCCTGAACCCTGCACGTAGCATCCTCCTGAACCCTGCACGTAGCATCCTCCTGAACCCTGCACGTAGCATCCTCCTGAACCCTGCACGTAGCATCCTCCTGAACCCTGCACCAGCACATAGAATCCTCTTGCACCCTGCACATAGAATCCTCTTGCACCCTGCACATAGCATCCTCTTGCACCCTGCACGTAGCATCCTCTTGCACCCTGCACGTAGCATCCTCCTGAACCCTGCACATAGCATCCTCCTGCACCTAGCACGTACCACCAGCATACAGGGGGTACACTGACCACCAGCATACAGGGGGTACACTGACCACCAATATGCAGGGCCAGTGGTTACCAGTATACAGAGGACATAACAAATCAAGTAAAACCACTGCCATGAAACAAAAAAAAATCTCAAAAGCAATAAGTGAATCTTGTTAGCTGGTTCCCTCATCTAATGCAAATCAATAAAAAGCAAAAAAATGCAGCGCTGCCCTACACGTCATCTATTAAAGTATACAAATTGACTTATAAGTGCAATGGTAACACCTATAAATTAATATCCAGTGCAAATCAACCAATGTATTTCAATATGAATATAGTAGTGATGGGGTCACCCCCTCTGTAAAAATATTTAGAGAAACTGCAGAGCTTCAATGTCTAAATAATGGTGAAACCCCCTATATATAAAATCAAATAAAATGTACAATTAATGTACATATTATACACTTTATTAATATGATTATTTATAGGGGGTTTCACCACGATTTGCACATTTGCAGCTCTGCAATATTTCTTACCTTTTGCAGAGAGGGTGAGACCATCACTACTATGTTCTAATACACTGCTTGATTTGCATCTCTGTTATAATTATTGTATGTAGGGGGTTTCACCATTATTTGCACATTGAAGCTCTGCAATTTATCAAAATATTTTTGCAGAGGGGGTGACACATCACTACTATATTCATATTGCAATACATTGGTTGATTTGAACTGGATATTATTTTATAGGTTTTACCATTGCACTTATAAGTTCTTGCCTCGGCTCCTGTATGCTGGTAATAAAGATTTTTGAAGAGAAGTTTACTTAATTGGTGTCTTTGCAGTTTATCTAATTCCTGAACCTTGCACTCTGTACAACGCACTCCTGAACCTTGCACTCAGTATGTAATGCACTCCTGAACCTTGCACGCTGTACGTAGCCTCCTCCTGAACCTTCACTATGTAGATAATGCACTCCTGAACCTTGTACGCTGTACGTAGCCTCCTCCTGAACCTTCACTATGTAGATAATGCACTACTGAACCTTGCACTCTGTACAGCACACTCCTGACTTTTGCACACGGTATGTAATGCATGCCTGAGCCCTGCAATCTGTACGTAGCATCCTCCTGAGCCCTGCACTCTGTATGTAGCATCCCCTGAGCCCTGCACTCTGTACGTAGCATCCCCCTGAGCCCTGCACTCTGTACGTAGCATCCCCCTGAGCCCTGCACTATGTACGTAGCATCCCCTGAAGCCAGCGCGTAGCATCCCCTGAAGCCTGCGCGTAGCATTCACCTGAAGCCTGCGCGTAGCATTCACCTGAAGCCTGCGCATAGCATCCCCCTGAAGCCTGCGCGTAGCATCCCCCTGAAGCCTGCGCATAGCATCCCCCGAAGCCTGCGCGTAGCATCCCCCTGCACATAGCATCCTCCTGTGCCTTGAACCATGCAGGTAGCATCCTCCTGAGCCCTGCACCCTACAGGTAGCATCCTCCTGCACCCTGCAGGTAGCATCCTCCTGAGCTCTGCAGGTAGCATCCTCCTGAGCCTTGCACTCTGTATGTAATGCACTCCTGAACCTTGCACGCTGTACGTAGCCTCCTCCTGAACCTTCACTATGTAGATAATGCACTACTGAACCTTGCACTCTGTACAACACACTCCTGACTTTTGCACACTGTATGTAATGCATGCCTGAGCCCTGCAATCTGTACGTATCATCCTCCTGAGCCCTGCACTCTGTACGTAGCATCCCCCTGAGCCCTGCACTCTGTACGTAGCATCCCCCTGAGCCCTGCACTATGTACGTAGCATCCCCCTGAAGCCTGCGTGTAGCATCCCCCTGAAGCCTGCGCGTAGCATCCCCCTGAAGCCTGCGCGTAGCATCCCCCTGCACGTAGCATCCTCCTGTGCCCTGAACCCTGCAGGTAGCATCCTCCTGAGCCCTGCACCCTACAGGTAGCATCCTCCTGCACCCTGCAGGTAGCATCCTCCTGAGCTCTGCAGGTAGCATCCTCCTGAGCCCTGCACGTAGCATCCTCTTGAGCCCTGCACGTAGCATCCTCCTGAGCCCTGCACGTAGCATCCTCCTGAGCCCTGCACGTAGCATCCTCCTGAACCCTGCATGTAGCATCCTCCTGAGCCCTGCACCCTGCACATAGAATCCTCTTGCACCCTGCACGTAGCATCCTCCTGAACCCTGCACGTAGCATCCTCCTGAACCCTGCACATAGCATCCTCCTGAACCCTGCACATAGCATCCTCCTGAACCCTGCACGTAGCATCCTCCTGAACCCTGCACCAGCACATAGAATCCTCTTGCACCCTGCACATAGAATCCTCTTGCACCCTGCACGTAGCATCCTCTTGCACCCTGCACGTAGCATCCTCTTGCACCCTGCACGTAGCATCCTCCTGAACCCTGCACGTAGCATCCTCCTGAACCCTGCACATAGCATCCTCCTGAACCCTGCACATAGCATCCTCCTGAACCCTGCATGTAGCATCCTCCTGAACCTTGCACATAGCATCCTCCTGCACCTAGCACGTACCACCAGCATACAGGGGGTACACTGACCACCAGCATACAGGGGGTACACTGACCACCAATATGCAGGGCCAGTGGTTACCAGTATACAGAGGACATAACAAATCAAGTAAAACCACTGCCATGCAACAACAAAAAATCTCAAAAGCAATAAGTGAATCTTGTTAGCTGGTTCCCTCATCTAATGCAAATCAATAAAAAGCAAAAAAATGCAGCGCTGCCCTACACGTCATCTATTAAAGTATACAAATTGACTTATAAGTGCAATGGTAACACCTATAAATTAATATCCAGTGCAAATCAACCAATGTATTGCAATATGAATATAGTAGTGATGGGGTCACCCCCTCTGTAAAAATATTTAGAGAAACTGCAGAGCTTCAATGTCTAAATAATGGTGAAACCCCCTATATATAAAATCAAATAAAATGTACAATTAATGTACATATTATACACTTTATTAATATGATTATTTATAGGGGGTTTCACCACGATTTGCACATTTGCAGCTCTGCAATATTTCTTACCTTTTGCAGAGAGGGTGAGACCATCACTACTATGTTCTAATACACTGCTTGATTTGCATCTCTGTTATAATTATTGTATGTAGGGGGTTTCACCATTATTTGCACATTGAAGCTCTGCAATTTATCAAAATATTTTTGCAGAGGGGGTGACACATCACTACTATATTCATATTGCAATACATTGGTTGATTTGAACTGGATATTATTTTATAGGTTTTACCATTGCACTTATAAGTCCATTTGTAGAAATGTATAAAGGAAGTGTAGAGTTGTGCTGCATTTTTTTGTCTTTTTATTGGTATACAGAGGCCAGGATATACTGATCACCATTGTACGCCATGAAGAATCCTCCACTTTCTGACCACGGCAGCTTGCTGGCCACGCCCACAGGTAGCACACCGCATTAGCACCCTCACTTTTACCTCAAGCACCACCATAGTACCTCTAAAAATAAATTGTCTGGGGCCGCCCCTACCCAGATTGGATTTTAATTTAGCTGCCCTATCCCTCCCTCCAATCTTATCTTCTTAACATTTAGTAGTCATATCCCAAAAAATTCTAAGAAGTATCTTTTTTTTTATCTCATGGAGGAAATGTGAGAAACAACATATATATCATTCAATCATTCCATAAACACATACACTGCATATATCATTTAGGAAAATATTCCTATAAAATAGTTTACCATTTGCCAATAAAAAATATATTTTTAAATGTCCCCGGATTTCATTTTAAAAATCTGGTCACCTTACTGTATGCGGGACCATCAGAGTGCATGCACCGGTAACATCACCGGCTGCATGCACTCTGAATATTTCCTAAACTGTGCAAGTTTAGGAGATATTCACAGTACCTACAGGTAAGCCTTACAATAGGCTTGCCTGTAGCTACAAGTGGTAGAACAAAGTTTACTACTACTTTAAGGTAAACAGGTGTTGTGATTCATTTGGGTGGAGGAGTCCTTGAAGTAAGGGTGTCCAGAATCTTCAGCTAGCTATGAAGGGGCCCAAAAGATGTTGCTGTGCAATGGTGACCAGCAAAGGTGAAGAGCATAAGCAAGGTGTTTCCCAGCAGAGGGCCTTGTTTGTAGAAAAGATTGTGTAAAGGTGTCTGTATGTAATACTTAGGGGTGGGCTTCTGCCCACTCACCAATCCTGTTAGCGTGTCCCGGAACAGGCATTGAATCCATTGAAATCCTGGCTCTGCAGACTACATGTCCCACAATCCCCTGCATTCAGTAGTGGTCTCTCAGTGTTATTTTGCAATCAGGAAATTATGTCATAATCCCCATGCTGAGCACTAGATGGAACAAAGCTCAAAGCAAACTTCATTAAGAAATGTCCCATGATGGCAAATGCAATATAGCAAACAATTGGCTATATCACCTTTGCATTCAGAGGCGGCTCTCTAATTAGGCGGTCGCCTTAGGCCTCGCCCCCTTAAGGAGGCCTCGCCTCGCGGCCGCCTAATTTGCCCATACCGCAACCTTGATGATTCGCCGGGACCGTCCTGCAATATGATCCAGAGTCCCGGCGAATCAGAGTCCAGCGGCAATGCCCGCGGCTTGTGCGGGGTGTCTCCATTCCCGCACGCCGCAAGCTTCCACTTTACTGTGTATTCAAGCCGGCCCGGCATCTCTCCCCAGCTGCGTGACACACACACAGTGCAGTGAGTGCACTGCAGAGCGGAGCGAACTGAAGCCGCCCCTCCTCCTCCTGTGCTGTAATGTTTTCCTGTCACTGTGCACAGGACAGAGGTCAGAGGAGGAGGGAAGGAGGCATACTACCTGTACGGAGAGCAAGCTGGTCTTGACAGTCTGATTAATCTAAAAGTGAGTCGGACTCGAGGAGGGGGGCATGAAGAAGAGGGTGAGCCTCTCACTTCCTGTTTGGGTATGGGGCAGGAAGTGAAGGGAAATCTCTGCAATGGGACAGGGATGGTAAAAAATAAACTGACAGGGGCTATAACCCTCCCTTACTCTATCCAAAATGAAAAAAAAAAGTGTTGCCTATAGTTCTACCTTAACCACTTCCTTACTGGGCACATAAACCCCCTTCCTGCCCAGGCGAAATTTCAGCTTTCGGCACTGTCACGCTTTGAATGACAATTGCGTGGTCGTGCGACGTGGCTCCCAAAAAAAGTTGACGTCCTTTTTTTCCCACAAATAGAGCTTTCTTTTGGTGGTGTTTGATCACCTCTACGGTTTTTATTTTTTGCGCTGCAAACAAAGAAATAGCGACAATTTTGAAAAAAAACACAATATTTTTAGATTTTTGCTATAATAAATATCCCAATTTTTTTTTTAAAAAAAATATTTTTTTCCTCAGTTTAGGCCGATACGTATTCTTCCACATATTTTTCGTAAAAAAAATCGCAATCGCCGTTTATTGATTGGTTTGCGCAAAAGTTATAGTGTTTACAAAATAGGGAATAGATTTATGGCATTTTTATTAAAAAAATATTTTTTATTAGTAATGGCGGCGATCAGTGTTTTTTTTCGTGACTGCGACATTATGGCGGACACATCGGACACTTTTGACACATTTTTGGGACCATTCACATTTATACAGCGAACAGTGCTATAAATATGCACTGATTACTGTATAAATGTGACTGGCAGGGAAGGGGTTAACACTAGGGGGCGAGGAAGGGGTTAAATGTATTCCCTATTGGTGATTCTTACTGTGGGGGGAGGGGACCGACTGGGGGAGGAGACCGATCTGTGTCCCTATGTACAAGGGACACACCATCGGTCTCCTCTCCCTGACAGGACATGGATCTGTGTGTTTACACACACAGATCCATGTCCTTGTCTGTGTAACCGCTGATCGCGGGTGCCTGGCGGACATCGCGGCCGCCAGGCACACGCATCGGCATTACAGTGACGCGCGCCCCCCCAGTGGCCAAAGAAGCGGAGGCCGTAAAAAGACGGCCTCCCGGATTTGTAGAGCCACCTCGCGGCCGTATATAGTCGTACGGCCGGAGCGAGGTGGTTAAGCACAAATTTCTGATAATTTTATGGAGAGGACTAAGAATATATATGCCAATGGTGCAGCAGAAAATATTTAGCACAGTGAGGAAGGTTTGTGGTCCAGGATGATAGGATAGTCAAAATTAGAAGAAGCGCCCCCCCCCCACAGTTGCGGAATGCCGGCCTCCCGCATACTGGAAGTATAATTTGCCTCTCAGCCCAGTCCGCCCCATCAGACTGGCGCTACACTAACAGTGTAGCGAAAGCCGGTGGGGACTCTTTCCGTGCTGCCCCCCTGCAAAGTGCTGCCCTAGGCCTGGGCCTTGTTGGCCTAGGCCAGGATACAGCGTTGGGTACAGTGGCTGCATTTGATTGGTACAGTGGCTGCATTTGATTGGTACAGTGGCTGCATTTGATGGGCCCAGTGGTTGCATTTGATGGGTACAGTGGCTGCATTTGATGGGTACAGTGGTTGCATTTGATGGGCACAGTGGCTGCATTTGATGGGCATAGTGGCTGCATTTGATGGGTACAGTGGCTGCATTTGATGTGTGATCTCTTGTATCATGTCTGCAGCCTCTGACCATCTTTTGTATCATGTCTGCACAGTCTCTGATCATCTCCTGTATGATGTCTGCAGTCTCTGACCATCTCCTGTATGATGTCTGCAGTCTCTGACCATCTCTTGTATCATGTCTATGACTTTCTCACTCTGCGGAAGGTGCTCCAGAGCCCCCTCTACATTAGAGTTCCCATTTTAAATGCAAGTTGGAACACTGTGACGTAAAGGGGAATGCAGTGGACTCTGATATAAAGGTAATCTTTGGTCACCAGAGTTTCCCCCCTCCCTTACATTAGAGTCCCCCTTTAGATCATGATCCGCAGCATTCCCCTTTATATCAGAGTTCCCTTGCACTAAAAGGGGGAATCCTGCAGACTCTGATATACACGGGAGCTCTGTGCTGGCTGGGTTATATTAACCTGACCTTCATGTAAATGGAGAAATATGCGTGTAATATATATATTTGATTAAAGAAGAGTTGGTTAGAGAAAATTCTATAAACAGTGAATTCATAGTTCATAGACTTTAAAACTCTTAATATATGCAATTTATACAGTTAATTTCTATCACTTGAATTATTTTTCCCATTATGGGCGGGAGTGGGGCCTCATGTCTCAGATTTGCCTAAGGCCTCACAAAGCCTAGAGCCGCCTCTGTTTGCATTCATCTTAACATGTTGGATACAAAAATAATTGTCTGTGGTGCAGTAAAATATATGTAAACATAATTAACAAAATCTAATAGATTGTCAGCTCTAACGAGCAGGGCTCTGATTTCTCCTGTATTGAAACTGTACTGTCTGCCCTCATGTTGTAAGGTGCTGTGCAAACTTTTGGCGCTATATAAACCGTGTATAATAATAATACATTTAAATTTGGCAAAGCTGAACTTCAGGCCGATATAACAGACACAGATTAACTCTGAATTCTGTAACACATCATGTAATTTCTAAATGCAAGCAGCGCAAGCACCTGAATTTGAATTGGTATCAGCCTCTTACAATCCCTGTACCGCAGAGCTCAGAATGTGGGAGGGATACACAGCACAAGCAGTCCATCAGTTTCCCTACAGTGCTCATGGACTAAAACGAACCATGTTGATAGGAGGAGAGAGAAGAGTGAAAGAGAGATGAGTTCATCAGTCTGCTACTTCTCTTTCATTGTCCCGTCACAGCCTGGTGGAAGAACTAGGTCTGTAAGTGTTCCTTAATTGCAGCAGTGGAAAAATCTGGTCCTCTGCCCCAACTTGACAGCCATTAACCACATCAATACTGGGCATTTTCGCCCTTCTTTCTCAGACCAATTTTCAGCGATCTCGCATTTTCAATGACATGCGTGGTCATGCTACACTGTACCCAAATGAAATTTTTATCATTTTGTTCACACAAATAGAGCTTTCTTTTGGTGGTATTTATTCACATTTTTTGCGATATAAGCGAAAAAAGAGCGAAAATTTGAAATTTGAGGAAACACTAAGACTGACCAGGGACCACGTCTTAACCACTTCCCTACCCAGCCATAGTCAAATGACGTCCACAGACGGGATCTCCCATCCTGGGTGGACGTCATATGCCGTCCTCGGCTTTGTAGGGGGATATCTGAATGATGCCTGCAGCTAGAGGCATCATTCAGATATCCTTTTAAAGTGCCGGCGATTCTGCGCACCATAAGAACGATCATAGCGGCGGTTCCACCGCTTGATCGTACTTATAGGCGGCGGGAGGGGACATCCCCGCCCCTCCCGCCGCCATCCGGTGCTTCTCCGGGCTCTCCCGTGCGATCGGGGACCCGGAGCGAATCTTCCGGCGCCGTTGGTGGGTCACGTGATGAGCATAGAGATGACTGGTGACCAGATGGTCACCAGTCATCTCTATGATCGTCGGAGGCCCGGGCGCGATGTGATGACGTCATGCCCGGGTCCTCAAATGTAAACAAAGCCGCCATTGCGGCTGTAAGTATGAGATCAGTGAAAAAAATTTCAGTGATCTCATGCTTTCCAGCCTGGAGGAGAGATGTGGGGTCTTATTGACCCCGCATCTCTCAATAAAGAGGACCTGTCACACACATTCCTATTACAAGGGATGTTTACATTCCTTGTAATAGGAATAAAAGTGATCAAAAAATAAATAAAAAATAATAATACAAAAAAAAAAAAATTAAAACGCCCCTGTCCTCGGTAGCTCGCGATCAGAAGCGAATGCACACGTAAGTCGCCCACATATGTAACCGCCGTTCAAACCACACATGTGAGGTATCGCCGCATGCGTAAGAGCGTGTGCAACAATTCTAGCACTAGACCTCCTCTGTAATTCTAACCTGCTAACCTGTAAAAAAAAAACGTCGCCTATGGAGATTTTTAAGTACCGAAGTTTGGCGCCATTCCATGAGTGTGCGCAATTTTAAAGTGTGGCATGTTAGGTATCTATTTACTCGGCGTAACATCATCTTTCATATTTTATATGAAAAGATGCAATGACTGTCATTTTATTACCTAGGGTGTCTGCTAAAAAAAACATATATAATGTTTGGGGGTTCTGAGTAATTTTCTAGCAAAAGAATGATGATTTGTACATGTAGGAGAGAAGTGCCAGAATAGGCCCGGTATTGAATAGGTACAAAAAGCCCTGTATTGAAGTGATTAAAGAAATGAAGGCAATGTGTTTCCTGTGTGTGTGAGGAGCTCCATCTCAAGGGCTGACCTGGAAGACAACTGGGGGAAAATTGTATCAAAATACTTACTGTTATTTTATTTTCCTGGTACAAATCCATCGCAGCATACTAATCACATGTATGCTGCCATGTTAGCACCAGGTAAAAAAATTGGCAGTATTTTTGTCCTCCACCAATACTTAAATGACAAAACCACGTGACCTCTTCCAATGTGACAGGGTGCAGATCTAGCAGCCATTTGCTAGGCCCAAACAATGTCACATGACCAAGAATGACCTCACGGCTCCCCCTTTCACCCAACACTGTGGAGATTAGTACCGGCGAGTATCAGGGGTGCAAGGCTAGGGGGCCTTACAAAAAGACACTGTCACTTCCCTTGGACACTCAAGGTGACAGTGTCACCTCCCCTGAACTTGTGCTTTGTCCCTGAAAGGATTAAACCGGCTATTCCAAGAAAATATTACAGCAAGTATCTTATGGTTCCTCCTATCACACCGAACTAAAAGTGCTGCCAGGTTTGCTTTAAATAAGACCACATGGATATCTGTATCATAAAGCATCTTCCAATTGTAATATGTGGGAATGTTTCTAATGATAATCTGGCTCCATGGAGCATCAGGGAGGCACATTGGGGGTGGGGGTAGGTTGGTGGATTTTTTAAAGGGACTCTGTCACTTTGCCCTGAAGGAAAGAAGGGTGTCCAGAATCTTCAGCTAGCTATGAAGGGGCCCAAAAGATGTTGCTGTGCAATGGTGACCAGCAAAGGTGAAGAGCATAAGCAAGGTGTTTCCCAGCAGAGGGCCTTTGATGTAGAAAAGATTGTGTAAAGGTGTCTGTATGTAATACTTAGGGGTGGGCCTCTGCCCACTCACCAATCCTGGTAGGGTGTCCCGGAACAGGCATTGAATCCATTGAAATCCTGGCTCTGCAGACTACATGTCCCACAATCCCCTGAAAGATTAAAGAGCCAAACATTTTGTATGTAGAAACATAGAAAAATGTAATACAATATCAATAAGAGCCAGAGGCAAAAATTAAAATGGCCTCCCGAGTGCAGTGGAATGATCAACATATTGTTGTGAATGACCCCCCCACCCAGCACTGGCTGAATTCGAACAGAAGCCCACAATTTCTGTGGGCATAGAGAAAGCCAAACTGTCCAGCATTTGAAACCCTCAATACAATAAAAGGTAGTCACAGAGATCAGGACCCTGGCTTGGTAAAGGTATTTGCACCCACTTCCGGGAGTCCTCTCTGCGAGTATTCTGCGGGTAGTACGTCACTTCCCGCAGAATACCCGCTGTGTTCTGGGAAACACTCGGCTCCCAGAACACAACGGGGACCAGTGAGAACCCTGGTTCCCTCACCGAGGATGGCGGTGGGGGCAGCAGAGTGACAAGCGATTGCTCGTCTTCTGCTGCCGACGTCGCTGGACTCCAGGACAGGTAAGTGTCCTAATATTAAAAGTCAGCAGCTGCAGTATTTGTAGCTGCTGGCTTTTAATAAAAAAAACACCTTCGGGAACAACATGACCCTGTTCTGACTGCCACGGGTTCATTCTTCTCAGCCATGGCTCAGTTATACACTGACCCCTTTTCCCAGCAAACTGCCGAATCCATGCTTGACAAATTACAGCAAGGGCCAAGGCCTGTTGAAGATTACGTAACTGACTTTCGTGTTTGGAGCGCAGATACCCAATGGAATCACTCTGCACTTCGTCACCAGTTCCGTCTAGGACTTTCTGACACCGTAAAAGATGAACTTGCCAGAGTGGGAATACCCGCGTCCCTGGAAGATCTGATAAATTTAACTATTCAGATCGATCGGCGGTTTCGAGAAAGGCAATCGGAAAAATCTAAAGGGACTCTTTCTGTGGTTTCAAGGCCAGCCGCCCCTGCTCCTCTACCTGTTCCTTCCCCCAGAAGGAGGGAACAGCATAAGGCACCTCACAGCAGTTTTCATAGGTTACCTCTTTCTCCTGCTGAACGTCTACGTCGAGTCCAAGGCAGTCTGTGTCTCTACTGCGGGGAGGTTGGCCACTTCATACGAACTTGTCCGGCAGAGACCTGCAGTGTCTCTTTCCGTCAGCCTCTTGTGATGCATCTCCCTGGGAAGGATCAGTCACATGTCTCTCTTCCCATCAAGCTTCAGCTCCCCGAAAAGACGGTTGATATCTCCGGTAAGCCAGTCAACGTGAGGGTTGTGTGCCTTCAACCATGGAATGCCGAGGATAACGGGAAACATGGGAGAAGCTATGACATCCAAACGGAGGAGTTTGCTATGGCCTGAAGAAGTCTGGCAGAGAATAGGCAAGGTCTCTTGAGTAACCGGGCCTGATTTAATACCGGAGCCGTCAGCCAGATGGACATGGAACCCTTGCCTCTTGGTACCCAAGGGCAGCTGCTGAAGAGAAGCAAATGCAGAGTCCACAAAACAGCTGCAGGCCCCAGAGTCTATGATTGCAAGTACTGAAGGAAAATCCACTTTGCACTTGAAAGTGCACATGGAAGTGCAGTCGCTGTAGATCACTGTAAATCTGAGGGGAAGCTCTGAAATTAGGGGAAGCTCTGCTGATTTTATCATCCAATCATGTGCAAGCTAAAATGCTGTTTTTTATTTTCCTTGCATGTCCCCCTCAGATGTACAGCATCTGCACTTCCATGTGCACTTTCAGTGCACTTTCAAGTGCAAAGTGGATTTTCCTTTAGTAAATCAACCCCAATGTGACAGAGCCAGCCAGAGCCATGATAGAGTGTCTGCTGCCTGTGAGTTTTCATAATGTTGATGATGTTAACCAGTTGCTGATTGCCTGATAGCAGATTTACTACTACAGGACGGCCGCGCTGCGCATGATCACGTATATACGTAATCCTGCATTTCTGGGTATGGGAGCTAATCAGCGGCTCGGGCGGACTCGATGTCCACCGGTACTCGCTGATCGTTAGGCAGACCACAGTTCTGTTTTTGAACATATGTAAACAAGGCACATTGCCGTTCTGTCAGTATAGAAGACATTGATCCTGTGTTCCTGTAAAGCAGGTACAGGGATCTATGCCTTCCCTTAGTAAAAGCACCTCCCCACAGTAAAAAAAACACTGGTTAGGCACACATTTAACCCTTTGATTGCCCTAGATGTTATCCCCTTCCCAGCCAGTGTCATTAGTACAGTGACAGTGCATATTTGTAGCACTGATCACTGTATTAGTGTCACTGGTTCCCATAACCAAATGCTGGACAGTTTGGCTTTCTCTAGGCCCACAGAACTTGTGGGCTTCTGCTCAAATTCAGCCAGTGCTGGGTGGGGGGGGGGGGGTCATTCACAACAATATGTTGATCATTCCACTGCACTCGGGAGGCCATTTTAATTTTTGCCTCTGGCTCTTATTGATATTGTATTACATTTTTCTATGTTTCTACATAAGAAATGTTTGGCTCTTTAATCTTTGACTTCTCATGGTGTCTAAGGAGATTCTTTCCTTCAGGGCAAAGTGATAGTGTCCCTTTAAAAAATCCACCAACCTACCCCCACCCCCAATGTGCCTCCCTGATGCTCCATGGAGCCAGCTTATCATTAGAAACATTCCCACACATTACAATTGGAAGCTACTTTATGATTCAGATATCCATGTGGACTGGTCTTATTTAAAGCAAACCTGGCAGCACTTTTAGTTCGGTGAGATAGGAGGAACCATAAGATACTTGCTGTAATATTTTCTTGGAATGGCCGGTTTAATCCCTTCAGGGACAAAGCCATAGGTGTGCACAGCCCATTCCATTAGGGTGTGCACCCCAAAGCTCAAACACACACTACTGATCGCTCACTGTGTTCATTCAGAAAGGGAAAGGGGTCAGTAAATGACATATTTACCGGCCCCTTCCCCCATTCACCCTAAAATATCCCTGCAGTAAGAGCCGCCAGTAGAGGAAAGAGGGAAGCCAGCAGCGGTGCGTGAGGAAGGGGGGGACCTAGGGCAGTAGGGGGAATCTATGCTGCACAGAGTGATTAGGGTGTGCCTGGGCACACCTGGCACACCCTGTGCGCACGCCTATGGACAAAGCACAAGTTCAGGGGAGGTGACACTGTCACCTTGAGTGTCCAAGGGAAGTGACAGTGTCTTTTTGTAAGGTTCCTAGCCTCGCACCCCTGATACTCGCCGGTACTAATCTCCACAGTGTTGGGTGCATGGGGGAGCCGTGAGGTCATTCTTGGTCATGTGACATTGTTTGGGCCTAGCAAATGGCTGCTAGATCTGCACCCTGTCACATTGGAAGAGGTCACGTGGTTTTGTCATTTAAGTATTGGTGGAGGACAAAAATACTGCCAATTTTTTTACCTGGTGCTAACATGGCAGCATACACGTGATTAGTATGCTGCGATGGATTTGTACCAGGAAAAGAAAATAACAGTAAGTATTTTGATACAATTTTCCCCCAGTCGTCTTCCAGGTCAGCCCTTGAGATGGAGCTCCTCACACACAGGAAACACATTGCCTTCATTTCTTTAAGACGTGGTCCCTGGTCAGTCTTTTGCCGCGTACACACAATCATTTTTCCCATCGAGAAAAATTTCATTTTTTCCTTTGGACGAGAAAAACGATCGTCTCTGGGATTTTTGTCGTTTTTCTCGACGGGAAAAACTGCATTAATCACAACGAGAAAAATTAGAACATGCTCTAATTTTTCTTGTCGTGATTCCCGTTGTTTTTTTCGCGGCAGTTTTCCCATAGGGAAACACTGCCGGGGAGCCCACACACGGTCGTTTTTTTCGACCAAAAAAAAAAATGTCATTTAAAACGGCCGTGTGTGGGGGGAACAAGCTGTTCTTTGTTTTTCACGTCGATTTTCTCGACGGTGTTTTCACCGTCGAAAAAAATCGATCGTGTGTACGCGGCATTAGTGTTTCATCAAATTTCAAATTTCCGCTCTTTTTTCGCTTATATTGCAAAAAATAAAAAACATAGTCGTGAATAAATACAACCAAAAGAAAGCTCTATTTGTGTGAACAAAATGATAACAATTTCATTTGGGTACAGTGTAGCATGACCGCGCAATTGTCATTGAAAATGCGAGAGCACTGAAAGCTGAAAATTGGTCTGGGAAGGAAGGGGGCGAAAATGCACAGTATTGATGTGGTTAATGGCTGTCAAGTTGGGGCAGAGGACCAGATTTTTCCACTGCTGCAATTAAGGAATACTTACAGACCTAGTTCTTCCACCAGGCTGTGACGGGACAATGAAAGAGAAGTAGCAGACCGATGAGCTCATCTCTCTTTCACTCTTCTCTCTCCTCCTAGTATAGTTGACTACTATTCTCAATTTATTAAATATAGGAAATTAAATATAAAGTATATGTGTTTAATAGACCCACTTCTGTGTTATACTTCACTTCCTGCCCCATAGCCAAACAGGAAGTGAGAGGAAATCTATGCAAATTAAGGGAATCCATTGCCCCCCCAGGCCCTCATAAATAGTGTCCCCACTCAAAATTTTTAGGGTGGGTCTTAAACTGCAAGGGGTGTGGCCTTGACAGGAAGGGATGGGTCATATTTAAATTAGGGGGTGCACGAGTTTAGTCAGGCCTAGGGCAGCACAAAACCTAAATACACTACTGCGTAGGAGAGCGCTTCTCTGATGGGACACTCGTGAAGAGGAGGAGCCAGGAGCGCCACTGAGGGACCATTTAACCCCTTCCTCGCCCCCTAGTGTTAACCCCTTGCCTGCCAGTCACATTTATACAGTAATCAGTGCATATTTATAGCACTGTTCGCTGTATAAATGTGAATGGTCCCAAAAATGTGTCAAAAGTGTCCGATGTGTCCGCCATAATGTCGCAGTCACGAAAAAAATCACTGATCGCCGCCATTACTAATAAAAAATATTTTTTTTATAAAAATGCCATAAATCTATCCCCTATTTTGTAAACGCTATAACTTTTGCGCAAACCAATCAATAAACGGCGATTGCGATTTTTTTAATGAAAAATATGTAGAAGAATACGTATCTGCCTAAATTGAGGAAAAAAATATAAAAAAAAAAAAATTGGGATATTTATTATAGCAAAAATCTAAAAATATTGTGTTTTTTTTTCAAAATTGGCGCTATTTCTTTGTTTGTAGCGCAAAAAATAAAAACCGTAGAGGTGATCAAACACCACCAAAAGAAAGCTCTATTTGTGGGAAAAAAAGGACGTCAACTTTTTTTGGGAGCCACGTCGCACGACCACGCAATTGTCATTCAAAGTGTGACAGTGCCGAAAGCTGAAATTTCGCCTGGGCAGGAAGGGGGTTTATGTGCCCAGTAAGGAAGTGGTTAAGGTAGAACTATAGGCAACACTTTTTTTTTTCATTTTGGATAGAGTAAGGGAGGGTTATAGCCCCTGTCAGTTTATTTTTTATAGCCCCTGTCCCATTGCAGAGATTTCCCTTCACTTCCTGCCCCATACCCAAACAGGAAGTGAGAGGAAATCTATGCAAATTAAGGGAGTCCATTGCCTCAGGCTCTCAGAACTAGTGTCTCTGCTCAAAAAATTCAGAGCGGGTCTTAAACTGAAGGGGGTGTGGACTTGACAGGATGGGGTGGGTCATATTTAAATTAGGGGGTGCACGATCTTAGTAAGGCCTAGGGCAGCACAAAACCTAAATACACTACTGACTGTACCCATCAAATGCAGGCACTGTACCCATCCAATGCAGCCACTGTGCCCATCAAATGCAGCCACTGTGCCCATCAAATGCAGCCACTGTACCCATCAAATGCAGCCACTGTACCCATCAAATGCAGCCACTGTGCCCATTCAATGCAGCCACTGTGCCCATTCAATGCAGCCACTGTGCCCATCCAATGCAGCCACTGTGCCCATCCAATGCAGCCACTGTGCCCATCCAATGCAGCCACTGTACCCATCCAATGCAGCCACTGTACCCATCAAATGCAGCCACTGCGCCATCAAATGCAGCCACTGCGCCATCAAATGCAGCCACTGTGCCCATCCAATGCAGCCACTGTGCCCATCCAATGCAGCCACTGTGCCCATCAAGTGCAGCCACTGTGCCCATCAAATGCAGCCACTGTGCCCATCAAATGCAGCTACTGTGCCCATCAAATGCAGTCACTGTTCCATCAATTGCAGCCACAGTGCCCCATTTATCCACATCTCTTGTGGGGTGCCTAGAGCCACCCCTTTTGTGGCAGACAGCATCTATTTGATTGGGGGGGATATGTGCTAGGGGGGCTTTGGGAGGGGAGAAGACGTGCTGGGGGGTGGATTTCATATCCAAGCCCCCTTGTAGCACAAGTCCTAAAGTGCCCCCTAGCACACAGTGGCATCACTAGGGTTGGTGTGACCTGGTGTGGCAGAACATGGTGTCACCCCCCTGCACTTAGCAGGCTAGTGCATCGGTGTGGCTCTCCCCTCTTAATCTGCCACAATGGATGGAGCAGGTATGGGATTGAGGGGGAGGGGGAATAGAGTTGGAATGGGATCGGGGGAATGGATAGAGCCAGAATGGAATTGAGTTTGGGTGGATGGAGCCGGGATTAAATGGGGGGTGGATGGAGCTGGGATGGTATTGGGGTGGGGTGGATGGAGCTGGGATTGTATTGGGGGGATGGATGGAGCCAGGATGGGATTGGTGGGGGCTGAATGGAGCTGGGATGGTATGGGGGGATGGATGGAGTTGGGATTGGATCAGGGGGATGGATGGTGCTGGGATGGGATCGGGGTTAGGTGGATGGAGCCGGGATTGGATGGGGGGTGGATGGAGCTGGGAGGGGGGGGTGGATGGAGCTGGGATGGTATGGGGGATTATATGGAGCAGGGATGGTATTGGGGTGGGGTGGATGGAGCCGGGATGGGATGGGGGGTGGATGGAGCTGGGATGGGATGGGGGGAGGGATGGTATGGGGGATTGGATGGAGCTGGGATGGTATTGGGGTGGGGTGGATGGAGCCGGTGTTCTAACATCCTGGGTCCCCCATCAGATAGTGCCCATGTAAGACTGCGCATGCGCAATCGGAGATGACGGAGATCTCCGAGACTGAACAGCTGTTCCATCAGCTGTAGTTGGAGCATGCGCAGTTAACACGCGCTCGCTCCCGCCGCTCGTTGTATCAGATGGGGATCCATCTACATAGAAGAGCGCTGGCCGCGCTCAACTCAATTACAGCAAGGGGTGGGATGGTTATATAAAAGGGGCGGGTGTTTTATTGAGGACCCATCTCGATAGGAGAGCTCTGGCCACGCTCAGTCAAATACAGCAAGGGGCAGATATGATTATACACGCAGAACGAGCGGCGGGAGCAAGCGCAGGGAGTGAGCGCGGCCAGCGCTCTCCTATCGAGATGGTTCCTCAATAATACACCCGCCCCTTTTATATAACCATCTTGCCCCTTGCTGTATTGAGTTGAGCGGGGCCAGCGCTCTAATATCTAGATGGGTCCTCATCTGATAGCGGCGGGAGCGAGCGCCATGTTAATTGCGCATGCTCCAACTACGAGCATGCGCAGACTTATCCGGGCACTATCTTATAGGGGACCCAGAATGATAGGACGATGGGATGGGGGTGGATGGAGCTGGGATGGGATGGGGGGATAGATGGAGCTGGGATTGGATCGGAAGGGGGGGGGTGGATGGATATCCTCTCCCCCAAATCACTCCAAGTGAACTCTTTGCTTGTCCCTGTCCCTCACCCTCTTCTTCATGCCCCCCTCCTCGAGTCCGACTCACTTTTAGATTAATCAGACTGTCAAGACCAGCTTGCTCTCCGTACAGGTAGTATGCCTCCTTCCCTCCTCCTCTGACCTCTGTCCTGTGCACAGTGACAGGAAAACATTACAGCACAGGAGGAGGAGGGGCGGCTTCAGTTCGCTCCGCTCTGCAGTGCACTCACTGCACTGTGTGTGTGTCACGCAGCTGGGGAGAGATGCCGGGCCGGCTTGAATACACAGTAAAGTGGAAGCTTGCGGCGTGCGGGAATGGAGACACCCCGCACAAGCCGCGGGCATTGCCGCTGGACTCTGATTCGCCGGGACTCTGGATCATATTGCAGGACGGTCCCGGCGAATCATCAAGGCTGCGGTATGGGCAAATTAGGCGGCCGCGAGGCGAGGCCTCTTTAAGGGGGCGAGGCCTAAGGCGACCGCCTAATTAGCCTAATTAGAGAGCCGCCTCTTAATGCAAAGGTGATATAGCCAATTGTTTGCTATATTGCATTTGCCATCATGGGACATTTCTTAATGAAGTTTGCTTTGAGCTTTGTTCCATCTAGTGCTCAGCATGGGGATTATGACATAATTTCCTGATTGCAAAATAACACTGAGAGACCACTACTGAATGCAGGGGATTGTGGGACATGTAGTCTGCAGAGCCAGGATTTCAATAGATTCAATGCCTGTTCCGGGACACGCTACCAGGATTGGTGAGTGGGCAGAAGCCCACCCCTAAGTATTACATACAGACACATTTACACAATCTTTTCTACATCAAAGGCCCTCTGCTGGGAAACACCTTGCTTATGCTCTTCACCTTTGCTGGTCACCATTGCACAGCAACATCTTTTGGGCCCCTTCATAGCTAGCTGAAGATTCTGGACACCCTTACTTCAAGGACTCCTCCACCCAAATGAATCACAACACCTGTTTACCTTAAAGTAGTAGTAAACTTTGTTCTACCACTTGTAGCTACAGGCAAGCCTATTGTAAGGCTTACCTGTAGGTACTGTGAATATCTCCTAAACTTGCACAGTTTAGGAAATATTCAGAGTGCATGCAGCCGGCGATGTTACCGGTGCATGCACTCTGATGGTCCCGCATACAGTAAGGTGACCAGATTTTTAAAATGAAATCCGGGGACATTTAAAAATATATTTTTTATTGGCAAATGGTAAACTATTTTATAGGAATATTTTCCTAAATGATATATGCAGTGTATGTGTTTATGGAATGATTGAATGATATATATGTTGTTTCTCACATTTCCTCCATGAGATAAAAAAAAAAGATACTTCTTAGAATTTTTTGGGATATGACTACTAAATGTTAAGAAGATAAGATTGGAGGGAGGGATAGGGCAGCTAAATTAAAATCCAATCTGGGTAGGGGCGGCTCCAGACAATTTATTTTTAGAGGTGCTATGGTGGTGCTTGAGGTAAAAGTGAGGGTGCTAATGCGGTGTGCTACCTGTGGGCGTGGCCAGCAAGCTGCCGTGGTCAGAAAGTGGAGGATTCTTCATGGCGTACAATGGTGATCAGTATATCCTGGCCTCTGTATACCAATAAAAAGACAAAAAAATGCAGCACAACTCTACACTTCCTTTATACATTTCTACAAATGGACTTATAAGTGCAATGGTAAAACCTATAAAATAATATCCAGTTCAAATCAACCAATGTATTGCAATATGAATATAGTAGTGATGTGTCACCCCCTCTGCAAAAATATTTTGATAAATTGCAGAGCTTCAATGTGCAAATAATGGTGAAACCCCCTACATACAATAATTATAACAGAGATGCAAATCAAGCAGTGTATTAGAACATAGTAGTGATGGTCTCACCCTCTCTGCAAAAGGTAAGAAATATTGCAGAGCTGCAAATGTGCAAATCGTGGTGAAACCCCCTATAAATAATCATATTAATAAAGTGTATAATATGTACATTAATTGTACATTTTATTTGATTTTATATATAGGGGGTTTCACCATTATTTAGACATTGAAGCTCTGCAGTTTCTCTAAATATTTTTACAGAGGGGGTGACCCCATCACTACTATATTCATATTGAAATACATTGGTTGATTTGCACTGGATATTAATTTATAGGTGTTACCATTGCACTTATAAGTCAATTTGTATACTTTAATAGATGACGTGTAGGGCAGCGCTGCATTTTTTTGCTTTTTATTGATTTGCATTAGATGAGGGAACCAGCTAACAAGATTCACTTATTGCTTTTGAGATTTTTTTTTTTGCATGGCAGTGGTTTTACTTGATTTGTTATGTCCTCTGTATACTGGTAACACTGGCCCTGCATATTGGTGGTCAGTGTACCCCCTGGTAAGACCCACTGGTGAGATCATGGGTGCAATGCTTTCCAGGCCCCTGCTGGAAAAAGTAAATGCACATTTTTTTATGCAAAAATCTGTGCATTTATGAATTTTTCCATAGAGTTAAACGTATCCTTTAATCCTAGAGGGAGTGAGAGGAGTCTGGAAGATCACAGTGCAGGGACTCCTTTGCCAGGAGATGTAGCAGCTGGTCTGGAGGGCGAAGATGAGGGATAGGTTTGCACAGGTTCTAAAAACATGGCAGAGTAAAGTGGAGAGGACGGCCAGTTTAGTGGGGCAGAACCACCTCAAAAGTAGTGAAACACAGGGGCAGCTGGACCAGGAGGGAGAGTGGTGGGTCAGCAGGAATGGGAGGGGGAGTGGTGGGCCAGCAGGAACGGGGGGGAGTGGTGGGCTGGCAGGACCGGGAGGGGGAGTGGTGGGCCGGCAAGACCGGGAGGGGGAGTGGTGGGCCGGCAGGAAAGGGAGGGAGAGTAGTGTTGTGGCAGGACCGGGAGGGAGAGTGGTGGGCTGGCAGGGGGAGTGGCGGGTCGGCAGCCTATGCAGGGAGAGTGTGAAGAGTCTGGGAAGCAGTAGTGCCACGGTCCCCAGGCCAGGAGATGTGCCGTCAGCTCAGGAGATCAGGTGAAAACCTGGCATACTCACTGCTGCTTGCTGCAGAGCACACTGCCTTTGACAGGGAGAGGATTGGCAGACAGAACAGCAGCAACTAGCCGATAAGGAGATGGATGAGACTGTTTCTTTTGCAGAGAGGCAGCAGAGCTCAGAAAATAAGATGTCTATGCTGTCGGGCATTTGGGGGGGACTCAACTGATATCTGGGGGGGGATCCTTGCACCGGCCCTGGCCGTACACCCCTGGCATGCCCACCAATTCCTGGCTGTGCTGGATGGATGTTCAGTTCTCACTGCTGCATGTCCTACTAGGCTGCACTCATTTATTATACATCTGATGCCTGCATTCTTGCCTCGGCTCCTGTATGCTGGTAATAAAGATTTTTGAAGAGAAGTTTACTTAATTGGTGTCTTTGCAGTTTATCTAATTCCTGAACCTTGCACTCTGTACAACGCACTCCTGAACCTTGCACTCTGTATGTAATGCACTCCTGAACCTTGCACGCTGTACGTAGCCTCCTCCTGAACCTTCACTATGTAGATAATGCACTCCTGAACCTTGCACGCTGTACGTAGCCTCCTCCTGAACCTTCACTATGTAGATAATGCACTACTGAACCTTGCACTCTGTACAACACACTCCTGACTTTTGCACACGGTATGTAATGCATGCCTGAGCCCTGCAATCTGTACGTAGCATCCTCCTGAGCCCTGCACTCTGTACGTAGCATCCCCCTGAGCCCTGCACTCTGTACGTAGCATCCCCCTGAGCCCTGCACTCTGTATGTAGCATCCCCCTGAGCCCTGCACTATGTACATAGCATCCCCCTGAAGCCTGCGCATAGCATCCCCCTGAAGCCTGCGCGTAGCATCCCCCTGAAGCCTGCGCGTAGCATCCCCCTGAAGCCTGCGCGTAGCATCCCCCTGAAGCCTGCACGTAGCATCCCCCTGAAGCCTGCGCGTAGCATCCCCTGCACATAGCATTCTCCTGTGCCTTGAACCATGCAGGTAGCATCCTCCTGAGCCCTGCACCCTACAGGTAGCATCCTCCTGCACCCTGCAGGTAGCATCCTCCTGAGCTCTGCAGGTAGCATCCTCCTGAGCCTTGCACTCTGTATGTAATGCACTCCTGAACCTTGCACGCTGTACGTAGCCTCCTCCTGAACCTTCACTATGTAGATAATGCACTACTGAACCTTGCACTCTGTTCAACACACTCCTGACTTTTGAACACTGTATGTAATGCATGCCTGAGCCCTGCAATCTGTACGTAGCATCCTCCTGAGCCCTGCACTCTGTACGTAGCATTCCCCTGAGCCCTGCACTCTGTACGTAGCATCCCCCTGAGCCCTGCACTATGTACGTAGCATCCCCCTGAAGCCTGCGCGTAGCATCCCCCTGAAGCCTGCGCGTAGCATCCCCCTGAAGCCTGCGCGTAGCATCCCCCTGCACGTAGCATCCTCCTGTGCCCTGAACCCTGCAGGTAGCATCCTCCTGAGCCCTGCACCCTACAGGTAGCATCCTCCTGCACCCTGCAGGTAGCATCCTCCTGAGCTCTGCAGGTAGCATCCTCCTGAGCCCTGCACGTAGCATCCTCTTGAGCCCTGCACGTAGCATCCTCTTGAGCCCTGCACGTAGCATCCTCTTGAGCCCTGCACGTAGCATCCTCCTGAGCCCTGCACGTAGCATCCTCCTGAGCCCTGCACGTAGCATCCTCCTGAGCCCTGCACGTAGCATCCTCCTGAGCCCTGCACGTAGCATCCTCCTGAACCCTGCATGTAGCATCCTCCTGAGCCCTGCACCCTGCACATAGAATCCTCTTGCACCCTGCACGTAGCATCCTCCTGAACCCTGCACGTAGCATCCTCCTGAACCCTGCACATAGCATCCTCCTGAACCCTGCACGTAGCATCCTCCTGAACCCTGCACGTAGCATCCTCCTGAACCCTGCACCAGCACATAGAATCCTCTTGCACCCTGCACATAGAATCCTCTTGCACCCTGCACATAGAATCCTCTTGCACCCTGCACGTAGCCTCCTCTTGCACCCTGCACGTAGCATCCTCTTGCACCCTGCACGTAGCATCCTCTTGCACCCTGCACGTAGCATCCTCCTGAACCCTGCACGTAGCATCCTCCTGAACCCTGCACATAGCATCCTCCTGAACCCTGCACATAGCATCCTCCTGAACCCTGCATGTAGCATCCTCCTGAACCTTGCACATAGCATCCTCCTGCACCTAGCACGTACCACCAGCATACAGGGGGTACACTGACCCACTTTTAAACCCTCAGGAAACCTTCTTTATTGCAGCAGCGCCCCCGAGCCCCCCTTATACTT
This sequence comes from Rana muscosa, assembly GCA_029206835.1. Taxonomy (NCBI): domain Eukaryota; kingdom Metazoa; phylum Chordata; class Amphibia; order Anura; family Ranidae; genus Rana; species Rana muscosa. The sequence continues at coordinate 1,226,581 of JARGYO010000080.1, forward strand.
ACCTGAGCCTCGTAATTCCCATGACGGGAACGAGCACACCATCTCCGGCTGGTGTCTCGTGTCCTGATTGGATAGAATGATATCAGCGTAGCCATTGCCTCCCGCTGCTGTCAATCAAATCCAATGATGCGGGTGCTGGGGGCGGAGCCGAGTCCTGCTGTCTGTGTTAACAGATGCAGCAGAACACAGGAGCGTGCCCGCATTGGTGTCCTGTAGGAGCAATGCTGTATCCTGGCCTAGGCCAACAAGGCCCAGGCCTAGGGCAGCACTTTGCAGGGGGACAGCACGGAAAGAGTCCCCGCCGGCTTGTGCTACACTGTTAGTGTAGCTCCAGTCTTATGGGGCGGACTGGGCAGAGAGGTAAATTATTCTAGCGCTCCCATAAAGCAGCCGCACTGCTTCCGGTATGCGGGCGGCCAGCATTCCGCAACTATGGGGGGCGGTGCTTCTAATTTTCTAATTTTGACTGTCCTATCAACCTGGACCACAAACCCTCCTCACTGTGCTATATGTTTTCTGCTGCACCATTGGCATGGTCATATCTTCTTAGTCCTCTCCATAAAATTATCAGAAATTTGTGCTTAACGTAGAACTATAGGCAACACTTTTTTTTTTTTTCATTTTGGATAGAGTAAGGGAGGGTTATAGCCCCAGTCAGTTTATTTTTTACCATCCCTGTCCCATTGCAGAGATTTCCCTTCACTTCCTGCCCCATAGCCAAACAGGAAGTGAGAGGAAATCTATGCAAATTAATGGAATCCATTGCCCCCCACATAACTAGTGTCCCCACTCAAAATTTTTAGGGTGGGTCTTAAACTGCAAGGGGTGTGGCCTTGACAGGAAGGGGTGGGTCATATTTAAATTAGGGTGTGCACGAGTTTAGTCAGGCCTAGGGCAGCACAAAACCTAAATACACTACTGCGTAGGAGAGTGCATCTCTGATGGGACACTCGTGAAGAGGAGGAGCCAGGAGCGCCACTGAGGGACCCCAGAAGACGTGGAAAAGGGCCACTCTGTGCATAACCAAATGCACAGCGGAGGTAAGTATGACATGTTTAAAAAAAAAAAAAACCTGAACCTTTACTGATCATGGGTGCAATGCTTTCCAGGCCCCTGCTGGAAAAAGTAAATGCACATTTTTTTACGCAAAAATCTGTGCATTTATGAATTTTTCCATAGAGTTAAACGTATCCTTTAATCCTAGAGGGAGTGAGAGGAGTCTGGAGGATCACAGTGCAGGGACTGCTTTGCCAGGAGATGTAGCAGCTGGTCTGGAGGGTGAAGATGAGGGATAGGTATGCACAGGTTCTAAAAACATGGCAGAGTAAAGTGGAGAGGACCGCCAGTTTAGTGGGGCAGAACCACCTCAAAAGTAGTGAAACACAGGGGCAGCTGGACCAGGAGGGAGAGTGGTGGGTCAGCAGGAACAGGAGGGGGAGTGGTGGGCCAGCAGGAACGGGGGAAAGGTGGGCCAGCAGGAAAGGGAGGGAGAGTAGTGTTGTGGCAGGACCGGGAGGGAGAGTGGGGGCCGGCAGGGGGAGTGGCGGGTCGGCAGCCTATGCAGGGAGAGTGTGAAGAGCCTGGGAAGCAGTAGTGCCACGGTCCCCAGGCCAGGAGATGTGCCGTCAGCTCATGAGATCAGGTGAGAACCTGGCATACTCACTGCTGCTTGCTGCAGAGCACACTGCCTTTGACAGGGAGAGGATTGCCAGACAGAACAGCAGCAACTAGCCAATAAGGAGATGGATGAGACTGTTTCTTTGCAGAGAGGCAGCAGAGCTCATAAATTAGATGTCTATGCTGTCGGGGCTTTGGGGGGGACTCAACTGATATCTGGGGGGGGAATCCTTGCACCGGCCCTGGCCATACACCCCTGGCATGCCCACCAATTCCTGGCTGTGCTGGATGGATGTTCAGTTCCCACTGCTGCATGTCCTACTAGGCTGCACTCATGTATTATACATCTGATGCCTGCATTCTTGCCTCGGCTCCTGTATGCCTTTGACAGGGAGAGGATTGCCAGACAGAACAGCAGCAACTAGCCGATAAGGAGATGGATGAGACTGTTTCTTTGCAGAGAGGCAGCAGAGCTCATAAATTAGATGTCTATGCTGTCGGGGCTTTGGGGGGGACTCAACTGATATCTGGGGGGGAATCCTTGCACCGGCCCTGGCCGTACACCCCTGGCATGCCCACCAATTCCTGGCTGTGCTGGATGGATGTTCAGTTCCCACTGCTGCATGTCCTACTAGGCTGCACTCATTTATTATACATCTGATGCCTGCATTCTTGCCTCGGCTCCTGTATGCTGGTAATAAAGATTTTTGAAGAGAAGTTTACTTAATTGGTGTCTTTGCAGTTTAACTAATTCCTGAACCTTGCACTCTGTACAACGCACTCCTGAATTTTGCACACTGTATGTAATGCATGCCTGAGCCCTGCAATCTGTACGTAGCATCCTCCTGAGCCCTGCATTCTGTAAGTAGCATCCCCCTGAGCCCTGCACTCTGTACGTAGCATCCCCCTGAGCCCTGCACTCTGTACGTAGCATCCCCCTGAGCCCTGCACTATGTACGTAGCATCCCCCTGAAGCCTGTGCGTAGCATCTTCCTGAAGCCTGCGCGTAGCATCCCCCTGAAGCCTGCGCGTAGCATCCCCCTGCACGTAGCATCCTCCTGTGCCCTGAACCCTGCAGGTAGCATCCTCCTGAGCCCTGCAGGTAGCATCCTCCTGAGCCCTGCACGTAGCATCCTCCTGAGCCCTGCACGTAGCATCCTCCTGAGCCCTGCACGTAGCATCCTCCTGAGCCCTGCATGTAGCATCCTCCTGAGCCCTGCACGTAGCATCCTCCTGAACCCTGCATGTAGCATCCTCCTGAACCCTGCATGTAGCATCCTACTGAGCCCTGCACGTAGCATCCTCCTGAGCCCTGCACATAGCATCCTCCTGAACCCTGCACGTAGCATCCTCCTGAACCCTGCACGTAGCATCCTCCTGAACCCTGCACATAGCATCCTCCTGAACCCTGCACGTAGCATCCTCCTGAACCCTGCACATAGCATCCTCCTGAACCCTGCACGTAGCATCCTCCTGAACCATGCACCCTGCACATAGAATCCTCTTGCACCCTGCACATAGAATCCTATTGCACCCTGCACATAGACTCCTCTTGCACCCTGCACGTAGCATCCTCCTGAGCCCTGCACGTAGCATCCTCCTGAACCCTGCACATAGCATCCGCCTAAACCCTGCACATAGCATCCGCCTGAGCCCTGCACGTAGCATCCTCCTGAGCCCTGCACGTAGCATCCTCCTGAGCCCTGCACGTAGCATCCTCCTGAACCCTGCACGTAGCATCCTCCTGAACCATTCACCCTGCACATAGAATCCTCTTGCACCCTGCACATAGAATCCTATTGCACCCTGCACATAGACTCCTCTTGCACCCTGCACGTAGCATCCTCCTGAGCCCTGCACGTAGCATCCTCCTGAACCCTGCACGTAGCATCCTCCTGAACCCTGCACATAGCATCCGCCTAAACCCTGCATATAGCATCCGCCTGAGCCCTGCACGTAGCATCCTCCTGAGCCCTGCACGTAGCATCCTCCTGAGCCCTGCATGTAGCATCCTCCTGAGCCCTGCACCCTGCACATAGAATCCTCTTGCACCCTGCACGTAGCATCCTCCTGAACCCTGCACATAGCATCCTCCTGAACCCTGCACGTAGCATCCTCCTGAACCCTGCACATAGCATCCTCCTGAACCCTGCACGTAGCATCCTCCTGAACCATGCACCCTGCACATAGAATCCTCTTGCACCCTGCACATAGAATCCTCTTGCACCCTGCACATAGAATCCTCTTGCACCCTGCACGTAGCATCCTTCTGAACCCTGCATGTAGCATCCTCCTAAACCTTGCACGTAGCATCCTCCTGCACCCAGCACATACCACCAGCATACAGGGAGTACACTGACCACCAGCATACAGGATGCACATACCTGAACTCTGCACCCTGCACATAGAATCCTCTTGCACCCTGCACATAGAATCCTCTTGCACCCTGCACATAGCATCCTCCTGAACCCTGCACGTAGCATCCTCCTGAACCCAGCACGTACCACCAGCATACAGGGGGTACACTGACCACCAGCATACAGGGGATACACTGACCACCAATATGCAGGGCCAGTGGTTACCAGTATACAGGGGACATAACAAATCAAGTAAAACCACTGCTATGCAACAAAAAAAATCTCAAAAGCAATAAGTGAATCTTGTTAGCTGGTTCCCTCATCTAATGCAAATCAATAAAAAGCAAAAAATGCAGCGCTGCCCTACACGTCATCTATTAAAGTATACAAATTGACTTATAAGTGCAATGGTAACACCTATAAATTAATATCCAGTGTAAATCAACCAATGTATTGCAATATGAATATAGTAGTGATGGGGTCACCCCCTCTGTAAAAATATTTAGAGAAACTGCAGAGCTTCAATGTGCAAATAATGGTGAAACCCCCTATATATAAAATCAAATAAAATGTACAATTGATGTACATATTTTACACTTTATTAATATGATTATTTATAGGGGGTTTCACCACGATTTGCACATTTACAGCTCTGCAATATTTCTTACCTTTTGCAGAGAGGGTGAGACCATCAATACTATGTTCTAATACACTGCTTGATTTGCATCTCTGTTATAATTATTGTATGTAGGGGGTTTCACCATTATTTGCACATTGAAGCTCTGCAATTTATCAAAATATTTTTGCAGAGGGGGTGACACATCACTACTATATTCATATTGCAATACATTGGTTGATTTGAACTGGATATTATTTTATAGGTTTTACCATTGCACTTATAAGTCCATTTGTAGAAATGTATAAAGGAAGTGTAGAGTTGTGCTGCATATTTTTGGCTTTTTATTGGTATACAGAGGCCAGGATATACTGATCACCATTGTACACCATGAAGAATCCTCCACTTTCTGACCACGGCAGCTTGCTGGCCACGCCCACAGGTAGCACACCGCATTAGCACCCTCACTTTTACCTCAAGCACCACCATAGCACCTCCAAAAATAAATTGTCTGGAGCCGCCCCTACCCAGATTAGATTTTAATTTAGCTGCCCTATCCCTCCCTCCAATCTTATCTTCTTAACATTTAGTAGTCATATCCCAAAAAATTCTAAGAAGTATCTTTTTTTTATCTCATGGAGGAAATGTGAGAAACAACATATATATCATTCAATCATTCCATAAACACATACACTGCATATATCATTTAGGAAAATATTCCTATAAAATAGTTTACCATTTGCCAATATTTTTTTTTTTTTAAATGTCCCCGGATTTCATTTTAAAAATCTGGTTCCCATTACTGTATGCAGGACCATCAGAGTGCATGCACCGGTAACATCACCGGCTGCATGCACTCTGAATATTTCCTAAACTGTGCAAGTTTAGGAGATATTCAAAGTACCTACAGGTAAGCCTTACTATAGGCTTGCCTGTAGCTACAAGTGGTAGAACAAAGTTTACTACTACTTTAAGGTAAACAGGTGTTGTGATTCATTTGGGTGGAGGAGTCCTTGAAGTAAGGGTGTCCAGAATCTTCAGCTAGCTATGAAGGGGCCCAAAAGATGTTGCTTTGCAATGGTGACCAACAAAGGTGAAGAGCATAAGCAAGGTGTTTCCCAGCAGAGGGCCTTTGATGTAGAAAAGATTGTGTAAATGTGTCTGTATGTAATACTTAGGGGTGGGCTTCTGCCCACTCACCAATCCTGGTAGCGTGTCCTGGAACAGGCATTGAATCCATTGAAATCCTGGCTCTGCAGACTACATGTCCCACAATCCCCTTCATTCAGTAGTGGTCTCTCAGTGTTATTTTGCAATCAGGAAATTATGTCATAATCCCCATGCTGAGCACAAGATGGAACAAAGCTCAAAGCAAACTTCATTAAGAAATGTCCCATGATGGCAAATGCAATATAGCAAACAATTGGCTATATCACCTTTGCATTCATCTTAACATGTTGGATACAAAAATAATTGTCTGTGGTGCAGTAAAATATATGGGGACAAGGGCCTCATCCCCACAACCCTTGCCCGGTGGTTGTGGGGGTCTGCAGGCGGGGGGCTTATTGGAATCTGGAAGACCCCTTTAACAAAGGGGACCCCCAGATCCCGCCCCCCCCTACGTGAATTGGTAAGGGGTACATTGTACCCCTACCATTTCACGAAGAAAGCGTAAAAAAATGTTTAAAAAAAACACACAAACACCTTGAAAAGTCCTTTATTAAAAAAAAAAACATTCCACAAATTACACAGTGAAGGAAGTTCCCCGCTCAAGCCAATGACGTAGGCGGGTCCGACATACCGAGGGGGCGGACCTGATGTGGAACTGCTCTCACTTTGGTAATACATGTATAGACCCGCCCCATCTCATGTTCCGCATCTGGTCCGCTGAGCGGACCTGATGGGGAACTTTAGAAGGGGCGGGTCTATACATTTAAAATACTGAGAGGGAGTTCCCCATCAGGTCCGCTCAGGCACAACCAATGAAGGACAGCGCTGGACATCGGGATCGCCGCAGGACACTGGATTTCACCGTTGGAATGTTTTTTTTTTGTTTTTTTTTTAAATAAAGGACTTTTCAAGGTGTTTGTGTGTTTTTTTAAACATTTTTTTACGCTTTCTTCGTGAAATGGTAGGGGTACAATGTACCCCTTACCAATTCACATAGGGGGGGGCCGGGATCTGGGGGTCCCCTTTGTTAAAGGGGTCTTCCAGATTCCGATAAGCCCCCCACCCGCAGACCCCCACAACCACCGGGCAAGGGTTGTGGGGATGAGGCCCTTGTCCCCATCAACATGGGGACATCCTCCCCATGTTGAGGGCATGTGGCCTGGTACGGTTCAGGAGGGAGGGGGGGCCGCTCTCTCGTCCCCCCCTTTTCCCCTGCGGCCGGCCAGGTTGCGTGCTCGGATAAGGGGTCTGGTATGGATTTTTAGGGGGACTCCACGCCATTTTTTTTTAAATTTGGGGTGGAGTTCCCCTTAAAATCCATGCCAGATCTGAAGGGCCTGGAATGGATATTTGGGGGAACCCCACGTAAAAAAATTTTAATTTGTGGCGGGGTTCCCCTTAATATCCATTCCAGACCTGAAGGGCCTGGTAATTGAATTCTGGGGAACCCCCACGCTTTTTTTTTTTTTTATCAATGACTTTTGTATGTATTGCCGGGAGCCGACAATTCATTAATAGCCGCGAGTCAGTTTTAAATGACTTTTTTTCTTTCAAAAATGACATTTTTTGCAGGGACAGTTCTAAGCACGGGAAACATGCGCCACTTTACATGCATATCATACACACCCCCCAGGTACGAAATTTAAAGGAATATTTCACTTTTATTTTTTCATTTTAAGCATTATTAAAATCACTGCTCCCGAAAAAACGTCCGTTTTTAAAACTTCTTTTTGCATTGATACATGTCCCCTGGGGCAGGACCCGGGTCCCCAAACACTTTTTAGGACAATAACTTGCATATAAGCCTTTATAATTAGCACTTTAGATTTCTCCCATAGATTTTTCGAATTTGCCGCGAACACCCCAATTTGTTCGCTGTTCGGCGAACGGGCGAACAGGCAATGTTCGAGTCGAACATGTGTTCGACTCGAACTCGAAGCTCATCCCTAATGCTGAGCACTAGATGGAACAAAGCTCAAAGCAAACTTCATTAAGAAATGTCCCATGATGGCAAATGCAATATAGCAAACAATTGGCTATATCACCTTTGCATTCATCTTAACATGTTGGATACAAAAATAATTGTCTGTGGTGCAGTAAAATATATGTAAACGTAATTAACAAAATCTAATAGATTGTCAGCTCTAACGAGTGACAGTGGGGTCACTTTGGACACAGGGTGAATAAAAGAAACCCCCGATATGGTCTGTGATAGCCATATTCAAGGCTGTATATACACTGTATATAGATTGGATGTATACTGTATGTGGGGGTTAAGTATCATTGCTGTGAGGAATTATCACTGATGTACTGTGGATCATCACTGATGTACTATGGGCCATCATGGGTGTACTATGGATCATCACTGATGTACTGTGGATCATCACTGATGTACTATGGATCATCACTGATGTACTATGAGCCATCACTGATGTACTATGGATCATCACTGATGTACTATGGATCATCACTGATGTACTATGGATCATCACTGATGTACTGTGGACCATCCCTGGTGTACTGTGGATCATCACTGATGTACTGTGGATCATCACTGATGTACCTTGGATCATCACTGATGTACCGTGGATCATCACTGATGTACTGAGGATCATCACCGATGTACTGTGGATCATCACCGATGTACTGCGGATCATCACTGATGTACTATGGGCCATCACAGGTGTACTATGGATCATCACTGGTGTACTATGGATCATCACTGATGTACTATGGACCATCCCTGATGTACTATGGACCATCCCTGATGTACTGTGGATTATCACTGATGTACTGTGGATCATCACTGATGTACTGAGGATCATCACTGATGTACTGTGGATCATCACTGATGTACTGTTGATTAATCACTGATTTACTGTGGATCATTACTGATTTACTGTGGATCATTACTGATGTACTGTGGATCATCACTGATGTACTATGGATCATTACTGATGTACTATGGATCATCACTGATGTACTATGGATCATCACTGGTGTACTATGGATCATCACTGATGTACTATGAGCCATCTCTGATGTACTATGGATCATCACTGATGTACTATGGATCATCACTGATGTACTATGAGCCATCACTGATGTACTATGGATCATCACTGATGTACTATGGATCATCACTGGTGTACTATGGATCATCACTGGTGTACTATGGATCATCCCTGATGTACTGTGGATCATCACTGATGTACTGTGGATCATCACTGATCTACCATGGATCATCACTGATGTACTGAGGATCATCACTGATGTACTGTGGATCATCACTGATGTACTATGGATCATCACTGATGTACTATGAGCCATCACTGATGTACTATGGGCCATCACTGATGTACTGTAGAGCATCACTGGCGTACTATGGATCATCACTGATGTACTATGGATCATCACTGATGTACTATGGATCATCACTGATGTACTGAGGATCATCACTGATGTATTATGGATCATCACTGGTGTACTATGGATCATCACTGATGTACTGTGGACCATCACTGATGTACTATGGACCATCCCTGATGTACTGAGGATCATCACTGATGTACTATAGATCATCACTGATGTACTATGGGCCATCACTGGTGTACTATGGATCATCACTGATGTACTGCGGATCATCACTGATGTACTAGGGATCATCACTGATGTACTATGGATCATCACTGATATACTATGAGCCATCACTGATGTACTATGGGCCATCACTGATGTACTGTGGATCATCACTGGTGTACTATGGATCATCACTGATGTACTGTGGACCATCCCTGGTGTACTGTGGATCATCACTGATGTACTGTGGATCATCACTGATGTACTGAGGATCATCACTGATGTACTGTGGATCATCACTGATGTACTGTGAATCATCACTGATGTACTATGGGCCATCACGGGTGTACTATGGATCATCACTGGTGTACTATGGATCTTCACTGATGTTCTATGGATCATCACTGGTGTACTATGGATCATCACTGATGTACTGTGGACCATCCCTGATGTACTGTGGATCATTACTGATGTACTGTGGATCATCACTGATGTACTGAGGATCATCACTGATGTTCTATGGATCATCACTGATGTACTATAGATCATCACTGATGTACTGTGGATCATCACTGATGTACTGTGGATCATCACTGATGTACTATAGATCATCACTGGTGTACTATGGATCATCACTGATGTACTATGGATCATCACTGGTGTACTATGGATCATCACTGGTGTACTATGGATCATCACTGATGTACTGTGGACCATCCCTGATGTACTGTGGATCATCACTGATGTACTGTGGATCATCACTGATGTACTGAGGATCATCACTGATGTTCTATGGATCATCACTGATGTACTGAGGATCATCACTGATGTACTATGGATCTTCACTGATGTACTATGGATCATCACTGGTGTACTATGGATCATCACTGATGTACTGTGGATTATCACTGATGTACTGAGGATCATCACTGATGTTCTATGGATCATCACTGATGTACTATAGATCATCACTGATGTACCGTGGATCATCACTGATGTACTGAGGATCATCACTGATGTACTGTGGATCATCACGGGTGTACTATGGATCATCACTGATGTACTGTGGATCATCACTGATGTACTATGGATCATCACTGATGTACTATGGATCTTCACTGATGTACTATGGATCATCACTGGTGTACTATGGATCATCACTGATGTACTGTGGACCATCCCTGATGTACTGTGGATCATCACTGATGTACTGTGGATCATCACTGATGTACTGAGGATCATCACTGATGTTCTATGCATCATCACTGATGTACTATAGATCATCACTGATGTACTGTGGATCATCACTGATGTACTGAGGATCATCACTGATGTACTATGGATCATCACTGATGTACTGTGGATCATCACTGATGTACTATAGATCATCACTGGTGTACTATGGATCATCACTGATGTACTATGGATCATCACTGGTGTACTATGGACCATCCCTGATGTACTGTGGATCATCACTGATGTACTGTGGATCATCACTGATGTACTATAGATCATCACTGATGTACTATGGGCCATCACTGGTGTACTATGGGCCATCACTGGTGTACTATGGATCATCACTGGTGTACTATGGATCATCACTGGTGTACTATGGATCATCACTGGTGTACTATGGATCATCACTGGTGTACTATGGGCCATCACTGATGTACTATGGATCATCACTGATATACTGTGGACCATCCCTGATGTACTGTGGATCATCACTGATGTACTATAGATCATCACTGATGTACTATGGGCCATCACTGGTGTACTATGGGCCATCACCAGTGTACTATGGATCATCACCGATGTACTATGGATCATCACTGATGTACTATGGATCATCACTGATGTACTATGGATCATCACTGATGTACTGTGAATCATCACTGATGTACTGTGAATCATCACTGATGTACTATGGATCATCACTGATGTACTGTGAATCATCACTGATGTACTATGGATCATCACTGATGTACTGTGGATCATCACTGATGTACTATAAATCATCACTGAAGTTCTATGGGCCATCACTGGTGTACTATGGACCATCCCTGATGTACTATGGACCATCCCTGATGTACTGTGGATTATCACTGATGTACCGTGGATCATCACTGATGTACTGAGGATCATCACTGATGTACTGTTGATTAATCACTGATTTACTGTGGATCATTACTGATTTACTGTGGATCATCACTGATGTATTATGGATCATCACTGATGTACTATGAGCCATCACTGATGTACTATGGATCATCACTGGTGTACTATGGATCATCACTGATGTACTATGGATCATCACTGATGTACTATGGATCATCACTGATGTACTATGAGCCATCACTGATGTACTATGGATCATCACTGATGTACTATGGATCATCACTGATGTACTATGGATCATCACTGATGTACTGTGGACCATCCCTGATGTACTGTGGATCATCACTGATGTACTGTGGATCATCACTGATGTACCTTGGATCATCACTGATGTACCGTGGATCATCACTGATGTACTGAGGATCATCACCGATGTACTGTGGATCATCACCGATGTACTGCGGATCATCACTGATGTACTATGGGCCATCACAGGTGTACTATGGATCATCACTGGTGTACTATGGATCATCACTGATGTACTATGGACCATCCCTGATGTACTATGGACCATCCCTGATGTACTGTGGATTATCACTGATGTACTGTGGATCATCACTGATGTACTGAGGATCATCACTGATGTACTGTGGATCATCACTGATGTACTGAGGATCATCACTGATGTACTGTGGATCATCACTGATGTACTGTTGATTAATCACTGATTTACTGTGGATCATTACTGATTTACTGTGGATCATTACTGATGTACTGTGGATCATCACTGATGTACTATGGATCATTACTGATGTACTATGGATCATCACTGATGTACTATGGATCATCACTGGTGTACTATGGATCATCACTGATGTACTATGAGCCATCTCTGATGTACTATGGATCATCACTGATGTACTATGGATCATCACTGATGTACTATGAGCCATCACTGATGTACTATGGATCATCACTGATGTACTATGGATCATCACTGGTGTACTATGGATCATCACTGGTGTACTATGGATCATCCCTGATGTACTGTGGATCATCACTGATCTACCATGGATCATCACTGATGTACTGAGGATCATCACTGATGTACTGTGGATCATCACTGATGTACTATGGATCATCACTGATGTACTATGGGCCATCACTGATGTACTGTGGAGCATCACTGGCGTACTATGGATCATCACTGATGTACTATGGATCATCACTGATGTACTATGGATCATCACTGATGTACTGAGGATCATCACTGATGTATTATGGATCATCACTGGTGTACTATGGATCATCACTGATGTACTGTGGACCATCCCTGATGTACTATGGACCATCCCTGATGTACTGAGGATCATCACTGATGTACTATAGATCATCACTGATGTACTATGGGCCATCACTGGTGTACTATGGATCATCACTGATGTACTGCGGATCATCACTGATGTACAAGGGATCATCACTGATGTACTATGGATCATCACTGATATACTATGAGCCATCACTGATGTACTATGGGCCATCACTGATGTACTGTGGATCATCACTGGTGTACTATGGATCATCACTGATGTACTGTGGACCATCCCTGGTGTACTGTGGATCATCACTGATGTACTGTGGATCATCACTGATGTACTGAGGATCATCACTGATGTACTGTGGATCATCACTGATGTACTGTGAATCATCACTGATGTACTATGGGCCATCACGGGTGTACTATGGATCATCACTGGTGTACTATGGATCTTCACTGATGTACTATGGATCATCACTGGTGTACTATGGATCATCACTGATGTACTGTGGACCATCCCTGATGTACTGTGGATCATTACTGATGTACTGTGGATCATCACTGATGTACTGAGGATCATCACTGATGTTCTATGGATCATCACTGATGTACTATAGATCATCACTGATGTACTGTGGATCATCACTGATGTACTGAGGATCATCACTGATGTACTATGGATCATCACTGATGTACTGTGGATCATCACTGATGTACTATAGATCATCACTGGTGTACTATGGATCATCACTGATGTACTATGGATCATCACTGGTGTACTATGGATCATCACTGGTGTACTATGGATCATCACTGATGTACTGTGGACCATCCCTGATGTACTGTGGATCATCACTGATGTACTGTGGATCATCACTGATGTACTGAGGATCATCACTGATGTTCTATGGATCATCACTGATGTACTGAGGATCATCACTGATGTTTTATGGATCATCACTGATGTACTATAGATCATCACTGATGTACCGTGGATCATCACTGATGTACTGTGAATCATCACTGATGTACTGTGAATCATCACGGGTGTACTATGGATCATCTCTGATGTACTGTGGATCATCACTGATGTACTATGGATCATCACTGATGTACTATGGATCTTCACTGATGTACTATGGATCATCACTGGTGTACTATGGATCATCACTGATGTACTGTGGACCATCCCTGATGTACTGTGGACCATCCCTGATGTACTGTGGATCATCACTGATGTACTGTGGATCATCACTGATGTACTGAGGATCATCACTGATGTTCTATGGATCATCACTGATGTACTATGGGCCATCACTGGTGTACTGTGGATCATCACTGATGTACTGAGGATCATCACTGATGTACTATGGATCATCACTGATGTACTGTGGATCATCACTGATGTACTATAGATCATCACTGGTGTACTATGGATCATCACTGATGTACTATGGATCATCACTGGTGTACTATGGACCATCCCTGATGTACTGTGGATCATCACTGATGTACTGTGGATCATCACTGATGTACTATAGATCATCACTGATGTACTATGGGCCATCACTGGTGTACTATGGGCCATCACTGGTGTACTATGGATCATCACTGGTGTACTATGGATCATCACTGGTGTACTATGGGCCATCACTGATGTACTATGGATCATCACTGATATACTGTGGACCATCCCTGATGTACTGTGGATCATCACTGATGTACTTTAGATCATCACTGATGTACTATGGGCCATCACTGGTGTACTATGGGCCATCACCGTTGTACTATGGATCATCACCGATGTACTATGGATCATCACTGATGTACTATGGATCATCACTGATGTACTATGGATCATCACTGATGTACTGTGAATCATCACTGATGTACTGTGAATCATCACTGATCTACCATGGATCATCACTGATGTACTGAGGATCATCACTGATGTACTGTGGATCATCACTGATGTACTGTGGATCATCACTGATGTACTATGGATCATCACTGATGTACTATGAGCCATCACTGATGTACTATGGGCCATCACTGATGTACTGTGGAGCATCACTGGCGTACTATGGATCATCACTGTTGTACTATGGATCATCACTGATGTACTATGGATCATCACTGATGTACTGAGGATCATCACTGATGTATTATGGATCATTACTGGTGTACTATGGATCATCACTGATGTACTGTGGACCATCCCTGATGTACTATGGACCATCCCTGATGTACTGAGGATCATCACTGATGTACTATAGATCATCACTGATGTACTATGGGCCTGTAAGGTACCTGTGATAGGTCGTGTCCGAAGTGGAACTTGTGTGCTGAGGATTCAGGCGAAAACGTAGTCAGGCAGATTAGGTTGGCAACAGATCAGGCAAAATGGTACACGATCGAAATCCAGAGAGTGGTCAGGCAGGCAAAGGTCATACACGAGCTGGCAGTGAAGTACAAAATCAGCAGGCTGGAGAGTAGTCAGGAATTCAGGCAGAAGTTCAACACGAAAATCAGGATCAAAAAGCAGTCACAACACCCAGGGAGCTATTCCACACAAACGGGCGCTGAGAGATAGCATCACTTCCTTTTTAAGGGCTGCTTTGATTGAAAATTGTCCACAGCTGGCAGTAGGTGGGGCTAGTGAGTCCAAGGTAATGTTTAATACTGAGAGGACATTTCCAAAAGTCTAGATCTGCTCAGTAGCGCAACAGGTAAGGCTGCAGCTTTGGGACCAGGAAGATCCCGGTTCAAATACACCCAGGTACATGACAGGGCCATCACTGGTGTACTATGGATCATCACTGATGTACTGTGGATCATCACTGATGTACTATGGATCATCACTGATGTACTATGGATCATCACTGATATACTATGAGATAATCACTGATGTACTATGGGCCATCACTGATGTACTGTGGATCATCACTGGTGTACTATGGATCATCACTGATGTACTATGGATCATCACTGATGTACTATGGATCATCACTGATTTACTATGGATCATCACTGATGTACTGTGGACCATCCCTGATGTATTGTGGATTATCACTGATGTACTGTGGATCATCACTGATGTACTGAGGATCATCATTGATGTACTGTGGATCATCACTGATGTGCTATGGATCGTCACTGATGTACTGTGGATCATCACTGATGTGCT
Source organism: Rana muscosa (assembly GCA_029206835.1). NCBI lineage: Eukaryota > Metazoa > Chordata > Amphibia > Anura > Ranidae > Rana > Rana muscosa. Next base: position 1,242,543 of record JARGYO010000080.1, read on the forward strand.
ATGGATCGTCACTGATGTACTGTGGATCATCACTGATGTACTGAGGATCATCAGTGATGTACTGTGGATCATCACTGATGTACTGTGGATCATCACTGATGTACTATGGGCCATCACAGGTGTACTATGGATCATCACTGATGTACTATGGACCATCCCTGATGTACTATGGACCATCCCTGATGTACTGTGGATCATCACTGATGTACTGTAGATCATCACTGATGTACTATGGGCCATTACTGGTGTACTATGGATCATCACTGATGTACTATGGATCATCACTGATGTACTATGGATCATCACTGGTGTACTATGGATCATCACTGATGTACTATGGATCATCACTGGTGTACTATGGACCATCCCTGATGTACTGTGGATCATCACTGATGTACTGTGGATCATCACTGATGTACTATAGATCATCACTGATGTACTATGGGCCATCACTGGTGTACTATGGGCCATCACTGATGTACTATGGATCATCACTGGTGTACTATGGATCATCACTGGTGTACTATGGGCCATCACTGATGTACTATGGATCATCACTGATGTACTGTGAATCATCACTGATGTACTGTGAATCATCACTGATGTACTATGGATCATCACTGATGTACTGTGAATCATCACTGATGTACTATGGATCATCACTGATGTACTGTGGTTCATCTCTGATGTACTATGGGCCATCACTGGTGTACTATGGATCATCACTGGTGTACTATGGATCATCACTGATGAACTATGGACCATCCCTGATGTACTATGGACCATCCCTGATGTACTGTGGATCATCACTGATGTACTGTGGACCATCACTGATGTACTGTGGACCATCACTGATGTACTATGGATCATCACTGATGTACTATGGATCATCACTGATGTACTATGGATCATCACTGATGTACTGTGGACCTTCCCTGATGTACTGTGAATCATCACTGATGTACTATAGATCATCACTGATGTACTATGGGCCATCACTGGTGTACTATGGGCCATCACTGGTGTACTATGGGCCATCAGCGGTGTACTATGGATCATCACCGATGTACTATGGATCATCACCGATGTACTATGGATCATCACTGATGTACTATGGATCATCACTGATGTACTATGGGCCATCACTGGTGAACTATGGATCATCACTGATGTACTGTGGACCATCACTGGTGTACTGTGGGCCATCACCGGTGTACTATGGATCATCACCGATGTACTATGGATCATCACTGATATACTATGGATCATCACTGATGTACTATGGATCATCACTGATGTACTGTGAATCATCACTGATGTACTGAGGATCATCACTGATGTACTATGGATCATCACTGATGTACTGTGGATCATCACTGATGTACTGTGGATCATCACTGATGTACTGTGGATTGTCACTGATGTACTATAGATCATCACTGAAGTACTATGGGCCATCACTGGTGTACTATGGATCATCACTGGTGTACTATGGATCATCACTGATGTACTATGAGCCATCACTGATGTACTATGGATCATCACTGATATACTATGGATCATCACTGATGTACTGTGGACCATCCCTGATGTACTATGGACCATCCCTGATGTACTGTGGATCATCACTGATGTACCGTGGATCATCACTGATGTACTGAGGATCATCACTGATGTACTGTTGATTAATCACTGATTTACTGTGATCATTACTGATTTACTGTGAATCATCACTGATGTATTATGGATCATCACTGATGTACTATGAGCCATCACTGATGTACTATGGATCATCACTGGTGTACTATGGATCATCACTGATGTACTATGGATCATCACTGATATACTATGGATCATCACTGATGTACTATGAGCCATCACTGATGTACCGTGGATCATCACTGATGTACCGTGGATCATCACTGATGTACCGAGGATCATCACTGATGTACTGTGGATCATCACTGATGTACTGTGGATCATCACTGATGTACTATGGATCATCACTGATGTACTATGGATCATCACTGATGTACTATGGATCATCACTGATGTACTATGGATCATCACTGGTGTACTATGGATCATCACTGATGTACTGTGGACCATCCCTGATGTACTGTGGATCATCACTGATGTACTGTGGATTATCACTGATGTACTGAGGATCATCACTGATGTTCTATGGATCATCACTGATGTACTATAGATCATCACTGATGTACCGTGGATCATCACTGATGTACTGAGGATCATCACTGATGTACTGTGGATCATCACGGGTGTACTATGGATCATCACTGATGTACTGTGGATCATTACTGATGTACTATGGATCATCACTGATGTACTGTGGACCATCACTGATGTACTATGGATCATCACTGATGTACTATGGATCATCACTGATGTACTGTGGACCATCCCTGATGTACTGTGAATCATCACTGATGTACTACAGATCATCACTGATGTACTATGGGCCATCACTGGTGTACTATGGGCCATCACCGGTGTACTATGGATCATCACCGATGTACTATGGATCATCACCGATGTACTATGGATCATCACTGATGTACTATGGATCATCACTGATGTACTATAGATCATCACTGATGTACTGTGGACCATCACTGGTGTACTATGGGCCATCACTGGTGTACTATGGATCATCACCGATGTACTATGGATTATCACTGATATACTATGGATCATCACTGATGTACTATGGATCATCACTGATGTACTGTGAATCATCACTGATGTACTGAGGATCATCACTGATGTACTATGGATCATCACTGATGTACTGTGGATCATCACTGATGTACTGTGGATCATCACTGATGTACTGTGGATTGTCACTGATGTACTATAGATCATCACTGAAGTACTATGGGCCATCACTGGTGTACTATGGATCATCACTGGTGTACTATGGATCATCACTGATGTACTATGAGCCATCACTGATGTACTATGAGCCATCACTGATGTACTATGGATCATCACTGATGTACTATGGATCATCACTGATGTACTGTGGACCATCCCTGATGTACTATGGACCATCCCTGATGTACTGTGGATTATCACTGATGTACCGTGGATCATCACTGATGTACTGAGGATCATCACTGATGTACTGTTGATTAATCACTGATTTACTGTGATCATTACTGATTTACTGTGAATCATCACTGATGTATTATGGATCATCACTGATGTACTATGAGCCATCACTGATGTACTATGGATCATCACTGGTGTACTATGGATCATCACTGATGTACTATGGATCATCACTGATATACTATGGATCATCACTGATGTACTATGAGCCATCACTGATGTACCGTGGATCATCACTGATGTACCGAGGATCATCACTGATGTACTGTGGATCATCACTGATGTACTGTGGATCATCACTGATGTACTATGGATCATCACTGATGTACTATGGATCATCACTGATGTACTATGGATCATCACTGATGTACTATGGATCATCACTGGTGTACTATGGATCATCACTGATGTACTGTGGACCATCCCTGATGTACTGTGGATCATCCCTGATGTACTGTGGATTATCACTGATGTACTGAGGATCATCACTGATGTTCTATGGATCATCACTGATGTACTATAGATCATCACTGATGTACCGTGGATCATCACTGATGTACTGAGGATCATCACTGATGTACTGTGGATCATCACGGGTGTACTATGGATCATCACTGATGTACTGTGGATCATCACTGATGTACTATGGATCATCACTGATGTACTATGGATCTTCACTGATGTACTATGGATCATCACTGGTGTACTATGGATCATCACTGATGTACTGTGGACCATCCCTGATGTACTGTGGATCATCACTGATGTACTGTGGATCATCACTGATGTACTGAGGATCATCACTGATGTTCTATGCATCATCACTGATGTAGTATAGATCATCACTGATGTACTGTGGATCATCACTGATGTACTGAGGATCATCACTGATGTACTATGGATCATCACTGATGTACTGTGGATCATCACTGATGTACTATAGATCATCACTGGTGTACTATGGATCATCACTGATGTACTATGGATCATCACTGGTGTACTATGGACCATCCCTGATGTACTGTGGATCATCACTGATGTACTGTGGATCATCACTGATGTACTATAGATCATCACTGATGTACTATGGGCCATCACTGGTGTACTATGGGCCATCACTGGTGTACTATGGATCATCACTGGTGTACTATGGATCATCACTGGTGTACTATGGATCATCACTGGTGTACTATGGGCCATCACTGATGTACTATGGATCATCACTGATATACTGTGGACCATCCCTGATGTACTGTGGATCATCACTGATGTACTATAGATCATCACTGATGTACTATGGGCCATCACCGGTGTACTATGGGCCATCACCAGTGTACTATGGATCATCACCGATGTACTATGGATCATCACTGATGTACTATGGATCATCACTGATGTACTATGGATCATCACTGATGTACTGTGAATCATCACTGATGTACTGTGAATCATCACTGATGTACTATGGATCATCACTGATGTACTGTGAATCATCACTGATGTACTATGGATCATCACTGATGTACTATGGATCATCACTGATGTACTGTGGATCATCACTGATGTACTGTGGATCATCACTGATGTACTATAAATCATCACTGAAGTTCTATGGACCATCCCTGGTGTACTATGGACCATCCCTGATGTCCTATGGACCATCCCTGATGTACCGTGGATTATCACTGATGTACCGTGGATCATCACTGATGTACTGAGGATCATCACTGATGTAATGTTGATTAATCACTGATTTACTGTGGATCATTACTGATTTACTGTGGATCATCACTGATGTATTATGGATCATCACTGATGTACTATGAGCCATCACTGATGTACTATGGATCATCACTGGTGTACTATGGATCATCACTGATGTACTATGGATCATCACTGATGTACTATGGATCATCACTGATGTACTATGAGCCATCACTGATGTACTATGGATCATCACTGATGTACTATGGATCATCACTGATGTACTATGGATCATCACTGATGTACTGTGGACCATCCCTGATGTACTGTGGATCATCACTGATGTACTGTGGATCATCACTGATGTACCTTGGATCATCACTGATGTACCGTGGATCATCACTGATGTACTGAGGATCATCACCGATGTACTGTGGATCATCACCGATGTACTGCGGATCATCACTGATGTACTATGGGCCATCACAGGTGTACTATGGATCATCACTGATGTACTATGGACCATCCCTGATGTACTATGGACCATCCCTGATGTACTGTGGATCATCACTGATGTACTGTGGATTATCACTGATGTACTGAGGATCATCACTGATGTTCTATGGATCATCACTGATGTACTATAGATCATCACTGATGTACCGTGGATCATCACTGATGTACTGAGGATCATCACTGATGTACTGTGGATCATCACGGGTGTACTATGGATCATCACTGATGTACTGTGGATCATCACTGATGTACTATGGATCATCACTGATGTACTATGGATCTTCACTGATGTACTATGGATCATCACTGGTGTACTATGGATCATCACTGATGTACTGTGGACCATCCCTGATGTACTGTGGATCATCACTGATGTACTGTGGATCATCACTGATGTACTGAGGATCATCACTGATGTTCTATGCATCATCACTGATGTAGTATAGATCATCACTGATGTACTGTGGATCATCACTGATGTACTGAGGATCATCACTGATGTACTATGGATCATCACTGATGTACTGTGGATCATCACTGATGTACTATAGATCATCACTGGTGTACTATGGATCATCACTGATGTACTATGGATCATCACTGGTGTACTATGGACCATCCCTGATGTACTGTGGATCATCACTGATGTACTGTGGATCATCACTGATGTACTATAGATCATCACTGATGTACTATGGGCCATCACTGGTGTACTATGGGCCATCACTGGTGTACTATGGATCATCACTGGTGTACTATGGATCATCACTGGTGTACTATGGATCATCACTGGTGTACTATGGGCCATCACTGATGTACTATGGATCATCACTGATATACTGTGGACCATCCCTGATGTACTGTGGATCATCACTGATGTACTATAGATCATCACTGATGTACTATGGGCCATCACTGGTGTACTATGGGCCATCACCAGTGTACTATGGATCATCACCGATGTACTATGGATCATCACTGATGTACTATGGATCATCACTGATGTACTATGGATCATCACTGATGTACTGTGAATCATCACTGATGTACTGTGAATCATCACTGATGTACTATGGATCATCACTGATGTACTGTGAATCATCACTGATGTACTATGGATCATCACTGATGTACTGTGGATCATCACTGATGTACTGTGGATCATCACTGATGTACTATAAATCATCACTGAAGTTCTATGGGCCATCCCTGGTGTACTATGGACCATCCCTGATGTACTATGGACCATCCCTGATGTACCGTGGATTATCACTGATGTACCGTGGATCATCACTGATGTACTGAGGATCATCACTGATGTACTGTTGATTAATCACTGATTTACTGTGGATCATTACTGATTTACTGTGGATCATCACTGATGTATTATGGATCATCACTGATGTACTATGAGCCATCACTGATGTACTATGGATCATCACTGATGTACTATGGATCATCACTGATGTACTATGGATCATCACTGATGTACTGTGGACCATCCCTGATGTACTGTGGATCATCACTGATGTACTGTGGATCATCACTGATGTACCTTGGATCATCACTGATGTACCGTGGATCATCACTGATGTACTGAGGATCATCACCGATGTACTGTGGATCATCACCGATGTACTGCGGATCATCACTGATGTACTATGGCCCATCACAGGTGTACTATGGATCATCACTGGTGTACTATGGATCATCACTGATGTACTATGGACCATCCCTGATGTACTATGGACCATCCCTGATGTACTGTGGATTATCACTGATGTACTGTGGATCATCACTGATGTACTGAGGATCATCACTGATGTACTGTGGATCATCACTGATGTACTGTTGATTAATCACTGATTTACTGTGGATCATTACTGATTTACTGTGGATCATTACTGATGTACTGTGGATCATCACTGATGTACTATGGATCATTACTGATGTACTATGGATCATCACTGGTGTACTATGGATCATCACTGGTGTACTATGGATCATCACTGATGTACTATGAGCCATCTCTGATGTACTATGGATCATCACTGATGTACTATGAGCCATCACTGATGTACTATGGATCATCACTGATGTACTATGGATCATCACTGGTGTACTATGGATCATCACTGGTGTACTATGGATCATCCCTGATGTACTGTGGATCATCACTGATGTACCGTGGATCATCACTGATCTACCATGGATCATCACTGATGTACTGAGGATCATCACTGATGTACTGTGGATCATCACTGATGTACTATGGATCATCACTGATGTACTATGAGCCATCACTGATGTACTATGGGCCATCACTGATGTACTGTGGAGCATCACTGGCGTACTATGGATCATCACTGATGTACTATGGATCATCACTGATGTACTATGGATCATCACTGATGTACTGAGGATCATCACTGATGTATTATGGATCATCACTGGTGTACTATGGATCATCACTGATGTACTGTGGACCATCACTGATGTACTATGGACCATCCCTGATGTACTGAGGATCATCACTGATGTACTATAGATCATCACTGATGTACTATGGGCCATCACTGGTGTACTATGGATCATCACTGATGTACTGCGGATCATCACTGATGTACTAGGGATCATCACTGATGTACTATGGATCATCACTGATATACTATGAGCCATCACTGATGTACTATGGGCCATCACTGATGTACTGTGGATCATCACTGGTGTACTATGGATCATCACTGGTGTACTATGGATCATCACTGATGTACTGTGGATCATCACTGATGTACTGTGGATCATCACTGATGTACTGAGGATCATCACTGATGTACTGTGGATCATCACTGATGTACTGTGAATCATCACTGATGTACTATGGGCCATCACGGGTGTACTATGGATCATCACTGGTGTACTATGGATCTTCACTGATGTACTATGGATCATCACTGGTGTACTATGGATCATCACTGATGTACTGTGGACCATCCCTGATGTACTGTGGATCATTACTCATGTACTGTGGATCATCACTGATGTACTGAGGATCATCACTGATGTTCTATGGATCATCACTGATGTACTATAGATCATCACTGATGTACTGTGGATCATCACTGATGTACTGAGGATCATCACTGATGTACTATGGATCATCACTGATGTACTGTGGATCATCACTGATGTACTATAGATCATCACTGGTGTACTATGGATCATCACTGATGTACTATGGATCATCACTGGTGTACTATGGATCATCACTGGTGTACTATGGATCATCACTGATGTACTGTGGACCATCCCTGATGTACTGTGGATCATCACTGATGTACTGTGGATCATCACTGATGTACTGAGGATCATCACTGATGTTCTATGGATCATCACTGATGTACTGAGGATCATCACTGATGTTCTATGGATCATCACTGATGTACTATAGATCATCACTGATGTACCGTGGATCATCACTGATGTACTGTGAATCATCACTGATGTACTGTGAATCATCACGGGTGTACTATGGATCATCACTGATGTACTGTGGATCATCACTGATGTACTATGGATCATCACTGATGTACTATGGATCTTCACTGATGTACTATGGATCATCACTGGTGTACTATGGATCATCACTGATGTACTGTGGATTATCACTGATGTACTGAGGATCATCACTGATGTTCTATGGATCATCACTGATGTACTATAGATCATCACTGATGTACCGTGGATCATCACTGATGTACTGAGGATCATCACTGATGTACTGTGGATCATCACGGGTGTACTATGGATCATCACTGATGTACTGTGGATCATCACTGATGTACTATGGATCATCACTGATGTACTATGGATCTTCACTGATGTACTATGGATCATCACTGGTGTACTATGGATCATCACTGATGTACTGTGGACCATCCCTGATGTACTGTGGATCATCACTGATGTACTGTGGATCATCACTGATGTACTGAGGATCATCACTGATGTTCTATGCATCATCACTGATGTACTATAGATCATCACTGATGTACTGTGGATCATCACTGATGTACTGAGGATCATCACTGATGTACTATGGATCATCACTGATGTACTGTGGATCATCACTGATGTACTATAGATCATCACTGGTGTACTATGGATCATCACTGATGTACTATGGATCATCACTGGTGTACTATGGACCATCCCTGATGTACTGTGGATCATCACTGATGTACTGTGGATCATCACTGATGTACTATAGATCATCACTGATGTACTATGGGCCATCACTGGTGTACTATGGGCCATCACTGGTGTACTATGGATCATCACTGGTGTACTATGGATCATCACTGGTGTACTATGGATCATCACTGGTGTACTATGGGCCATCACTGATGTACTATGGATCATCACTGATATACTGTGGACCATCCCTGATGTACTGTGGATCATCACTGATGTACTATAGATCATCACTGATGTACTATGGGCCATCACTGGTGTACTATGGGCCATCACCAGTGTACTATGGATCATCACCGATGTACTATGGATCATCACTGATGTACTATGGATCATCACTGATGTACTATGGATCATCACTGATGTACTGTGAATCATCACTGATGTACTGTGAATCATCACTGATGTACTATGGATCATCACTGATGTACTGTGAATCATCACTGATGTACTATGGATCATCACTGATGTACTGTGGATCATCACTGATGTACTGTGGATCATCACTGATGTACTGTGGATCATCACTGATGTACTATAAATCATCACTGAAGTTCTATGGGCCATCACTGGTGTACTATGGACCATCCCTGATGTACTATGGACCATCCCTGATGTACTGTGGATTATCACTGATGTACCGTGGATCATCACTGATGTACTGAGGATCATCACTGATGTACTGTTGATTAATCACTGATTTACTGTGGATCATTACTGATTTACTGTGGATCATCACTGATGTATTATGGATCATCACTGATGTACTATGAGCCATCACTGATGTACTATGGATCATCACTGGTGTACTATGGATCATCACTGATGTACTATGGATCATCACTGATGTACTATGGATCATCACTGATGTACTATGAGCCATCACTGATGTACTATGGATCATCACTGATGTACTATGGATCATCACTGATGTACTATGGATCATCACTGATGTACTGTGGACCATCCCTGATGTACTGTGGATCATCACTGATGTACTGTGGATCATCACTGATGTACCTTGGATCATCACTGATGTACCGTGGATCATCACTGATGTACTGAGGATCATCACCGATGTACTGTGGATCATCACCGATGTACTGCGGATCATCACTGATGTACTATGGGCCATCACAGGTGTACTATGGATCATCACTGGTGTACTATGGATCATCACTGATGTACTATGGACCATCCCTGATGTACTATGGACCATCCCTGATGTACTGTGGATTATCACTGATGTACTGTGGATCATCACTGATGTACTGAGGATCATCACTGATGTACTGTGGATCATCACTGATGTACTGAGGATCATCACTGATGTACTGTGGATCATCACTGATGTACTGTTGATTAATCACTGATTTACTGTGGATCATTACTGATTTACTGTGGATCATTACTGATGTACTGTGGATCATCACTGATGTACTATGGATCATCACTGATGTACTATGGATCATCACTGATGTACTATGGATCATCACTGGTGTACTATGGATCATCACTGATGTACTATGAGCCATCTCTGATGTACTATGGATCATCACTGATGTACTATGGATCATCACTGATGTACTATGAGCCATCACTGATGTACTATGGATCATCACTGATGTACTATGGATCATCACTGGTGTACTATGGATCATCACTGGTGTACTATGGATCATCCCTGATGTACTGTGGATCATCACTGATGTACTGTGGATCATCACTGATCTACCATGGATCATCACTGATGTACTGAGGATCATCACTGATGTACTGTGGATCATCACTGATGTACTATGGATCATCACTGATGTACTATGAGCCATCACTGATGTACTATGGGCCATCACTGATGTACTGTGGAGCATCACTGGCGTACTATGGATCATCACTGATGTACTATGGATCATCACTGATGTACTATGGATCATCACTGATGTACTGAGGATCATCACTGATGTATTATGGATCATCACTGGTGTACTATGGATCATCACTGATGTACTGTGGACCATCCCTGATGTACTATGGACCATCCCTGATGTACTGAGGATCATCACTGATGTACTATAGATCATCACTGATGTACTATGGGCCATCACTGGTGTACTATGGATCATCACTGATGTACTGCGGATCATCACTGATGTACTAGGGATCATCACTGATGTACTATGGATCATCACTGATATACTATGAGCCATCACTGATGTACTATGGGCCATCACTGATGTACTGTGGATCATCACTGGTGTACTATGGATCATCACTGATGTACTGTGGACCATCCCTGGTGTACTATGGATCATCACTGATGTACTATGAGCCATCACTGATGTACTATGGATCATCACTGATGTACTATGGATCATCACTGGTGTACTATGGATCATCACTGGTGTACTATGGATCATCCCTGATGTACTGTGGATCATCACTGATGTACCGTGGATCATCACTGATCTACCATGGATCATCACTGATGTACTGAGGATCATCACTGATGTACTGTGGATCATCACTGATGTACTATGGATCATCACTGATGTACTATGAGCCATCACTGATGTACTATGGGCCATCACTGATGTACTGTGGAGCATCACTGGCGTACTATGGATCATCACTGATGTACTATGGATCATCACTGATGTACTATGGATCATCACTGATGTACTGAGGATCATCACTGATGTATTATGGATCATCACTGGTGTACTATGGATCATCACTGATGTACTGTGGACCATCACTGATGTACTATGGACCATCCCTGATGTACTGAGGATCATCACTGATGTACTATAGATCATCACTGATGTACTATGGGCCATCACTGGTGTACTATGGATCATCACTGATGTACTGCGGATCATCACTGATGTACTAGGGATCATCACTGATGTACTATGGATCATCACTGATATACTATGAGCCATCACTGATGTACTATGGGCCATCACTGATGTACTGTGGATCATCACTGGTGTACTATGGATCATCACTGGTGTACTATGGATCATCACTGATGTACTGTGGATCATCACTGATGTACTGTGGATCATCACTGATGTACTGAGGATCATCACTGATGTACTGTGGATCATCACTGATGTACTGTGAATCATCACTGATGTACTATGGGCCATCACGGGTGTACTATGGATCATCACTGGTGTACTATGGATCTTCACTGATGTACTATGGATCATCACTGGTGTACTATGGATCATCACTGATGTACTGTGGACCATCCCTGATGTACTGTGGATCATTACTGATGTACTGTGGATCATCACTGATGTACTGAGGATCATCACTGATGTTCTATGGATCATCACTGATGTACTATAGATCATCACTGATGTACTGTGGATCATCACTGATGTACTGAGGATCATCACTGATGTACTATGGATCATCACTGATGTACTGTGGATCATCACTGATGTACTATAGATCATCACTGGTGTACTATGGATCATCACTGATGTACTATGGATCATCACTGGTGTACTATGGATCATCACTGGTGTACTATGGATCATCACTGATGTACTGTGGACCATCCCTGATGTACTGTGGATCATCACTGATGTACTGTGGATCATCACTGATGTACTGAGGATCATCACTGATGTTCTATGGATCATCACTGATGTACTGAGGATCATCACTGATGTTCTATGGATCATCACTGATGTACTATAGATCATCACTGATGTACCGTGGATCATCACTGATGTACTGTGAATCATCACTGATGTACTGTGAATCATCACGGGTGTACTATGGATCATCACTGATGTACTGTGGATCATCACTGATGTACTATGGATCATCACTGATGTACTATGGATCTTCACTGATGTACTATGGATCATCACTGGTGTACTATGGATCATCACTGATGTACTGTGGATTATCACTGATGTACTGAGGATCATCACTGATGTTCTATGGATCATCACTGATGTACTATAGATCATCACTGATGTACCGTGGATCATCACTGATGTACTGAGGATCATCACTGATGTACTGTGGATCATCACGGGTGTACTATGGATCATCACTGATGTACTGTGGATCATCACTGATGTACTATGGATCATCACTGATGTACTATGGATCTTCACTGATGTACTATGGATCATCACTGGTGTACTATGGATCATCACTGATGTACTGTGGACCATCCCTGATGTACTGTGGATCATCACTGATGTACTGTGGATCATCACTGATGTACTGAGGATCATCACTGATGTTCTATGCATCATCACTGATGTACTATAGATCATCACTGATGTACTGTGGATCATCACTGATGTACTGAGGATCATCACTGATGTACTATGGATCATCACTGATGTACTGTGGATCATCACTGATGTACTATAGATCATCACTGGTGTACTATGGATCATCACTGATGTACTATGGATCATCACTGGTGTACTATGGACCATCCCTGATGTACTGTGGATCATCACTGATGTACTGTGGATCATCACTGATGTACTATAGATCATCACTGATGTACTATGGGCCATCACTGGTGTACTATGGGCCATCACTGGTGTACTATGGATCATCACTGGTGTACTATGGATCATCACTGGTGTACTATGGATCATCACTGGTGTACTATGGGCCATCACTGATGTACTATGGATCATCACTGATATACTGTGGACCATCCCTGATGTACTGTGGATCATCACTGATGTACTATAGATCATCACTGATGTACTATGGGCCATCACTGGTGTACTATGGGCCATCACCAGTGTACTATGGATCATCACCGATGTACTATGGATCATCACTGATGTACTATGGATCATCACTGATGTACTATGGATCATCACTGATGTACTGTGAATCATCACTGATGTACTGTGAATCATCACTGATGTACTATGGATCATCACTGATGTACTGTGAATCATCACTGATGTACTATGGATCATCACTGATGTACTGTGGATCATCACTGATGTACTGTGGATCATCACTGATGTACTGTGGATCATCACTGATGTACTATAAATCATCACTGAAGTTCTATGGGCCATCACTGGTGTACTATGGACCATCCCTGATGTACTATGGACCATCCCTGATGTACTGTGGATTATCACTGATGTACCGTGGATCATCACTGATGTACTGAGGATCATCACTGATGTACTGTTGATTAATCACTGATTTACTGTGGATCATTACTGATTTACTGTGGATCATCACTGATGTATTATGGATCATCACTGATGTACTATGAGCCATCACTGATGTACTATGGATCATCACTGGTGTACTATGGATCATCACTGATGTACTATGGATCATCACTGATGTACTATGGATCATCACTGATGTACTATGAGCCATCACTGATGTACTATGGATCATCACTGATGTACTATGGATCATCACTGATGTACTATGGATCATCACTGATGTACTGTGGACCATCCCTGATGTACTGTGGATCATCACTGATGTACTGTGGATCATCACTGATGTACCTTGGATCATCACTGATGTACCGTGGATCATCACTGATGTACTGAGGATCATCACCGATGTACTGTGGATCATCACCGATGTACTGCGGATCATCACTGATGTACTATGGGCCATCACAGGTGTACTATGGATCATCACTGGTGTACTATGGATCATCACTGATGTACTATGGACCATCCCTGATGTACTATGGACCATCCCTGATGTACTGTGGATTATCACTGATGTACTGTGGATCATCACTGATGTACTGAGGATCATCACTGATGTACTGTGGATCATCACTGATGTACTGAGGATCATCACTGATGTACTGTGGATCATCACTGATGTACTGTTGATTAATCACTGATTTACTGTGGATCATTACTGATTTACTGTGGATCATTACTGATGTACTGTGGATCATCACTGATGTACTATGGATCATCACTGATGTACTATGGATCATCACTGATGTACTATGGATCATCACTGGTGTACTATGGATCATCACTGATGTACTATGAGCCATCTCTGATGTACTATGGATCATCACTGATGTACTATGGATCATCACTGATGTACTATGAGCCATCACTGATGTACTATGGATCATCACTGATGTACTATGGATCATCACTGGTGTACTATGGATCATCACTGGTGTACTATGGATCATCCCTGATGTACTGTGGATCATCACTGATGTACTGTGGATCATCACTGATCTACCATGGATCATCACTGATGTACTGAGGATCATCACTGATGTACTGTGGATCATCACTGATGTACTATGGATCATCACTGATGTACTATGAGCCATCACTGATGTACTATGGGCCATCACTGATGTACTGTGGAGCATCACTGGCGTACTATGGATCATCACTGATGTACTATGGATCATCACTGATGTACTATGGATCATCACTGATGTACTGAGGATCATCACTGATGTATTATGGATCATCACTGGTGTACTATGGATCATCACTGATGTACTGTGGACCATCCCTGATGTACTATGGACCATCCCTGATGTACTGAGGATCATCACTGATGTACTATAGATCATCACTGATGTACTATGGGCCATCACTGGTGTACTATGGATCATCACTGATGTACTGCGGATCATCACTGATGTACTAGGGATCATCACTGATGTACTATGGATCATCACTGATATACTATGAGCCATCACTGATGTACTATGGGCCATCACTGATGTACTGTGGATCATCACTGGTGTACTATGGATCATCACTGATGTACTGTGGACCATCCCTGGTGTACTGTGGATCATCACTGATGTACTGTGGATCATCACTGATGTACTGAGGATCATCACTGATGTACTGTGGATCATCACTGATGTACTGTGAATCATCACTGATGTACTATGGGCCATCACGGGTGTACTATGGATCATCACTGGTGTACTATGGATCTTCACTGATGTACTATGGATCATCACTGGTGTACTATGGATCATCACTGATGTACTGTGGACCATCCCTGATGTACTGTGGATCATTACTGATGTACTGTGGATCATCACTGATGTACTGAGGATCATCACTGATGTTCTATGGATCATCACTGATGTACTATAGATCATCACTGATGTACTGTGGATCATCACTGATGTACCGAGGATCATCACTGATGTACTATGGATCATCACTGATGTACTGTGGATTATCACTGATGTACTATAGATCATCACTGGTGTACTATGGATCATCACTGATGTACTATGGATCATCACTGGTGTACTATGGATCATCACTGGTGTACTATGGATCATCACTGATGTACTGTGGACCATCCCTGATGTACTGTGGATCATCACTGATGTACTGTGGATCATCACTGATGTACTGAGGATCATCACTGATGTTCTATGGATCATCACTGATGTACTGAGGATCATCACTGATGTTCTATGGATCATCACTGATGTACTATAGATCATCACTGATGTACCGTGGATCATCACTGATGTACTGTGAATCATCACTGATGTACTGTGAATCATCACGGGTGTACTATGGATCATCACTGATGTACTGTGGATCATCACTGATGTACTATGGATCATCACTGATGTACTATGGATCTTCACTGATGTACTATGGATCATCACTGGTGTACTATGGATCATCACTGATGTACTGTGGATTATCACTGATGTACTGAGGATCATCACTGATGTTCTATGGATCATCACTGATGTACTATAGATCATCACTGATGTACCGTGGATCATCACTGATGTACTGAGGATCATCACTGATGTACTGTGGATCATCACGGGTGTACTATGGATCATCACTGATGTACTGTGGATCATCACTGATGTACTATGGATCATCACTGATGTACTATGGATCTTCACTGATGTACTATGGATCATCACTGGTGTACTATGGATCATCACTGATGTACTGTGGACCATCCCTGATGTACTGTGGATCATCACTGATGTACTGTGGATCATCACTGATGTACTGAGGATCATCACTGATGTTCTATGCATCATCACTGATGTACTATAGATCATCACTGATGTACTGTGGATCATCACTGATGTACTGAGGATCATCACTGATGTACTATGGATCATCACTGATGTACTGTGGATCATCACTGATGTACTATAGATCATCACTGGTGTACTATGGATCATCACTGATGTACTATGGATCATCACTGGTGTACTATGGACCATCCCTGATGTACTGTGGATCATCACTGATGTACTGTGGATCATCACTGATGTACTATAGATCATCACTGATGTACTATGGGCCATCACTGGTGTACTATGGGCCATCACTGGTGTACTATGGATCATCACTGGTGTACTATGGATCATCACTGGTGTACTATGGATCATCACTGGTGTACTATGGGCCATCACTGATGTACTATGGATCATCACTGATATACTGTGGACCATCCCTGATGTACTGTGGATCATCACTGATGTACTATAGATCATCACTAATGTACTATGGGCCATCACCGGTGTACTATGGGCCATCACCAGTGTACTATGGATCATCACCGATGTACTATGGATCATCACTGATGTACTATGGATCATCACTGATGTACTATGGATCATCACTGATGTACTGTGAATCATCACTGATGTACTGTGAATCATCACTGATGTACTATGGATCATCACTGATGTACTGTGAATCATCACTGATGTACTATGGATCATCACTGATGTACTGTGGATCATCACTGATGTACTGTGGATCATCACTGATGTACTATAAATCATCACTGAAGTTCTATGGGCCATCACTGGTGTACTATGGACCATCCCTGATGTACTATGGACCATCCCTGATGTACTGTGGATTATCACTGATGTACCGTGGATCATCACTGATGTACTGAGGATCATCACTGATGTACTGTTGATTAATCACTGATTTACTGTGGATCATTACTGATTTACTGTGGATCATCACTGATGTATTATGGATCATCACTGATGTACTATGAGCCATCACTGATGTACTATGGATCATCACTGGTGTACTATGGATCATCACTGATGTACTATGGATCATCACTGATGTACTATGGATCATCACTGATGTACTATGAGCCATCACTGATGTACTATTGATCATCACTGATGTACTATGGATCATCACTGATGTACTATGGATCATCACTGATGTACTGTGGACCATCCCTGATGTACTGTGGATCATTACTGATGTACTGTGGATCATCACTGATGTACCTTGGATCATCACTGATGTACCGTGGATCATCACTGATGTACTGAGGATCATCACCGATGTACTGTGGATCATCACCGATGTACTGCGGATCATCACTGATGTACTATGGGCCATCACAGGTGTACTATGGATCATCACTGGTGTACTATGGATCATCACTGATGTACTATGGACCATCCCTGATGTTCTATGGACCATCCCTGATGTACTGTGGATTATCACTGATGTGCTGTGGATCATCACTGATGTACTGAGGATCATCACTGATGTACTGTGGATCATCACTGATGTACTGAGGATCATCACTGATGTACTGTGGATCATCACTGATATACTGTTGATTAATCACTGATTTACTGTGGATCATTACTGATTTACTGTGGATCATTACTGATGTACTGTGGATCATCACTGATGTACTATGGATCATTACTGATGTACTATGGATCATCACTGATGTACTATGGATCATCACTGGTGTACTATGGATCATCACTGATGTACTATGAGCCATCTCTGATGTACTATGGATCATCACTGATGTACTATGGATCATCACTGATGTACTATGAGCCATCACTGATGTACTATGGATCATCACTGATGTACTATGGATCATCACTGGTGTACTATGGATCATCACTGGTGTACTATGGATCATCCCTGATGTACTGTGGATCATCACTGATGTACTGTGGATCATCACTGATCTACCATGGATCATCACTGATGTACTGAGGATCATCACTGATGTACTGTGGATCATCACTGATGTACTATGGATCATCACTGATGTACTATGAGCCATCACTGATGTACTATGGGCCATCACTGATGTACTGTGGAGCATCACTGGCGTACTATGGATCATCACTGATGTACTATGGATCATCACTGATGTACTATGGATCATCACTGATGTACTGAGGATCATCACTGATGTATTATGGATCATCACTGGTGTACTATGGATCATCACTGATGTACTGTGGACCATCCCTGATGTACTATGGACCATCCCTGATGTACTGAGGATCATCACTGATGTACTATAGATCATCACTGATGTACTATGGGCCATCACTGGTGTACTATGGATCATCACTGATGTACTGCGGATCATCACTGATGTACTAGGGATCATCACTGATGTACTATGGATCATCACTGATATACTATGAGCCATCACTGATGTACTATGGGCCATCACTGATGTACTGTGGATCATCACTGGTGTACTATGGATCATCACTGATGTACTGTGGACCATCCCTGGTGTACTGTGGATCATCACTGATGTACTGTGGATCATCACTGATGTACTGAGGATCATCACTGATGTACTGTGGATCATCACTGATGTACTGTGAATCATCACTGATGTACTATGGGCCATCACGGGTGTACTATGGATCATCACTGATGTACTATAGATCATCACTGATGTACTGTGGATCATCACTGATGTACTATAGATCATCACTGGTGTACTATGGATCATCACTGATGTACTATGGATCATCACTGGTGTACTATGGATCATCACTGGTGTACTATGGATCATCACTGATGTACTGTGGACCATCCCTGATGTACTGTGGATCATCACTGATGTACTGTGGGTCATCACTGATGTACTGAGGATCATCACTGATGTTCTATGGATCATCACTGATGTACTATAGATCATCACTGATGTACCGTGGATCATCACTGATGTACTGTGGATCATCACGGGTGTACTGTGGATCATCACGGGTGTACTATGGATCATCACTGATGTACTGTGGATCATCACTGATGTACTATGGATCATCACTGATGTACTATGGCTCATCACTGATGTACTATGGATCTTCACTGATGTACTATGGATCATCACTGGTGTACTGTGGATCATCACTGATGTACTATGGATCATCACTGATGTACTATGGATCATCACTGATTTACTATGGATCATCACTGATGTACTGTGGACCATCCCTGATGTATTGTGGATTATCACTGATGTACTGTGGATCATCACTGATGTACTGAGGATCATCATTGATGTACTGTGGATCATCACTGATGTGCTATGGATCGTCACTGATGTACTGTGGATCATCACTGATGTACTGAGGATCATCAGTGATGTACTGTGGATCATCACTGATGTACTGTGGATCATCACTGATGTACTATGGGCCATCACAGGTGTACTATGGATCATCACTGATGTACTATGGACCATCCCTGATGTACTATGGACCATCCCTGATGTACTATGGACCATCCCTGATGTACTGTGGATCATCACTGATGTACTGTAGATCATCACTGATGTACTATGGGCCATTACTGGTGTACTATGGATCATCACTGATGTACTATGGATCATCACTGATTTACTATGGATCATCACTGATGTACTGTGGACCATCCCTGATGTATTGTGGATTATCACTGATGTACTGTGGATCATCACTGATGTAATGAGGATCATCATTGATGTACTGTGGATCATCACTGATGTGCTATGGATCATCACTGATGTACTGTGGATCATCACTGATGTACTGAGGATCATCAGTGATGTACTGTGGATCATCACTGATGTACTGTGGATCATCACTGATGTACTATGGGCCATCACAGGTGTACTATGAATCATCACTGATGTACTATGGACCATCCCTGATGTACTATGGACCATCCCTGATGTACTGTGGATCATCACTGATGTACTGTAGATCATCACTGATGTACTATGGGCCATTACTGGTGTACTATGGATCATCACTGATGTACTATGGATCATCACTGATGTACTATGGATCATCACTTGTACTGTGGACCATCCCTGATGTACTATGGACCATCCCTGATGTACTGTGGATCATCACTGGTGTACTATGGGCCATCACGGGTGTACTATGGATCATCACTGGTGTACTATGGATCATCACTGATGTACTGTGGACCATCCCTGATGTACTGTGGATCATCACTGATGTACTGAGGATCATCACTGATGTTCTATGGATCATCACTGATGTACTATAGATCATCACTGATGTACTGTGGATCATCACTGATGTACTGAGGATCATCACTGATGTACTATAGATCATCACTGATGTACTGTGGATCATCACTGATGTACTATAGATCATCACTGGTGTACTATGGATCATCACTGATGTACTATGGATCATCACTGGTGTACTATGGATCATCACTGGTGTACTATGGATCATCACTGATGTACTGTGGACCATCCCTGATGTACTGTGGATCATCACTGATGTACTGTGGGTCATCACTGATGTACTGAGGATCATCACTGATGTTCTATGGATCATCACTGATGTACTATAGATCATCACTGATGTACCGTGGATCATCACTGATGTACTGTGGATCATCACGGGTGTACTGTGGATCATCACGGGTGTACTATGGATCATCACTGATGTACTGTGGATCATCACTGATGTACTATGGATCATCACTGATGTACTATGGCTCATCACTGATGTACTATGGATCTTCACTGATGTACTATGGATCATCACTGGTGTACTGTGGATCATCACTGATGTACTGTGGACCATCCCTGATGTACTGTGGATCATCACTGATGTACTGTGGATCATCACTGATGTACTGAGGATCATCACTGATGTTCTATGGATAATCACTGATGTACTATAGATCATCACTGATGTACTGTGGATCATCACTGATGTACTATGGATCATCACTGATGTACTGTGGATCATCACTGATGTACTATAGATCATCACTGGTGTACTATGGATCATCACTGATGTACTATGGATCATCACTGGTGTACTATGGATCATAACTGGTGTACTATGGACCATTCCTGATGTACTGTGGATCATCACTGATGTACTGTGGATCATCACTGATGTACTATAGATCATCACTGATGTACTATGGGCCATCACTGGTGTACTATGGGCCATCACTGGTGTACTATGGATCATCACTGGTGTACTATGGATCATCACTGGTGTACTATGGATCATCACTGGTGTACTATGGGCCATCACTGATGTACTATGGATCATCACTGATATACTGTGGACCATCCCTGATGTACTGTGGATCATCACTAATGTACTATAGGTCATCACTGATGTACTATGGGCCATCACTGGTGTACTATGGGCCATCACCGGTGTACTATGGATCATCACCGATGTACTATGGATCATCACCGATGTACTATGGATCATCACCGATGTACTATGGATCATCACTGATGTACTATGGATCATCACTGATGTACTGTGGATCATCACTGATGTACTGTGAATCATCACTGATGTACTGTGAATCATCACTGATGTACTGTGGATCATCACTGATGTACTGTGAATCATCACTGATGTACTATGGATCATCACTGATGTACTGTGGATCATCACTGATGTACGGTGGATCATCACTGATGTACTATAAATCATCACTGAAGTACTATGGGCCATCACTGGTGTACTATGGACCATCCCTGATGTACTATGGACCATCCCTGATGTACTGTGGATTATCACTGATGTACCGTGGATCATCACTGATGTACTGAGGATCATCACTGATGTACTGTTGATTAATCACTGATTTACTGTCGATCATTACTGATTTACTGTGGATCATCACTGATGTATTATGGATCATCACTGATGTACTATGAGCCATCACTGATGTACTATGGATCATCACTGATGTACTATGGATCATCACTGATGTACTATGGATCATCACTGATGTACTATGAGCCATCACTGATGTACTATGGATCATTACTGATGTACTATGGATCATCCCTGATGTACTGTGGACCATCCCTGATGTACTGTGGATCATCACTGATGTACTGTGGATCATCACTGATGTACCGTGGATCATCACTGATGTACTGAGGATCATCACCGATGTACTGTTTGATCATCACCGATGTACTGTGGATCATCACTGATGTACTATGGGCCATCACTGGTGTACTATGGATCATCACTGGTGTACTATGGACCATCACTGATGTTCTATGGACCATCACTGATGTACTGTGGACCATCCCCAATGTACTGTGGATCATCACTGATGTACTGTGGATCATCACTGATGTACTGAGGATCATCACTGGTGTACTATGGATCATCACTGGTGTACTATGGATCATCACTGATGTACTATGGATCATCACTGATGTACTATGGATCATCACTGATGTACTATAGATCATCACTGATGTACTTTGGGCCATCACTGATGTACTGTGGACCATCCCTGATGTACTGTGGATCATCACTGATGTATTGTGGATCATCACTGATGTACTGTGGATCATCACTGATGTACTGAGGACCATCCCTGATGTACTGTGGACCATCAGTGATATACTGTGGATCATCACTGATGTTCTATGGACCATCACTCATGTACTGTGGATCATCACTGATGTACTATAGATCATCACTGATGTACTGTGGTTCATCACTGATGTACTATAGATCATCACTGATGTACTGTGAATCATCACTGATGTACTGTGGACCATCACTGGTGTACTATGGACCATCACTGGTGTACTATGGATCATCACTGGTGTACTATGGATCATCACTGGTGTACTATGGACCATCCCTGATGTACTGTGGATCATCACTGATGTACTATAGATTATCACTGATGTACTATGGGCCATCACTGGTGTACTGTGGATCATCACTGATGTACTGTGGATTATTCCTGATGTATTGTGGATCATCACTGATGTACTGTGGACCATCCCTGATGTACTGTGGATCATCACTGATGTACTGTGGATCATCACTGATGTACTGTGGATCATCATTGATGTACTATGGACCATCACTGGTGTACTATGGGCCATCACTGGTGTACTATGGATCATCACTGGTGTACTATGGATCATCACTGATATACCATGGACCATCCCTGATGTACCATGGACCATCACTGATGTACTGTGGATCATCCCTGATGTACTGTGGATCATCACTGATGTACTGTGGATCATCACTGATGTACTGTGGATCATCACTGATGTACTGTGGATCATCACTGATGTACTATAGATCATCACTGATGTACTATGGGCCATCACTGGTGTACTATGGGCCATCACTGGTGTACTATGGATCATCACTGGTGTACTATGGATCATCACTGGTGTACTATGGATCATCACTGATGTACTGTGGACCATCCCTGATGTACTGTGGACCATCCCTGATGTACTGTGGATCATCCCTGATGTACTGTGGATCATCACTGATGTACTATGGACCATCACTGGTGTACTATGGGCCATCACTGATGTACTGTGGATCATCACTGATGTTTTATGGACCATCACTGGTGTACTATGGGCCATCACTGGTGTACTATGGATCATCACTTGTGTACTATGGATCATCACTGGTGTACTATGGACCATCACTGATGTACTGTGGATCATCACTTATGTACTGTGGACCATTACTGATGTACTGTGGACCATTACTGATGTACTGTGGACCATCACTGATGTACTGTGGATCATCACTGATGTACTGTGGATCATCACTGATGTACTGTGGATCATCACTGATGTACTGTGAATCATCACTGATGTACTGTGGATCATCACTGATGTACTATGGGCCATCAGTGGTGTACTATGGGCCATCACAGGTGTACTATGGATCATCACTGGTGTACTATGGATCATCACTGGTGTACTATGGACCATCACTGATGTACTATGGACCATCACTGATGTACTGTGGATCATCCCTGATGTACTGTGGATCATCACTGATGTACTGTGGATCATCACTGATGTACTGTGGATCATCACTGATGTACTATGGGCCATCACTGGTGTACTATGGGCCATCACTGGTGTACTATGGATCATCACTTGTGTACTATGGATCATCACAGGTGTACTATGGATCATCACTGATGTACTATGGACCATCCCTGATGTACTATGGACCATCCCTGATGTTCTGTGGACCATTACTGATGTACTGTGGACCATCACTGATGTTCTATGGACCATCACTGATGTACTGTGGATCATCACTGATGTACTGTAGATCATCACTGATGTACTGTGAATCATCACTGATGTACTGTGGATCATCACTGATGTACTGTGGATCATCACTGATGTACTATGGGCCATCAGTGGTGTACTATGGGCCATCACAGGTGTACTATGGATCATCACTGGTGTACTATGGATCATCACTGGTGTACTATGGACCATCACTGATGTACTATGGACCATCACTGATGTACTGTGGATCATCCCTGATGTACTGTGGATCATCCCTGATGTACTGTGGATCATCACTGATGTACTATGGGCCATCACTGGTGTACTATGGGCCATCACTGGTGTACTATGGGCCATCACTGGTGTACTATGGATCATCACTGATGTACTATGGATCATCACTGGTGTACTATGGATCATCACTGGTGTACTATGGATCATCACTGGTGTACTATGGATCATCACTGGTGTACTGTGGATCATCACTGATGTACTATAGATCATCACTGATGTACTATGGATCATCACTGATGTACTGTGGATCATCACTGATGTACTATAGATCATCACTGATGTACTATGGGCCATCACTGGTGTACTATGGACCATCACTGATGTACTGTGGACCATCACTGATGTACTGTGGATCATCCCTGAAGTACTGTGGATCATCACTGATGTACTGTGGATCATCACTGATGTACTGTGGATCATCCCTGAAGTACTGTGGATCATCACTGATGTACTGTGGATCATCACTGATGTACTATAGATCATCACTGGTGTACTATGGGCCATCACTGGTGTACTATGGGCCATCACTGGTGTACTATGGGCCATCACTGGTGTACTATGGATCTTCACTGATGTACTATGGATCATCACTGGTGTACTATGGATCATCACTGGTGTACTATGGATCATCACTGGTGTACTATGGATCATCACTGATGTAATGTGGACCATCCCTGATGTACTGTGGATCATCACTGATGTACTGTGGATCATCACTGATGTACTATGGACCATCACTGGTGTACTATGGGCCATCACTGATGTACTGTGGATCATCACTGATGTACTATGGACCATCACTGGTGTACTATGGGCCATCACTGGTGTACTATGGACCATCACTGATGTACTGTGGACCATCCTCGATGTACTGTGGATCATCACTGTTGTACTGTGGATCATCACGGATGTACTGTGGATCATCACTGATGTACTGAGGATCATCACTGGTGTACTATGGATCATCACTGATGTACTATGGATCATCACTGATGTACTATGGATCATCACTGATGTACTATAGATCATCACTGATGTACTTTGGGCCATCACTGATGTACTGTGGACCATCCCTGATGTACTGTGGATCATCACTGATGTATTGTGGATCATCACTGATGTACTGTGGATCATCACTGATGTACTGTGGACCATCACTGATGTACTGTGGATCATCACTGATGTACTATGGACCATCACTGATGTACTGTGGACCATCACTGATGTACTGTGGATCATCCCTGATGTACTGTGGATCATCACTGATGTACTGTGGATCATCTCTGATGTACTGTGGATCATCACTGATGTACTGTGGATCATCACTGATGTACTGTGGATCATCACTGATGTACTATAGATCATCACTGATGTACTATGGGCCATCACTGGTGTACTATGGGCCATCACTGGTGTACTATGGATCATCACTGATGTACTATGGCTCATCACTGGTGTACTATGGATCATCACTGGTGTACTATGGATCATCACTGATGTACTGTGGACCATCCCTGATGTACTGTGGATCATCACTGATGTACTGTGGATCATCACTGATGTACTAT
Organism: Rana muscosa; assembly: GCA_029206835.1. NCBI lineage: Eukaryota > Metazoa > Chordata > Amphibia > Anura > Ranidae > Rana > Rana muscosa. The sequence goes on from JARGYO010000080.1 coordinate 1,270,400, forward strand.
GGACCATCACTGGTGTACTATGGGCCATCACTGATGTACTGTGGATCATCTCTGATGTACTATGGACCATCACTGGTTTACTATGGGCCATCACTGGTGTACTATGGATCATCACTGGTGTACTATGGACCATCACTGATGTACTATGGACCATCACTGATGTACTGTGGACCATCCTCGATGTACTGTGGATCATCACTGATGTACTGTGGATCATCACGGATGTGCTGTGGATCATCACTGATGTACTGAGGATCATCACTGGTGTATTATGGATCATCACTGGTGTACTATGGATCATCACTGATGTACTATGGATCATCACTGATGTATTATGGATCATCATTGATGTACTATAGATCATCACTGCTGTACTTTGGGCCATCACTGATGTACTATGGCCCATCCCTGATGAACTGTGGACCATCACTGATGTATTGTGGATCATCACTGATGTACTGTGGATCATCACTGGTGGACTGAGGACCATCCTTGATGTACTGTGGACCATCACTGATGTACTGTGGACCATCACTGATGTACTGTGGATCATCACTGATGTACTGTGGATCATCACTGATGTTATATGGACCATCACTGATGTACTGTGGATCATCAATGATGTACTATAGATCATCACTGATGTACTGTGGATCATCACTGATGTACTATAGATCATCACTGATGTACTATGGACCATCACTGGTGTACTATGGACCATCACTGGTGTGCTATGGATCATCACTGGTGTGCTATGGATCATCACTGGTGTACTATGGACCATCCCTGATGTACTGTGGATCATCACTGATGTACTGTGGATCATCACTGGTGTACTCTTGATCATCACTGGTGTACTATGGATCATCACTGATGTACTATGGATCATCACTGATGTACTGTGGACCATCCCTGATGTACTATGGACCATCCCTGATGTACTGTGGATCATCACTGATGTACTGTAGATCATCACTGATGTACTATGGGCCATCACTGGTGTACTATGGATCATCACTGATGTACTATGGATCATCACTGATGTACTGTGGACCATCACTGATGTACTGTGGACCATCACTGATGTACTGTGGACCATCACTGATGTACTGTGGATAATCACTGATGTACTATGGATCATCACTGATGTACTGTGGATCATCACTGATGTACTGAGGATCATCACTGATGTACTGTTGATCATCACTGATGTACTGTGGATCATCACTGATGTACTATGGGCCATCACAGGTGTACTATGGGCCATCACAGGTGTACTATGGATCATCACTGATGTACTATGGACCATCCCTGATGTACTATGGACCATCCCTGATGTACTGTGGATCATCACTGATGTACTGTAGATCATTACTGATGTACTATGGGCCATCACTGGTGTACTATGGGCCATCACTGGTGTACTATGGATCATCACTTGTGTACTATGGATCATCACAGGTGTACTATGGATCATCACTGATGTACTATGGACCATCCCTGATGTACTATGGACCATCCCTGATGTACTGTGGACCATTACTGATGTACTGTGGACCATCACTGATGTTCTATGGACCATCACTGATGTACTGTGGATCATCACTGATGTACTGTAGATCATCACTGATGTACTGTGAATCATCACTGATGTACTGTGGATCATCACTGATGTACTGTGGATCATCACTGATGTACTATGGGCCATCAGTTGTGTACTATGGGCCATCACAGGTGTACTATGGATCATCACTGGTGTACTATGGACCATCACTGATGTACTATGGACCATCACTGATGTACTGTGGATCATCCCTGATGTACTGTGGATCATCACTGATGTACTGTGGATCATCACTGATGTACTATAGATCATCACTGATGTACTATGGGCCATCACTGGTGTACTATGGGCCATCACTGGTGTACTATGGGCCATCACTGGTGTACTATGGATCATCACTGATGTACTATGGATCATCACTGGTGTACTATGGATCATCACTGGTGTACTATGGATCATCACTGGTGTACTGTGGATCATCACTGATGTACTATAGATCATCACTGATGTACTATGGATCATCACTGATGTACTGTGGATCATCACTGATGTACTATAGATCATCACTGATGTACTATGGGCCATCACTGGTGTACTATGGACCATCACTGATGTACTGTGGACCATCACTGATGTACTGTGGATCATCCCTGAAGTACTGTGGATCATCACTGATGTACTGTGGATCATCACTGATGTACTGTGGATCATCCCTGAAGTACTGTGGATCATCACTGATGTACTGTGGATCATCACTGATGTACTATAGATCATCACTGGTGTACTATGGGCCTTCACTGGTGTACTATGGGCCATCACTGGTGTACTATGGATCTTCACTGATGTACTATGGATCATCACTGGTGTACTATGGATCATCACTGGTGTACTATGGATCATCACTGGTGTACTATGGATCATCACTGATGTAATGTGGACCATCCCTGATGTACTGTGGATCATCACTGATGTACTGTGGATCATCACTGATGTACTATGGACCATCACTGGTGTACTATGGGCCATCACTGATGTACTGTGGATCATCACTGATGTACTATGGACCATCACTGGTGTACTATGGGCCATCACTGGTGTACTATGGACCATCACTGATGTACTGTGGACCATCCTCGATGTACTGTGGACCATCCTCGATGTACTGTGGATCATCCTCGATGTACTGTGGATCATCACTGGTGTACTATGGATCATCACTGATGTACTATGGATCATCACTGATGTACTATGGATCATCACTGATGTACTATAGATCATCACTGATGTACTTTGGGCCATCACTGATGTACTGTGGACCATCCCTGATGTACTGTGGATCATCACTGATGTATTGTGGATCATCACTGATGTACTGTGGATCATCACTGATGTACTGAGGACCATCCCTGATGTACTGTGGACCATCACTGATGTACTGTGGACCATCACTGATGTACTGTGGATCATCACTGATGTACTATGGACCATCACTGATGTACTGTGGACCATCACTGATGTACTGTGGATCATCCCTGATGTACTGTGGATCATCACTGATGTACTGTGGATCATCACTGATGTACTGTGGATCATCACTGATGTTCTATGGACCATCACTGATGTACTGTGGATCATCAATGATGTACTATAGATCATCACTGATGTACTGTGGATCATCACTGATGTACTATAGATCATCACTGATGTACTATGGACCATCACTGGTGTACTATGGACCATCACTGGTGTGCTATGGATCATCACTGGTGTGCTATGGATCATCACTGGTGTACTATGGACCATCCCTGATGTACTGTGGATCATCACTGATGTACTGTGGATCATCACTGATGTACTGTGGATCATCACTGATGTACTGTGGATCATCACTGGTGTACTGTGGATCATCACTGGTGTACTATGGATCATCACTGATGTACTATGGATCATCACTGATGTACTGTGGACCATCCCTGATGTACTATGGACCATCCCTGATGTACTGTGGATCATCACTGATGTACTGTAGATCATCACTGATGTACTATGGGCCATCACTGGTGTACTATGGATCATCACTGATGTACTATGGATCATCACTGATGTACTGTGGACCATCACTGATGTACTGTGGACCATCACTGATGTACTGTGGATAATCACTGATGTACTATGGATCATCACTGATGTACTGTGGATCATCACTGATGTACTGAGGATCATCACTGATGTACTGTTGATCATCACTGATGTACTGTGGATCATCACTGATGTACTATGGGCCATCACAGGTGTACTATGGGCCATCACAGGTGTACTATGGATCATCACTGATGTACTATGGACCATCCCTGATGTACTATGGACCATCCCTGATGTACTGTGGATCATCACTGATGTACTGTAGATCATTACTGATGTACTATGGGCCATCACTGGTGTACTATGGGCCATCACTGGTGTACTATGGATCATCACTTGTGTACTATGGATCATCACAGGTGTACTATGGATCATCACTGATGTACTATGGACCATCCCTGATGTACTATGGACCATCCCTGATGTACTGTGGACCATTACTGATGTACTGTGGACCATCACTGATGTTCTATGGACCATCACTGATGTACTGTGGATCATCACTGATGTACTGTAGATCATCACTGATGTACTGTGAATCATCACTGATGTACTGTGGATCATCACTGATGTACTGTGGATCATCACTGATGTACTATGGGCCATCAGTTGTGTACTATGGGCCATCACAGGTGTACTATGGATCATCACTGGTGTACTATGGACCATCACTGATGTACTATGGACCATCACTGATGTACTGTGGATCATCCCTGATGTACTGTGGATCATCACTGATGTACTGTGGATCATCACTGATGTACTATAGATCATCACTGATGTACTATGGGCCATCACTGGTGTACTATGGGCCATCACTGGTGTACTATGGGCCATCACTGGTGTACTATGGATCATCACTGATGTACTATGGATCATCACTGGTGTACTATGGATCATCACTGGTGTACTATGGATCATCACTGGTGTACTGTGGATCATCACTGATGTACTATAGATCATCACTGATGTACTATGGATCATCACTGATGTACTGTGGATCATCACTGATGTACTATAGATCATCACTGATGTACTATGGGCCATCACTGGTGTACTATGGACCATCACTGATGTACTGTGGACCATCACTGATGTACTGTGGATCATCCCTGAAGTACTGTGGATCATCACTGATGTACTGTGGATCATCACTGATGTACTGTGGATCATCCCTGAAGTACTGTGGATCATCACTGATGTACTGTGGATCATCACTGATGTACTATAGATCATCACTGGTGTACTATGGGCCTTCACTGGTGTACTATGGGCCATCACTGGTGTACTATGGATCTTCACTGATGTACTATGGATCATCACTGGTGTACTATGGATCATCACTGGTGTACTATGGATCATCACTGGTGTACTATGGATCATCACTGATGTAATGTGGACCATCCCTGATGTACTGTGGATCATCACTGATGTACTGTGGATCATCACTGATGTACTATGGACCATCACTGGTGTACTATGGGCCATCACTGATGTACTGTGGATCATCACTGATGTACTATGGACCATCACTGGTGTACTATGGGCCATCACTGGTGTACTATGGACCATCACTGATGTACTGTGGACCATCCTCGATGTACTGTGGACCATCCTCGATGTACTGTGGATCATCCTCGATGTACTGTGGATCATCACTGGTGTACTATGGATCATCACTGATGTACTATGGATCATCACTGATGTACTATGGATCATCACTGATGTACTATAGATCATCACTGATGTACTTTGGGCCATCACTGATGTACTGTGGACCATCCCTGATGTACTGTGGATCATCACTGATGTATTGTGGATCATCACTGATGTACTGAGGACCATCCCTGATGTACTGTGGACCATCACTGATGTACTGTGGACCATCACTGATGTACTGTGGATCATCACTGATGTACTATGGACCATCACTGATGTACTGTGGACCATCACTGATGTACTGTGGATCATCCCTGATGTACTGTGGATCATCACTGATGTACTGTGGATCATCACTGATGTACTGTGGATCATCACTGATGTACTGTGGATCATCACTGATGTACTATAGATCATCACTGATGTACTATGGGCCATCACTGGTGTACTATGGATCATCACTGATGTACTATGGCTCATCACTGGTGTACTATGGATCATCACTGGTGTACTATGGATCATCACTGATGTACTGTGGACCATCCCTGATGTTCTGTGGATCATCACTGATGTACTGTGGATCATCACTGATGTACTGTGGACCATCACTGATGTACTATGGACCATCACTGGTGTACTATGGGCCATCACTGATGCACTGTGGATCATCTCTGATGTACTATGGACCATCACTGGTGTACTATGGGCCATCACTGGTGTACTATGGATCATCACTGGTGTACTATGGACCATCACTGATGTACTATGGACCATCACTGATGTACTGTGGACCATCACTGATGTACTGTGGACCATCCTCGATGTACTGTGGATCATCACTGATGTACTGTGGATCATCACGGATGTGCTGTGGATCATCACTGATGTACTAAGGATCATCACTGGTGTATTATGGATCATCACTGGTGTACTATGGATCATTACTGATGTACTATGGATCATCACTGATGTATTATGGATCATCATTGATGTACTATAGATCATCACTGCTGTACTTTGGGCCATCACTGATGTACTATGGACCATCCCTGATGAACTGTGGATCATCACTGATGTACTGTGGATCATCACTGATGTACTATGGGCCATCAGTTGTGTACTATGGGCCATCACAGGTGTACTATGGATCATCACTGGTGTACTATGGACCATCACTGATGTACTATGGACCATCACTGATGTACTGTGGATCATCCCTGATGTACTGTGGATCATCACTGATGTACTGTGGATCATCACTGATGTACTATAGATCATCACTGATGTACTATGGGCCATCAGTGGTGTACTATGGGCCATCACTGGTGTACTATGGGCCATCACTGGTGTACTATGGATCATCACTGATGTACTATGGATCATCACTGGTGTACTATGGATCATCACTGGTGTACTATGGATCATCACTGGTGTACTGTGGATCATCACTGATGTACTATAGATCATCACTGATGTACTATGGATCATCACTGATGTACTGTGGATCATCACTGATGTACTATAGATCATCACTGATGTACTATGGGCCATCACTGGTGTACTATGGACCATCACTGATGTACTGTGGACCATCACTGATGTACTGTGGATCATCCCTGAAGTACTGTGGATCATCACTGATGTACTGTGGATCATCACTGATGTGCTGTGGATCATCCCTGAAGTACTGTGGATCATCACTGATGTACTGTGGATCATCACTGATGTACTATAGATCATCACTGGTGTACTATGGGCCTTCACTGGTGTACTATGGGCCATCACTGGTGTACTATGGATCTTCACTGATGTACTATGGATCATCACTGGTGTACTATGGATCATCACTGGTGTACTATGGATCATCACTGGTGTACTATGGATCATCACTGATGTAATGTGGACCATCCCTGATGTACTGTGGATCATCACTGATGTACTGTGGATCATCACTGATGTACTATGGACCATCACTGGTGTACTATGGGCCATCACTGATGTACTGTGGATCATCACTGATGTACTATGGACCATCACTGGTGTACTATGGGCCATCACTGGTGTACTATGGACCATCACTGATGTACTGTGGACCATCCTCGATGTACTGTGGACCATCCTCGATGTACTGTGGATCATCCTCGATGTACTGTGGATCATCACTGATGTACTATGGATCATCACTGATGTACTATGGATCATCACTGATGTACTATAGATCATCACTGATGTACTTTGGGCCATCACTGATGTACTGTGGACCATCCCTGATGTACTGTGGATCATCACTGATGTATTGTGGATCATCACTGATGTACTGTGGATCATCACTGATGTACTGAGGACCATCCCTGATGTACTGTGGACCATCACTGATGTACTGTTGACCATCACTGATGTACTGTGGATCATCACTGATGTACTGTGGATCATCACTGATGTACTATGGACCATCACTGATGTACTGTGGACCATCACTGATGTACTGTGGATCATCCCTGATGTACTGTGGATCATCACTGATGTACTGTGGATCATCACTGATGTACTGTGGATCATCACTGATGTACTGTGGATCATCACTGATGTACTGTGGATCATCACTGATGTACTGTGGATCATCACTGATGTACTATAGATCATCACTGATGTACTATGGGCCATCACTGGTGTACTATGGGCCATCACTGGTGTACTATGGATCATCACTGATGTACTATGGCTCATCACTGGTGTACTATGGATCATCACTGGTGTACTATGGATCATCACTGATGTACTGTGGACCATCCCTGATGTACTGTGGATCATCACTGATGTACTGTGGATCATCACTGATGTACTATGGACCATCACTGGTGTACTATGGGCCATCACTGATGCACTGTGGATCATCTCTGATGTACTATGGACCATCACTGGTGTACTATGGGCCATCACTGGTGTACTATGGATCATCACTGGTGTACTATGGACCATCACTGATGTACTATGGACCATCACTGATGTACTATGGACCATCACTGATGTACTGTGGACCATCCTCGATGTACTGTGGATCATCACTGATGTACTGTGGATCATCACGGATGTGCTGTGGATCATCACTGATGTACTAAGGATCATCACTGGTGTATTATGGATCATCACTGGTGTACTATGGATCATTACTGATGTACTATGGATCATCACTGATGTATTATGGATCATCATTGATGTACTATAGATCATCACTGCTGTACTTTGGGCCATCACTGATGTACTATGGACCATCCCTGATGAACTGTGGATCATCACTGATGTATTGTGGATCATCACTGATGTACTGTGGATCATCACTGATGTACTGTGGATCATCACTGATGGACTGAGGACCATCCCTGATGTACTGTGGACCATCACTGATGTACTGTGGACCATCACTGATGTACTGTGGACCATCACTGATGTTCTATGGACCATCACTGATGTACTGTGGATCATCAATGATGTACTGTAGATCATCACTGATGTACTGTGGATCATCACTGATGTACTATAGATCATCACTGATGTACTATGGACCATCACTGGTGTACTATGGATCATCACTGGTGTACTATGGACCATCCCTGATGTACTGTGGATCATCACTGATGTACTGTGGATCATCACTGATGTACTGTGGATCATCACTGGTGTACTGTGGATCATCACTGGTGTACTATGGATTAGGGATGAGCCGAACACCCCCGGGTTCGGTTCGCACCAGAACCTTCGAACGGACCGAAAGTTTGCGTGAATTTTCGAACCCTATTCGTTATAATGGACGCGAATGTTCGAAATCAAAATTGCTAATTACAACGGCCAATATGCATGTTAATGTCATAAAACAGGTTTGGGGACCCGGGTCCTGCCCCAGGGGACATATATCAATGCAAAAAGAAATTTTAAAAACTAAAGTTTTTTCGGGAGCAGTCATTTTAATGATGCATAAAGTGAAAAAAAAAAGTGAATTTTTCCTTTAAATATGGTACCTGGGGGGTGTCTAAAGTATGCCTGTGAAGTGGCATGTGTTTCCCGTGTTTAGAACTGTCCTTGCACAAAATGACATTTGTAAAGGAAAAAAAGAAGCCATTTAAAACCACTTGCGGATTTAATGTCATGTCTTGTCCTCGCCGCCATATGGCTGAAAATCCTTGAGAAAAATGGCATGGCTACCCCATCACCCCCCCCCACCCCAGCCCCTTTGGGTCTTGTATGGATATTAAGGGGGACCCCGCACCCAAAATAAAACCCTATACCTACAACCCTATATACTCTGAACAGCAGTATATAGGTGGTGCAAACAAGACACGGACTGTAGGTTTGTTCTTAAGTAGAATCTGAACAGGTACATTATGAAGTGTAGCTCCATCCCAAAAAAATCAATTTTTAAGCTTTTTGGAGAACATAGGGAGGGGTTATCACCCCTGTAACATTTGCTGTCTTTGCACATCTGTTCAGAACATGTCACCTCACTTTCGGTCCCAATGACAAATGTTTTTGGAAAAGTGGGGTTTTAATTGAAACAAGGATTGGTGATAAAGCATCAGTAGAGAGGAGATACCTTTTTCCCAAATTAAATCTAACAGGATAGAATTTCCCTTCCTAGGGGTAGATTTCCTCTCACTTCCTGTTTTCTCTTGCCGTTTGCAAGTAGGAGTCGTTTGTAAGTTGGATGTTTGAAAGTAGGGGCCTGCCGTATATACTCTGCAGAAATTTGCCCTATTAGATGTTGGTGTAGCCACAAGACTGGTGGGCACAGGAATGGGCCCTGCTGTGAGTTAATAGATCAAGATTTGTACTTGCATGCACCTGTTGAACCGGGCAGAAAAATTGGGCCTTTGGTGGTGGTGGTGGTGGTGGACGGTGTTGCCACAAGACTGTAAGCCCTCACAGTTACTCTTGGTGGGTGCAGGAATGGGCCCTGCTGTGAGTTATTAGATCAAGATTTGTAATTGCATGCACCTGTTGAACAGGGCAGAAAAATTGGGCCTTTGGTGGTGGTGGTGGTGGTGGATGGTGTTGCCACAAGACTGTAAGCCCTCACAGTTACTCTTGGTGGGTGCAGGAATGGGCCCTGCTGTGAGTTATTAGATCAAGATTTGTAATTGCATGCACCTGTTGAACAGGGCAGAAAAATTGGGCCTTTGGTGGTGGTGGTGGTGGTGGACGGTGTTGCCACAAGACTGTAAGCCCTCACAGTTACTCTTGGTGGGTGCAGGAATGGGCCCTGCTGTGAGTTATTAGATCAAGATTTGTAATTGCATGCACCTGTTGAACAGGGCAGAAAAATTGGGCCTTTGGTGGTGGTGGTGGTGGTGGTGGACGGTGTTGCCACAAGACTGTAGGCCCTCATAGTTACTCTTGGTGGGCGCAGGAATGGGCCCTGCTGTGAACTATTAGATCAAGATTTGTAATTACACGCCCCTGTTAAACAGGGGCTGAAAAATTGTGCCTTAGGCATTGGTGCTAGTGCCACAACACTGCAACCCCTCACAGATACTGTACTTGGAGCACAGCAGTCACACCTGTTGCGAAGCATCTTTTTAAAAAATTGTAATTACACGCCCCTGTTATACAGGGGGTGAAAAATTGTGCCTTAGGCACTGGTGCTGGTGCCACAACACTGCAACCCCTCACAGATACTGTACTCTGAGCACAGCAATGAGACCTGTTGCAAAGCATTGCCTAAAAATTGTAATTACACGCCCCAACAGGGGCTGAAAAATTGTGCCTTAGGCACTGGTGCTGGTGCCACAACACTGCAACCCCTCACAGATACTGTACTCTGAGCACAGCAATGAGACCTGTTGCAAAGCATTGCCTAAAAATTGTAATTACACGCCCCAACAGGGGCTGAAAAATTGTGCCTTAGGCACTGGTGCTGGTGCCACAACACTGCAACCCCTCACAGATACTGTACTCTGAGCACAGCAGTCACACCTGTTGCGAAGCATCTTTTTAAAAAATTGTAATTACACGCCCCTGTTATACAGGGGCTGAAAAATTGTGCCTTAGGCACTGGTGTGGTGGCATGGATCATTGAGGAGGAGGAAGAGGATAGTCAGTGAACATAACAGGACAGTCACTCAGCATCAGCATAGGCAGTCTTGAAGGGATGTGACATTATAAATTATTCCGTTATATCCGCTTCAGGTGTCTGGTAGCTGGTGGTGATCCAAGACTGATTCATTTTTATGAAGGTCAGTCGATCAACCGAGTCGGTGGACAGGCGCACCCTATGATCGGTGACAAATCCTCCAGCAGCACTGAATGTGCGTTCGGAAAGAACGCTGGATGCAGGACAGGCCAGTAGCTCAATTGCATACTGTGCAAGCTCTGGCCAGTGATCCATCCTCAGGACCCAGTAAGCCAGAGGATTTTCGGTGGGAAAGGTGTCCAAGTCTGACCTTGCCCCTAGGTATTCCTGCACCATGTATATCAGACGCTGGCGATGGTTGCTGGAACCGATCATACCTTGGGGCTGCGGACTAAAAAATTGTCTGAACGCATCGGTCAGACGTCCACCTTCCCCACCGCTCCTTCTGCTACTGACCGAAGCCTCAGCAACTCGTCGTCCAGGACCAGGAGTTTGTAACCTCCCAGTTTCTGGGAACGCGTTGCACAGACCTTTCTGCAAGGCCTCCCTGAGATGTCTCATCCTCTGCTCCCTCTGCGACGGCAAGATAAGGTCCGCAACCTTACCCTTGTACCGTGGATCAAGGAGAGTGGCCAGCCAGTAATGGTCACTCTCCTTGATCCGAAGAACACGAGGATCCTTCCGCAGGCTTTGCAGGATCAGGGAGGCCATGCAGCGTAGGTTAGCTGAGGCATTCGGTCCGGAGTCTTCTGGGTCACTGAGGATGACATGATCGCCAGCCACCTCCTCCCAGCCACGTACAAGTCCACTGGTTTGTTGGGACTGTACATCATCCCTAAAAGACTGCTGCTGCTGATGCTGAGTGCCAGGCTCCACCTCCATGCTCACACAATCCTCCTCCTCCTCCTCCTCCTCCTCATCCTCATCCTCTTCCTGTGTGATGGGTGGGACAGAAGGAACATTGTCTGGATAAAGGGGGCCTTGAGAGACAAGGAAGTCCTCCTCTTCCTGCCTCTGTTCTGCCTCAAGTGCCCTGTCCATTATCCCACGCAGCGTATGCTCCAACAGGTGGACAAGAGGTACAGTGTCACTGATGCATGCACTGTCACTGCTCACCATCCTCGTGGCCTCCTCAAATGGTGAGAGGACAGTGCATGCATCCCTGATCATGCTCCACTGGCGTGGGGAAAAAAAGCCAAGCTCCCCTGACCCTGTCCTGGTGCCGTAGTCGCAAAGGTACTCATTGATGGCCCTCTGCTGCGTGTGCAGTCGCTGCAGCATGGCCAACGTTGAGTTCCACCTGGTGGGCATGTCACATATTAGGCGGTTCTTGGGCAGGTTCAGCTCCTTTTGCAGCTCAGTCAGCCGAGCACTGGCATTATAAGATCGGCGGAAATGCACACAGACTTTCCTGGCCTGCCTCAGGACATCCTGTAAGCCTGGGAACCTGCCCAAGAACCGCTGCACCACCAGGTTGAGGACGTGAGCCATACAGGGCACATGGGTGAGCTGCCCCTGTCGCAGGGCGGAGAGGAGGTTGGTGCCATTGTCAGAAACGACCATTCCTGGCTTAAGCTGGCGTGGCGTCGTACCACCTCTCGGCCTGCCCCTGCAGAGCTGCCAGAACCTCTGGCCCAGTGTGGCTCCTGTCCCCCAAACACACCAGCGCAAGCACGGCATGGCATCTTTTTGCCTGCGTACTCGCGTAGCCCCTTGTACGCCTACGGAGCACCGCTGGTTCCGAGGACAGAGCACTCGAAGAGGACATGGAGGAAGAAGAAGAGGAGGGGGTGGAGGAGAGAGGTGTGTCACAACCAGTAGTAGCATTTTGGAGGCGTGGTGGCGGAACAACCTCCAACACTACTGCACCTTGTCCTGCATCCCTCCCAGCTGCCAATAGAGTGACCCAATGGGCCGTGAAAGAAAGATAACGTCCCTGTCCATGCCTGCTGGACCATGAGTCAGCGGTAATATGCACCTTACCGCTGACCGCCCTGTCCAGCGAGGCATGGACATTGCCTTCCACATGCCGGTAGAGAGACGGAATCGCCTTCCGTGAGAAAAAGTGGCGTTTGGGAACCTGCCACTGAGGAACCGCACATTGAACAAACTCACGGAAGGGGGCCGAGTCCATCAACTGAAAAGGCAGCAGTTGAAGTGCTAGCAATTTAGCTAAGCTAGCATTCAACCGCTGGGCATGTGGATGGCTGGGAGTATACTTCTTTCGACGGTCCAGCAGCTGGGGCAGGGAAATTTGCCTGCTACAATCGGACGTCGGTGTACTGCAAGTACTTGGTTGTGACACACCTAATTCTACACCTTCAGTCCTCTCAGAGCAGCTTTCAGAGAGGACTGAAGATATAGTGGGGATGGAGATCCCAGCTGATGAGGAGCAAGGAGAGGTCCGCTTTGTTCTTTGGTGTGGGTCTTTTATGTGTGCTTGCCAATGAGCTGCATGGCAGGTCGACATATGTCTGCTCATGCTTGTGGTGCCCAAGCGGCTGATGTTTTGGCCACGCGAGATACGCTTGAGACAAATATTGCAAATAGCAGTGGTGCGATCTGATGCACTCGTCTCAAAAAAGGCCCACACCAAAGAACTTTTGTGATAACGTGCAGAGGCAGCGCCCTGCACAGGCGGAACTCTGCGGTGTGGTACAGTTGCTGTGCTGGCCTCTAGCTGGCCTCCAGGGGGCATCCTGCCTCGTTGGACATGTGACGCTGCATCCTCCTCCTCCTCCTCCTCCTCCTCCTCTCTCCCTTCAGGCACCCACGTGGAGTCAGTGACCTCAACATCCCCTCCCTCTTCACCACTAGAGCAAACCTGGCAGTAAGCTGCAGCTGGTGGAACACTACTGCCAGATTGCTGTCCTTCAGCATCCCCTCTCTCTGCGCGCACACTACTGACTTCCTCAAGCTGGGTATCATCATCCGAGCCTTTGAATCGTTGGGCATCCTCCTGGAGCATGTACCCAACACTGTGCTCAAACAGTTCGGGGGACTCCTCAGGAGGACATGGTGGGTCTAGGGAAGGGGTGGCTGATGATGCCATTGAGTACGCATTGGCAGCTGCTCTGCCAGTACCCTGAGCCTGGGTGAGAGAGGATGAGGAGGATGAGGAGGGCTTGGTCATCCATTCTACCAAGCCTTCGGCATGATGCGGCTCCACATGTCCAGCTGCCGAAAACAAAGACAAGCGTGTCCCATGGCCACGTGCTGATGACGATGCACGACCACGTCCACGGCCAGCACTGTTGTCTCTAGAAACAGAGCCTGCCTGCCCTGTGTTCTTGCCTCGGCACGCTCTGCCTCTCCTTGGCGGTCTTCCAGCCATTGTAGTCGGTAGTGTATATAGTATAAAAAATAGAACTCCTATGTGTGCTCACAACACACTGTAGGTCCTATGGGTGCTGACACTAACACACTATAGGTACTATGTGTGCTGCTGACAAGAAAATATAGGAGCTCTGTTTGCTGCCACTAACACACTAGAAGTCCTATTGGTGCTTCTGAGATGAAAATATAGGAGCTCTGTGTGATGCCACTAACACACTAGAAGTCCTATGGGTGCTGCTGAGAAGAAAATATAGGAGCTCTGTGTGATGCCACTAACACACTAGAAGTCCTATGGGTGCTTCTGAGATGAAAATATAGGAGCTCTGTGTGATGCCACTAACACACTAGAAGTCCTATGGGTGCTTCTGAGATGAAAATATAGGAGCTCTGTGTGATGCCACTAACACACTAGAAGTCCTATGGGTGCTGCTGAGAAGAAAATATAGGAGCTCTGTTTGCTGCCACTAACACACTAGAAGTCCTATGGGTGCTTCTGAGAAGAAAATATAGGAGCTCTGTTTGCTGCCACTAACACACTAGAAGTCCTATGGGTGCTGCTGAGAAGAAAATATAGGAGCTCTGTGTGATGCCACTAACACACTAGAAGTCCTATGGGTGCTTCTGAGATGAAAATATAGGAGCTCTGTGTGATGCCACTAACACACTAGAAGTCCTATGGGTGCTGCTGAGAAGAAAATATAGGAGCTCTGTTTGCTGCCACTAACACACTAGAAGTCCTATGGGTGCTGCTGAGAAGAAAATATAGGAGCTCTGTGTGATGCCACTAACACACTAGAAGTCCTATGGGTGCTTCTGAGATGAAAATATAGGAGCTCTGTGTGATGCCACTAACACACTAGAAGTCCTATGGGTGCTTCTGAGATGAAAATATAGGAACTCTGTGTGATGCCACTAACACACTAGAAGTCCTATGGGTGCTTCTGAGAAGAAAATATAGGAGTTCTGTTTGCTGCCACTAACACACTAGAAGTCCTATGGGTGCTGCTGAGAAGAAAATATAGGAGCTCTGTGTGATGCCAGTAACACACTAGAAGTCCTATGGGTGCTTCTGAGATGAAAATATAGGAGCTCTGTGTGATGCCACTAACACACTAGAAGTCCTATGGGTGCTGCTGAGAAGAAAATATAGGAGCTCTGTTTGCTGCCACTAACACACTAGAAGTCCTATGGGTGCTGCTGAGAAGAAAATATAGGAGCTCTGTTTGCTGCCACTAACACACTAGAAGTCCTATGGGTGCTTCTGAGAAGAAAATATAGGAGCTCTGTTTGCTGCCACTAACACACTAGAAGTCCTATGGGTGCTGCTGAGAAGAAAATATAGGAGCTCTGTGTGATGCCACTAACACACTAGAAGTCCTATGGGTGCTGCTGAGAAGAAAATATAGGAGCTCTGTTTGCTGCCACTAACACACTAGAAGTCCTATGAGTGCTGCTGAGAAGAAAATATAGGAGCTCTGTTTGCTGCCACTAACACACTAGAAGTCCTATGGGTGCTGTTGGGGTGCAATGCTGTGCTAACAGCACTGCGGTTGGTACTACTGCAATACTGTACTAACAGTAAGCACGCACCAGACTAATCCCCAGCAGCAGCTAATAACACACCAACTGTGCAATCAGCAGCAATGAACGATCAATGACTTAGGTAGCAATGGTTTAGCAAAGAAATAGCCAATGGTTTAGCAAAGAAGAGCAAATCTTTCAGTATCAAGCAAAGACAGAAACAGCAGACTGATCTCTCCTAAAGCCGGAACTCATGTGACCGGGGCCGATGGCGTGGCGGCCTTTTAAATGGTGGGGCGTGTACTAAAGCCCCTGAGCTGTAATTGGCTACAGGCGTCCTGCCTGTACTAAAGATCATCACTGATGTACTATGGACCATCACTGGTGTACTATGGATCATTACTGGTGTACTGTGGATCATCACTGGTGTACTGTGGATCATCACTGATGTACTGTGGATCATCACTGATGTACTGTGGACCATCACTAGTGTACTATGGGCCATCACTGGTGTAGTATGGATCATCACTGGTGTACTATGGACCATCACTGATGTTCTATGGACCATCACTGATGTACTGTGGACCATCCCCGATGTACTGTGGATCATCACCGATGTACTGTGGATCATCACTGATGTACTGTGGATCATCACTGATGTACTGAGGATCATCACTGGTGTACTATGGATCATCACTGGTGTACTATGGATCATCACTGATGTACTGTGGATCATCACTGATGTACTGTGGATCATCACTGATGTACTGTGGATCATCACTGATGTACTGTGGATCATCACTGATGTACTGTGGATCATCACTGATGTACTGTGGATCATCACTGATGTACTGTGGATCATCACTGATGTACTGTGGATCATCACTGATGTACTATAGATCATCACTGATATACTATGGATCATCACTGGTGTACTGTGGATCATCACTGATGTACTATGGACCATCACTGGTGTACTATGGGCCATCACTGGTGTACTATGGATCATCACTGATGTACCATGGACCATCCCTGATGTACCATGGACCATCCCTGATGTACCGTGGACCATCACTGATGTACTGTGGATCATCCCTGATGTACTGTGGATCATCACTGATGTACTGTGGATCATCACTGATGTACTGTGGATCATCACTGATGTACTATAGATCATCACTGATGTACTATAGATCATCACTGATGTACTGTGGATCATCACTGATGTATTGTGGATCATCACTGATGTACTGAGGACCATCCCTGATGTACTGTGGACCATCACTGATGTACTGTGGATCATCACTGATGTTCTATGGACCATCACTCATGTACTGTGGATCATCACTGATGTACTATAGATCATCACTGATGTACTGTGGATCATCACTGATGTACTATAGATCATCACTGGTGTACTATGGACCATCACTGGTGTACTATGGACCATCACTGGTGTACTATGGATCATCACTGGTGTAGTATGGATCATCACTGGTGTATTATGGACCATCCCTGATGTACTATAGATCATCACTGATGTACTATAGATCATCACTGATGTACTGTGAATCATCACTGATGTACTGTGGATCATCACTGGTGTACTGTGGATCATCACTGATGTACTATGGATCATCACTGATGTACTATAGATCATCACTGATGTACTATGGGCCATCACTGGTGTACTATGGGCCATCACTGGTGTACTATGGGCCATCACTGGTGTACTATGGACCATCACTGATGTACTATGGGCCATCAGTGGTGTACTATGGGCCATCACTTGTGTACTATGGATTATCCCTGATGTACTCATCACCATGGACCATCCCTGATGTACCATGGACCATCCCTGATGTACCTTGGATCATCACTGATGTACTATGGGCCATCAGTGGTGTACTATGGGCCATCAGTGGTGTACTATGGGCCATCCCTGATGTACTGTGGATCATCACTGATGTACTGTGGATCATCACTGATGTACTGTGGATCATCACTGATGTACTATAGATCATCATTGATGTACTATGGATCATCACTGATGTACTATGGGCCATCACTGGTGTACTATGGGCCATCACTGGTGTACTATGGATCATCACTGATGTACTATGGATCATCACTGATGTACCATGGACCATCCCTGATGTACCATGGACCATCCCTGATGTACCTTGGATCATCACTGATGTACTATGGGCCATCAGTGGTGTACTATGGGCCATCAGTGGTGTACTATGGGCCATCACTTGTGTACTATGGATCATCACTGGTGTACTATGGATCATCACTGGTGTACTATGGACCATCACTGATGTACTACGGACCATCACTGATGTACTGTGGATCATCACTGATGTACTATAGATCATCACTGATGTACTATAGATCATCACTGATGTACTATGGGCCATCACTGGTGTACTATGGGCCATCACTGGTGTACTATGGATCATCACTGATGTACTATGGATCATCACTGATGTACCATGGACCATCCCTGATGTACCATCCCTGATGTACCGTGGATCATCACTGATGTACTGTGGATCATCACTGATGTACTACGGACCATCACTGATGTACTACGGACCATCACTGATGTACTACGGGCCATCACTGGTGTACTATGGGCCATCACTGGTGTACTATGGATCATCACTGATGTACTATGGATCATCACTGATGTACTATCGATCATCACTGGTGTACTATGGATCATCACTGATGTACTATGGATCATCACTGATGTACTATGGATCATCACTGGTGTACTATGGATCATCACTGGTGTACTATGGATCATCACTGGTGTACTATGGATCATCACTGGTGTACTATGGATCATCACTGATGTACTGTGGATCATCACTGATGTACAATAAATCATCACTGATGTACTATGGATCATCACTGGTGTACTGTGGATCATCACTGATGTACTGTGGATCATCACTGATGTACTATGGGCCATCACTGGTGTACTATGGGCCATCACTGGTGTACTATGGATCATCACTGGTGTACTATGGATAATCACTGATGTACCATGGACCATCCCTGATGTACCGTGGATCATCACTGATGTACCGTGGATCATCACTGATGTACCGTGGATCATCACTGATGTACTATGGGCCATCTGTGGTGTACTATGGGCCATCACTGGTGTACTATGGATCATCACTGGTGTACTATGGATCATCACTGGTGTATAGTGATGAGCCGAACACCCCCGGGTTCGGTTCGCACCAGAACCCGCGAACGGACCGAAAGTTCGCACGAACATTAGAACCCTATTAAATACAATGGCCTAAAGATGCATGGTTGCACAATGAGGCATGTTTACTTAAATATACCTGATTCCTCATGATCGCATAGGAATACATGTCTGCATTAGTGATGAGCCGAACACCCCCGGGTTCGGTTCGCATCAGAACCCGCGAACGGACCAAAAGTTTGCACGAACTTTGGAACCCTATTAAATACAATGGATGCGAACGTTCGGATTCTAAAGTGCTAATTATAACGACTATTATCCATGTTATTGTCCGAAACAGAGTTTGGGAACCCGGGTTCTGCACCAGGGGACATGTATCAATGCAAAAAGAAGTTTTAAAAACGGACGTTTTCCGGGAGCAGTCATTTTAATGATGCATAAAGTGAAAAACAAAGTCAAATATTCCTTTAAATATTGTACCTGGGGGGTGTCTAAAGTATGCCTGTGAAGTGCCACGTGTTTCCCGTGTTTAGAACTGTCCCTGCACAAAATAACATTTCTAAAGGAAAAAAAGCCATTTAAAACTGCTTGCGGCTTTAATGCAATGTCTGGTCCGGGTAATATGGATGAAAATCTTTAGGAAAAATGGCATAGCTACCCCATCAACCCCCCCCCCACCCCAGCCCATTACCAGCCCCTTTGGGTCTTGTATGGATATTAAGGGGAACCCCGCACACAAAATAAAAAAGGACCTATATACTCTGAACAGCCGTATACAGGCGGTGCATACAAGACAGGGACTGTAGGTTTGTTCTTATGTAGAATCTGTTTGTAATTTTGAACAGCTGCATTGTTTAAGTGGAGCTCCATGCCAAATTCCTTTTTTTTAGCTTTTTGTAAAACATAGGGAACGGTTATCACCCCTGTCACATTTTGTTTGCTGTCTGTGCCCCTGTTCAGAACATTTCACCTCACTTTGCGTCCCAATGACAACTGTTTTTGAAATGTGGTGTTTTTATTGAAACAAGGATTGGTGATAAAGCATCAGTAGAGAGGAGACACCTTTCTCCCATATTAATTCTTACAGGAGAGAATTTTCCTTCCAAGGGGTAGATTTCCTCTCACTTCCTGTTGTCTTCTTCCGTTTGCAAGTAGTAGTCGTTTGTAAGTTGGATGTTTGAAAGTAGGGACCTGCCGTATATACTCTGCAGAAATTGGCCCCTTAGGTGTTGGTGTTGGCACAACACTGAAAGCACTCACAGTTATTCTTGGTGGGTGCTGGAACGCCCTGCTGTCAACTATTATATCAGGAATTGTAATAACATATAATTGTTGATCAGTGGTAGTAAAAATTGGGCCTTTGATGGTGGTGCTGGTGCCACAACACTGTAAGGCCTGACAGTTACTCTTGGTGGGCGCAGCAATGGGCCCTGCTGTGAATTATTAGATCAATAATTATAATTGCATGCCCCTGTTGAATAGGGGCTGAAAAATTGGGCCTTTGGTGGTGGTGGTGGTGGTGGTGGTGATGGTGGTGCTGGTGCCACAACACTGTAAGGCCTGACAGTTACTCTTGGTGGGCGCAGCAATGGGCCCTGCTGTGAATTATTAGATCAATAATTATAATTGCATGCCCCTGTTGAACAGGGGCTGAAAAATTGGGCCTTAGGCACTGGTGGCACAACACTGCAACCCCTCACAGATACTGTGCTTGGAGCACAGCAATGAGGCCTGTTGCAAAGTATTGCATCAAAAATTTTAATTACACGCCCCTGTTAAACAGGGGCTGAAAAATTGGGCCTTAGCCACTGGTGGCGTCACCCATAAACCAAAATGATCTTCCAAGCTATCATCATTAATCGTATCATTGAGGAGGAGGAGGAGGATAGCCAGTCAACATAACAGCACAGGCACTCAGCATCAGCATCAGTCTTGAAGGGATGTGACATTTTAAAATCAATTAGTCTGTTATATCAGCATCTGGTGTGTGGTAGCTGGTGGTGATCCAGGACTGGTTCATCTTGATGAAAGTCAGTCGATCAACCGAGTCGGTGGACAGGCGCACCCTGTGATCCGTGACAAATCCTCCAGCAGCACTGAATGTGCGTTCTGAAAGAACGCTGGATGCAGAACAGGCCAGTAGCTCAATTGCATACTGTGCAAGCTCTGGCCAGTGATCCATCCTCAAGACCCAGTAAGCCAGAGGATTTTCGGTGGGGAAGGTGTCCAAGTCTGACCTTGCCCCTAGGTATTCCTGCACCATGTATATCAGACGCTGGCGATGGTTGCTGGAACCGATCATACTTTGGGGCTGCGGACTAAAGAATTGTCTGAACGCATCGGTCAGACGGCCACCTTCCCCACCGCTCCTTCTTTGACTGCCCGAAGCCTCAGCAACTCGTTGTCCAGGACCAGGAGTTTGTAACCTCCCAGTCTCTGGGAACGCGTTGCACAGACCTTTCTGCAAGGCTTCCCGGAGTTGTCTCATCCTCTGCTCCCTCTGCGACGGCAAGATAAGGTCCGCAACCTTACCCTTGTACCGTGGATCAAGGAGAGTGGCCAGCCAGTAATGGTCCCTCTCCTTGATCCGAAGAATACGAGGATCCTTCCGCAGACTTTGCAGGATCAGGGAGGCCATGCAGCGTAGGTTAGCTGAGGCATTCAGTCCGGAGTCCTCTGGGTCACTAAGGACGACATGATCCACAGCCACCTCCTCCCAGCCACGTACAAGTCCACTGGTTTCTTGGGACTGTAAATCATCCCTAAAAGACTGCTGCTGATGATGCTGAGTGCCAGTTTCCACCTCCATGCTGACACAATCCTCCTCCTCCTCCTCTTCCTGTGCGATGGGTGGGACAGAAGGAACACTGTCTGGGTAAAGGGGGCCTTGAGAGGCAAGGAAGTCCTCCTCTTCCTGCCTCTGTTCTGCCTCAAGTGCCCTGTCCATTATTCCACGCAGCGTGTGCTCCAACAGGTGGACAAGAGGTACAGTGTCACTGATGCATGCACTGTCACTGCTCACCATCCTCGTGGCCTCCTCAAATGGTGCCAGGACAGTGCATGCATCCCTGATCATGCCCCACTGGCGTGGTGAAAAAAACCCGAGCTCCCCTGACCCTGTCCTGGTGCCGTAGTCGCACAGGTACTCATTGATGGCCCTCTGCTGCGTGTGCAGCCGCTGCAGCATGGCCAACGTTGAGTTCCACCTGGTGGGCATGTCACATATAAGGCGGTTCTTGGGCAGGTTCAACTCCTTTTGCAGCTCAGCCAGGCGAGCACTGGCATTATAAGATCTGCGGAAATGCACACAGACTTTCCTGGCCTGCCTCAGGACATCCTGTAAGCCCGGGTACCTGCCCAAGAACCGCTGCACCACCAGGTTAAGGACGTGAGCCATACAGGGCACATGGGTCAGTTGTCCCTGTCGGAGGGCGGAGAGGAGGTTGGTGCCATTGTCGCAAACCACCATTCCTGGCTTAAGCTGGCATGGCGTCAACCACCTCTTGGCCTGCCCCTGCAGAGCAGACAGGACCTCTGCCCCAGTGTGGCTCCTGTCCCCCAAACACACCAGCGCAAGCACGGCATGGCATCTTTTTGCCTGCGTACTTGCGTAGCCCCTTGAACGCCTACGGAGCACCGCTGGTTCCGAGGACAAACCACAGGAAGAGGCCATGGAGGAAGAAGAAGAGGAGGGGGTGGAGGAGAGAGGTGTGTCACAACCAGTAGTAGCATTTTGGAGGCGTGGCGGTGGAACAACCTCCAACACTACTGCACCTTGTCCTGCATCCTTCCCAGCTGCCAAAAGAGTGACCCAATGGGCCGTGAAAGAAAGGTAACGTCCCTGTCCATGCCTGCTGGACCATGAGTCAGCGGTAATATGCACCTTACCACTGACCGCCCTGTCCAGCGAGGCCAAGACATTGCCTTCCACATGCCTGTAGAGAGCCGGAATCGCCTTCTGTGCGAAAAAGTGGCGTTTGGGAACCTGCCACTGAGGAACCGCACATTGCACAAACTCACGGAAGGGGGCCGAGTCTACCAACTGAAAAGGCAGCAGTTGAAGCGCTAGCAATTTAGCCAAGCTAGCATTCAACCGCTGGGCATGTGGATGGCTGGGAGTGAACTTCTTTCGACGGTCCAGCAGCTGGGGCAGGGAAATTTGCCTGCTAGAATCGGACGTTGGTGTACTGCTAGCAGAGTGCCCGCAAGTACTTGCCTGTGACACACCTAATTCTACACCTTCATTCCTCTCAGAGCAGGTTTCAGAGAGGAGTGAAGGTATAGTGGGGTTGGAGATCCCAGCTGATGCGGTGCAAGAAGAGGTCAGCTTTGTTCTTTGGTGTGGGTCTTTAACCACTTAAGCCCCGGACCATTTGGTAGCTAAAGGACCAGAGGTGAATTCAGAATTTTGCACTGCGCTGCTTTAACTGTAAATTGTGCGGACATGCAATGTTGTACCCAAACGAAATTTGCGTCCTTTTCTTCCCACAAATAGAGCTTTCTTTTAATGGTATTTGATTGCCTCTGCGATTTTTATTTTTTGTGATATAAACGGAAAAAGACCGAAAATTTTGAAAAAAAATAATATTTTCTACTTTTTGTTATAAGAAAAATCGAATAAACTCAATTTTAGTCATACATTTAGGCCAAAATGTATTCAGCCACATGTCTTTAGTAAAAAAATGTCAATAAGCGTATATTTATCGGTTTGCGCAAAAGTTATAGCGTTTACAAACTAGGGTACATTTTCTGGAATTTACACAGCTTTTAATTTATGACTGCCTATCTCAATTCTTGAGGTGCTAAAATGACAGGGCAGTACAAAACCCCCCCAAATGACCCCATTTTGGAAAGTAGACACCCCAAGGAAATTGCTGAGAGGCATGTTGAGCCCATTGAATATATATTTTTTTGTCCCAAGTGATTGAATAATGACAAAAAAAAAAAAATTACAAAAAGTTGTCACTAAATGATATATTGCTCACACATGCCATGGTTATATGTGGAATTGCACCCCAAAATACATTCTGCTGCTTCTCCTGAGTACGGGGATACCACATGTGTGGGACTTTTTAGGAGCCTAGCCACGTACGGGACCCCGGAAACCAAGCACCGCCTCCAGGATTTCTAAGGGCGCAAATTTTTGATTTCACTCCTCACTACCTATCACAGTTTTGAAGGCCATAAAATGCCAAAATAGCACAAAACCCCCCCAAATGACCCCATTTTGGAAAGTAAACACCCCAAGCTGTTTGCTGAGAGGCATGGTGAGTATTTTACAGCTCTCATTTGTTTTTGAAAATGAAGAAAGAACATTTTTTTTTTTTCTTTTTTTTTTCAATTTTCAAAACTTTGTGACAAAAAGCGAGATCTACAAAATACTCACAATACCTCTCAGCAAATAGCTTGGGGTGTCTACTTTCCAAAATGGGGTCATTTGGGGGGGTTTTGTGCCATCTGGGCATTCCATGGCCTCCGAAACTGTGATAGGCAGTGAGAAGTGAAATCAAAAATTGACACCCTTAGAAAGCCTGAAGGCGGTGCTTGGTTTTTGGGGTCCCGTACGCGGCTAGGCTCCCAAAAAGTCTCACACATGTGGTATCCCCGTACTCAGGAGAAGCAACAGAATGTATTTTGGGGTGTAATTCCACATATGCCCATGGCATGTTTGAGCAATATATCATTTAGTGACAACTTTGTGCAAAAAAAAAAAAAAAAATATTTTTTCCGCAACTTGTGTCAACATATAAAATATTCCATGGACTCGACATGCCTCTCAGTATATAGCTTGGGGTGTCTACTTTCCAAAATGGGGTCATTTGGGGGGGTTTTGAACTGTTCTGGTATTTTATACACAACATTAGGAAGCTTACATCCACTCTTCTAACCACTTGAAGACAAAGCCCTTTTTGACACTTTTTGTTTACATGAAAACATATTTTTTTTTGCAAGAAAATTATGTTGAACCCCCAAACATTATATATATTTTTAAAGCAAAGGCCCTACAGAATAAAATGGTGGGTGTTGCATTTTTTTTTTCTACACAGTATTTGCGCAGCGATTTTTCAAACGCATTTTTTTGGGAAAAAATACACTTTTTTTTAATTTTAATGCACTAAAACACACTATATTGCCCAAATGTTTGATGAAATAAAAAAGATGATCTTAGGCCGAGTACATAGATACCAAACACGACATGCTTTAAAATTTCGCACAAACGCGCATTGGCGACAAACTACATACATTTTTAAAAGCCTTTAAAAGCATTTACAGGTTACCCCGTTAGATTTACAGAGGAGGTCTACTGCTAAAATTACTGCCCTCGATCTGACCTTCGCGGTGATACCTCACATGCATGGTGCAATTGCTGTTTACATATGACGCCAGACCGACGCTTGCGTTCGCCATTGGGCAAGAGCAGGGCAGGACAGGGGTGCTTTTTTTTTTTTTATTATTAATTTTGCTTTTTTATTTTATTTTTAAACTGTTGCTTCCATATTTATTTATTTTTATCACTTTTATTGTTATCTCAGGGAATGTAAATATCCCCTATGATAGCAATAGGTAATGACAGGTACTCTTTTTTGAAAAAACTAGGGTCTATTGGACCCTAGATCTTTCCTCTGCCATCAAAGAATCTGACCACACCAAGATCGGTGTGATAAAATGCTTTCCCAATTTCCCAATGGCGCTTTTTATATCCGGGGGGGACATTCCCTCCCACTGCTTGTAAAAGCAGTCCAGAGGCTAATTAGCCACTAGGATTGCTTTTACATGAAAGCCGGCCGCTGGCTGAAAAGAATGATACCAAGACGATACCTAAACCCGCAGGCATCATTCTGGTATAAACATTCAAAGTCCAGCAACATACCAGTACGTTGCTGGTCCTTGTCGGACATGTATTGTAATCTTTTTTTTCATGCAGCCTGTTGGCTGAACGAAAAAAAAAGATTGATCGGTGGGTATGCCCACCATTAGAATACCGCCCTTCATCCACCCACTTCTAATGATGGGCATACATGCACCATTTATATATGCCGAAGCATGGGGGCATCTTCTCGCAAAAGTTATGCCGCGTACACATGGTCAGACTTTTCCACGGGCAAGCCTCCGTCGGAATTTCGACCGTATATACGCGGCATTAGGAGCAAAATCGCTCCTCCGCTCCTGCTGCACCAATGCTTCGGCATATATGCTTTTTTTTTTTAACTGTGGTGGTGAAATCACCTCCTACAGCACTGGAGTCGCAGGGATCAGGCCTGTCTCTGTGAATGCTGCAGTTATGTGTGTTGTGTTTTGCAAGTGACAGTGATCGATCGATACTGCACTTCGTGGCCTGGGCTGGACAGAGGGGCAAAACGCAGGTGCTAGCAGGTATCTGGGCTGATCCCACTAACAGTGCGTTTTTGGGAACCCTAAACTGCTGGGGACGCTAGTATAGATCTGATCAGATCAGATATTGAGCTGATCAGATACTATACCACTAAGGGGGGTGTATGCTTCACGTGTGGGTGTTAGCGCTACTGGCACTAACCTGACGCTGCCTGGGGTGTGACGCAGACCCTCTCTGACGCTAAAACCTAAAGGATATCACCCGCCGGGCGATCAGGGGATTAAACCTTTATTGGGTTATATACGGCGGGTGCCCTGACACTATAAAAAGCAAACTAACTAACCAGCGTCACCCGTAACACTTATATGATGATCACTGGTGAAAGGGTTAACTAGGGGCAATTAGGGGGTTAAAACCTTTATTAGGTAATATATGGGGGTACCTGACGCTATATAAAAACCTGACGGCGAACCTAAAAAAAAATTACTGGCTACCTATCGGCATCACCGACACTAAGACAACGATCATAAAAACGATTGCTTAGCGACAGTGGTGATAGGGGGTGAAAGGGTTACCTGGGGGGCGATCAGGGGGTTAAACCTTTATTAGATAATATATGGGGGTACCTGACGCTATAAAAACCTGCGGCGAACCTAAAAAAAATTACTGGCTACCGATCAGCATCACCGACGCTAAGACATCGATCAGAAAAATTATCGCTTAGTGACAGTGGTGATAGGGGGTGAAAGGGTTACCTGGGGGTGATCAAGGGGGTTAAACCTTTATTAGGTAATATATGGGGGTACCCGACGCTATAAAAACCTGCGGCGAACCTAAAAAAAATTACTGGCTACCGATCAGCATCACCGACGCTAAGACATCGATCAGAAAAATGATCGCATAGCGACGGCGGTGATAGGGGGTGAAAGGGTTACCTGGGGGGTGATCAAGGGGGTTAAACCTTTATTAGGTAATATATGGGGGTACCCAACGCTATAAAAACCTGCAACGAACCTAAAAAAAATTACTGGCTACCGATCAGCATCGCCGACGCTAAGCCATCGATCAGAAAAATTATAACTTAGTGACAGTGGTGATAGGGGGTGAAAGGGTTACCTGGGGGGCGATCAAGGGGGTTAAACCTTCATTAGGTAATATATGGGGGTACCCGACGCTATAAAAACCTGCGGCGAACCTAAAAAAAATTACTGGCTACCGATCAGCATCACCGACGCTAAGACATCGATCAGAAAAATGATTGCTTAGTGACGGCGGTGCTAGGGGGTGAAAGGGTTATCTGGGGGGTGATCAGAGGGTTAAACCTTTATTAGGGGGGGTTAGGGGGCTACACTGGACCTAAAACTAAATGTAGTGACACTTTTACAGTCACAAATGTCACTGATTGCAGTGATCACTAAATAAATGGTCACTGCAATCAGTGACACTGTGACTGGGGGCTGGGGGGGATCTGGGGGTGTCTGGGGGGGGCGATTTATGTGCCTATGTGTCCTGGTGTCAGTGTGCTGTTTTGTGTACTAACCTGCATCTTCTCCTGTACGGCGCTCAGTATATGTGAGCGCCCCAGGAGAGATGACATCACTTCCTCCTTCCTGGCAGGCAGGGGAAGCTCTCTCATTCGCCGGGAGCGATCGAGAGGGGGTGGCCGGAATCGAACGGTCGTCCCCTCATGCCGGATCGCTCCCGAAGGTAAAACGACCACCCACTGTAAAGAAGGGGGGTCCGATCGGACCCCCCAACTATACAAAGGCAATCACGTATATGTACGTGATTCTGCCTGTCGGTGCCATTCTGCTGACGTATATTTACAGTGGGCGGTCGTTAAGTGGTTAAGGTAGGCTTGCCAACGAGCTGCATGGCAGGTCAACATATGTCTGATCAAGCATGTGGTGCCCAAGCGGCTGATGTTTTGGCCACGCGATATACGCTTGAGACATATGTTGCAAACAGCAGCTGTGCGATCTGATGCACTCGCCTCAAAAAAGGCCCACACCAAAGAACTTTTTGAATGACGGGCAGAGGCAGCGCCCTGCACAGGCGGAGCTCTGCGGTGTGATTCCGTCGGTGTGCTGCCCATACGCTGGCCACTCAAGGGCATCCTGCCTCGTTGGAGATGTGCCTCCTCCTCATCCTCCTCCTCCTCTCTCCTATTAGGCACCCACGTGGAGTCAGTGACCTCATCATCCCCTCCCTCCTCATCACTGGAGCCAATCTGGCAGTATGCTGCAGCTGCTGGAGCATGACTGCCAGATTGGTGTCCTTCTTGAGCATCCCCTCTCTCTGCTCTCACGCTGCTGCCTTCCTCTAGCTGGGTATCATCATCAGATCCTTCCAAACGCTGGGCATCCTCCTGGAGCATGTACCCAACACTGTGCTCAAACAGTTCGGGGGACTCCTCAGGAGGAGGACATGGTGGGTCTAGGGAAGGATTGACTAATGAAGATAATGATACCAGAGAAGAGGACGCTTTGGCAGCTGCTTTGCCAGTACCCTGAGCCTGGGTGAGAGAGAATGAGGAGGATGAGGTGGGCTTGGTCATCCACTCTACCAAGTCTTCGGCATGATGTGGCTCAACATGTCCAGCTGCCGAAAAGAAGGACAAGCGTGTCCCATGGCCATGTGCTGATGACAATGCACCGCGTCCACGACCAGCACTGTTGCCCCCAGACACAGAGCCTGCTTGCCCTCTTTTTTTGCCTCCTGACTGTCTGCCTCTCCTTGGTTGCCTTCCAGACATTTTAATGGATGGCCTGCAGGGAGATGGGAAAAAGAGCAATAAGGGCTACCTTCAGGTGTATACTGTGCAGGAGGCTTAGCAACAATGACACTGACACTGTCCCCTGCCTATCCTTCTCTGTCCCTAAACACAAGGATTTGCAATATGCTTCAGCAAGATTGGTTTAGCACAGAACAGCACACTGACAGTTTCCCTCACTGTCCTTCTCTGTCCCTACAAACAAGATTTAGCACAGAATAGCACACTGATAGTTTCCACGAGTGTCCTTCTCTGTCCCTAAACTCAAGGATTTCAAATATGGAACAGCAAAATTGGTTTTGAACAGAATAGCACACTGACACTTTCCCTCACTGTCCTACTCTGTCCCTCCCTACAAACAAGTCTTAGCACAGAATAGCACACTGATAATTTCCACGAGTGTCCTTCTCTGTCCCTAAACTCAAGGATTGAAAATATGGAACAGCAAAATTGGTTTAGAACAGAATAGCACACTGAAACTTTCCCTCACTGTCCTACTCTGTCCCTCCCTACAAACAAGATTTAGCACAGAATAGCACACTGATAATTTCCACGAGTGTCCTTCTCTGTCCCTAAACTCAAGGATTTGAAATATGGAACAGCAAAATTGGTTTAGAACAGAATAGCACACTGACACTTTCCCTCACTGTCCTACTCTGTCCCTCCCTACAAACAAGATTTAGCACAGAATAGCACACTGATAATTTCCACGAGTGTCCTTCTCTGTCCCTAAACTCAAGGATTTGAAATATGGAACAGCAAAATTGGTTTAGAACAGAATAGTCAGTGTAGTGGTCAGTGTGGGAATCAGGTAGGTCAGTGTAGTGTAGTGGTCAGTGTAGTGGTCAGTGTGGGAATCAGGTAGGTCAGTGTAGTGTAGTGGTAAGTATAGGAATCAGGTAGGTCAGTGTAGTGTAGTGGTCAGTGTAGGAATCAGGCTGGTCAATACTATTGTAGGAAGGGAAGGGACAGGACTCGGGGAGAGCTAAAAGTCCGCAGGTTAGGGGGGCGCAAATTACTTGCCTTGCCCTGGGCGCTGACAACCCACGCTACGCCACTGGTTCCCAGTACAGGGGGAGTCAGGAGAAGTTTCAGTCTCCCTCAGTGTGTAGAAGATCAACCAGCCCTGTGTCCCGCACTGCAGAATGTTCTAACATTCCCACTTCCGCCCGCCCCCACTCCACTCTTACCTAGTCACACTTCTTTAGCTCCAGCTAGAGAGCATGTTAATCCCTCAGCGGGCCCCGCCATGACTGAGGACAGGTGTGGGAGAGGCGGTTGTAAGCGAAGAGGGAGGTGAAAAGACACAAGCGGCGTCTGATTTGAATGGAGAGGTGAGGGGAGGAGACAAGGGGGGAGGGGGTAGGACCAAACTGTTTCTGAGCCAGAGGAGCAGAAACAGGGAGGACACAGAGTTCGGAGGCAGTGTGGAGAAGGCGGGTCTGTGAACCAGGAAGGCAGAACATTCACCGCAGTACTGCCTGTCATTCCACGCCTGTCATTCCACGCAGTACATGACCCGCCTCCTCCATTAAGCAGCCCCATCTCACCTGTGTGAAGGGGAGGGCAGTGGTCTGCCTGTCACAGTCTGGTATCCGAGGTGATGCCTGCCGCCCACACAGACGCATTGACATTGAATCTAATGTGAGAGGGAGCCCGCACCGCCCCCCCCCTGGAGCAGGGCCGGGTCGCTATGGAAACTCTGCGGCTGTGTGCCTTCATGCTGCCTTGTCACTGCCGGCTGCCGCCCCTCTGTAAATGCCGCCTGGGACCATGGGCCCATTGGGTCCCATGGTAGGGCCGGCCCTGCATGTACCCCAGATTCCCCTCTACAAGTGTGCGTTGTTTTCGAGGTCCTAGCACCAAGGGCCGGGGAGATGACCCGTCCCAAGCTGACCTTATTTCCCCATAGACTCCCATTATAAACGGTCACTATTTGGGGACCCGGTACTGGTCGGCGGTAGGTCCCCTTGACTCCACACTTGGTACACATGTACCCCAGAGTCTCACCTACAATTGTGCGCAGTTTGGAGATCCTAGCACCAAGCACCGGAGAGCTGAGCCGCCCCAAGCTGACCAAGGTTTTGACCAAATTGTTTACTTTCCGAACTTCTGGAACCGATTTCGGGTACTTCCCTAGTGTTTCCAAACACCACACTCGGTGTGCTGGCAGTACTCCTCGACTACTCCAGGCTCCAGTAGTATTATGAGTTTTTACCAAGCGGTTCGCCCAAAACATGAGCTCAAAGTTGGTCACTTGGGTCAAAACTTCACGCCAAGCTGACCGAATATCTGGCCAGCTTGGCGCACCCCACACCCCTTCCCCCCCCCTAGGGGCGCTTCGCGCCGTTAACCAACATTTTTACCCCTTTTTTTAACTTATACCCACCCCTGAACAAGTCCTACCCGGTTTAAGTGTCGCTGGTCAGCTTGGGGCGGACACGTGGACACTCCCAAAGCTTAAGTCTCGTTGGTCAGCTTGGGTGGGGAACCGAGGGGCCCATTGGACCAATGGTGCCGCCCTTCAGGCTCCATGGGTCAACCACAGAACCTCTGTGTCCCCAGGGTGTGTGGGTAGGTGTCCAGGCTTAAGGTACCCCAATCCTGGGTACTTTGTAAGTTTGACCTGCCATTAACTTGGGACCTGAAGGTTACCGGAGGATCGAGCTCCATGTTTTTGGTGTCTAAAATCGATCGCTACCAGCCTGCCAAGTTTCAAGTCTGTAGCTCAAAGTATGGGGGAGATATGGACCTTCCACGACACCGACCCCTTGTGACCCACTACGCCTGGGTGGTACCGAGAGGTCGCTAGACCGCAGCCGGGTCCATAGTGCCTCCTGGTCGGTATGAACATTTCCATTTAACCGGTCATATCTCCCGAACCATAAGTCCCCCAAACTTCCCGTTTGATAGTTAAGGGTTTTAGGACCCCTTCTACCGTCATGCAAAATTTGGGGTCTCCAGACAAAAAGGGTCAAAAAATAGCTTTTTTTTGGAGCCACAGCAGACTTTCTCTCACCATAACTTTTAAAGTTGCCCTGTTTTCCCTATCAGGAAATGAAAATTTGCGAACCGAAAATGCCAGCAGCACCATCTTTGGATATGTTGTAGTGCTAGGTCCTACGAGCTTGCCCAGCAAGT
This sequence comes from Rana muscosa, assembly GCA_029206835.1. Classification (NCBI taxonomy): domain Eukaryota; kingdom Metazoa; phylum Chordata; class Amphibia; order Anura; family Ranidae; genus Rana; species Rana muscosa. The sequence continues at coordinate 1,303,222 of JARGYO010000080.1, forward strand.
TTGGGGTTCCTAAGTCAAAAGGGCCCCGAGATATGGGGCCCCAAAGTCACTCCGCGGGAGCTAAATCACTTTTTTTTTATGTCCGGTACCGGTACCGGCCGGCCGCATGTCCCAGTGACTCCACACTTGGTAGGCATGACTCCACACAGTGTGCCAAGTTTGGGGTCCCTAGCATTAATGGGCCCTGAGATATTGCATCCCAAGCTGACCGCCCCCCCCCCCTTTGAAGCCAGTTTCAAAACTCTATTTTTCCCGGTACCATTTTGGGTTTACCGGTCCATTTGGGGAGTCGCTACCGGCCGGCCTTTTGTTCCCCGAAGCCCATACTTGGTACACATGTAGCCCCACTCGTCCTCTACTGGTGCACCGAGTTTGGGGACCAGGGACATTAAGACCGGGGAGCAAGATTTTTTTTAGCCGGGCACCACTTCCATAGACTCCCATTATAAACGGTCATTGTTGATCAGGGAACGTAAGGCCGAATTTCTGGGATTATTTTAGTCCGAAAATCGACCGCCATAGACTTACGCTTTAATCGGTACGGTCGCCGGTTCTGTTTGGGCGATCGGTACCGGTAGGCCAAATGTGCAAATAGTGGTGAAACCACCTATATATAATCATAATAATAAAATGTAAAATATATACATCAAGTGTACATTTTATTATTATCATTATTATGATTATATATAGGTGGCTTTACCACTATTTGCACATTGCAGCTCTGCAATATTTCTTACCTTTTGAGTGATTTTGGGGGAGAGGATATGTTCTAGGGGGCACTTTAGGCTTTGTGCTACAAGGGGGCTTGGATATTAAATCCACCCTATTAGCACATATCCTCCCCCCCAAATTAAATAGATGCTGTCTGCCACAGAGGGGGTGGCCCTTGGCACCCCACAAGTGATGTGCAAAATTGCTCCAGGTGCCCAAACTAGTGCCCCCCCCCTGCAGGTAAGTTACTGCAGCAAAGTGAAAAACACAGGAACATGCTGTGTGATCTGTGCAATGCACGTGTGACCCGGGTACAATTTCAGCCCAATTATGTCTGCACACTCTCTGACCATCTCTTGTATCATGTCTGCAGTCTCTGACCATCTCTTGTATCATGTCTGCAGTCTATGACCATCTCCTGTAGTATGTCTGCAGTCTATGACCATCTCCTGTAGTATGTTTGCAGTCTATGACCATCTCCTGTAGTATGTCTGCAGTCTCTGACCATCTCCTGTAGTATGTCTGCAGTCTCTGACCATCTCCTGTAGTATGTCTGCAGTCTCTGACCATCTCCTGTATCATGTATGCAGTCTCTGACCATCTCCTGTATCATGTATGCAGTCTCTGACCATCTCCTGTATCATGTATGCAGTCTCTGACCATCTCCTGTATCATGTATTGCAGTCTCTGATCATCTCCTGTATCATGTATTGCAGTCTCTGATCATCTCCTGTATCATGTATTGCAGTCTCTGATCATCTTCTGTAGTATGTCTGCAGTCTCTGACAGTGGCGTCTCCAGCTTTCATATTTAGGGGGGGCACATGGGGGGACAGGGACAAAAGTAGGGGGGCCAACTATAAAATGCAAATATATATATATCCTCGGGCCCTTTACTACGGTCCCACAACGGGCCCTTTCACATGTTCTGTAGTGAGCTCCCTTCCTACTATACTGGGGCCCCACCAGGGTGGCAGAAAACAAGAGATATATGTCACCAGCACACCAAGAAAATATAAGGGTCCAAAGCAGTGGGAGAACTATCAGGGTTGCAAAGGTTGTCTTGCCACCGGGCCCTGGTGTTCTGCCACTGTGGGGTTCCCCAGCTGTCCTGTCCCTGTTATTGACAGCGCTGGTCTGGCATCTGTCTCCTTGGCACCGGCGGCAGTCTATTAGGACTTTGTGCTGGTGACATTATGGGTGCATGCAGGGGAAGGCTGGCACTATTGGTTATAGAGAGCCGAGCCCCCAGCTGGTCACCTAGCAGTAGTAATGCTGTATAACCTTCTCTGTTGACATGCTGATCGGGATGTGATCCTAGTGATGCTCCCAGTCAGATCTAATAAACACAGTATTTATTAGCATCAAGAGTACAACCACATATATATATATATATAAACTGTATGTTCAGCGGCCATGTGGGCTCTATGCCTGTAAAGTGTGGGCTTTGATCAATAAAATCACTGATATTTAACACTAGGATTTGACTAGGAGCATCACCTGGATTGCATCCCGATCAGCATGTCAGAGAAGGCGCCACTGCTGCTAAGCAACCTGCAGGGAGCTCAACTGTCTACAACCAATAGAGATGGGCTCGGGTGTGTTTAAAATCCCACATGCCCGATCTCCCACAAGGAAGCCGACACTCCACAGTGCTAATCACAGACAGTGAGACATTTCCTGATCTGTGGAGCTGCGGAGCGGGAAATGTCTCATTGCCTGTGATTAGCGCTGTGCAGTGTGGGCTTTCTGGCAGGCTCTGGCATATGGAATTTTGAACATGCCCAGCCCATCTCTAACAACAAATTGAGCTGGCCCTCCTGTACATCAGCTCCATAAAGTAACCAGCACTGGGTTCCAATGTGCTGCCGCCGCCGCCATGGAGACAGAGACCAGCGCTGTGAATAGCCGGGACAGGACAGCAACTCTGGTTGTTCCAGCACTGGTCCACACTGGGAACATTCCCCCATCCACCTATAATGTGTAGATGGGGGAATTGGATAATTTCCTTTTTTTTTCATTCAACCTAATAGTTGAATGAAAAAAAGTGATCAATGTATGGGCTGCCTAAGAGCTAAGACCAGCCATAGACAGTTTAAATCTCAGCTGGTTCAGCAGGAACTGGCTGAGATTTGAACCATTAATAAGCAGATTCTCTTATGATTATCACTAGTGGTTGCTATAGTCACTAGTGATAATCACTGTTTGTCGGGGGAATACAATTGCTGGGCAGGAGGGATATTCCCCTGTCAGCACTGTCTGTGTTGATGGGGGAATCATGCAAGTTTCTTTCCTGCAATCTGTGGATGCGTATATTCCCTGCCTAACTGAAAGCGAAAGTAAATTGTGAATGTCTTGAAAGAACAGGAGAGGGGGAGGGAGACAGATGGGGGAGAGAAGGGATGGAGATAATGCAGTTCAGTGATTACAGTGTACTGCAGTCTGCAGTGCACACACTTACCCATGGTCTACGCTAGAATCTCAGGCATCATTCACACACAGCCTGGAATGCTGCTGATTTTCATATTTCCCGCCCACACATCCCCTCTCTTCAGATACAGCACGCTGGGACAGTGTGGGCGGGACTGGAAGGAGGAGGAGGAGCTGTATTCCTCCCTGCTCGTATGTGAGGAGAGTGAGGGGGGGTGGCTGGACTCGCTGGGCTGTGAAAGAGTGTCATAGACTGACACTCGGCTCAGCTTGCAGTCACCACTCTCGGAATTTATAGGCTGGTTCTCCTGTCCTAAGGACGGGAGAAATCAGTCTGTTTTTTCAGTAACTGAGATGAAGGCTTGGGCCCCCCTCCCACAGTGCTTGTGGAGTCCTTCCTGCAACTCGCTCTTCTCCATGCCAATGAGGATGCAGGGAAAGGAGCAGATTGAGCGGCTGTGGTTGTGTGAGCGCTCGCATTATGCAGTGTCAGCGAGCAGAGGGAGGGGGAGGAATCCCCCACAGGAGCTGACTGGGGACGCTCTCCCTCTCAGGAGAGACTATGTTACCCCAGCAGAAGCCCGAGCGAAATTTTTTTTTTTTGGGGGGCACATGGTGGGGCACAGCATAATGTTGGGGGGGCCAGGGCCCCCTCTGGTCCCCCCTAGGGATGCCATTGGTCTCTGACCATCTCTTGTATCATGTATGCAGTCTCTGACCATCTCTTGTATCATGTATGCAGTCTCTGACCATCTCTTGTATCATGTATGCAGTCTCTGACCATCTCCTGTAGTATATCTGCAGTCTCTGACCGTCTCCTGTAGTATGTCTGCAGTCTCTGACCGTCTCCTGTAGTATGTCTGCAGTCTCTGACCGTCTCCTGTAGTATGTCTGCAGTCTCTGACCGTCTCCTGTAGTATGTCTGCAGTCTCTGACCGTCTCCTGTAGTATGTCTGCAGTCTCTGACCGTCTCCTGTAGTATGCCTGCAGTCTCTGACCATCTCCTGTAGTATGCCTGCAGTCTCTTACCGTCTCCTGTAGTATGCCTGCAGTCTCTTACCGTCTCCTGTAGTATGCCTGCAGTCTCTTACCGTCTCCTGTAGTATGTCTGCAGTCTCTTACCGTCTCCTGTAGTATGCCTGCAGTCTCTGACCGTCTCCTGTATCAGGTATGCAGTCTATGACCATCTCTTGTATCATGTACGCAGTCTCTGACCATCTCCTGTAGTATGTATGCAGTCTCTGACCATCTCCTGTAGTATGTCTGCAGTCTCTGACCATCTCCTGTAGTATGTCTGCAGTCTCTGACCGTCTCCTGTAGTATGTCTGCAGTCTCTGATCGTCTCCTGTAGTATATCTGCAGTCTCTGATCGTCTCCTGTAGTATATCTGCAGTCTCTGATCGTCTCCTGTAGTATATCTGCAGTCTCTGATCGTCTCCTGTAGTATATCTGCAGTCTCTGATCGTCTCCTGTAGTATATCTGCAGTCTCTGACCGTCTCCTGTAGTATGTCTGCAGTCTCTTATCGTCTCCTGTAGTATGTCTGCAGTCTCTGATCATCTCTTGTACCATGTATGCAGTCTATGACCATCTCTTGTATCATGTATGCAGTCTCTGACCCTCTCCTGTATCATGTCCACACACTCTGTGACTATCTCCTGTAGTATTTCTGCAGGGTCTGACCCAGTGGTGTATTTAGGTTTTGTGCTGCCCTAGGCCTGACGAAACTCGTGCACCCCCTACTTTATATATGACGCACCCCTTCCTGTCAAGACTACGCCCCTTCCTTTTTAAGACCTGTCCTGTCATTTTCATGGGAGGACAGAGGGACAGGGTGGGATGAGGACAGGGGGACAGGTTGGGACGGGGACAGAGGAACAGAGTGGGATGAGGAAAGGGGGAAAGGGTGGGATGAGGAAAGGGTGGGATGAGGACAGAGGGACAGGGTGGGATGAGGACAGGGGGACAGAGTGGGATGAGGACAGGGGGACAGGGTGGGATGAGGACAGAGGGACAGGGTGGGATGAGGAAAGGGGCTTAGGGTGGGATGAGGACAGAGGGACAGGGTGGGATGAGGACAGAGGGACAGGGTGGGATGAGGAAAGGGGGTCAGGGTGGAATGAGGAAAGGGGGTCAGGGTGGAATGAGGAAAGGAGGACAGGGTGGAATGAGGAAAGGAGGACAGGGTGGGATGAGGACAGAGGGACAGGGTGGGATGAGGACAGAGGGACAGGGTGGGATGAGGACAGAGGGACAGGGTGGAATGTGGAAAGGGGGACAGGATGGGATGAGGACAGAGGGACAGGGTGGGATGAGGAAAGGGGGAAAGGGTGGGATGAGGACAGAGGGACAGGGTGGGATGAGGACAGCGGGACAGGGTGGGATGAGGACAGAGGGACAGGGTGGGATGAGGACAGAGGGACAGGGTGGGATGAGGACAGGGGGACAGGGTGGGATGAGGAAAGGGGGACAGGGTGGGATGAGGAAAGGGGGACAGGGTAGGATGAGGAAAGGGGGACAGGGTGGGATGAGGAAAGGGGGACAGGGTGGGATGAGGAAAGGGGGACAGGGTGGGATGAGGACAGAGGGACAGGGTGGGATGAGGACAGAGGGACAGGGTGGGATGAGGACAGAGGGACAGGGTGGGATGAGGACAGAGGGACAGGGTGGGATGAGGACAGAGGGACAGGGTGGGATGAGGAAAGGGGGACAGGGTGGGATGAGGAAAGGGGTACAGGGTGGGATGAGGACAGAGGGACAGGGTGAGATGAGGACAGGGGGACAGGGTGGGATGAGGAAAGGGGGACAGGGTGGGATGAGGACAGAGGGACAGGGTGGGATGAGGACAGAGGGACAGGGTGGGATGAGGACAGAGGGACAGGGTGGGATGAGGACAGAGGGACAGGGTGGGATGAGGAAAGGGGGACAGGGTAGGATGAGGAAAGGGGGACAGGGTGGGATGGGGACAGAACAGGGTGGGATGAGGAAAGGGGGACGGTGGGATGGGGAAAGGGGGTCAGGGTGGAATGAGGAAAGGAGGACAGGGTGGGATGAGGACAAAGGGACAGGGTGGGATGAGGACAGAGGGACAGGGTGGGATGAGGACAGAGGGACAGGGTGGGATGTGGAAAGGGGGAAAGGGTGGGATGAGGACAGAGGGACAGGGTGGGATGAGGAAAGGGGGACAGGGTGGGATGGGGACAGAGAACAGGGTGGGATGAGGACAGAGGGACAGGGTGGGATGAGGAAAGAGGGACAGGGTGGGATGAGGAAAGGGGGACAGGGTGGGATGAGGACAGAGGGACAGGGTGGGATGAGGACAGAGGGACAGGGTGGGATGAGGACAGGGGGACAGGGTGGGATGAGGACAGGGGGACAGGGTGGGATGGGGACAGAGGGACAGGGTGGGATGAGGAAAGGGGGACAGGGTGGGATGAGGAAAGGGGGACAGGGTGGGATGAGGAAAGGGGGACAGGGTGGGATGAGGACAGAGGGACAGGGTGGGATGAGGAAAGAGGGACAGGGTGGGATGAGGAAAGGGGGACAGGGTGGGATGAGGACAGAGGGACAGAGTGGGATGAAGACAGAGGGACAGGGTGGGATGAGGAAAGGGGGACAGGGTGGGATGAGGAAAGGGGGACAGGGTGGGATGAGGACAGAGGGACAGGGTGGGATGAGGAAAGGGGGACAGGGTGAAATGAGGAAAGGGGGACAGGGTGGGATGAGGAAAGGGGGACAGGGTGGGATGAGGACAGAGGGACAGGGTGGGATGAGGAAAGGGGGACAGGGTGAAATGAGGAAAGGGGGACAGGGTGGGATGAGGAAAGGGGGACAGGGTGGGATGAGGAAAGGGGGACAGGGTGGGATGAGGAAAGGGGGACAGGGTGGGATGAGGACAGAGGGACAGGGTGGGATGAGGAAAGGGGGACAGGTTGGGTTGAGGAAAGGGTGGGATGAGGACAGGGGGACAGGGTGGGATAAGGGACAGAGGGACAGGGTGGGATGAGGACAGAGGGACAGGGTGGGATGAGGAAAGGGGGACAGGGTGGGATGAGGAAAGGGGGACAGGGTGGGATGAGGACAGAGGGACAGGGTGGGATGAGGAAAGGGGGACAGGGTGGGATGAGGAAAGGGGGACAGGGTGGGATGAGGACAGAGGGACAGGGTGGGATGAGGAAAGGGGGACAGGGTGGGATGAGGAAAGGGGGACAGGGTGGGATGAGGACAGAGGGACAGGGTGGGATGAAGACAGAGGGACAGGGTGGGATGGGGACAGAGGGACAGGGTGGGATGAGGAAAGGGGGACAGGGTGGGATGAGGAAAGGGGGACAGGGTGGGATGAGGAAAGGGGGACAGGGTGGGATGAGGACAGAGGGACAGGGTGGGATGAGGACAGAGGGACAGGGTGGGATGAGGACAGAGGGACAGGGTGGGAAGAGGAAAGGGGGACAGGGTGGGATGAGGACAGAGGCACAGGGTGGGATGAGGAAAGGGGGACAGGGTGGGATGAGGAAAGGGGGAAAGGGTGGGAGGGGGAAAGGGTGGGATGAGGACAGAGGGACAGGGTGGGATGAAGACAGGGGGGGCAGGGTGGGATGAAGACAGAGGGACAGGGTGGGATGAGGACAGAGGGACAGGGTGGGATGAGGAAAGGGGGACAGGGTGGGATGAGGACAGAGGGACAAGGTGGGATGAGGAAAGGGGGACAGGGTGAGATGGGGACAGAGAACAGGGTGGGATGAGGAACGGGGGGACAGGGTGGGATGGGGACAGAGGGACAGGGTGGGATGAGGAAAGGGGGACAGGGTGGGATGGGGACAGAGGGACAGGGTGGGATGAGGAAAGGGGGACAGGGTGGGATGAGGAAAGGGGGACAGGGTGGGATGAGGAAAGGGGGACAGGGTGGGATGAGGAAAGAGGGACAGGGTGGGATGAGGACAGAGGGACAGGGTGGGATGAGGACAGAGGGACAGGGTGGGAAGAGGAAAGGGGGACAGGGTGGGATGAGGACAGAGGCACAGGGTGGGATGAGGAAAGGGGGACAGGGTGGGATGAGGAAAGGGGGAAAGGGTGGGAGGGGGAAAGGGTGGGATGAGGACAGAGGGACAGGGTGGGATGAAGACAGGGGGGGCAGGGTGGGATGAAGACAGAGGGACAGGGTGGGATGAAGACAGAGGGACAGGGTGGGATGAGGACAGAGGGACAGGGTGGGATGAGGAAAGGGGGACAGGGTGGGATGAGGAAAGGGGGACAGGGTGGGATGAGGAAAGGGGGACAGGGTGGGATGAGGAAAGGGGGACAGGGTGGGATGAGGACAGAGGGACAGGGTGGGATGAGGACAGAGGGACAGGGTAGGATGAGGACAGAGGGACAGGGTGGGATGAGGACAGAGGGACAGGTTGGGATGAGGACAGAGGGACAGGGTGGGATGAGGACAGAGGGACAGGGTGGGATGAGGAAAGGGGGACAGGGTGGGATGAGGAAAGGGGGACAGGGTGGGATGAGGACAGAGGGACAGGGTGGGATGAGGACAGAGGGACAGGGTGGGATGAGGACAGAGGGACAGGGCGGGATGAGGACAGAGGGACAGGGCGGGATGAGGACAGGGTGGGATGAGGACAGGGGGACAGGGTGGGATGAGGACAGAGGGACAGGGTGGGATGAAGACAGAGGGACAGGGTGGGATGAGGACAGGGTGGGATGAGGAAAGGGGGAAAGGGTGGGATGAGGAAAGGGGGAAAGGGTGGGATGAGGAAAGGGGGACAGGGTGGGATGAGGACAGGGGGACAGGGTGGGATGAGGACAGGGGGACAGGGTGGGATGAGGACAGGGGGACAGGGTGGGATGAGGACAGGGGGACAGGGTGGGATGAGGACAGAGGGACAGGGTGGGATGAGGACAGAGGGACAGGGTGGGATGAGGACAGGGGGACAGGGTGGGATGAGGACAGGGGGACATGGTGGGATGAGGACAGGGGGACAGGGTGGGATGAGGAAAGGGGGACAGGGTGGGATGAGGAAAGGGGGACAGGGTGGGATGAGGAAAGGGGGACAGGGCGGGATGAGGACAGGGGGACAGGGTGGGGAGGGGCAGAGCATCTTTTAATTTGGGGGGGAGAGGGGGGTGTGGGGATATGTGCTGGGGAGTGATTTGGGAGGGGAAAGGATATGTGCTAGTGGGGGAGGGAATCAAACCCCCCACTAGCACATATCTTCTTCCCTCTTAAATCACTTCCTAGCACATATCCCCACACCCCCCTCTCCCCTCCCATCACTTCATTAGTTCACCTCTTATCTGCCTGCCCCCTTGCCTGCCTGTCTCCTCTCTCACTGACGTTGTCTCACATACCAGCAGCACGGCTCTCGGCTCTCTCACTGACTGAAGTTGTGTCTCTCCTTGGCTCCTCCTCCTGGCTGTGTACACAGGAACATTGATCCAAGAGGGGGGAGGAGCCGGAGACTGACTGTGCAATGTCAGTGGAGAGAGAGGAGGGATGGCTGCTCGTAAAGCTGATTGACGCTGCGGGACCCCGGGCGGCAGGTGTCCCGGGTGACCGCGCCAGCGCATCTTAGACTGACCAATTACCGGAGCTCAATGCCGAAACTTGTCGTGGCACTGAGCTCCGGGATTCAGCTGTGCGGCTCTCCGTGCGGGAGGAGGGGGAGGGGGGTGCGGCGGCCCGCCGCCCCCCGCAAAGTGCCGCCCTAGGCCTGGGCCTTGTCGGCCTAGGCCATAATACAGCACTGGTCTGACCATCTCTTTTATCAAGTTCTCACAGTCTCGTAGTGTAATATAGGATGAAACGAGAGCCATCAAGCTGGAGCCCAGAGATGACCATCTGACTGAGCCCTGCACGGTGCACCTGAGTGGTGGTCAGTAACAGCGTAGCAAGGCCAGTCTGAGGGGGGATCACTGACAGGGGAGGGCTGGCAGCTTTAGACCAGGGGGGCAAGTCCAGTCAAGTGGCCCATTAACAACTTGGTGATCAGCCATCGTCGTTATACGGCAGCAGGTTGGCTCCCCGGCGCACACGGCGTGCCGCTGGAGCCGATGCGTGTGGCCAGCGGCCGCGATATCTGCCGGTGACCCGCGATTGCTCCTGAGAGAGACAGAAGGGGGATCTGTCAATGTAAACAGACATCCCTGTTCTGACAGGGGAGTTAGAGAGAGATCTGCTGTTCCAAGTGATCAGGAACATCAATCTTTCTACTCCCAGTCACTACACCCCCCCCCCAGTTAGAAACACCTCCCTATGGAACACTTGATCGCCCCCCTAGTGTTAGTGTTAAAGTGGTTGTAAACTCACTTACACAACATGCACCTACAGGTAAGCCTGGATTAAGGCTTACCTGTAGGTGCATGAAATATCTCCTTAACCTACACGGTTAAGGAGATATTTGCATTTAAAACCAGTACCGCTGACGTCACGCGCATGCGCACTAGCGGGCCGGCTTAGTAGCCGGATTTCTGAATGGAGTTAGCCGGCCCGAGCGCACATGCGTGTGACGTCATCGCCGCTCCTGGGCCAATAACAGCGCCGGAGCGGCGATACACGGAAGGCAGAGGGGAGCAAGATGGCATCGCGACGGAGGTGTCCGAGCACCGCTGCAGGGGCTTCGATCTCAGGTGAGTGATTCATAATGAGCTAGTATGCTATGCATACTAGCTCATTATGTCTTTGTTTTGCAGGTTGTTAAAAAAAAAAAACGGGGTTTACAACCACTTTAACCTCTTCCCTGCCAGTGACATTTATACAAAAATCAGTGGGTATTTTTAGCTCTGATCGCTGTATAAATGTCAATGGTCCCAAAAAAGTGTCAAGTTTCCAATCTGTCCTCCGCAATGTCGCAGTCCTGCTAAAAATTGCTGATCACTGCCATTACTAGAAAAAAATAAAAATGTCATAAATCTATTCCCGATTTTGTAGACACTAACTTTTGCGCAGACCAATCCATGCACAATTATTGCGATTTTTTTTTTTTTACCAAAAATAAGTAAAAAAATACATATTGGTCTAGACTGATGAAGAAATATATTTTTTGGGGGGGTATTTATTATAGCAAAAATTAAAAAATATATATTTTTTTTTTCAAAATTTCACTCTTTTTTTGTTTATAGCGCAAAAAATAAAAACCGTGACCAAATACCAATAAAAGAGAGCTCCATGTGTGGGAAAAAATGGACGTCAATTATGTTTGGGTACAACATCTCACATCAATTGTCAATTAAAGAAATGCAGTGCAGTATCGCAAAAAATGGCCTGGTCAGGAAGCGGGTAAATCCTTACGTGGCTGAAGTGGTTAAACTTACCATCATTGGTGCCCATCAATGTAGCCTCATCAGTGCAGCCTGATCAGTGCTCATCAGTGCAGCCTGATCAGTGCCGCCTCACCAGTGCAGCCTGATCAGTGCCCATCAGTGCAGCCTCATCAGTGCCCACCCATGCAGCCTCACCAGTGCAGATAGTGCCCATCAGTGCAGCCTCACCAGTGCAGAGAGTGCCCATCAGTGCAGCCTCACCAGTGCAGAGAGTGCCCATAATCTGTGCAGCCTGATCAGTGCCACCTCACCCATGCAGACAGTGCCATCATCAGTACAGCCTGATCAGTGTCCATGGGATGCGAGTGGTCAGCTGGGGGCGTGTCAGGGTCTGGGTATGTGTTACAGCTAGGTACTTTGCTTGCACAGCCTCTTCGGAGGAGGGGGGGGTGATGAATCTCAGTCATGTCTTCTCTGCCTCTCCGGAGACTCTGTTGGAGAATCTGACGAGTTGGAGAATATGACAGAACACCTGGTCCCAGCCCACAACTGCTCAGGTCATGTGTGACGTGCTGGTTGCCTCTGAGACTCCTGGGAGGTGGGAGTTGTAGTTTGCTCCCACTGCCAGGAACTTCAGTGCGGCAATATTACAACTCCTAGGGTGCAGCGCAGGCCAGCCAGTCAGCGACCGCCTTTTAGTACTGTTTAACCCAGACCTGCTAGGGTTTCCATATTTTCTTCAAGCAAAACCCGACACTTTAGCAGCGGCATTTGTTTTTTTTGGGGGGGGGGGTATACCCTATAAGATTGTAAAAGACCTGGGACACTTTTGGTGGCCTGAAAGAGAGTAGTAATGTGGCGCATAGCTCGCCGCAGCAAACAGTTCACGTGGCTGAATTGCGAGTGTTCTGCATGGAATGCAGGGGTCAGATATGTCCTGGGGAGAGGGCTAGTGCTAGCAGGGGGATGGGGAGAGATAGATATGTGCTGGGGGGCAGTGGCGGTCGGTGATCAAATTTGTTTGGGGGGGCGCAAACAAACTGATTTTGAAAAAAAAGAAACATCAAATGCAGCCACTGTGCCCCATCAAATGCAGCCACTGTCCCCCATCAAATGCAGCCACTGTCCCCCATCAAATGCAGCCACTGTCCCCCATCAAATGCAGCCACTGTGCCCCATCAAATGCAGCCACTGTGCCCCATCAAATGCAGCCACTGTGCCCCATCAAATGCAGCCACTGTGCCCCATCAAATGCAGCCACTGTGCCCCATCAAATGCAGCCACTGTGCCCCATCAAATGCAGCCACTGTGCCCCATCAAATGCAGCCACTGTGCCCCATCAAATGCAGCCACTGTGCCCATCAAATGCAGCCACTGTCCCCCATCAAATGCAGCCACTGTCCCCCATCAAATGCAGCCACTGTCCCCCATCAAATGCAGCCACTGTCCCCCATCAAATGCAGCCACTGTCCCCCATCAAATGCAGCCACTGTCCCCATAAAACGCAGCCACTGTCCCCCATCAAATGCAGCCACTGTCCCCATAAAACGCAGCCACTGTCCCCCATCAAATGCAGCCACTGTCCCCCATCAAATGCAGCCACTGTCCCCATAAAACGCAGCCACTGTCCCCCATCAAATGCAGCCACTGTCCCCATAAAACGCAGCCACTGTCCCCCATCAAAAGCAGCCACTGTCCCCATCAAACGCAGCCACTGTCCCCATCAAACGCAGCCACTGTGCCCATCAAACGCAGCCACTGTGCCCATCAAACGCAGCCACCGTGCCATCAAACGCAGCCACTGTGCCCCATCAAACGCAGCCACTGTGCCACATCAAACGCAGCCACTGTGCCCCATCAAACGCAGCCACGGTGCCCCATCAAACGCAGCCACGGTGCCCCATCAAACGCAGCCACAGTGCCCCATTAAATGCAGCCACGGTGCCCCATCAAACGCAGCCACGGTGCCCCATCAAATGCAGCCACGGTGCCCCATCAAATGCAGCCACGGTGCCCCATCAAACGCAGCCACCGTGCCCCATCAAATGCAGCCACCGTGCCATCAAATGCAGCCACTGTGCCCCATCAAATGCAGCCACTGTGCCCCATCAAACGCAGCCACTGTCCACATCAAATGCAGCCACTGTGCCCATATGTGCTTGGGGGGTCAGATATGTTCTGGGGGGAGGGCGCTTTGTGAGAGAAAAGAGCCAGTGCAAGGGGGATGGGTAGGGGGTAGGATATGTGCTGGAGGGGTGTTTTGGGAAGGAAGAGAGGGGTTGCCAGATTTCAAATGTAATCCACACTGAAGTTCTAGCATTGCCTTCCCCCTCCCAGCACATCCTCCTAACCCCTCAATCACTCATATGACATCTACCTTGTCCTCCTTTCCAGACACTCTCCCCCTCCGTCCTCCATCTACAGTACAGAGCATAATAAAAACTTTAGTGCAGAGTGCAGACCTGAGATTCCTCCCCCCTCCTCCTCCTCGTGTGTGTACAGAACGGACTGAGAAGGAGGGGAGGAGCTTTGATACACTGCTCTGCTCTGCTCATCCAGCTGCTGTCAGGCAGAGAGGAGACTCGTCACTGGCGGAAAAAAAAAAAGTTAAAGTAACAGACAGCGCTGCGGCCGTTCTAATGATAAGGTAGGCGGCCTGGGGGGAAATCTCCCCCCTTCCAGGGGCGGATCCAGAGTCTAGTCTCGGGAGGGGTACTTCCAGAAAATATTTTTTTTTTGGGCAATTTTTCGGAGAAATGGCTGGTGTTGGAGCTTCAATCATCCCGGCACCAAGGTTGTTATGGTGTCAGAATACTTGAAACGCATTTTTTCTATTATTACATTGTTATATAAAATGAAATGGTTCAACTCACCATAATGCAGAATCAGTGGGGGCCCCGAGTGTGTTACTTGCCACCGCCGCCTGCCACGCATTGCCATTTGCCACGTCGCCTGACACATTGCGGATTGTCACTTGCCACATCACCTGCCACATGTTTGTCACTTGCCTGTCTGTCACACGTTGCGGATTGTCACTGCTCCAATTGTCCCATGCTATGTCCCAGAGTTAGGCAGCAGAGAGATAATGTAGTCTTTCTGCTGCCCGCGGCTGCCTACACATTGAGGGCAGAAGTGCAGGGTGGGCGGTGAGAGATGATGTCATCTCTCTGCTCCCCCACTTGCTCACACTCACCAAGCCGCCTGGCCCGCATGCTCTCTCTCCCGCCAGCGGAGCTGCCCGCGCTTTTAGTTCCCCGGGTGCCGAGCTGCACGCTCTCTCACCCGTTTGCTCCCTTACCAGCCTGCTGAGCTGCCCGGCCCACTCGCTCTCATTCTCACCCGCGGAGCTATCGGATCCGCGCTTCAATCCAGGCAGCTGCTGTCACTAGTCACCGTCACACTACAGGAGATGGTCAGAGACTGCGGACATACTACAGGAGATGTTCAGAGACTGCGGACATACTACAGGAGATGGTCAGAGACTGCGGACATACTACAGGAGATGGTCAGAGACTGCAGACATACTACAGGAGATGGTCAGAGACTGCAGACATACTACAGGAGATGGTCAGAGACTGCGGACATACTACAGGAGATGATCAGAGACTACGGACATACTACAGGAGATGGTCAGAGACTGCGGACATACTACAAGAGATGATCAGAGACTGCGGACACACTACAGGAGATGATCAGAGACTGCGGACACACTACAGGAGATGATCAGAGACTGCGGACACACTACAGGAGATGATCAGAGACTGCGGACATACTACAAGAGATGATCAGAGACTGCGGACATACTACAAGAGATGTTTAGAGACTGCGGACATACTACAAGAGATGATCAGAGACTGCGGACACACTACAGGAGATGGTCAGAGACTGCGGACATACTACAAGAGATGATCAGAGACTGCGGACATACTACAAGAGATGATCAGAGACTGCGGACATACTACAAGAGATGATCAGAGACTGCAGACATACTACAGGAGATGGTCAGAGACTGCGGACATACTACAGGAGATGGTCAGAGACTGCGGACACACTACAGGAGATGGTCAGAGACTGTGGACACACTACAGGAGATGGTCAGAGACTGTGGACACACTACAGGAGATGGTCAGAGACTGTGGACACACTACAGGAGATGGTCAGAGACTGTGGACACACTACAGGAGATGGTCAGAGACTGTGGACACACTACAGGAGATGGTCAGAGACTGTGGACACACTACAGGAGATGGTCAGAGACTGTGGACACACTATAGGAGATGGTCAGAGACTGCGGACACACTACAGGAGATTGTCAGGTACTGCGGACATACTACAGGAGATGGTCAGAGACTGCGTTTATGGCTGAACCCAGTGTAACAGTATATAGTATTGCAGGGTTGCTCCACTCCATTTAAACCAGCTCTGCAAAGATCTGTCATGGATATGCAGTAGTGTTTGTCTGTCAGCTTACCTTCCTTCCCATGTGTTCATCTTAGAGGCCTGAGCCCTTTCAGCTGGCTTCCTTTATAATCTCCTCCCAGCCAGACTCCACCCCAGGCCCTATCACTGAACACTATATTAACCTGTGCACTGCAAGCCTGCTTTGCTGATCAACGTGTTTGTTAGGCATTGTGTGTTTGGGTTCCTGCCTGCCGTGTGCTACGTCTGTCTCTCTGTTACGTTATTGGCTTGTCCCCGACTATCCCTGTCTGCTCGTGACCCTTGACCTTCGGCTCGTTCTTCGTTATCCTTGTCTGCTTGTGGCCCCTGACCTTCAGCTTGTTATTCGGTTCTCTCTTATCGTGTGCTGCTGCTTCCCCTCTTTTCCCCTTATCCTACGGGGCGTGAGCTAGGAAACTCCAGGGGCCGCGACCTGGTCCCAGCCTGCAGCTAACATCCTCACCACTAGAGGCCCTGGAGAAGACCAGCTGGGTCTTAGACTCCGCGCCCTGGGGAATCTTGGCTCTAGCTTCCGTTTGGATCCCGGTTGTGCTCCTCTGGTCCCGCTTTCCACAACCACCCAGTTTCCTATCCGCAGAAGCCAGCCATAGGGTTCACTACCTCGCGGTGCACTCCTGTCCCCCTACGGTGTGCATCTGTCACCTGGCCACAGGTGACCTTGACAAGATCAAGTTGGTAATCTTCCTTTGAAAGTACACCCATGTGACAGAAGACAGAAGACAACAGCACATCCCAATTTCCAAAATACAAATTGTTATACAGTGATCTGCTCAGGATTAGTGGAGGGCAGTAAACAGTTAATTGGTCTGTGAAGTTCTAGCCTGAACTAGCAGTTAATCCTTCCAAAAAACATCACACAAACCATGCAGCACACACACAGACAGAGCTCTGGCTAAATAACTGAAATAGTTAACAGCCAGCCATGTGTCACAAGGTCACTGGACACAGAATGTGAGCAGGACCTTATCAGTGTGCAGGATAAGCAGCTATAAAAAAAAAAAAAAAAGTAGGAGTGAGGGGACTGACCTGCACACTGCCTAGATTTCTGGAAGACACTGCAGCCAGTGTACATGTGAGATCATGATGTGACATGAGTCCTGATGATTAGGGATGAGCTTCGAGTTCGAGTGGAACTCATGTTCGACTCGAACATTGCCTGTTCGCCCGTTCGCCGAACAGCGAACAAATTGGGGTGTTCGCGGCAAATTCGGAAAATCTATGGGAGAAATCTAAAGTGCTAATTATAAAGGCTTATATGCAAGTTATTGTCCTAAAAAGTGTTTGGGGACCTGGGTCCTGCCCCAGGGGACATGTATCAATGCAAAAAGAAGTTTTAAAAACGACCATTTTTTCGGGAGCAGTGATTTTAATAATGCTTAAAATGAAAAAATAAAAGTGAAATATTCCTTTAAATTTCGTACCTGGGGGGTGTGTATGATATGCATGTGAAGTGGCGCATGTTTCCCGTGCTTAGAACTGTCCCTGCAAAAAATGTCATTTTTGAAAGAAAAAAATGCATTTAAAACTCACTCGCGGCTATTAATGAATTGTCGGCTCCCGGCAATACATACAAAAGTCATTGATAAAAAATAAAAAAAAGCGTGGGGGTTCCCCAGAATTCAATTACCAGGCCCTTCAGGTCTGGAATGGATATTAAGGGGAACTCCGCCGCAAATTAAAAAAAAAATTGACGTGGGGTTCCCCCAAATATCCATTCCAGGCCCTTCAGATCTGGCATGGATTTTAAGGGGAACTCCACCCCAAATTTAAAAAAAAAATGGCGTGGAGTCCCCCTAAAAATCCATACCAGACCCCTTATCCGAGCACGCAACCTGGCCGGCCGCAGGGGAAAAGGGGGGGACGAGAGAGCGGCCCCCCCTTCCTCCTGAACCGTACCAAGCCACATGCCCTCAACATGGGGAGGATGTCCCCATGTTGATGGGGACAAGGGCCTTATCCCCACAACCCTTGCCCGGTAGTTGTGGGGGTCTGCGGGCGGGGGGCTTATCGGAATCTGGAAGACCCCTTTAACAAAGGGGACCCCCAGATCCCGGCCCCCCCTATGTGAATTGGTAAGGGGTACATTGTACCCCTACCATTTTACGAAGAAAGCGTAAAAAAATGTTTAAAAAAACACACAAACACCTTGAAAAAGTCCTTTATTTAAAAAAAAAAACAAAACAAAACATTCCAGCGGTGAAATCCAGTGTCCCGCGGCGATTCCGATGTCCAGCGCTGTCCTTCATTGGTTGTGCCTGAGCGGACCTGATGGGGAACTCCCTCTCAGTATTTTAAATGTATAGACCCGCCCCTTCTAAAGTTCCCCATCAGGTCCGCTCAGCGGACCAGATGCGGAACATGAGAAGGGGCGGGTCTATACATGTATTACCAAAGTGAGAGCAGTTCCCCATCAGGTCCGCCCCCTCGGTATGTCGGACCCGCCTACGTCATTGGCTTGAGCGGGGAACTTCCTTCACTGTGTAATTTAAATTTACATAGTGAAGGAAGTTCCCCGCTCAAGCCAATGACGTAGGCGGGTCCGACATACCGAGGGGGCGGACCTGACGGGGACCTGCTCTCACTTTGGTAATACATGTATAGACCCGCCCCTTCTCATGTTCCGCATCTGGTCCGCTGAGCGGACCTGATGGGGAACTTTAGAAGGGGCGGGTCTATACATTTAAAATACTGAGAGGGAGTTTCCCATCAGGTCCGCTCAGGCACAACCAATGAAGGACAGCGCTGGACATCGGGATCGCCGCGGGACACTGGATTTCACCGCTGGAATGTTTTTTGTTTTTTGTTTTTTTTAATAAAGGACTTTTTCAAGGTGTTTGTGTGTTTTTTTAAAAAAAAATAATACGCTTTCTTCGTGAAATGGTAGGGGTACAATGTATCCCTTACTAATTCACATAGGGGGGGGCCGGGATCTGGGGGTCCCCTTTGTTAAAGGGGTCTTCCAGATTCCGATAAGCCCCCCGCCCGCAGACCCCCACAACCACCGGGCAAGGGTTGTGGGGATGAGGCCCTTGTCCCCATCAACATAGGGACATCCTCCCCATGTTGAGGGCATGTGGCCTGGTACGGTTCAGGAGGGAGGGGGGCCGCTCTCTCGTCCCCCCCTTTTCCCCTGCGGCCGGCCAGGTTGCGTGCTCGGATAAGGGGTCTGGTATGGATTTTTAGGGGGACTCCACGCCATTTTTTTTTAAATTTGGGGTGGAGTTCCCCTTAAAATCCATGCCAGATCTGAAGGGCCTGGAATGGATATTTGGGGGAACCCCATGTCAATTTTTTTTTAAATTTGCGGCAGGGTTCCCCTTAATATCCACACCAGACCTGAAGGGCCTGGTAATTGAATTCTGGGGAACCCCCACGCTTTTTTTTTTTTATCAATGACTTTTGTATGTATTGCCGGGAGCCGACAATTCATTAATAGCCGCGAGTGAGTTTTAAATGCATTTTTTTCTTTCAAAAATGAATTTTTTTGCAGGGACAGTTCTAAGCACGGGAAACATGCGCCACTTCACATGCATATCATACACACCCCCCAGGTACGAAATTTAAAGGAATATTTCACTTTTATTTTTTCATTTTAAGCATTATTAAAATCACTGCTCCCGAAAAAACGGCCGTTTTTAAAACTTCTTTTTGCATTGATACATGTCCCCTGGGGCAGGACCCGGGTCCCCAAACACTTTTTAGTACAATAACTTGCATATCAGCCTTTATAATTAACACTTTAGATTTCGAACGTTCGAGTCCATTGTATTTAATAGGGTTCTAAAGTTTACACAAACATTTTGTCTGTTCGCAGGTTCTGGTGCAAACCGAACAGGGGGGTGTTCGGCTCATCCCTGCTGATGATCTGTGTGCTGCAGATCTAGCTATCCTGTAGCTGTGGTCATACCTTCTTGTGTCTGTCTGCATTGTATTTCTCCTTCCTAGCTCCCCCATTCAGCCCCGCTCCAGCACCCGGGCAGTCAAATGTGGCGGGCTGGAGAGGGGGAGGTTTACACTGGCTGCTGACTGGCTGTGGATGTGTGGGAGGAGCAGAGCAAGTCCTCGCTTATACACAGGACTGTCAGCGGAGCGCAGAGACTCAGGGCTCAGGGCTGTCACTGAAAATCAGCCCACTGAGGGATCCATCCCTGACGACGAGTCTCTCTCTCGGCGCCGCTGATCGGCTGATGTGAGAGAGAGACTCAGAGAGGCAGCCGCAGATAATGCAGTTTAAAAAAATCTTTAAAAAAAAAAAAAAAAATCTTAAAAAAAAAAAAAAAACAGAGCTAGCGAGCGAATGTGACATGATTGTCTCGGGGGGGGGGGCAATTTCCCTGTTGCCCCCCCCCCTGGATCCGCCATTGTCCCCTTCCCCCCTTGCCAGCCCGCGCCTGGCAGGGTACATACATACAGAATAAGAACAGATACTGAGAATTACACCCAACATACAGGACAAGAGAAGTAGTACTGTGCAGGGTACATACATACAGAATAAGAACAGATACTGAGAATGACACCCAACACAATGGCGGATCCAGGGGGGGGCAACAGGGCAATTGCCCCCCCCCCCCCGAGACAATCATGTCACATTCGCTCGCTAGCTCTGTTTTTTTTTTTTTTAAGATTTTTTTTTTTTTTAAGATTTTTTTAAACTGCATTATCTGCGGCTGCCTCTCTGAGTCTCTCTCTCACATCAGCCGATCAGCGGCGCCGAGAGAGAGACTCGTCGTCAGGGATGGATCCCTCAGTGGGCTGATTTTCAGTGACAGCCCTGAGCCCTGAGTCTCTGCGCTCCGCTGACAGTCCTGTGTATAAGCGAGGACTTGCTCTGCTCCTCCCACACATCCACAGCCAGTCAGCAGCCAGTGTAAACCTCCCCCTCTCCAGCCCGCCACATTTGACTGCCCGGGTGCTGGAGCGGGGCTGAATGGGGGAGCTAGGAAGGAGAAATACAATGCAGACAGACACAAGAAGGTATGACCACAGCTACAGGATAGCTAGATCTGCAGCACACAGATCATCAGGACTCATGTCACATCATGATCTCACATGTACACTGGCTGCAGTGTCTTCCAGAAATCTAGGCAGTGTGCAGGTCAGTCCCCTCACTCCTACTTTTTTTTTTTTTTATAGCTGCTTATCCTGCACACTGATAAGGTCCTGCTCACATTCTGTGTCCAGTGACCTTGTGACACATGGCTGGCTGTTAACTATTAGAGCTCTGTCTGTGTGTGTGTGCTGCATGGTTTGTGTGATGTTTTTTGGAAGGATTAACTGCTAGTTCAGGCTAGAACTTCACAGACCAATTAACTGTTTACTGCCCTCCACTAATCCTGAGCAGATCACTGTATAACAATTTGTATTTTGGAAATTGGGATGTGCTGTTGTCTTCTGTCTTCTGTCACATGGGTGTACTTTCAAAGGAAGATTACCAACTTGATCTTTGCAGAGCTGGTTTAAATGGAGTGGAGCAACCCTGCAATACTATATACTGTTACACTGGGTTCAGCCATAAACGCAGTCTCTGACCATCTCCTGTAGTATGTCCGCAGTACCTGACCATCTCCTGTAGTGTGTCCACAGTCTCTGACCATCTCCTGTAGTGTGTCCACAGTCTCTGACCATCTCCTGTAGTGTGTCCACAGTCTCTGACCATCTCCTTTGGTGTGTCCACAGTCTCTGACCATCTCCTGTAGTGTGTCCACAGTCTCTGACCATCTCCTGTAGTGTGTCCACAGTCTCTGACCATCTCCTGTAGCATGTCCGCAATCTCTGACCATCTCCTGTAGTATGTCCGCAGTCTCTGACCATCTCCTGTAGTATGTCTGCAGTCTCTGACCGTCTCCTGTAGTATGTCTGCAGTCTCTGACCGTCTCCTGTAGTATATCTGCAGTCTCTGATCGTCTCCTGTAGTATATCTGCAGTCTCTGATCGTCTCCTGTAGTATATCTGCAGTCTCTGATCGTCTCCTGTAGTATATCTGCAGTCTCTGATCGTCTCCTGTAGTATATCTGCAGTCTCTGATCGTCTCCTGTAGTATATCTGCAGTCTCTGATCGTCTCCTGTAGTATGTCTGCAGTCTCTGATCGTCTCCTGTAGTATGTCTGCAGTCTCTGATCGTCTCCTGTAGTATGTCTGCAGTCTCTGATCGTCTCCTGTAGTATGTCTGCAGTCTCTGACCGTCTCCTGTAGTATGTCTGCAGTCTCTTATCGTCTCCTGTAGTATGTCTGCAGTCTCTGATCATCTCTTGTACCATGTATGCAGTCTATGACCATCTCTTGTATCATGTATGCAGTCTCTGACCCTCTCCTGTATCATGTCCACACACTCTGTGACTATCTCCTGTGGTATTTCTGCAGGGTCTGACCCAGTGGTGTATTTAGGTTTTGTGCTGCCCTAGGCCTGACGAAACTCGCGCACCCCCTACTTTATATATGACGCACCCCTTCCTGTCAAGACTACGCCCCTTCCTTTTTAAGACCCGTCCTGTCATTTTCATGGGAGGACAGAGGGACAGGGTGGGATGAGGACAGGGGGACAGGTTGGGACGGGGACAGAGGAACAGAGTGGGATGAGGAAAGGGGGAAAGGGTGGGATGAGGAAAGGGTGGGATGAGGACAGAGGGACAGGGTGGGATGAGGACAGAGGGACAGGGTGGGATGAGGACAGGGGGACAGGGTGGGATGAGGACAGGGGGACAGGGGGGGATGAGGACAGGGGGACAGGGTGGGATGAGGACAGAGGGACAGGTTGGGATGAGGAAAGGGGGTCAGGGTGGGATGAGGACAGTGATTTGGGAGGGGAAAGGATATGTGCTAGTGGGGGGGGGAATCAGACCCCCCACTAGCACATATCTTCTTCCCTCTTAAATCACTTCCTAGCACATATCCCACACCCCCCTCTCCCCTCCCATCACTTCATTAGTTCACCTCTTATCTGCCTGCCCCCCTGCCTGCCTGTGTCCTCTCTCACTGACGTTGTCTCACATACCAGCAGCACGGCTCTCGGCTCTCTCACTGACTGAAGTTGTGTCTCTCCTTGGCTCCTCCTCCTGGCTGTGTACACAGGAACATTGATCCAAGAGGGGGGAGGAGCTGGAGACTGACTGTGCAATGTCAGTGGAGAGAGAGGAGGGACGGCTGCTCGTAAAGCTGATTGACGCTGTGGGACCCCGGGCGGCAGGTGTCCCGGGTGACTGCGCCAGCGCATCTTAGACTGACCAATTACCGGAGCTCAATGCCGAAACTTGTCGTGGCACTGAGCTCCGGGATTCAGCTGTGCGGCTCTCCGTGCGGGAGGAGGGGGAGGGGGGTGCGGCGGCCCGCCGCCCCCTGCAAAGTGCCGCCCTAGGCCTGGGCCTTGTCGGCCTAGGCCATAATACAGCACTGGTCTGACCATCTCTTTTATCAAGTCCTCACAGTCTCGTAGTGTAATATAGGATGAAACGAGAGCCATCAAGCTGGAGCCCAGAGAGGACCATCTGACTGAGCCCTGCACGGTGCACCTGAGTGGTGGTCAGTAACAGCGTAGCAAGGCCAGTCTGAGGGGGGATCACTGACAGGGGAGGGCTGGCAGCTTTAGGCCAGGGGGGCAAGTCCAGTCAAGTGGCCCATTAACACCTTGGTGATCAGCCATCGTCGTTATACGGCAGCAGGTTGGCTCCCCGGCGCACACGGCGTGCCGCTGGAGCCGATGCATGTGGCCAGCGGCCGCCATATCTGCCGGTGACCCGCGATTGCTCCTGAGAGAGACAGAAGGGGGATCTGTCAATGTAAACAGACATCCCTGTTCTGACAGGGGAGTTAGAGAGAGATCTGCTGTTCCAAGTGATCAGGAACATCAATCTTTCTACTCCCAGTCACTACACCCCCCCCCAGTTAGAAACACCTCCCTATGGAACACTTAACCGCTTGATCGCCCCCTAGTGTTAGTGTTAAAGTGGTTGTAAACTCACTTACACAACATGCACCTACAGGTAAGCCTAGATTAAGGCTTACCTGTAGGTGCATGAAATATCTCCTTAACCTACACGGTTAAGGAGATATTTGCATTTAAAACCAGTACCGCTGACGTCACGCGCATGCGCACTAGCGGGCCGGCTTAGTAGCCGGATTTCTGAATGGAGATAGCCGGCCCGAGCGCACATGCGTGTGACGTCATCGCCGCTCCTGGGCCAATAACAGCGCCGGAGCGGCGATACACGGAAGGCAGAGGGGAGCAAGATGGCATCGCGACGGAGGTGTCCGAGCACCGCTGCAGGGGCTTCGATCTCAGGTGAGTGATTCATAATGAGCTAGTATGCTATGCATACTAGCTCATTATGTCTTTGTTTTGCAGGTTGTTTAAAAAAAAAAAACGGGGTTTACAACCACTTTAACCTCTTCCCTGCCAGTGACATTTATACAAAAATCAGTGGGTATTTTTAGCTCTGATCGCTGTATAAATGTCAATGGTCCCAAAAAAGTGTCAAGTTTCCCATCTGTCCGCCGCAATGTCGCAGTCCTGCTAAAAATTGCTGATCACTGCCATTACTAGAAAAAAATAAAAATGTCATAAATCTATTCCCGATTTTGTAGACACTAACTTTTGCGCAGACCAATCCATGCACAATTATTGCGATTTTTTTTTTTTTTTACCAAAAATAAGTAAAAAAATACATATTGGTCTAGACTGATGAAGAAATATATTTTTTGGGGGGGTATTTATTATAGCAAAAATTAAAAAATATTTTTTTTTTTTCAAAATTTCACTCTTTTTTTGTTTATAGCGCAAAAAATAAAAACCGTGACCAAATACCAATAAAAGAGAGCTCCATGTGTGGGAAAAAATGGACGTCAATTATGTTTGGGTACAACATCTCACATCAATTGTCAATTAAAGAAATGCAGTGCAGTATCGCAAAAAATGGCCTGGTCAGGAAGCGGGTAAATCCTTACGTGGCTGAAGTGGTTAAACTTACCATCATTGGTGCCCATCAATGTAGCCTCATCAGTGCAGCCTGATCAGTGCTCATCAGTGCAGCCTGATCAGTGCCGCCTCACCAGTGCAGCCTGATCAGTGCCCATCAGTGCAGCCTCATCAGTGCCCACCCATGCAGCCTCACCAGTGCAGATAGTGCCCATCAGTGCAGCCTCACCAGTGCAGAGAGTGCCCATCAGTGCAGCCTCACCAGTGCAGAGAGTGCCCATAATCTGTGCAGCCTGATCAGTGCCACCTCACCCATGCAGACAGTGCCATCATCAGTACAGCCTGATCAGTGTCCATGGGATGCGAGGGGTCAGCTGGGGGCGATGTCAGGGTCTGGGTATGTGTTACAGCTAGGTACTTTGCTTGCACAGCCTCTTCGGAGGAGGGGGGGGGGGGTGATGAATCTCAGTCATGTCTTCTCTGCCTCTCCGGAGACTCTGTTGGAGAATCTGACGAGTTGGAGAATATGACAGAACACCTGGTCCCAGCCCACAACTGCTCAGGTCATGTGTGACGTGCTGGTTGCCTCTGAGACTCCTGGGAGGTGGGAGTTGTAGTTTGCTCCCACTGCCAGGAACTTCAGTGCGGCAATATTACAACTCCTAGAGTGCAGCGCAGGCCAGCCAGTCAGCGACCGCCTTTTAGTACTGTTTAACCCAGACCTGCTAGGGTTTCCATCTTTTCTTCAAGCAAAACCCGACACTTTAGCAGCGGCATTTGTTTTTTGGGGGGGGGTATACCCTATAAGATTGTAAAAGACCTGGGACACTTTTGGTGGCCTGAAAGAGAGTAGTAATGTGGCACATAGCTCGCCGCAGCAAACAGTTCACGTGGCTGAATTGCGAGTGTTCTGCATGGAATGCAGGGGTCAGATATGTCCTGGGGAGAGGGCTAGTGCTAGCAGGGGGGTGGGGAGAGATAGATATGTGCTGGGGGGCAGTGGCGGTCGGTGATCAAATTTGTTTGGGGGGGCGCAAACAAACTGATTTTGAAAAAAAAGAAACATCAAATGCAGCCACTGTGCCCCATCAAATGCAGCCACTGTCCCCCATCAAATGCAGCCACTGTCCCCCATCAAATGCAGCCACTGTCCCCCATCAAATGCAGCCACTGTCCCCCATCAAATGCAGTCACTGTGCCCCATCAAATGCAGCCACTGTGCCCCATCAAATGCAGCCACTGTGCCCCATCAAATGCAGCCACTGTGCCCATCAAATGCAGCCACTGTCCCCCATCAAATGCAGCCACTGTCCCCCATCAAATGCAGCCACTGTCCCCCATCAAATGCAGCCACTGTCCCCCATCAAATGCAGCCACTGTCCCCATCAAATGCAGCCACTGTCCCCATAAAACGCAGCCACTGTCCCCATAAAACGCAGCCACTGTCCCCCATCAAATGCAGCCACTGTCCCCATAAAACGCAGCCACTGTCCCCCATCAAATGCAGCCACTGTCCCCCATCAAATGCAGCCACTGTCCCCATAAAACGCAGCCACTGTCCCCCATCAAATGCAGCCACTGTCCCCATAAAACGCAGCCACTGTCCCCCATCAAATGCAGCCACTGTCCCCATCAAACGCAGCCACTGTGCCCATCAAATGCAGCCACTGTCCCCATCAAATGCAGCCACCGTGCCATCAAACACAGCCACTGTGCCCCATCAAACGCAGCCACTGTGCCCCATCAAACGCAGCCACTGTGCCCCATCAAACGCAGCCACTGTGCCCCATCAAACGCAGCCATGGTGCCCCATCAAACGCAGCCATGGTGCCCCATCAAATGCAGCCATGGTGCCCCATCAAACGCAGCCACGGTGCCCCATCAAACGCAGCCACGGTGCCCCATCAAACGCAGCCGCGGTGCCCCATCAAACGCAGCCACGGTGCCCCATCAAACGCAGCCACCGTGCCCCATCAAATGCAGCCACCGTGCCATCAAATGCAGCCACTGTGCCCCATCAAATGCAGCCACTGTGCCCCATCAAATGCAGCCACTGTGCCCCATCAAACGCAGCCACTGTCCACCATAAAACGCAGCCACTGTCCACATCAAATGCAGCCACTGTGCCCATATGTGCTTGGGGGGTCAGATATGTTCTGGGGGGGAGGGCGCTTTGTGAGAGAAAAGAGCCAGTGCAAGGGGGATGGGTAGGGGGTAGGATATGTGCTGGAGGGGTGTTTTGGGAAGGAAGAGAGGGGTTGCCAGATTTCAAATGT
The DNA here is from genome assembly GCA_029206835.1 of Rana muscosa. Classification (NCBI taxonomy): domain Eukaryota; kingdom Metazoa; phylum Chordata; class Amphibia; order Anura; family Ranidae; genus Rana; species Rana muscosa. The sequence continues at coordinate 1,330,265 of JARGYO010000080.1, forward strand.
AATCCACACTGAAGTTCTAGCATTGCCTTCCCCCTCCCAGCACATCCTCCTAACCCCTCAATCACTCATATGACATCTACCTTGTCCTCCTTTCCAGACACTCTCCCCCTCCGTCCTCCATCTACAGTACAGAGCATAATAAAAACTTTAGTGCAGAGTGCAGACCTGAGATTCAGAGCGTCCCTTCTCCTCCCCCCTCCTCCTCCTCGTGTGTGTACAGAACGGACTGAGAAGGAGGGGAGGAGCTTTGATACACTGCTCTGCTCTGCTCATCCAGCTGCTGTCAGGCAGAGAGGAGACTCGTCACTGGCGAAAAAAAAAAAGTTAAAGTAACAGACAGCGCTGCGGCCGTTCTAATGATAAGGTAGGCGGCCTGGGGGGAAATCTCCCCCCTTCCAGGGGCGGATCCAGAGTCTAGTCTCGGGAGGGGCACTTCCAGAAAATATATTTTTTTTGGGCAATTTTTCGGAGAAATGGCTGGTGTTGGAGCTTCAATCATCCCGGCACCAAGGTTGTTATGGTGTCAGAATAATTGAAACGCATTTTTTCTATTATTACATTGTTATATAAAATGAAATGGTTCAACTCACCATAATGCAGAATCAGTGGGAGCCCCGAGTGTGTTACTTGCCACCTCCGCCTGCCACGCATTGCCATTTGCCACGTCGCCTGACACATTGCGGATTGTCACTTGCCACATCACCTGCCACATGTTTGTCACTTGCCTGTCTGTCACACGTTTCGGATTGTCACTGCTCCAATTGTCCCATGCTATGTCCCAGAGTTAGGCAGCAGAGAGATAATGTAGTCTTTCTGCTGCCCGCGGCTGCCTACACATTGAGGGCAGAAGTGCAGGGTGGGCGGTGAGAGATGATGTCATCTCTCTGCTCCCCCACTTGCTCACACTCACCAAGCCGCCTGGCCCGCATGCTCTCTCTCCCGCCAGCGGAGCTGCCCGCGCTTTTAGTTCCCCGGGTGCCGAGCTGCACGCTCTCTCACCCGTTTGCTCCCTTACCAGCCTGCCGAGCTGCCCGGCCCACTCGCTCTCATTCTCACCCGCGGAGCTATCGGATCCACGCTTCAATCCAGGCAGCTGCTGTCACTAGTCACCGTCACACTACAGGAGATGGTCAGAGACTGCGGACATACTACAGGAGATGATCAGAGACTGCGGACATACTACAGGAGATGGTCAGAGACTGCGGACATACTACAAGAGATGATCAGAGACTGCGGACACACTACAGGAGATGATCAGAGACTGCGGACACACTACAGGAGATGATCAGAGACTGCGGACATACTACAAGAGATGATCAGAGACTGCGGACATACTACAGGAGATGGTCAGAGACTGCGGACATACTACAGGAGATGGTCAGAGACTGCGGACATACTACAGGAGATGGTCAGAGACTGCGGACACACTACAGGAGATGGTCAGAGACTGCGGACATACTACAAGAGATGATCAGAGACTGCGGACAAACTACAAGAGATGATCAGAGACTGCGGACATACTACAAGAGATGATCAGAGACTGCGGACATACTACAGGAGATGGTCAGAGACTGCGGACATACTACAGGAGATGGTCAGAGACTGCGGACATACTACAGGAGATGGTCAGAGACTGCGGACACACTACAGGAGATGGTCAGAGACTGTGGACACACTACAGGAGATGGTCAGAGACTGCGGACACACTACAGGAGATGGTCAGAGACTGTGGACACACTACAGGAGATGGTCAGAGACTGTGGACACACTACAGGAGATGGTCAGAGACTGTGGACACACTACAGGAGATGGTCAGAGACTGTGGACACACTACAGGAGATGGTCAGAGACTGTGGACAAACTACAGGAGATGGTCAGAGACTGCGGACACACTACAGGAGATGGTCAGGTACTGCGGACATACTACAGGAGATGGTCAGAGACTGCGTTTATGGCTGAACCCAGTGTAACAGTATATAGTATTGCAGGGTTGCTCCACTCCATTTAAACCAGCTCTGCAAAGATCAAGTTGGTAATCTTCCTTTGAAAGTACACCCATGTGACAGAAGACAGAAGACAACAGCACATCCCAATTTCCAAAATACAAATTGTTATACAGTGATCTGCTCAGGATTAGTGGAGGGCAGTAAACAGTTAATTGGTCTGTGAAGTTCTAGCCTGAACTAGCAGTTAATCCTTCCAAAAAACATCACACAAACCATGCAGCACACACACAGACAGAGCTCTGGCTAAATAACTGAAATAGTTAACAGCCAGCCATGTGTCACAAGGTCACTGGACACAGAATGTGAGCAGGACCTTATCAGTGTGCAGGATAAGCAGCTATAAAAAAAAAAAAAAGTAGGAGTGAGGGGACTGACCTGCACACTGCCTAGATTTCTGGAAGACACTGCAGCCAGTGTACATGTGAGATCATGATGTGACATGAGTCCTGATGATCTGTGTGCTGCAGATCTAGCTATCCTGTAGCTGTGGTCATACCTTCTTGTGTCTGTCTGCATTGTATTTCTCCTTCCTAGCTCCCCCATTCAGCCCCACTCCAGCACCCGGGCAGTCAAATGTGGCGGGCTGGAGAGGTTTACACTGGCTGCTGACTGGCTGTGGATGTGTGGGAGGAGCAGAGCAAGTCCTCGCTTATACACAGGACTGTCAGCGGAGCGCAGAGACTCAGGGCTCAGGGCTGTCACTGAAAATCAGCCCACTGAGGGATCCATCCCTGACGACGAGTCTCTCTCTCGGCGCCGCTGATCGGCTGATGTGAGAGAGAGACTCAGAGAGGCAGCCGCAGATAATGCAGTTTAAAAAAATCTTTAAAAAAAAATAAAAAATCTTTAAAAAAAAACAAAAAACAGAGCTAGCGAGCGAATGTGACATGATTGTCTCGGGGGGCAATTGCCCTGTTGCCCCCCCCTGGATCCGCCATTGCCCCCTTCCCCCCTTGCCAGCCCGCGCCTGGCAGGGTACATACATACAGAATAAGAACAGATACTGAGAATTACACCCAACATACAGGACAAGAGAAGTAGTACTGTGCAGGGTACATACATACAGAATAAGAACAGATACTGAGAATGACACCCAACACAATGGCGGATCCGGGGGGGGGGGGCAACAGGGCAATTGCCCCCCCCCCCCGAGACAATCATGTCACATTCGCTCGCTAGCTCTGTTTTTGTTTTGTTTTTTAAGATTTTTTTTTTTTTTTTTTAAGATTTTTTTAAACTGCATTATCTGCGGCTGCCTCTCTGAGTCTCTCTCTCACATCAGCCGATCAGCGGCACCGAGAGAGAGACTCGTCGTCAGGGATGGATCCCTCAGTGGGCTGATTTTCAGTGACAGCCCTGGGCCCTGAGTCTCTGCGCTCCGCTGACAGTCCTGTGTATAAGCGAGGACTTGCTCTGCTCCTCCCACACATCCACAGCCAGTCAGCAGCCAGTGTAAACCTCCCCCTCTCCAGCCCGCCACATTTGACTGCCCGGGTGCTGGAGCGGGGCTGAATGGGGGAGCTAGGAAGGAGAAATACAATGCAGACAGACACAAGAAGGTATGACCACAGCTACAGGATAGCTAGATCTGCAGCACACAGATCATCAGGACTCATGTCACATCATGATCTCACATGTACACTGGCTGCAGTGTCTTCCAGACATCTAGGCAGTGTGCAGGTCAGTCCCCTCACTCCTACTTTTTTTTTTTTTTTTTATAGCTGCTTATCCTGCACACTGATAAGGTCCTGCTCACATTCTGTGTCCAGTGAACTTGTGACACATGGCTGGCTGTTAACTATTTCAGTTTTATTTAGCCAGAGCTCTGTCTGTGTGTGTGTGCTGCATGGTTTGTGTGATGTTTTTTGGAAGGATTAACTGCTAGTTCAGGCTAGAACTTCACAGACCAATTAACTGTTTACTGCCCTCCACTAATCCTGAGCAGATCACTGTATAACAATTTGTATTTTGGAAATTGGGATGTGCTGTTGTCTTCTGTCTTCTGTCACATGGGTGTACTTTCAAAGGAAGATTACCAACTTGATCTTTGCAGAGCTGGTTTAAATGGAGTGGAGCAACCCTGCAATACTATATACTGTTACACTGGGTTCAGCCATAAACGCAGTCTCTGACCATCTCCTGTAGTATGTCCGCAGTACCTGACCATCTCCTGTAGTGTGTCCACAGTCTCTGACCATCTCCTGTAGTGTGTCCACAGTCTCTGACCATCTCCTGTAGTGTGTCCACAGTCTCTGACCATCTCCTGTAGTGTGTCCACAGTCCCTGACCATCTCCTGTAGTGTGTCCACAGTCTCTGACCATCTCCTGTAGCATGTCCGCAGTCTCTGACCATCTCCTGTAGTATGTCCGCAGTCTCTGACCATCTCCTGTAGTATGTCCGCAGTCTCTGACCATCTCCTGTAGTATGTCCGCAGTCTCTGATCATCTCTTGTAGTATGTCCGCAGTCTCTGATCATCTCTTGTAGTATGTCCGCAGTCTCTGATCATCTCTTGTAGTATGTCCGCAGTCTCTGACCATCTCCTGTAGTGTGTCCGCAGTCTCTGACCATCTCCTGTAGTGTGTCCGCAGTCTCTGATCATCTCTTGTAGTATGTCCGCAGTCTCTAAACATCTCCTGTAGTATGTCCGCAGTCTCTGATCATCTCTTGTAGTATGTCCGCAGTCTCTGATCATCTCCTGTAGTGTGTCCGCAGTCTCTGATCATCTCTTGTAGTATGTCCGCAGTCTCTGACCATCTCCTGTAGTATGTCTGCAGTCTCTGACCGTCTCCTGTAGTATGTCTGCAGTCTCTGACCGTCTCCTGTAGTATGTCTGCAGTCTCTGATCGTCTCCTGTAGTATATCTGCAGTCTCTGATCGTCTCCTGTAGTATATCTGCAGTCTCTGATCGTCTCCTGTAGTATATCTGCAGTCTCTGATCGTCTCCTGTAGTATATCTGCAGTCTCTGATCGTCTCCTGTAGTATATCTGCAGTCTCTGATCGTCTCCTGTAGTATGTCTGCAGTCTCTGATCGTCCCCTGTAGTATGTCTGCAGTCTCTGATCGTCACCTGTAGTATGTCTGCAGTCTCTGATCGTCTCCTGTAGTATGTCTGCAGTCTCTGACCGTCTCCTGTAGTATGTCTGCAGTCTCTTATCGTCTCCTGTAGTATGTCTGCAGTCTCTGATCATCTCTTGTACCATGTATGCAGTCTATGACCATCTCTTGTATCATGTATGCAGTCTCTGACCCTCTCCTGTATCATGTCCACACACTCTGTGACTATCTCCTGTGGTATTTCTGCAGGGTCTGACCCAGTGGTGTATTTAGGTTTTGTGCTGCCCTAGGCCTGACGAAACTCGCGCACCCCCTACTTTATATATGACGCACCCCTTCCTGTCAAGACTACGCCCCTTCCTTTTTAAGACCCGTCCTGTCATTTTCATGGGAGGACAGAGGGACAGGGTGGGATGAGGACAGGGGGACAGGTTGGGACGGGGACAGAGGAACAGAGTGGGATGAGGAAAGGGGGAAAGGGTGGGATGAGGAAAGGGTGGGATGAGGACAGAGGGACAGGGTGGGATGAGGACAGAGGGACAGGGTGGGATGAGGACAGGGGGTTAGGGTGGGATGAGGACAGGGGGACAGGGGGGGATGAGGACAGGGGGACAGGGTGGGATGAGGACAGAGGGACAGGTTGGGATGAGGAAAGGGGGTCAGGGTGGGATGAGGACAGTGATTTGGGAGGGGAAAGGATATGTGCTAGTGGGGGGGGGAATCAGACCCCCCACTAGCACATATCTTCTTCCCTCTTAAATCACTTCCTAGCACATATCCCCACACCCCCCTCTCCCCTCCCATCACTTCATTAGTTCACCTCTTATCTGCCTGCCCCCCTGCCTGCCTGTGTCCTCTCTCACTGACGTTGTCTCACATACCAGCAGCACGGCTCTCGGCTCTCTCACTGACTGAAGTTGTGTCTCTCCTTGGCTCCTCCTCCTGGCCGTGTACACAGGAACATTGATCCAAGAGGGGGGAGGAGCTGGAGACTGACTGTGCAATGTCAGTGGAGAGAGAGGAGGGACGGCTGCTCGTAAAGCTGATTGACGCTGTGGGACCCCGGGCGGCAGGTGTCCCGGGTGACTGCGCCAGCGCATCTTAGACTGACCAATTACCGGAGCTCAATGCCGAAACTTGTCGTGGCACTGAGCTCCGGGATTCAGCTGTGCGGCTCTCCGTGCGGGAGGAGGGGGAGGGGGGTGCGGCGGCCCGCCGCCCCCTGCAAAGTGCCGCCCTAGGCCTGGGCCTTGTCGGCCTAGGCCATAATACAGCACTGGTCTGACCATCTCTTTTATCAAGTCCTCACAGTCTCGTAGTGTAATATAGGATGAAACGAGAGCCATCAAGCTGGAGCCCAGAGAGGACCATCTGACTGAGCCCTGCACGGTGCACCTGAGTGGTGGTCAGTAACAGCGTAGCAAGGCCAGTCTGAGGGGGGATCACTGACAGGGGAGGGCTGGCAGCTTTAGGCCAGGGGGGCAAGTCCAGTCAAGTGGCCCATTAACACCTTGGTGATCAGCCATCGTCGTTATACGGCAGCAGGTTGGCTCCCCGGCGCACACGGCGTGCCGCTGGAGCCGATGCATGTGGCCAGCGGCCGCCATATCTGCCGGTGACCCGCGATTGCTCCTGAGAGAGACAGAAGGGGGATCTGTCAATGTAAACAGACATCCCTGTTCTGACAGGGGAGTTAGAGAGAGATCTGCTGTTCCAAGTGATCAGGAACATCAATCTTTCTACTCCCAGTCACTACACCCCCCCCCAGTTAGAAACACCTCCCTATGGAACACTTAACCGCTTGATCGCCCCCTAGTGTTAGTGTTAAAGTGGTTGTAAACTCACTTACACAACATGCACCTACAGGTAAGCCTAGATTAAGGCTTACCTGTAGGTGCATGAAATATCTCCTTAACCTACACGGTTAAGGAGATATTTGCATTTAAAACCAGTACCGCTGACGTCACGCGCATGCGCACTAGCGGGCCGGCTTAGTAGCCGGATTTCTGAATGGAGATAGCCGGCCCGAGCGCACATGCGTGTGACGTCATCGCCGCTCCTGGGCCAATAACAGCGCCGGAGCGGCGATACACGGAAGGCAGAGGGGAGCAAGATGGCATCGCGACGGAGGTGTCCGAGCACCGCTGCAGGGGCTTTGATCTCAGGTGAGTGATTCATAATGAGCTAGTATGCTATGCATACTAGCTCATTATGTCTTTGTTTTGCAGGTTGTTTAAAAAAAAAAAACGGGGTTTACAACCACTTTAACCTCTTCCCTGCCAGTGACATTTATACAAAAATCAGTGGGTATTTTTAGCTCTGATCGCTGTATAAATGTCAATGGTCCCAAAAAAGTGTCAAGTTTCCCATCTGTCCGCCGCAATGTCGCAGTCCTGCTAAAAATTGCTGATCACTGCCATTACTAGAAAAAAATAAAAATGTCATAAATCTATTCCCGATTTTGTAGACACTAACTTTTGCGCAGACCAATCCATGCACAATTATTGCGATTTTTTTTTTTTTTTACCAAAAATAAGTAAAAAAATACATATTGGTCTAGACTGATGAAGAAATATATTTTTTGGGGGGGTATTTATTATAGCAAAAATTAAAAAATATTTTTTTTTTTTTCAAAATTTCACTCTTTTTTTGTTTATAGCGCAAAAAAGAAAAACCGTGACCAAATACCAATAAAAGAGAGCTCCATGTGTGGGAAAAAATGGACGTCAATTATGTTTGGGTACAACATCTCACATCAATTGTCAATTAAAGAAATGCAGTGCAGTATCGCAAAAAATGGCCTGGTCAGGAAGCGGGTAAATCCTTACGTGGCTGAAGTGGTTAAACTTACCATCATTGGTGCCCATCAATGTAGCCTCATCAGTGCAGCCTGATCAGTGCTCATCAGTGCAGCCTGATCAGTGCCGCCTCACCAGTGCAGCCTGATCAGTGCCCATCAGTGCAGCCTCATCAGTGCCCACCCATGCAGCCTCACCAGTGCAGATAGTGCCCATCAGTGCAGCCTCACCAGTGCAGAGAGTGCCCATCAGTGCAGCCTCACCAGTGCAGAGAGTGCCCATAATCTGTGCAGCCTGATCAGTGCCACCTCACCCATGCAGACAGTGCCATCATCAGTACAGCCTGATCAGTGTCCATGGGATGCGAGGGGTCAGCTGGGGGCGATGTCAGGGTCTGGGTATGTGTTACAGCTAGGTACTTTGCTTGCACAGCCTCTTCGGAGGAGGGGGGGGGGGTGATGAATCTCAGTCATGTCTTCTCTGCCTCTCCGGAGACTCTGTTGGAGAATCTGACGAGTTGGAGAATATGACAGAACACCTGGTCCCAGCCCACAACTGCTCAGGTCATGTGTGACGTGCTGGTTGCCTCTGAGACTCCTGGGAGGTGGGAGTTGTAGTTTGCTCCCACTGCCAGGAACTTCAGTGCGGCAATATTACAACTCCTAGAGTGCAGCGCAGGCCAGCCAGTCAGCGACCGCCTTTTAGTACTGTTTAACCCAGACCTGCTAGGGTTTCCATCTTTTCTTCAAGCAAAACCCGACACTTTAGCAGCGGCATTTGTTTTTTGGGGGGGGTATACCCTATAAGATTGTAAAAGACCTGGGACACTTTTGGTGGCCTGAAAGAGAGTAGTAATGTGGCGCATAGCTCGCCGCAGCAAACAGTTCACGTGGCTGAATTGCGAGTGTTCTGCATGGAATGCAGGGGTCAGATATGTCCTGGGGAGAGGGCTAGTGCTAGCAGGGGGGTGGGGAGAGATAGATATGTGCTGGGGGGCAGTGGCAGTCGGTGATCAAATTTGTTTGGGGGGGCGCAAACAAACTGATTTTGAAAAAAAAGAAACATCAAATGCAGCCACTGTGCCCCATCAAATGCAGCCACTGTCCCCCATCAAATGCAGCCACTGTCCCCCATCAAATGCAGCCACTGTCCCCCATCAAATGCAGCCACTGTCCCCCATCAAATGCAGTCACTGTGCCCCATCAAATGCAGCCACTGTGCCCCATCAAATGCAGCCACTGTGCCCCATCAAATGCAGCCACTGTGCCCATCAAATGCAGCCACTGTCCCCCATCAAATGCAGCCACTGTCCCCCATCAAATGCAGCCACTGTCCCCCATCAAATGCAGCCACTGTCCCCATCAAATGCAGCCACTGTCCCCATAAAACGCAGCCACTGTCCCCATAAAACGCAGCCACTGTCCCCCATCAAATGCAGCCACTGTCCCCATAAAACGCAGCCACTGTCCCCCATCAAATGCAGCCACTGTCCCCCATCAAATGCAGCCACTGTCCCCATAAAACGCAGCCACTGTCCCCCATCAAATGCAGCCACTGTCCCCATAAAACGCAGCCACTGTCCCCCATCAAATGCAGCCACTGTCCCCATCAAACGCAGCCACTGTGCCCATCAAATGCAGCCACTGTCCCCATCAAATGCAGCCACCGTGCCATCAAACACAGCCACTGTGCCCCATCAAACGCAGCCACTGTGCCCCATCAAACGCAGCCACTGTGCCCCATCAAACGCAGCCATGGTGCCCCATCAAACGCAGCCATGGTGCCCCATCAAATGCAGCCATGGTGCCCCATCAAACGCAGCCACGGTGCCCCATCAAACGCAGCCACGGTGCCCCATCAAACGCAGCCGCGGTGCCCCATCAAACGCAGCCACGGTGCCCCATCAAACGCAGCCACCGTGCCCCATCAAATGCAGCCACCGTGCCATCAAATGCAGCCACTGTGCCCCATCAAATGCAGCCACTGTGCCCCATCAAATGCAGCCACTGTGCCCCATCAAACGCAGCCACTGTCCACCATAAAACGCAGCCACTGTCCACATCAAATGCAGCCACTGTGCCCATATGTGCTTGGGGGGTCAGATATGTTCTGGGGGGGAGGGCGCTTTGTGAGAGAAAAGAGCCAGTGCAAGGGGGATGGGTAGGGGGTAGGATATGTGCTGGAGGGGTGTTTTGGGAAGGAAGAGAGGGGTTGCCAGATTTCAAATGTAATCCACACTGAAGTTCTAGCATTGCCTTCCCCCTCCCAGCACATCCTCCTAACCCCTCAATCACTCATATGACATCTACCTTGTCCTCCTTTCCAGACACTCTCCCCCTCCGTCCTCCATCTACAGTACAGAGCATAATAAAAACTTTAGTGCAGAGTGCAGACCTGAGATTCAGAGCGTCCCTTCTCCTCCCCCCTCCTCCTCCTCGTGTGTGTACAGAACGGACTGAGAAGGAGGGGAGGAGCTTTGATACACTGCTCTGCTCTGCTCATCCAGCTGCTGTCAGGCAGAGAGGAGACTCGTCACTGGCGAAAAAAAAAAAGTTAAAGTAACAGACAGCGCTGCGGCCGTTCTAATGATAAGGTAGGCGGCCTGGGGGGAAATCTCCCCCCTTCCAGGGGCGGATCCAGAGTCTAGTCTCGGGAGGGGCACTTCCAGAAAATATATATTTTTTGGGCAATTTTTCGGAGAAATGGCTGGTGTTGGAGCTTCAATCATCCCGGCACCAAGGTTGTTATGGTGTCAGAATAATTGAAACGCATTTTTTCTATTATTACATTGTTATATAAAATGAAATGGTTCAACTCACCATAATGCAGAATCAGTGGGAGCCCCGAGTGTGTTACTTGCCACCTCCGCCTGCCACGCATTGCCATTTGCCACGTCGCCTGACACATTGCGGATTGTCACTTGCCACATCACCTGCCACATGTTTGTCACTTGCCTGTCTGTCACACGTTTCGGATTGTCACTGCTCCAATTGTCCCATGCTATGTCCCAGAGTTAGGCAGCAGAGAGATAATGTAATCTTTCTGCTGCCCGCGGCTGCCTACACATTGAGGGCAGAAGTGCAGGGTGGGCGGTGAGAGATGATGTCATCTCTCTGCTCCCCCACTTGCTCACACTCACCAAGCCGCCTGGCCCGCATGCTCTCTCTCCCGCCAGCGGAGCTGCCCGCGCTTTTAGTTCCCCGGGTGCCGAGCTGCACGCTCTCTCACCCGTTTGCTCCCTTACCAGCCTGCCGAGCTGCCCGGCCCACTCGCTCTCATTCTCACCCGCGGAGCTATCGGATCCACGCTTCAATCCAGGCAGCTGCTGTCACTAGTCACCGTCACACTACAGGAGATGGTCAGAGACTGCGGACATACTACAGGAGATGATCAGAGACTGCGGACATACTACAGGAGATGGTCAGAGACTGCGGACATACTACAAGAGATGATCAGAGACTGCGGACACACTACAGGAGATGATCAGAGACTGCGGACACACTACAGGAGATGATCAGAGACTGCGGACATACTACAAGAGATGATCAGAGACTGCGGACATACTACAGGAGATGTTTAGAGACTGCGGACATACTACAAGAGATGATCAGAGACTGCGGACACACTACAGGAGATGGTCAGAGACTGCGGACATACTACAAGAGATGATCAGAGACTGCGGACAAACTACAAGAGATGATCAGAGACTGCGGACATACTACAAGAGATGATCAGAGACTGCGGACATACTACAGGAGATGGTCAGAGACTGCGGACACACTACAGGAGATGGTCAGAGACTGCGGACACACTACAGGAGATGGTCAGAGACTGTGGACACACTACAGGAGATGGTCAGAGACTGTGGACACACTACAGGAGATGGTCAGAGACTGTGGACACACTACAGGAGATGGTCAGAGACTGTGGACACACTACAGGAGATGGTCAGAGACTGTGGACACACTACAGGAGATGGTCAGAGACTGTGGACACACTACAGGAGATGGTCAGAGACTGCGGACACACTACAGGAGATGGTCAGGTACTGCGGACATACTACAGGAGATGGTCAGAGACTGCGTTTATGGCTGAACCCAGTGTAACAGTATATAGTATTGCAGGGTTGCTCCACTCCATTTAAACCAGCTCTGCAAAGATCAAGTTGGTAATCTTCCTTTGAAAGTACACCCATGTGACAAAAGACAGAAGACAACAGCACATCCCAATTTCCAAAATACAAATTGTTATACAGTGATCTGCTCAGGATTAGTGGAGGGCAGTAAACAGTTAATTGGTCTGTGAAGTTCTAGCCTGAACTAGCAGTTAATCCTTCCAAAAAACATCACACAAACCATGCAGCACACACACAGACAGAGCTCTGGCTAAATAACTGAAATAGTTAACAGCCAGCCATGTGTCACAAGGTCACTGGACACAGAATGTGAGCAGGACCTTATCAGTGTGCAGGATAAGCAGCTATAAAAAAAAAAAAAAGTAGGAGTGAGGGGACTGACCTGCACACTGCCTAGATTTCTGGAAGACACTGCAGCCAGTGTACATGTGAGATCATGATGTGACATGAGTCCTGATGATCTGTGTGCTGCAGATCTAGCTATCCTGTAGCTGTGGTCATACCTTCTTGTGTCTGTCTGCATTGTATTTCTCCTTCCTAGCTCCCCCATTCAGCCCCACTCCAGCACCCGGGCAGTCAAATGTGGCGGGCTGGAGAGGTTTACACTGGCTGCTGACTGGCTGTGGATGTGTGGGAGGAGCAGAGCAAGTCCTCGCTTATACACAGGACTGTCAGCGGAGCGCAGAGACTCAGGGCTCAGGGCTGTCACTGAAAATCAGCCCACTGAGGGATCCATCCCTGACGACGAGTCTCTCTCTCGGCGCCGCTGATCGGCTGATGTGAGAGAGAGACTCAGAGAGGCAGCCGCAGATAATGCAGTTTAAAAAAATCTTTAAAAAAAAAAAAAAAATCTTAAAAAAAAAAAAAAAAACAGAGCTAGCGAGCGAATGTGACATGATTGTCTCGGGGGGCAATTGCCCTGTTGCCCCCCCCTGGATCCGCCATTGCCCCCTTCCCCCCTTGCCAGCCCGCGCCTGGCAGGGTACATACATACAGAATAAGAACAGATACTGAGAATTACACCCAACATACAGGACAAGAGAAGTAGTACTGTGCAGGGTACATACATACAGAATAAGAACAGATACTGAGAATGACACCCAACACAATGGCGGATCCGGGGGGGGGGCAACAGGGCAATTGCCCCCCCCCCCCCCCGAGACAATCATGTCACATTCGCTCGCTAGCTCTGTTTTTGTTTTGTTTTTTAAGATTTTTTTTTTTTTTTTTTAAGATTTTTTTAAACTGCATTATCTGCGGCTGCCTCTCTGAGTCTCTCTCTCACATCAGCCGATCAGCGGCACCGAGAGAGAGACTCGTCGTCAGGGATGGATCCCTCAGTGGGCTGATTTTCAGTGACAGCCCTGAGCCCTGAGTCTCTGCGCTCCGCTGACAGTCCTGTGTATAAGCGAGGACTTGCTCTGCTCCTCCCACACATCCACAGCCAGTCAGCAGCCAGTGTAAACCTCCCCCTCTCCAGCCCGCCACATTTGACTGCCCGGGTGCTGGAGCGGGGCTGAATGGGGGAGCTAGGAAGGAGAAATACAATGCAGACAGACACAAGAAGGTATGACCACAGCTACAGGATAGCTAGATCTGCAGCACACAGATCATCAGGACTCATGTCACATCATGATCTCACATGTACACTGGCTGCAGTGTCTTCCAGACATCTAGGCAGTGTGCAGGTCAGTCCCCTCACTCCTACTTTTTTTTTTTTTTATAGCTGCTTATCCTGCACACTGATAAGGTCCTGCTCACATTCTGTGTCCAGTGAACTTGTGACACATGGCTGGCTGTTAACTATTTCAGTTTTATTTAGCCAGAGCTCTGTCTGTGTGTGTGTGTGCTGCATGGTTTGTGTGATGTTTTTTGGAAGGATTAACTGCTAGTTCAGGCTAGAACTTCACAGACCAATTAACTGTTTACTGCCCTCCACTAATCCTGAGCAGAACACTGTATAACAATTTGTATTTTGGAAATTGGGATGTGCTGTTGGAAGATTACCAACTTGATCTTTGCAGAGCTGGTTTAAATGGAGTGGAGCAACCCTGCAATACTATATACTGTTACACTGGGTTCAGCCATAAACGCAGTCTCTGACCATCTCCTGTAGTATGTCCGCAGTACCTGACCATCTCCTGTAGTGTGTCCACAGTCTCTGACCATCTCCTGTAGTGTGTCCACAGTCTCTGACCATCTCCTGTAGTGTGTCCACAGTCTCTGACCATCTCCTGTAGTGTGTCCACAGTCTCTGACCATCTCCTGTAGTGTGTCCACAGTCCCTGACCATCTCCTGTAGTGTGTCCACAGTCTCTGACCATCTCCTGTAGCATGTCCGCAGTCTCTGACCATCTCCTGTAGTATGTCCGCAGTCTCTGACCATCTCCTGTAGTATGTCCGCAGTCTCTGATCATCTCTTGTAGTATGTCCGCAGTCTCTGATCATCTCTTGTAGTATGTCCGCAGTCTCTGATCATCTCTTGTAGTATGTCCGCAGTCTCTGACCATCTCCTGTAGTGTGTCCGCAGTCTCTGACCATCTCCTGTAGTGTGTCCGCAGTCTCTGATCATCTCTTGTAGTATGTCCGCAGTCTCTAAACATCTCCTGTAGTATGTCCGCAGTCTCTGATCATCTCCTGTAGTATGTCCGCAGTCTCTGATCATCTCCTGTAGTGTGTCCGCAGTCTCTGATCATCTCTTGTAGTATGTCCGCAGTCTCTGACCATCTCCTGTAGTATGTCTGCAGTCTCTGACCGTCTCCTGTAGTATGTCTGCAGTCTCTGACCGTCTCCTGTAGTATATCTGCAGTCTCTGATCGTCTCCTGTAGTATATCTGCAGTCTCTGATCGTCTCCTGTAGTATATCTGCAGTCTCTGATCGTCTCCTGTAGTATATCTGCAGTCTCTGATCGTCTCCTGTAGTATATCTGCAGTCTCTGATCGTCTCCTGTAGTATGTCTGCAGTCTCTGATCGTCTCCTGTAGTATGTCTGCAGTCTCTGATCGTCACCTGTAGTATGTCTGCAGTCTCTGATCGTCTCCTGTAGTATGTCTGCAGTCTCTGACCGTCTCCTGTAGTATGTCTGCAGTCTCTTATCGTCTCCTGTAGTATGTCTGCAGTCTCTGATCATCTCTTGTACCATGTATGCAGTCTATGACCATCTCTTGTATCATGTATGCAGTCTCTGACCCTCTCCTGTATCATGTCCACACACTCTGTGACTATCTCCTGTGGTATTTCTGCAGGGTCTGACCCAGTGGTGTATTTAGGTTTTGTGCTGCCCTAGGCCTGACGAAACTCGCGCACCCCCTACTTTATATATGACGCACCCCTTCCTGTCAAGACTACGCCCCTTCCTTTTTAAGACCCGTCCTGTCATTTTCATGGGAGGACAGAGGGACAGGGTGGGATGAGGACAGGGGGACAGGTTGGGACGGGGACAGAGGAACAGAGTGGGATGAGGAAAGGGGGAAAGGGTGGGATGAGGAAAGGGTGGGATGAGGACAGAGGGACAGGGTGGGATGAGGACAGAGGGACAGGGTGGGATGAGGACAGGGGGACAGGGTGGGATGAGGACAGGGGGACAGGGGGGGATGAGGACAGGGGGACAGGGTGGGATGAGGACAGAGGGACAGGTTGGGATGAGGAAAGGGGGTCAGGGTGGGATGAGGACAGTGATTTGGGAGGGGAAAGGATATGTGCTAGTGGGGGGGGAATCAGACCCCCCACTAGCACATATCTTCTTCCCTCTTAAATCACTTCCTAGCACATATCCCCACACCCCCCTCTCCCCTCCCATCACTTCATTAGTTCACCTCTTATCTGCCTGCCCCCCTGCCTGCCTGTGTCCTCTCTCACTGACGTTGTCTCACATACCAGCAGCACGGCTCTCGGCTCTCTCACTGACTGAAGTTGTGTCTCTCCTTGGCTCCTCCTCCTGGCTGTGTACACAGGAACATTGATCCAAGAGGGGGGAGGAGCTGGAGACTGACTGTGCAATGTCAGTGGAGAGAGAGGAGGGACGGCTGCTCGTAAAGCTGATTGACGCTGTGGGACCCCGGGCGGCAGGTGTCCCGGGTGACTGCGCCAGCGCATCTTAGACTGACCAATTACCGGAGCTCAATGCCGAAACTTGTCGTGGCACTGAGCTCCGGGATTCAGCTGTGCGGCTCTCCGTGCGGGAGGAGGGGGAGGGGGGTGCGGCGGCCCGCCGCCCCCTGCAAAGTGCCGCCCTAGGCCTGGGCCTTGTCGGCCTAGGCCATAATACAGCACTGGTCTGACCATCTCTTTTATCAAGTCCTCACAGTCTCGTAGTGTAATATAGGATGAAACGAGAGCCATCAAGCTGGAGCCCAGAGAGGACCATCTGACTGAGCCCTGCACGGTGCACCTGAGTGGTGGTCAGTAACAGCGTAGCAAGGCCAGTCTGAGGGGGGATCACTGACAGGGGAGGGCTGGCAGCTTTAGGCCAGGGGGGCAAGTCCAGTCAAGTGGCCCATTAACACCTTGGTGATCAGCCATCGTCGTTATACGGCAGCAGGTTGGCTCCCCGGCGCACACGGCGTGCCGCTGGAGCCGATGCATGTGGCCAGCGGCCGCCATATCTGCCGGTGACCCGCGATTGCTCCTGAGAGAGACAGAAGGGGGATCTGTCAATGTAAACAGACATCCCTGTTCTGACAGGGGAGTTAGAGAGAGATCTGCTGTTCCAAGTGATCAGGAACATCAATCTTTCTACTCCCAGTCACTACACCCCCCCCCAGTTAGAAACACCTCCCTATGGAACACTTAACCGCTTGATCGCCCCCTAGTGTTAGTGTTAAAGTGGTTGTAAACTCACTTACACAACATGCACCTACAGGTAAGCCTAGATTAAGGCTTACCTGTAGGTGCATGAAATATCTCCTTAACCTACACGGTTAAGGAGATATTTGCATTTAAAACCAGTACCGCTGACGTCACGCGCATGCGCACTAGCGGGCCGGCTTAGTAGCCGGATTTCTGAATGGAGATAGCCGGCCCGAGCGCACATGCGTGTGACGTCATCGCCGCTCCTGGGCCAATAACAGCGCCGGAGCGGCGATACACGGAAGGCAGAGGGGAGCAAGATGGCATCGCGACGGAGGTGTCCGAGCACCGCTGCAGGGGCTTCGATCTCAGGTGAGTGATTCATAATGAGCTAGTATGCTATGCATACTAGCTCATTATGTCTTTGTTTTGCAGGTTGTTTAAAAAAAAAAAACGGGGTTTACAACCACTTTAACCTCTTCCCTGCCAGTGACATTTATACAAAAATCAGTGGGTATTTTTAGCTCTGATCGCTGTATAAATGTCAATGGTCCCAAAAAAGTGTCAAGTTTCCCATCTGTCCGCCGCAATGTCGCAGTCCTGCTAAAAATTGCTGATCACTGCCATTACTAGAAAAAAATAAAAATGTCATAAATCTATTCCCGATTTTGTAGACACTAACTTTTGCGCAGACCAATCCATGCACAATTATTGCGATTTTTTTTTTTTTTTACCAAAAATAAGTAAAAAAATACATATTGGTCTAGACTGATGAAGAAATATATTTTTTGGGGGGGTATTTATTATAGCAAAAATTAAAAAATATTTTTTTTTTTTTCAAAATTTCACTCTTTTTTTGTTTATAGCGCAAAAAATAAAAACCGTGACCAAATACCAATAAAAGAGAGCTCCATGTGTGGGAAAAAATGGACGTCAATTATGTTTGGGTACAACATCTCACATCAATTGTCAATTAAAGAAATGCAGTGCAGTATCGCAAAAAATGGCCTGGTCAGGAAGCGGGTAAATCCTTACGTGGCTGAAGTGGTTAAACTTACCATCATTGGTGCCCATCAATGTAGCCTCATCAGTGCAGCCTGATCAGTGCTCATCAGTGCAGCCTGATCAGTGCCGCCTCACCAGTGCAGCCTGATCAGTGCCCATCAGTGCAGCCTCATCAGTGCCCACCCATGCAGCCTCACCAGTGCAGATAGTGCCCATCAGTGCAGCCTCACCAGTGCAGAGAGTGCCCATCAGTGCAGCCTCACCAGTGCAGAGAGTGCCCATAATCTGTGCAGCCTGATCAGTGCCACCTCACCCATGCAGACAGTGCCATCATCAGTACAGCCTGATCAGTGTCCATGGGATGCGAGGGGTCAGCTGGGGGCGATGTCAGGGTCTGGGTATGTGTTACAGCTAGGTACTTTGCTTGCACAGCCTCTTCGGAGGAGGGGGGGGGGTGATGAATCTCAGTCATGTCTTTTCTGCCTCTCCGGAGACTCTGTTGGAGAATCTGACGAGTTGGAGAATATGACAGAACACCTGGTCCCAGCCCACAACTGCTCAGGTCATGTGTGACGTGCTGGTTGCCTCTGAGACTCCTGGGAGGTGGGAGTTGTAGTTTGCTCCCACTGCCAGGAACTTCAGTGCGGCAATATTACAACTCCTAGAGTGCAGCGCAGGCCAGCCAGTCAGCGACCGCCTTTTAGTACTGTTTAACCCAGACCTGCTAGGGTTTCCATCTTTTCTTCAAGCAAAACCCGACACTTTAGCAGCGGCATTTGTTTTTTGGGGGGGGGTATACCCTATAAGATTGTAAAAGACCTGGGACACTTTTGGTGGCCTGAAAGAGAGTAGTAATGTGGCGCATAGCTCGCCGCAGCAAACAGTTCACGTGGCTGAATTGCGAGTGTTCTGCATGGAATGCAGGGGTCAGATATGTCCTGGGGAGAGGGCTAGTGCTAGCAGGGGGGTGGGGAGAGATAGATATGTGCTGGGGGGCAGTGGCAGTCGGTGATCAAATTTGTTTGGGGGGGCGCAAACAAACTGATTTTGAAAAAAAAGAAACATCAAATGCAGCCACTGTGCCCCATCAAATGCAGCCACTGTCCCCCATCAAATGCAGCCACTGTCCCCCATCAAATGCAGCCACTGTCCCCCATCAAATGCAGCCACTGTCCCCCATCAAATGCAGTCACTGTGCCCCATCAAATGCAGCCACTGTGCCCCATCAAATGCAGCCACTGTGCCCCATCAAATGCAGCCACTGTGCCCATCAAATGCAGCCACTGTCCCCCATCAAATGCAGCCACTGTCCCCCATCAAATGCAGCCACTGTCCCCCATCAAATGCAGCCACTGTCCCCATCAAATGCAGCCACTGTCCCCATAAAACGCAGCCACTGTCCCCATAAAACGCAGCCACTGTCCCCCATCAAATGCAGCCACTGTCCCCATAAAACGCAGCCACTGTCCCCCATCAAATGCAGCCACTGTCCCCCATCAAATGCAGCCACTGTCCCCATAAAACGCAGCCACTGTCCCCCATCAAATGCAGCCACTGTCCCCATAAAACGCAGCCACTGTCCCCCATCAAATGCAGCCACTGTCCCCATCAAACGCAGCCACTGTGCCCATCAAATGCAGCCACTGTCCCCATCAAATGCAGCCACCGTGCCATCAAACACAGCCACTGTGCCCCATCAAACGCAGCCACTGTGCCCCATCAAACGCAGCCACTGTGCCCCATCAAACGCAGCCATGGTGCCCCATCAAACGCAGCCATGGTGCCCCATCAAATGCAGCCATGGTGCCCCATCAAACGCAGCCACGGTGCCCCATCAAACGCAGCCACGGTGCCCCATCAAACGCAGCCGCGGTGCCCCATCAAACGCAGCCGCGGTGCCCCTTCAAACGCAGCCACGGTGCCCCATCAAACGCAGCCACCGTGCCCCATCAAATGCAGCCACCGTGCCATCAAATGCAGCCACTGTGCCCCATCAAATGCAGCCACTGTGCCCCATCAAACGCAGCCACTGTCCACCATAAAACGCAGCCACTGTCCACCATAAAACGCAGCCACTGTCCACATCAAATGCAGCCACTGTGCCCATATGTGCTTGGGGGGTCAGATATGTTCTGGGGGGGAGGGCGCTTTGTGAGAGAAAAGAGCCAGTGCAAGGGGGATGGGTAGGGGGTAGGATATGTGCTGGAGGGGTGTTTTGGGAAGGAAGAGAGGGGTTGCCAGATTTCAAATGTAATCCACACTGAAGTTCTAGCATTGCCTTCCCCCTCCCAGCACATCCTCCTAACCCCTCAATCACTCATATGACATCTACCTTGTCCTCCTTTCCAGACACTCTCCCCGTCCGTCCTCCATCTACAGTACAGAGCATAATAAAAACTTTAGTGCAGAGTGTAGACCTGAGATTCAGAGCGTCCCTTCTCCTCCCCCCTCCTCCTCCTCGTGTGTGTACAGAACGGACTGAGAAGGAGGGGAGGAGCTTTGATACACTGCTCTGCTCTGCTCATCCAGCTGCTGTCAGGCAGAGAGGAGACTCGTCACTGGCGAAAAAAAAAAAGTTAAAGTAACAGACAGCGCTGCGGCCGTTCTAATGATAAGGTAGGCGGCCTGGGGGGAAATCTCCCCCCTTCCAGGGGCGGATCCAGAGTCTAGTCTCGGGAGGGGCACTTCCAGAAAATATATTTTTTTTGGGCAATTTTTCGGAGAAATGGCTGGTGTTGGAGCTTCAATCATCCCGGCACCAAGGTTGTTATGGTGTCAGAATAATTGAAACGCATTTTTTCTATTATTACATTGTTATATAAAATGAAATGGTTCAACTCACCATAATGCAGAATCAGTGGGAGCCCCGAGTGTGTTACTTGCCACCTCCGCCTGCCACGCATTGCCATTTGCCACGTCGCCTGACACATTGCGGATTGTCACTTGCCACATCACCTGCCACATGTTTGTCACTTGCCTGTCTGTCACACGTTTCGGATTGTCACTGCTCCAATTGTCCCATGCTATGTCCCAGAGTTAGGCAGCAGAGAGATAATGTAGTCTTTCTGCTGCCCGCGGCTGCCTACACATTGAGGGCAGAAGTGCAGGGTGGGCGGTGAGAGATGATGTCATCTCTCTGCTCCCCCACTTGCTCACACTCACCAAGCCGCCTGGCCCGCATGCTCTCTCTCCCGCCAGCGGAGCTGCCCGCGCTTTTAGTTCCCCGGGTGCCGAGCTGCACGCTCTCTCACCCGTTTGCTCCCTTACCAGCCTGCCGAGCTGCCCGGCCCACTCGCTCTCATTCTCACCCGCGGAGCTATCGGATCCACGCTTCAATCCAGGCAGCTGCTGTCACTAGTCACCGTCACACTACAGGAGATGGTCAGAGACTGCGGACATACTACAGGAGATGATCAGAGACTGCGGACATACTACAGGAGATGGTCAGAGACTGCGGACATACTACAAGAGATGATCAGAGACTGCGGACACACTACAGGAGATGATCAGAGACTGCGGACACACTACAGGAGATGATCAGAGACTGCGGACATACTACAGGAGATGTTTAGAGACTGCGGACATACTACAAGAGATGATCAGAGACTGCGGACACACTACAGGAGATGGTCAGAGACTGCGGACATACTACAAGAGATGATCAGAGACTGCGGACAAACTACAAGAGATGATCAGAGACTGCGGACATACTACAAGAGATGATCAGAGACTGCGGACATACTACAGGAGATGGTCAGAGACTGCGGACATACTACAGGAGATGGTCAGAGACTGCGGACATACTACAGGAGATGGTCAGAGACTGCGGACACACTACAGGAGATGGTCAGAGACTGTGGACACACTACAGGAGATGGTCAGAGACTGTGGACACACTACAGGAGATGGTCAGAGACTGTGGACACACTACAGGAGATGGTCAGAGACTGTGGACACACTACAGGAGATGGTCAGAGACTGTGGACACACTACAGGAGATGGTCAGAGACTGTGGACACACTACAGGAGATGGTCAGAGACTGTGGACACACTACAGGAGATGGTCAGAGACTGCGGACACACTACAGGAGATGGTCAGGTACTGCGGACATACTACAGGAGATGGTCAGAGACTGCGTTTATGGCTGAACCCAGTGTAACAGTATATAGTATTGCAGGGTTGCTCCACTCCATTTAAACCAGCTCTGCAAAGATCAAGTTGGTAATCTTCCTTTGAAAGTACACCCATGTGACAGAAGACAGAAGACAACAGCACATCCCAATTTCCAAAATACAAATTGTTATACAGTGATCTGCTCAGGATTAGTGGAGGGCAGTAAACAGTTAATTGGTCTGTGAAGTTCTAGCCTGAACTAGCAGTTAATCCTTCCAAAAAACATCACACAAACCATGCAGCACACACACAGACAGAGCTCTGGCTAAATAACTGAAATAGTTAACAGCCAGCCATGTGTCACAAGGTCACTGGACACAGAATGTGAGCAGGACCTTATCAGTGTGCAGGATAAGCAGCTATAAAAAAAAAAAAAAGTAGGAGTGAGGGGACTGACCTGCACACTGCCTAGATTTCTGGAAGACACTGCAGCCAGTGTACATGTGAGATCATGATGTGACATGAGTCCTGATGATCTGTGTGCTGCAGATCTAGCTATCCTGTAGCTGTGGTCATACCTTCTTGTGTCTGTCTGCATTGTATTTCTCCTTCCTAGCTCCCCCATTCAGCCCCACTCCAGCACCCGGGCAGTCAAATGTGGCGGGCTGGAGAGGTTTACACTGGCTGCTGACTGGCTGTGGATGTGTGGGAGGAGCAGAGCAAGTCCTCGCTTATACACAGGACTGTCAGCGGAGCGCAGAGACTCAGGGCTCAGGGCTGTCACTGAAAATCAGCCCACTGAGGGATCCATCCCTGACGACGAGTCTCTCTCTCGGCGCCGCTGATCGGCTGATGTGAGAGAGAGACTCAGAGAGGCAGCCGCAGATAATGCAGTTTAAAAAAATCTTTAAAAAAAAAATAAAAATCTTAAAAAAAAAAAAAAAAAACAGAGCTAGCGAGCGAATGTGACATGATTGTCTCGGGGGGCAATTGCCCTGTTGCCCCCCCTGGATCCGCCATTGCCCCCTTCCCCCCTTGCCAGCCCGCGCCTGGCAGGGTACATACATACAGAATAAGAACAGATACTGAGAATTACACCCAACATACAGGACAAGAGAAGTAGTACTGTGCAGGGTACATACATACAGAATAAGAACAGATACTGAGAATGACACCCAACACAATGGCGGATCCGGGGGGGGCAACAGGGCAATTGCCCCCCCCCCCGAGACAATCATGTCACATTCGCTCGCTAGCTCTGTTTTTGTTTTGTTTTTTAAGATTTTTTTTTTTTTTTTTTAAGATTTTTTTAAACTGCATTATCTGCGGCTGCCTCTCTGAGTCTCTCTCTCACATCAGCCGATCAGCGGCACCGAGAGAGAGACTCGTCGTCAGGGATGGATCCCTCAGTGGGCTGATTTTCAGTGACAGCCCTGAGCCCTGAGTCTCTGCGCTCCGCTGACAGTCCTGTGTATAAGCGAGGACTTGCTCTGCTCCTCCCACACATCCACAGCCAGTCAGCAGCCAGTGTAAACCTCCCCCTCTCCAGCCCGCCACATTTGACTGCCCGGGTGCTGGAGCGGGGCTGAATGGGGGAGCTAGGAAGGAGAAATACAATGCAGACAGACACAAGAAGGTATGACCACAGCTACAGGATAGCTAGATCTGCAGCACACAGATCATCAGGACTCATGTCACATCATGATCTCACATGTACACTGGCTGCAGTGTCTTCCAGACATCTAGGCAGTGTGCAGGTCAGTCCCCTCACTCCTACTTTTTTTTTTTTTTTTATAGCTGCTTATCCTGCACACTGATAAGGTCCTGCTCACATTCTGTGTCCAGTGAACTTGTGACACATGGCTGGCTGTTAACTATTTCAGTTTTATTTAGCCAGAGCTCTGTCTGTGTGTGTGTGTGCTGCATGGTTTGTGTGATGTTTTTTGGAAGGATTAACTGCTAGTTCAGGCTAGAACTTCACAGACCAATTAACTGTTTACTGCCCTCCACTAATCCTGAGCAGAACACTGTATAACAATTTGTATTTTGGAAATTGGGATGTGCTGTTGTCTTCTGTCTTCTGTCACATGGGTGTACTTTCAAAGGAAGATTACCAACTTGATCTTTGCAGAGCTGGTTTAAATGGAGTGGAGCAACCCTGCAATACTATATACTGTTACACTGGGTTCAGCCATAAACGCAGTCTCTGACCATCTCCTGTAGTATGTCCGCAGTACCTGACCATCTCCTGTAGTGTGTCCACAGTCTCTGACCATCTCCTGTAGTGTGTCCACAGTCTCTGACCATCTCCTGTAGTGTGTCCACAGTCTCTGACCATCTCCTGTAGTGTGTCCACAGTCTCTGACCATCTCCTGTAGTGTGTCCACAGTCCCTGACCATCTCCTGTAGTGTGTCCACAGTCTCTGACCATCTCCTGTAGCATGTCCGCAGTCTCTGACCATCTCCTGTAGTATGTCCGCAGTCTCTGACCATCTCCTGTAGTATGTCCGCAGTCTCTGACCATCTCCTGTAGTATGTCCGCAGTCTCTGATCATCTCTTGTAGTATGTCCGCAGTCTCTGATCATCTCTTGTAGTATGTCCGCAGTCTCTGATCATCTCTTGTAGTATGTCCGCAGTCTCTGACCATCTCCTGTAGTGTGTCCGCAGTCTCTGACCATCTCCTGTAGTGTGTCCGCAGTCTCTGATCATCTCTTGTAGTATGTCCGCAGTCTCTAAACATCTCCTGTAGTATGTCCGCAGTCTCTGATCATCTCTTGTAGTATGTCCGCAGTCTCTGATCATCTCCTGTAGTGTGTCCGCAGTCTCTGATCATCTCTTGTAGTATGTCCGCAGTCTCTGACCATCTCCTGTAGTATGTCCGCAGTCTCTGATCATCTCCTGTAGTATGTCCGCAGTCTCTGACCATCTCCTGTAGTATGTCTGCAGTCTCTGACCATCTCCTGTAGTATGTCCGCAGTCTCTGACCATCTCCTGTAGTATGTCCGCAGTCTCTGAACATCTCCTGTAGTATGTCCGCAGTCTCTGACCATCTCCTGTAGTATGTCCGCAGTCTCTGACCATCTCCTGTAATGTGACGGTGACTAGTGACAGCAGCTGCCTGGATTGAAGCGCGGATCCGATAGCTCCGCGGGTGAGAATGAGAGCGAGTGGGCCGGGCAGCTCGGCAGGCTGGTAAGGGAGCAAACGGGTGAGAGAGCGTGCAGCTCGGGAACTAAAAGCGCGGGCAGCTCCGCTGGCGGGGGAGAGAGCATGCGGGCCAGGCGGCTTGGAGAGTGTGAGCAAGTGGGGGAGCAGAGAGATGACATCATCTCTCACCGCCCACCCTGCACTTCTGCCCTCAATGTGTAGGCAGCCGCGGGCAGCAGAAAGACTACATTATCTCTCTGCTGCCTAACTCTGGGACATAGCATGGGACAATTGGAGCAGTGACAATCTGCAACGTGTGACAGACAGGCAAGTGACAAACATGTGGCAGGTGATGTGGCAAGTGACAATCCGCAATGTGTCAGGCGACGTGGCAAATGGCAATGCGTGGCAGGCGGCGGTGGCAAGTAACACACTCGGGGTTCCCACTGATTCTGCATTATGGTGAGTTGAACCATTTCATTTTATATAACAATGTAATAATAGAAAAAATGTGTTTCAATTATTCTGACACCATAACAACCTTGGTGCCGGGATGATTGAAGCTCCAACACCAGCCATTTCTCTGAACAATTGCCAAAAAAAAAAATATTTTCTGGAAGTGCCCCTCCCGAGACTAGACTCTGGATCCGGCCCTGACCCAACATACAGGACAAGAGAAGTGGTACTGTGCAGGGTACATACATACAGAATAAGAACAGATACTGAGAATTACACCCAACATACAGTACAAGAGACGTGGTACTGTGCAGGGTACATACATACAGACAGAAAAAGAATGATATGTGCTGATGGGGCAGCACTGATGGGCACTGCTGGAGCTGCACTGATAGTCAGTAACCTGATTATCTGTACAGGTCTCCATACCTCCCAACTTTGGAACTTGGGAATGAGGGACACCTATGGATGGAAAACATATGCTGAGTGCACTGCGACAAAAATGGGTGTGGATAAAATGTGCTTAATATTGAGGTGGCTTAACCACTTAACGACCGCCCACCGCCGATTTACGTCGGCAGAATGGCACCGACAGGCAGAATCAGGTAGATCTACGTGATCGCCTTTGTGCAGTTGGGGGGTCCATCCGGACCCCCCTTCACTGCAGTGAGCGGCCGTTAAGTGTTCGGGAGCGATCAGGCATGAGGGGGCAGCCGCTCGATTCCGCCCCCCCCTCGCGATCGCTCCCGGCGAATGAAATTGCTTCCTCCTGCCTGAAATGTAAACACAGGCTGGAGGAAGTGATGTCATCTCCCTCGCCGCGGTCTTTTCATTCCCGGCGCCGAGGAGAGAAGAAGCAGGTTAGTGCACCAACAGTCCACTGACACGTAGGTACACATAGGCACACAAATCACCCCCCAGTCACCCCCAGATCACCCCCCAGGTCACCCCAAAGCCCCCAATCACAGTGTCACTGATTGCAGTGATCATTTATTTTACTGATCACTGCATTTAGTGTCATCTGTGATTGTAAAAAGTTGCAGGGCAGTTAGGATTAGGCCCCTTTAGGTCCAGGGTAGCCCCCTAACCCCCCCCCCTAATAAAGGTTTAACCCCTTGATCACCCCCCAGGTAACCCTTTCACCCCCTAACTTCAGCGTCACTAAGCGATTGTTTTTCCGATCGCTGTATTCGTGTCGCTGGTGTTTTAGATAGGCAGTTATTTTTTTTTAGGTTCGCCGCAGGTTTTTATTAGTGTCAGGTACCCCCATATATTATTTTAACCCCCTGATTGCCCCTAGAGTTAACCCTTTCACCAGTGATCGCCGTATAAGCGTCACTGGTGTCACTGGTTAGCCAGTAAGTTATTTAGTTATTTAGGTTACCCGTCAGGTTTTTATATAGTGTCAGGTACCCCCATATTTAACCTAATAAAGGTTTTAACCCCCTGATTGCCCCTAGTTAACCCTTTCACCAGTGATCACCATATAAAGGTTACGGGTGACGCTGGTTGATTAGTTTGCTTTTTATAGCATCAGGGCACCCGCCGTATATAACCCAATAAAGGTTTAACCCCCCTGATCGCCCGGCGGGTGAGATCAATTAGGTTTTAGCGCCAGAGAGGGTCTGCGTCGCCCCAGGCAGTGTTAGGTTAGTGCCAGTAACGCTAACACCCACGCGCAAAGCATACACCCCCCCTTAGTGGTATAGTATCTGATCAGATCTATACTAGCATCCCCAGCGGTTTAGGGTTCCCAAAAACGCAGTGTTAGCGGGATCAGCCCAGATACCTGCTAGCGCCTGCGTTTAGCCCCTCCGCCCAGCCCAGCCCAGCCCAGCCCACCCAAGTGCAGTATCGATCGATCACTGTCACTTACCAAACACAACACACATAACTGCAGCGTTCGCAGAGACAGGCCTGATCCCTGCGATCGCTAACAGTTTTTTTGTAGCGTTTGATATATTTGCTGACGACAGTCAGGTGCTTTTTTTCCTGTGAATCTTACTAGTGTACCCCTAAATTTAGAGCCCAAAATGGCAAGACGAAGGTACACTAGTAAAGAGGCCTACGAGATTCTGAGCATGACAGATAGTGAAGAGGAGGTCACGTATCTGTCAGATTCAGGCTCAGAATATCTTCCCGTAGAAGACAGTGACGTCAGCGGCCCCACGTCAGATAGCTCTGACGACGAAGTTGAGGTCCCTGCTAAGGTCAGGTGTACCCGATCCCGATCTTCTGAGGTTGTTGAGGAGCAAGAACCGCAGGTCTCTCGTATCATGGAGCAGAGTAGTACTAGCGCCGCTATTCCTTCTGGTGAACTGGCAAGCACCAGCGGCCTAGTACAGCCTGGACGTACATCCAGCACTGCAGTAACACTTGGTGACAAGCACAAGTAGTGTCCCGCTGCCACCAAGAAGACAAAGGCAGGCCCGTCGTGCCCATACTGCCCTTCTGCAGAATTCGCCTATCCTGATTGGGTCCCCACCACTTCTGCAGAACCCGTACTTCCCCCATTCACTGCCCAACCCGGTATTCAGGTGGAAACAGCTGATTTTATTCCAATTGATTTTTATTCGCTGTTTTTCACGGAAGATCTCTATAGATCTATTGTGGACCAGAGTAATTTATATGCTGGTCAATTTATCGCCGCTAACCCCCAGTTGCCTAAAATTGCCAGAAATTGGAAACCAATTACGGTTTCCGAATTTAAGACCTTTCTGGGCCTTTCCCTCAACATGGGCACACATAAATTTCCGTCATTGCGTGCTTATTGGTCCACGCACCCAATTGACCACAGGCCTGTGTTCTCTGCCTCCATGTCCAGGGCACGATACGAGCAGATTTTGCGGTTCATGCACTTCAACGACAATGAACTTTGTCGTCCACGTGGGGACCCTGAATACGACCGGCTCTATAAAATTCGGCCCCTCATAAACCACTTCAACGAACGTTTTGCAGCCTTGTTTACTCCCGATCAAGTTGTCTGCGTTGATGAGTCCCTGATTAAATTTTCTGGCCGCTTGTCTTTCAAGCAGTACCTTCCCAGCAAGCGTGCCAGATACGGGGTCAAGCTCTACAAGTTCTGTGACAGGGCAACAGGCTATATAGTGAACTTTACGGTTTATGAGGGAAAAGATAGTCAGATTGAGTCGGTCAACTGCCCGGATTACATAGGGAGCGCTGGCAAGATAGTGTGGAACTTGGTGTCACCCTTATTCGGAAAGGGGTACCACTTGTATGTGGACAATTATTACACGAGCGTGCCACTGTTTAGTCACTTGTTTGATCATCAGATTGGAGCATGTGGCACCGTGCGACCTAATCGCCGGGGCTTTCCCCAGCGGCTTGTAGATGCCCGTCTTAGGCTGGGGGAGAGAGCCTGCTTGAAGTGTAATAACTTGCTCGCTATGAAGTGGAGGGACAATAAGAATGTTTTCCTTCTTACCTCCCTTCATGCAGACACGACAGTCCAAATTCGTACGGCGACTGGTGTTGTGGAGAAACCCCTCTGTGTCCACGAATATAACCAAAATATGGGAGGGGTGGACCTCAACGACCAGTTGATGGCACCGTATCTAATTGACCGTAAGGCGAGACGCTGGTACAAAAAAGTGTCTCTATCATTATTCCAATTGGCTTTGCTGAACGCTCATGTGCTATACAGAGCTTCAGGCGGGACGTTATCTCTTCTAAAATTCCAGAATGAGATAGTCACAGAACTCCTGTATCCAGGCGGTTCTGCACCTCACCATCCCCTACCAAATGCAGTAAGCCGGCTGCATGAGAGGCATTATTCGTATGTCCTCCCGAGTACCCCTACCCAAAGCCACCCCCAAAAAAGATGTCGTGTCTGTAGCAAGCGCGGATTTAGGCGTGACACCCGTAGTTTTTGTCCACTCTGTCCTGACAAGCCTGGTCTTTGCCAAGGTGAATGTTTTGAACGCTACCACTCAAAAGTGAAGTTTTAGCGTAGGGTACAGCATTTCACAGACAAGGACACACTTACACAGGGTCTCCCAAGATGCCATTACATTTTGAGAGACCCGAACCATTACAGTTGTAAAGTTACAAAAAAAAGTGTAAAAAAGAAAAAAAAAACGTAAAAAACAAAACACAAAAAAAATATAAAATAAAAAAACCAAAAATAGTTGTCGTTTTATTGTTCTCTCTCTCTCTATTTTCTCTCTATTGTTCTGCTCTTTTTTACTGTATTCTATTCTGCAATGTTTTATCATGCTTGCTTTTCAGGTATGTAATTTTTTGTTTTCAGGTGCGCCATTCAACTGCAGCGCGGAATTATTTATCTTGACAGCAACAGCGTTTGCTCCCACGATACATAAAGCCGTGACTCCAGTGCTGTAGGAGGTGATTTCACCACCACAGTTAAAAAAAAGAGCATATATGCCGAAGCATGGGGGCAGCAGGGGCGGAGGAGCAATTTTGCTCCTAATGCCGCGTACATACGGTCGAAATTCCGACGGAGGCCTGCCCGTGGAAAATTCCGACCGTGTGTACGCGGCATAACTTTTTTGCGGGAGGATGCCCCCATGCTTCGGCATATATATATTTTAGGCACAGGTTGCGTTAAAACATTTTTTTATTTTTTACTAGGTTTTGTTTTGGTATTTGCTTTGCAGGTATGGCATGGTAAGGTCTTACTGTTGTACTGTAATGTTACTTTGTTTTAATGTTAACCACCATTTGCTTAGCAGGTACGCCATTCAGTTGCAGCGCGGATCTATTTATCTTGACAGCAACAGCGTTTGCTCCCACGATACATAAAGCCGTGACTCCAACGCTGTAGGAGGTGATTTCACCACCACAGTTAAAAAAAAGAGCATATATGCCGAAGCATGGGGGCAGCAGGGGCGGAGGAGCAATTTTGCTCCTAATGCCGCGTATATACGGTCGAAATTCCAACGGAGGCTTGCCCGTGGAAAAGTCCGACCGTGTGTACGCGGCATAACCTTTTATGCCGCGTACATACGGTCGAAATTCCGACGAAGGCTTGACCGTGTGTACGCGGCATAACTTTTTTGCGGGAGGATGCCCCCATGCTTCGGCATATATGCCCATCATTAGAAGTGGGTGGATGAAGGGAGGTATTCTAATGGTGGGCATACCCACCAATCAATCTCTTTTTTTCCATTTAGCCAATAGGCTGTATGAAAAAAAAGATTACAATACATGTCCAACAAGGACCAGCAACGTACTGGTATGTTGCTGGACTTTGAATGTTTATACCAGAATGATGCCTGCGGGTTGAGGTATCATCTTGGTATCATTCTTTTCAGCCAGCAGCCGGCTTTCATGTAAAAGCAATTC
Organism: Rana muscosa; assembly: GCA_029206835.1. Classification (NCBI taxonomy): domain Eukaryota; kingdom Metazoa; phylum Chordata; class Amphibia; order Anura; family Ranidae; genus Rana; species Rana muscosa. The sequence goes on from JARGYO010000080.1 coordinate 1,361,096, forward strand.
TAGCAGATAATTAGCCTCTAGACTGCTTTTACAAGCAGTGGGAGGGAATGTCCCCCCCCGGATATAAAAAGCGCCATTGGGAAATTGGGAAAGCATTTTATCACACCGATCTTGGTGTGGTCAGATGCTTTGAGGGCAGAGGAAAGATCTAGGGTCTAACCCCCCAATTTTTTTCAAAAAAAGAGTACCTGTCACTACTTATTGCTATCATAGGGGATATTTACATTCCCTGAGATAACGATAAAAATGGTAAAAAAATAAAATATGGAAGGCACAGTTTAAAAATAAAAGAAAAAAGCCAAATAAATAATAAAAAAAAAAAGAAAAAAAAAAAAGCACCGCTGTCCCCCCCTGCTCTTGCGCAAAGGCGAACGCAAGCGTCGGTCTAGCGTCATATGTAAACAGCAATTGCATCATGCATGTGAGGTATCACCGCGAAGGTCAGATCGAGGGCAGTCATTTTAGCAGTAGACCTCCTCTGTAAATCTAACGTGGTAACCTGTAAAGGCTTTTAAATGCTTTTAAAAATGAATGTAGTTTGTCGCCGCTGCGCGTTTGTGCGCAATTTTAAAGCATGTCGTGTTTGGTATCCATGTACTCGGCCTATGATCATCTTTTTTATTTCATCAAACATTTGGGCAATATAGTGTTTTTTAGTGCATTAAAAATAAAAAAAGTGTGTTTTTCCCCCAAAAAATGCGTTTGAAAAATCGCTGTGCAAATACTGTGTGGAAAAAAAAAATGCAACACCCACTATTTTAATCTGTAGGGCCTTTGCTTTAAAAAAATATATAATGTTTGGGGGTTCAACATAATTTTCTTGCAAAAAAAATTTTTTTTTCATGTAAACAAAAAGTGTCAGAAAGGGCTTTGTCTTCAAGTGGTTAGAAGAGTGGATGATGTGTGACATAAGCTTCCTAATGTTGTGCATAAAATGCCAGGACAGTTCAAACCCCCCCCAAATGACCCCATTTTGTAAAGTAGACACCTCAAGCTATTTGCTGAGAGGCATGTTGAACCCATTGAATATTTTTTTTTTTTGTCCCAAGTGATTGAATAATGACCAAACAAAAAAACAAACAAAAAATGTACAAAAAGTTGTCACTAAATTATATATTGCTCAAACATGCCATGGGCATATGTGGAATTACACCCCAAAATACATTCTGTTGCTTCTCCTGAGTACGGGGATACCACATGTGTGGGACTTTTTGGGAGCCTAGTCGCGTACGGGACCCCAAAAACCAAGCACCGCCTTCAGGATTTCTATGGGTGTAAATTTTTGATTTCACTCCTCACTGCCTATCACAGTTTCGGAGGCCATGGAATGCCCAGATGGCACAAAATCCCCCCAAATGACCCCATTTTGGAAAGTAGACACCCCAAGCTATTTGCTGAGAGGTATGTTGAGTATTTTGCAGATCTCGCTTTTTGTCACAAAGTTTTGAAAATGTAAAAAAAGAAAAAAAAAAGAAAAAAAAATGTCTTTCTTAATTTTCAAAAACAAATGAGAGCTGTAAAATACTCACCATGCCTCTCAGCAAATAGCTTGGGGTGTCTACTTTCCAAAATGGGGTCATTTGTGGGGGTTTTGGGCTATTTTGACATTTTATGGCCTTCAAAACTGTGATAGGTAGTGAGGAGTGAAATCAAAAATTTATGCCCTTAGAAACCTTGAAGGCGGTGCTTGGTTTTGGGGTCCCGTACGCGGCTAGGCTCCCAAAAAGTCCCACACATGTGGTATCCCCGTACTCAGGAGAAGCAGCAGAATGTATTTTGGGGTGTAATTTCACATATAACCATGGCATGTGTGAGCAATATATCATTTAGTGACAACTTTTTGTACATTTTTTTTTCTTTTTGTCATTATTCAATCATTTGGGACAAAAAAAAAAAATATTCAATGGGCTCAACATGCCTCTCAGCAAATAGCTTGGGGTGTCTACTTTCCAAAATGGGGTCATTTGGGGGGGTTTTGTGCCATCTTGGCATTTTATGGCCTTCAAAACTGTGATAGGTAGTGAGGAGCGAAATCAAAAATTTATGCCCTTAGAAACCTTGAAGGCGGTGCTTGGTTTTTGGGGTCCCGTACGCGGCTAGGCTCCCAAAAAGTCCCACACATGTGGTATCCCCGTACTCAGGAGAAGCAGCAGAATGTATTTTAGGGTGTAATTTCACATATGCCCATGGCATGTGTGAGCAATATATCATTTAGTGACAACTTTGTGCAAAAAAAAAAAAGTTTGTCATATTCCCGCAACCTGTGGCAAAATATAAAATATTCCATGGACTCAACATGCCTCTCAGCAAATAGCTTTGGGTGTCTACTTTCCAAAATGGGGTAATTTGGGGGGGTTTTGTGCTATTTTGGCATTTTATGGCCTTCGAAACTGTGATAGGTAGTGAGGAGTGAAATCAAAAATTTACGCCCTTAGAAATCCTGAAGGCGGTGCTTGGTTTTTGGGGCCCTGTACACGGCTAGGCTCCCAAAAAGTCCCACACATGTGGTATCCCCGTACTCAGGAAAAGCAGCAGAATGTATTTTGGGGTGCAATTCCACATATAACCATGGCATGTGTGAGCAATATATCATTTAGTGACAACTTTTTGTACATTTTTTTTTTCTTTTTGTCATTATTCAATCATTTGGGACAAAAAAAAAATATTCAATGGGGTCAACATGCCTCTCAGAAAATAGCTTGGGGTGTCTACTTTCCAAAATGGGGTCATTTGGGGGGGTTTTGTGCCATCTTGGCATTTTATGGCCTTCAAAACTGTGATAGGTAGTGAGGAGTGAAATCAAAAATTTATGCCCTTAGAAACCTTGAAGGCGGTGCTTGGTTTTTGGGGTCCCGTACGCGGCTAGGCTCCCAAAAAGTCCCACACATGTGGTATCCCCGTACTCAGGAGAAGCAGCAGAATGTATTTTGGGGTGTAATTTCACATATGCCCATGGCATGTGTGAGCAATATATCATTTAGTGACAACTTTGTGCAAAAAAAAAAAAGTTTGTCATATTCCCGCAACTTGTGGCAAAATATAAAATATTCCATGGACTGAACATGCCTCTCAGTAAATAGCTTGGGGTGTCTACTTTCCAAAATGGGGTCATTTGGGGGGGTTTTGTGCTATTTTGGCATTTTATGGCCTTCGAAACTGTGATAGGTAGTGAGGAGTGAAATCAAAAATTTGCGCCCTTAGAAATCCTGAAGGCGGTGCTTGGTTTCCGGGGTCCCGTACGTGGCTAGGCTCCTAAAAAGTCCCACACATGTGGTATCCCCGTACTCAGGAGAAGCAGCAGAATGTATTTTGGGGTGCAATTCCACATATAACCATGGCATGTGTGAGCAATATATCATTTAGTGACAACTTTTTGTAATTTTTTTTTTTTTTTTTTTTGTCATTATTCAATCACTTGGGACAAAAAAAAAAATATTCAATGGGCTCAACATGCCTCTCAGCAATTTCCTTGGGGTGTCTACTTTCCAAAATGGGGTCATTTGGGGGGGTTTTGTACTGCCCTGCCATTTTAGCACCTCAAGAAATGAGATAGGCAGTCATAAATTTAAAGCTGTGTAAATTTCAGAAAATGTACCCTAGTTTGTAAACGCTATAACTTTTGCGCAAACCAATAAATATACGCTTATTGACATTTTTTTTACTAAAGACATGTGGCTGAATACATTTTGGCCTAAATGTATGACTAAAATTGAGTTTATTCGATTTTTCTTATAACAAAAAGTAGAAAATATCATTTTTTTTCAAAATTTTCGGTCTTTTTCTGTTTATATCGCAAAAAATAAAAATCGCAGAGGCAATCAAATACCATTAAAAGAAATCTCTATTTGTGGGAAGAAAAGGACGCAAATTTCATTTGGGTACAACATTGCATGTCCGCACAATTTACAGTTAAAGCAGCGCAGTGCCGAATCCCAAAAACAGGCCTGGTCCTAATGGCCCGAAATGGTCCGGGGCTAAAGTGGTTAAAGAAGCATGGTTAAACAGAGACTAAATGTGATGGCTGCATTCGTTTTATTTTTCTTTCTTTTTTAGGCTTTCTTCTATTTTCACCTGATGATCCAGCCAGTACATCTGTTGTTTTTCAAAAGAAAAAGCTGTCCTGCAGATGTAGCAGTTAGTGTGTTGAGACAAACAATTTACCACTGACAGGGGTGCTTACAATGATCAGCTTTTATTTAATCTGTGTGCTACACCTTATAAAGTGTTAGTGTATCTAAAACTGCTAGTCCAGCTAACACTCCCCTCCCCCCAGACTGAAAATGCTGCTGTCCAAAGGTGCCTCTTGTGCTCCTTATTCCAGAGTGTAGGCACTCTAATACAGGAGGTGTGTTACTGGCCAAATCACCAGGTGACAACAGAGGGTAAAAAAAGCCTAAAAAAGAAAATGAATGCAGCCACCGCATGACTGGTAACCTGGCTTGCAATAGACATTTTTTTTTGGGGGGGGGGGGGGGTTTAATACCGCTTTAAGTCTACATATGGTATATACTGTACACAGTCCTTGTACCCACAAAATACTCCCTAATTTCTGTGCTATGAGTGAGAGGCTCACTGACATAAACCTGCCATGTATACACTCAGATACAGACAAGGACTGGTGTATATTTAGTTACCCTTCACATCAGAAGTCTGACCTTTCACATCAGGTGTCCTCCTTCACATTAAAGCAAACTCCTTTCACACTGAGTCCCCTCCTTCACATCAGCAGTTCCTCCTTACATCAGGAGTCCCTTCTTCAAATTATTAGTCCCCCTTTCATATCAGGAGTTCCTCCGTTCACATGAGGAGTGTCTTCCTTCACAACAGAATCCCCCAAATGGTAGAGTTCCCCTTTTACATCAGGAATCCCCCTTTTATATCAGCAATCCCCCTTTTATATCAGGACTCCCCCTTTTATATCAGGAATCCCCTCTTGCATTAAGAGACACACTTTAAATCAGGTGTTCCCCTTTCACATCAGAGTCCCCCTTTACAGTAGCAGTTCTGCCTTCACATCAGCAGTGGCCCTTTAGATTAGGAGCCCCTTATACTTAGCATCAGGATTCCCCTTTCACATACTTAGCATATGAGGTCCTCTTTTCACATTAGAATCCTATCTTTTCATGGGAGGGGTTTGCTGGGGATATGAATAAAATAGATAAGGACTGGGACAGGGATCCTAAGTTTAGGATGTAGGGAGCTAAAGGGGAGATACTGCAGGCTGGATTACAATGTTACAGTAAGTGGAGGGATGTTGGGCTGTGGATGGGGAAATATCTAGGCAATGCAGGGAAAAGGGGGATGCTGGTGACTGAAGCAGAGTGCCTGTGAGAACGGAGGTCTGCTGTGTCAGGACAGGAATGATTTATGACTGAGAAGGGGAGATCTGTATTGGGATTGGAGATAAACAGAGCTGTGGGACAAAAGTCACTGATTGCAGAGAAAGGAATATCTGAGCTGGAGAATTCGTTGTGGGGAAGGAAAGCAGAGAACAGATGTGACTGAACCAGGATGTCAGGGAGGAGAGAGAGTGCAGACCAAAGGAGAATAGACGGGTACAACCCCGCCCCATCTAAAAAATAATCATCTTGTCCTCTAGACATGTCAGAGCCTAGACCTAGGGGGAAGCCGGTGTAGCATGCAGATCACTACCCCGTGTAAGTTGCTACCCCCGGAAGCTACTGCGCATGTGCCGCTTTGAGACATGAGAAGCAGCCTATGTGTCCGCTGTTACCCTGAGGGGATAGTGATATTCATGGTACACCTGTCCCCTCCTCACAAGAATCCTATGTGTCCGCTGTTACCCTGAGGGGATAGTGATATTCATGGTACACCTGTCCCCTCCTCACAAGAAGCCTATGTGTCCGCTGTTATCCTGAGGGGATAGTGATATTCATGGTACACCTGTCCTCTCCGCACAAGAAGCCTATGTGTCCACTGTTATCCTGAGGGGATAGTGATATTCATGGTATATATGTGATACAGTGTGGCCCCTGTGCCAAACCAATCCAGCCTGTGTGTATGTGATACAGTGTGGCCCCTGTGGCAAACATCCAGCCTGTGTGTGTGATAGAGTGTGGCCCCTGTGGCAAACAAATCCAGCCTGTGTGTGATAAAGTGTGGCCCCTGTGCCTTCCTCACAACTAACCTGTGTGTCCGCCGTGAACCCTCGCCATGTCCCGCGGGCAGCTGTTGCCATCTAGATGGAGTTCATGTCTTCCAGTGAGGGGTTAATCCGAGTGAGCCGTAGACATCGAGAGCAGCTCTGCACTCTGCTTCTCATGTCTCAAAGCGGCACATGCGCAGTAGCTTCCGGGGGTAGCAACTTACACGGGGTAGTGATCTGCATGCTACACCGGTTTATAACTCTTTCTATGGGCAGCTGGGGAAAGAGATGCCGCTGCTGAAAGGGTAGGATCGTGACTATGGGATACAATACACTACTGGCTGTCAGATCGGCACTTTACAGAGTTTGCTTACCTTTCCATTGCTGGGAGGAGATGGGGGATGGGTAAGCAACCTGTAAAGTTCCGATGTGACAGTGCCAATGCAGGAGGGCTAGTATGTGCTACAGTGAGGCCTCGTACACACGGCCGAGATTCTCGTTGAAAAAAACATGTCGTTTTTTTCAACGAGATTCTTGGACAAGAAACTTGTCCCGGCCAAGTGTACACACGCTCGTTTCAAAGAACCCGCGGTTCTTTGAAAGGAGTGTACGCGGTGACGTCATCGACTACGTCGAGCATGCGCTCGTCACATTCGATGCCGTCGCCGCCATCTTGGTCTACCCTACGTATGCCTAGGAAGCTACCGCGCATGCGTCGAATTCATTTCGAACATGCGCGGGCTTCCGGGAGGACAGGTAAGTGTACACACACTCACTTTTCTCGTCGAGAAACATGCCGAGGAGAATCTCGACGAGAAAATAGAGAGCAGGTTCTCTATTTTCTCGTCGAGGTTTCTTGTCGGTTTTCTCGACGAGAAACCCGATAGCAGCGTACACACGACCGATTTACTCGGCAAGACCTCTCTGCCAGCAAGTTTCTTGCTGGTTCTTGCCGAGAAAATCGGTCGTGTGTACGAGGCCTGACAGTGTGAAGCTGGAGAGGAATGTGAGCACATCCCGCACCTCCTCCAGGATCTCTTCTGCTCTCTCCTTTTGACTTTTCTCGTTCAGCGCTAAGCTGACAGCAGTAGTGATGCCGCTGTCACTACTTCTGTTAGCCTTTGTAGCGGCAGAAACGCTCCTCCCGCCCCCCCAACTCACATGTTACCGTCACCCTCCTGCTTCCCCCTTGTCCCTTCTCTGTGCCCCCTCCACTGCTGCCTGGATGATGATCCCTGCAAAAAATATACCCGTTCCACGTACCTGGCTGATGGGCAGCTACAGTCCTTCACAGTCATCGCCAGCTGCAGCTCCGCCTTTTGCTCTCACAAGACAGTGAGACAGGCAGGCATCCCCTCCATATCACTCCGCCAGGGACAGACAGGCTGGGGGCCGGAACTTTAAACTGACTGTCGGGAAATGCGGCTCTAGCTGCCTCCGCACCTCCCTTTAAAAAAAAGAGTTCCCACTCTGCTACTGCCTCCTGGGGTCCCACTGATAGAAGTATGGGGCCCCAGCAAATGTTATTTAATGGTCAGTCAATATAGGAGCTGCTCACAAGCATTTCTCCTGCCACCTATGTGCTGTACAGAACAAGAGTGAGTGGCAGTGGAGGCAATGCGGGAAACAGCTCAGCTGTGCGGGACTGCGGGACATAAGTCAGAATGCGGGGATGTCCCGCAGAATCCGTGCCTGTTGGGAGGTATGGGTCTCCCCTGCGAGGAGATGCCGCTGATCCGTTCTCCTCACCTCACACTCTGTCTATGTGAGGCGAGGAGAGCCGATAAACATCACTTCTGTATTTACATGCGATGAGCTTCATGCCCCTGCCAAGCCCAGGCTTCTCCTTTTTCCTCCATCTGGCACAACTTCCTCCTGGGACTTATAGTACCACCAAGTCTCTCAGTTTAAAGTCTCCAGATGGGGACTACATCCCCCCCACAAATCCCTGCAGTTCCCAGCAGCCCTGCGCAGCTCCCTGGGTGGGCTTTCTCTCCCCAGGATATTCTGCCACCAATCCTTGCCCTCCTGCTGTCTGAGTGGTAGGTGGGACCGCCATCCAGCCGCCTGCAGAGTCCTCTTTCTCCTCTATCCCAGCAGCTCTGGCAGGGAGAAGTAGAGAGTGTGCAGGGTAAGCTGTGTGTGACGTCCCATCATGCAGGAGGGACAAAGCAGCACCACTGCCCAGGCTGCAGAAGCAGTAATGTATTCATAAAACACTACATGGATTTAACCACTTCAAGACCAGGGCCTTTTTCTGACACTTGTTGCTTACAAGTTCAAATCAGTATTTTTTGCTAGAAAATTACATAGAACCCCCAAACATTATATACATTTTTTTAGCAGGGCCCTAGAGAATAAAATGGTGGTCATTGCGATATTTTATGACACACTGTATTTGCGCACCGGTTTTTCAAATGCAATTTTTTGGGGAAAAATACACTTCAATGAATAAAAAATAAATAAAAATAAAAAACAGTAAAGTTAGCCCAATTTTTTTTTCCGTAAAATGTGAAAGATGTTACACCGAGTAAATAGATACCCAACATGTCAAGGTTTGAAATTGCACAAACTTGTGGAATGGCGCCAAACTTCGGTACTTAAAATTCTCCATAGGCGGCGCTTTAAAAATAATTTTATGGTTACTCATTTAGAGTTCCAGAGGAGGTCTTGTGGTAGAATTATTGCTTTCGCTCTAACAATCGTGGCGATACCTCATGTGTGGTTTTAACACGGTTTACATTTGCGGGCGCGACTTACGTATGCATTTACTTTGGCGCACAGAGGAGTGGGGCGCTTTAAAAAAAATTATTCTCTTATTTTATTTTTCATACTGTCATTTTAAATTTATTTTTTGATCACTATTATTGCTTTCACAAGGAATGTAAACATCCCTGTGACAGCAATAGTCACGTGTCAGGTGATATTTTGGAGGGTAGGACTAAATAATTGATAAAAACACCGGGGTTAGTAGTCAAGGATTACAGCTTCTAGCGAATCAAAAACCCATCCCACCCATTAGGATGGGGTCCCTCAACAACAGAATCAAAATACTCAAAAATGAACCTGATGGTCAAGAAGAGACCACCCAAATAAGCAGCTGTAAAATGAGGACCAACTGCAGCGTTTGAGTATTGTTTTGGGGGGGGTCTGGGCAGTGGCGGCCCGTCCATAGGGGACACACGGGCGTCCCCCCTTCCAAGGCAGACAAAAAAATTAAAAGATAAATAAAAAAACAGGCCCTTAAAAAAAAATTGTGCTGTGCACCGTGTTCGGGCGCCGGACACCGTGCATCAGTGGGAAACGTGACGTCTGTGCAATCCCGTGATTGCAGACGTGCCGCTTCATTTGCCCGTTATAACTGTGCCCTGCATCGCAATTGATTGCGCCGCATTGCTCCTATTTGTCCACAGTGCCTGCCTGGCCTACCCTGTTGTTTGATAGGGCGGTGCTTTTCCTCTGCATTGCGCGGCGTCACTTCCGGTGTATCTGTGCTAGTGATAAACCGGAAGTGACGTCAGTGGAACGCACGGCCCGAGCGGAGCGGCCGCATGGCAAGTCTCTTCCTGTTTCAGCGCTGCTTTTTATCATTTGGAAACAGTCACACAGCACTCATCTGGTTCTAAGGGTGGTTGGAAAGTCTGTGCACATTCCAAGCATAGTATGGGGGGGTGATGTCATCAGTATGGGGGGGATGATGGTGTCAGTATGGAAAAGGGGGGATGATGGTGTCAGTATGGAGGGGGGAGGGATGATGGTGTCAGTATGGGGAAGGGGGGGGATGATGGTGTCAGTATGGAGGGGGGATGATGGTGTCTGTATGGAGAAGGGGGGGATGATGGTGTCAGTATGGAGAAGGGGGGGATGATGGTGTCAGTATGGAGAAGGGGGGGATGATGGTGTCAGTATGGAGAAGGGGGGGATGATGGTGTCAGTATGGAGAAGAGGTGGATGATGGTGTCAGTATGGAGGGGGGGATGATGGTGTCAGTATGGAGGGGGGGATGATGGTGTCAGTATGGAGGGGGGGTGATGGTGTCAGTATGGAGAAGGGGGGGGGGATAATGGTGTCAGTATGGAGAAGGGGGGGGGATAATGGTGTCAGTATGGAGAAGGGGGGGGGATAATGGTGTCAGTATGGAGAAGGGGGGGGGATAATGGTGTCAGTATGGAGAAGGGGGGGGGATGATGGTGTCAGTATGGAGAAGGGGGGGGATGATGGTGTCAGTATGGAGGGGGGGGGATGATGATGTCAGTATGGAGAAGGGGGTGGGATGAGGGTGTCAGTATGGAGGGGGGGGATGATGGTGTCAGTATGGAGGGGGGATGATGGTGTCAGTATGGAGAAGGGGGGGATGATGGTGTCAGTATGGTAAAGGGGGGGATGATGGTGTCAGTATGGAGAAGGGGGGGATGATGGTGTCAGTATGGAGAAGGGGGATGATGGTGTCAGTATGGATAAAGGGGGGATGATGGTGTCAGTATGGAGGGGGGGATGATGGTGTCAGTATGGAGGGGGGGGATGATGGTGTCAGTATGGAGGGGGGGTGATGGTGTCAGTATGGAGGGGGGGGGATGATGGTGTCAGTATGGAGGGGGGGGATGATGGTGTCAGTATGGAGAAGGGGGGATGATGGTGTCAGTATGGAGAAGGGGGGGATGATGGTGTCAGTATGGAGAAGGGGGGGATGATGGTGTCAGTATGGAGAAGGGGGGGATGATGGTGTCAGTATGGAGAAGGGGGGGATGATGGTGTCAGTATGGAGGGGGGGATGATGGTGTCAGTATGGAGGGGGGCTGTGTTAGGAGTAGAGAGGAAAGGTCTGTGGTAAGTTCCCTCCCCCCCTTTGTACTTACAGACACACTGAATGAGAAGCGTCTTCTTCCTCCCTCCAGTCATGTGACAAGGGGATAGAGGAGAGGAAGAACGGGCAGCCTTCCCTCACTGCACAGCGGCGCTCTCTATCGCCACCTGCAGGCTGGAGGGAGAAGAAAGCCAAATCCTCTCTCCAGCTCTCTGTCTTCTCCTGTCACTCACTGTACATCGGGGCTGAGCGGAGAGCGCGCGCCCGGGCGGCGGGGGCGGGGGGTCGCGATTCCTCTGATTGGCGGAGGGGTCGGGCGGATGAGTCATACCAAGCGCGCGACGGCCGTTCGGCGCCATTTTGTCCCTCTTCCCGGAAGAAGGAGCATCTTATCGCAGCTCTTGTCACAGACCAGTCACAGCGCCCTTCAGTGGATTATTTGGAGAGTACACCCCCAGCTTTTCATCGTAGAGATAGTAAGTGTCAGCAGTGACCTCACCTTACTAGTGAGATCGGGTCCAGTGCCCGGATGTGGGGGGACAATAGAGAGCTGGACCGGCTTGTGTAATGAGAGCTGTCAGTGTTTTCTCTCCTCTCCTCCTTTCTGGTTTTAGGGAAGAGAAATCACTTTTCACACTCAGGATCAGAGCTGTCATTAGAGATCCCAGGGGCCCCCCGAACACCCTCCCTGACAGGGGCCCCCCGAACACCCTCCCTGACAGGGGGCCCCCGAACACCCTCCCTGACAGGGGGCCCCCTAACACCCTCCCTGACAGGGGCCCCCCGAACACCTTCCCTGACAGGGGCCCCCGAACACCCTCCCTGACAGGGGCCCCTCGAACACCCTCCCTGACAGGGGCCCCTCGAACACCCTCCCTGACAGGGGCCCCTCGAACACCCTCCCTGACAGGGGCCCCTCGAACACCCTCCCTGACAGGGGCCCCCGAACACCTTCCCTGACAGGCCCCCCTCCTCCTCCCCCCCAGTTATAATCTTTACCCCCAATTCCTATAGAAAAGGGACGGCGGCATAGGGGTGCCCACGGGGTGTGCGGAGTGTGCCTGGGCACACCCTAATCACCCATGCAGTGTTTGTGTAGCCCCATGCCGGCTGTCTCCCGAGATCTGCCTGGGATGCTGTGAAAGTCTTCATCCCAGCAATGTGTACCCTGCACTGCCTGTGAGACAATATATCACATTGAGCAGATATTGGGGCTTGTAAGATCCGCTCAGTGTCGGGGGTGGGCGGGACCGAGCAGCTAGCGAACGCCAGCCAATGGGATGGTGTATGCCCATCTCTGACATCACCGCTGAATTCTGACAGCTCCTCTCTCTCTCTCTCTGTGCAGCTACCTTACAATACATGACAGTGTCACACTCTGAGCGGATCTTACAAGCCCCAATATCTGCTCAATGTGATTCTCCCCTCTCCTCTGTCAGTGCTTCCAACCAGTGCCACCTGTAAGTGCCAATCAGTGCTAGTCACTGAAAATCAGTGCCACCTATCAGTGCTCATCAGTGCTGCCTTTCATTGCCCATCAATGGTGCCTATCAGGGCCATTAGTGCTGCCAGTGCCACCTATCAGTGCCAATCAGGGCCCATCAGTGCTGCCTATCATTGCAGATCACTGCTGCCAATCAGTGCCACTAAATGCTGCCAATCATTGCTGTCTTTCAGTGCCACCAAGCAGTGCCAATCAGTGCTGCCAATCAGTGGCCTGCCTATTGGTGGCCATCAGTACTGTCAATCAGTGGTGCCTATCAGTGCTGTCAATCAGTTCCCATCAGTGCACTGAGTGCAGGGACGGGGGGAGATGAACTCAGCAGCCAGGCACATTTCCCATGGGGGGGCCGGCCTGATGGGGCAAAACTGAAATCTGTTGATGTTTATTAATGTCACATACCGATCCTTAGTATATTAGGTAATCACCACACTATTATTTACAATAAACTACTGGAGGTGAAATAAAAAGGTGTCAGTGAAAGGCCTGCCGCTAAGCACTGTTATGTGTTCCCACACAAAGAAAAAAGAAAAAGAAAAGTGCAGCACTAACTTAATAATGGTAGAACCCTCCAATGTATGGAAATCTCAGTAAACTTCAATATTACCACAATACCGGTCTCTATGATACGTAACTTCACATATAAAACACACCAAACTGATAATAAGACATAACAAATAAAACTTAGCAGGGATGGTGGAAACCCCTCCTATAGATATTTACCATACAGATTAACTTCAAGCGCAACAACTTTTTAGTTGGGAGGTTCCCACCATTATAGCATTTTGGAATTTTTATTTATTAGATTGTTGCACTTAATTTTATATGTTTTAGTTACTATTATAATGTGAATTTTTTGCACTTGAAGTTAATTTTCCACCACCCTTGCTAAGTCCATGTCGTTATGGACCTTGCCTTGTGCACGGGTGGGCAGTCATGTTGGAACAGGAAGGGGCCACCCCCAAAATGTTCCCACAAAGTTGGGAGCATGAAATTGTCCAAAATGTCTTGGTATGCTGACGCCTTAAAGCCTCGTACACACAGCCGGTTTTCTCGTCAAGAAAACTGCTGGGAATCTCGACGAGAAAAATAAAGAACCTGCTCTCTATTTTCTCATCTAGATTCTCGTCGGCCTGTTTCCCGACGAGAAACCCGAGAGTGTGTACGCTTACCTGTCGCCGTGGAAACCCGCGCATGCTCGAAATGACTTTGACGCATGCGCGGTAGCTTCCTAGGCATAGGTAGGGTGTAGCAAGATGGCGGCGGCGGCATCGAATGTGACGAGCGCACGCTCATCGTGGTCGATGACACTACCCTGTTCTTTCCATTCAAAAGAACGGCGGTTCTTTTGAATCGAGCGTGTGTACACTCGGCCGGGACAAGATTCTTGTCAAGAATCTCGTCAGGAAAAACAACGTGTTTTTTCCTGACAAGATTCTCGGCCGTGTGTACGAGGCTTAAGAGTTCCCTTCACTGAAACTAAGGGGCCAAGCCCAACCCCTGAAAAACAACCCCACACCATAATCCCCCCTCCACCAAAGGATTTGGACCAGTGCACAAAGCAAGGTCCATAAAGACATGGATGAGCGAGTTTGGGGTGGAGGAACTTGACTGGTCTGAACAGAGTCCTGACCTCAACCCGATAGAACACTTTTGGAAAGAATTAGAGCGGAGAATGCGAGCCAGGCCTTCTCATCCAACATCAGTGCCTGACCTCACAAATGCGCTTCTGGAAGAATGGTCAAACATTCCCATAGACACACTCCTAAACCTTGTGGACGGCCTTCCCAGAAGAGTTGAAGCTGTTATAGCTGCAAAGGGTGGGCCAACTCAATATTGAACCCTACAGACTAATGCCCTGTACACACGATCGGATTTCTGATGGAATAAAATCCGATGGAATTTTCCGTCGGAATTCCAATGAAGCTGACTTCCATCAGTCTTGCCTACACACCATCAGACAAAATTACGACCGTCCAAAACGCCGTGACGTACAACACGTATGACGGCACTATAAATGGGAAGTTCTAATCCAACGGCGCCACCCTTTGTCCCCAAAACGGTTTAAAATGGTCCAAAATCTAACCCGCGGCCACTTTTTGTCCCCAAAACGGTTTAAAATGGTCCAAAATCTAACCCGCGGCCCTTTTGTCGAAAATGGTCCAAAATCTAACCCCCGGCCACTTTGTCCCAAAAATAGTTTAAAATGGTCCAAAATCGAACCCCCGGCCCTTTTGTCCCCAAAATGGTCCGTAATCTAACCCCAGGCCTTTATGTCCCCAAAAGGGTTTAAGATGGTCCAAAATCTAACCCCCGACCCCTTTGCCCCGAAATGGTCCAAAATCTAACCTCCGGCCCTTTTGTTGAAAATGGTCCAAAATCGAACCCCCGGCCCTTTTGTCCCCAAAATGGTTCAAAATCTAACCCCCGGCCTTTTTGTCCCCAAAATGGTTTAAAATGGTTCAAAATATAACCCCCGGCCCCTTTGCCCCGAAATGGTCCAAAATCGAATCTCCGGCCCTTTTGTTGAAAATGGTCCAAAATCTAACCCCCGGCCCTTTTGTCCCCAAAATGGTCTGAAATCTAACCCCCGGCCTTTTTGTCCCCAAAATGGTTTAAAATGGTCCAAAATCGAACCCCCGGCCCCTTTGTCCCGAAATGGTCCAAAATCTAACCTCCGGCCCTTTTGTCCCCAAAATGGTCCAAAATCGTGCGTGGCGTTGGCGGGAACTTCTTGACGCTGGAACCCACATAAGGGCGTTGTGCATGGCTGGTACAGGCACTTGATTTACATTCACTTCAGACTACCATACTGATCACATTGTCTCCACAGGTATTGTTTACACTGCACATATCTCATTTCCCATTTTATATATTTTCACTCCCTTTTGCTCTCACCACACCAATCTCTTCCCCCATCCCCTTTTAGCACTTCATTATCTCCACTGTCCCTATTTTTTCAGTTTTCTTCATTTTACACCAGTCCTTTTTCATCCTTCATTTATCCTTTATACAACACTCATTTTTCAGTGCCTGACCAGCCTGCACACGTCCTGTGTGGGGGCCAAGTGTCCTGCATTTCCCAGCCACAGTCCCCGACGCAAGTTGTCCCGGCCCATTGGGGCCTGTTTGGGTCCCACTTCCATACCGGCAGCAGTTGGAGGCCTGGTGAGTACCATCTAGGACCCTGGTTTCATCCATGGTCCTATATATGTTTGGGGTCCCGGTTTAAACCCAGGATATCATTTGTGTCATTACAGAAAGAAAACGCATGCCTGCTCCTGATGAACGACAAAACAGTTGCGAAACGCGTAGAGCCATCATCTCATGCTTCATAAATGCATCATTACCATTGTGACAGCAGGAAGGTAAAGTCACCTGGTTGCATCCAGGGGGGTAGATATATTTCTCCCAGATTCAGGCTTTATGCCGACTTATACAACTAGGTGGAGAGTTGTATAAGGCTAGTGGGCTCATGGATGACTCATACCTCTAGGGAGAGTGTGGGGCGTCGTGCAGACAAGGAGTTGATGAGACCAGCTGAAGCTTGTCAGCTCATTTAAGGCCTTTATAAAAACTCCCAGCTTCATTAGATGTTAGCTCATGCCTGGAACCAGACCTGTGTGGACTGTCTAGGGAGAGTGAACCCCTGTGCGGTGAGACAAAGCCTGTGTGGCTATTTGCTTGGACATTTAAAACCAGGGACTTAGGGACTAGGACAGCACTAGGCTGATCCCAGTTGTTAGTTAGGAAACCTGTATGTTTAGTCAGAGGTCAAGTTGACCAGGATTTATTTTGTTTATGTTTCTTTTGCTTTGCTGTGTTTTGTCACTGTAAATAGAAAATAAACCGCACCTTTTTGATTTTGAAAACCACAACCTCCGTTTGCTGGGCCTGTTTTGTGTGGGGAGGCCATCCCGGGGGTCACACACACCCGCTGCCGAGCTAACCCCCCCCACAGTTGGTGGAGAATGCGGGCAGTTTTTTTTTAAGCCAGCATGGAGGAGATACTGAAGCAGCTGGCTCTAGCAAATGCCAATCAACAGCAGACAAATGCAGGTTTGCAAAAGAGCCTTGCAGCTCATCAACAGAGCCTTGCAGCTCAACAACAGAACTTCGCAGCCCAGCAGCAAGCTCATCAACAGAGCCTTGCAGCCCAGCAGCAGACAAACGCAACTTTGCAACAGAGTCTGGAGGCTCAGCAACGAGCCCAGCAGCAATCTGAGGCCCGCTTCATAGACCTGTTGCAGAAGCAAGAGCAGAGACTACAACAACAGATGGAAGCAGTAATGCAGCAACGTCCGCAGACCAGTGAGGAAAGCCGTCCCACTAATACCGCGTCCTTTGGGGTGAGTCGTTTATTGACAAAAATGACTGGAGAGGATGATCCAGAGGTATTTTTGACCACATTTGAAAGGACCGCTGAAAGAGAAAAGTGGCCTGAGGAGCAGTGGGCTGGACTGGTGGCTCCTCTGTTAACTGGTGAATCGCAGAAAGCTTACTATGACCTAGAGCCTAACCAAGCAAAAGACTATGTGATGCTAAAAGCTGAAATATTGGCAAGGCTGGGTGTCACCCAGGCTGTCCGGGCTCAGCGTGTGCATAACTGGACTTTCCAGCTTGGAAAACCCCCCAGGTCTCAAATGTATGATCTCATTCACCTGAGCAGAAAGTGGCTACAGCCAGAGACTTTGTCCGCACCAAAGATTGTGGAACGTGTTGTAATGGATCGGTTTTTGAGAGCTCTTCCTACTGCCATCCAAAAGTGGGTAAGCCATGGAGACCCAGAGACGGCCGATGGTCTTGTGGATCGTGTGGAGAAATACTTGGCTACAGAGAACCTGACGGCCTCTTCCAGAGACACTCGGACTTTCCACCCTAAGACCAGACCATCCCCAGGGGCGGATAAGAGGATTCCAAGGGGTGAGGGTGGAGAGAGTGAGAGGGTGGGAGCTCTACCCCAAGTTTGGCGAGAACAGCCTGGGAAATCAGCGGCTCAAGAGGCGGCAAGAAGGATCGTTTGCTACCGCTGCCGGCAAGCGGGACATATTGCAGCCAATTGCCCGGTTGTGGAGGAACCCATGCAGTGTGACTTTCTGACGGGCAGACGTCAGTCGCTGTGTGCGACAGTCGCATGCACTGCCATTCGAGGAACTGAGAAACATTTATGCAAAATGTGTGTTAATGGTAGAAATGTTGTGGTATTGCTGGATTCAGGTAGCCTTGTGACCCTGATAAAGGCTGAGTTAGTTAAAACAGAGGTCTCTGGGAATAGCAAGGTAGCTGTTATTTGTGTGCATGGGGACACCCGAGAGTATCCAGTGACTACAGTGTGTTTCGAGACCCCCAAAGGTACCCTCTCTCATCCAGTGGGCTTAGTATCTCAGTTACCGCATGACGCCATTGTGGGAAGGGATTTTCCGAAGTTCTGGGAACTGTGGGATGATCCTGAGCCCCTCACTGGTGCCCCTATGTACCAGGAATGTGATAGCCAGAACTCCCCTGAGAGTGGTGAGGACTCTCCGGAATTTCCCTTATCAGTATTGGCAGGGGAGACTCAAGAAACTGGAGAGGAGCCCACCTCCTCAGACGAAAACCTACCGTCTGTGGAGTTTTCTGATCTTGAGGTTCACAGGGAAAACTTTGCCACAGAACAGTTGAAAGACCCCGCCCTAATAAAGGCACGGGAAAACGTAGTGAAAATAGATGGCGAGTTAGTGAACCCAGATAATACCTGCACTTACCCATA
The DNA here is from genome assembly GCA_029206835.1 of Rana muscosa. Lineage (NCBI taxonomy): Eukaryota > Metazoa > Chordata > Amphibia > Anura > Ranidae > Rana > Rana muscosa. The sequence goes on from JARGYO010000080.1 coordinate 1,379,256, forward strand.
CTTCAGCGTAGAGAAGGACCTACTGTATCGGGTGGCAAAAAGGGCAGAAGAAACCGTTGAGCAGCTTGTGGTGCCCAAACCTTACAGGAAGTTGGTGTTGGAGTTGGCCCATGGGCACATTCTTGGAGGTCATCTGGGGACAGAGAAAACCCGAGAGAGGGTATTACAGAGATTCTATTGGCCGGGGGTGATGAAGGACGTAGAAAATTATTGTTCCTCCTGCCCTGTGTGTCAGAGGTCGGCCCCGATGCCACATTTCCGTAGCCCGCTGGTCCCTCTACCCATCATTGAGGTCCCGTTTGAGAGGATGGCCATGGATTTGGTAGGTCCTATAATCAAGTCCGCTAGGGGGCACCAGTACATATTAGTTATAATGGACTATGCCACCCGTTATCCAGAAGCGATCCCTCTCCGAAATACCTCGGCCAAAACCATAGCCAAAGAGCTATCTCTTGTGTTTAGCCGGGTGGGTATTTGTAAAGAACTGCTTACGGACCAAGGTACACCCTTTATGTCCCGGGTTATGAAGGAGCTGTGTAAATTATTCAAAGTGACGCAATTACGTACATCTGTGTATCACCCCCAAACCGATGGGCTGGTTGAAAGATTCAACAAAACCCTAAAACAAATGTTGAAGAAAGTGGTGGATAGAGATGGAAAGGATTGGGACTGTCTACTTCCTTATCTGATGTTTGCTATTAGGGAGGTGCCCCAATCCTCTACGGGATTCTCCCCCTTTGAGTTACTGTATGGGAGACACCCAAGAGGGCTGTTGGATATTGCCAAGGAAACTTGGGAAAGTGAGAGTTCTCCCCACAGGAGTGTGATTGAGCATGTCGCCCTGATGCAAGACCGAATTGCACAGGTAATGCCCATCGTGAAGGAACATTTGGCCCAAGCGCAGTTAGCACAGCAGAGAGTGTACAACCGTGGAGCCAAGACCCGTACCTTTTCCCCGGGGGATAGGATACTGGTACTTGTCCCTACGGTTGAAAGTAAATTCCTTGCCAAATGGCAAGGCCCCTACGAGATAATGGAAAAAGTGAGCGAAGTGAATTACAAGGTCAGACAACCAGGAAGGCGAAAGCCCGAACAGATCTATCACGTTAATCTGTTGAAAGCCTGGAGGGATAGAGAGTCCCTAGTCGCAGACACTTGGTCACCAGCTCAAACTGGTTGCGTGATTCCTGAGGTTGGAATAGCAGCCACCTTGTCACAACCCCAACAACAGGAGGTTAAGGAGTTTGTGCTTCGCAACAAGGAGGTATTCTCTGAGCTGCCGGGACAAACATCTGGGGTAGAGCATGACATCATTACCCCGCCCGGTGAAAGGGTGAAGTTAAAACCATATCGGATCCCAGAGGCCCGACGGGAGGCAATACGGGAGGAAGTACAGAAAATGCTGAACTTAGGGGTGATAGAGGAGTCCCAAAGTGATTGGTCTAGTCCCATCGTGTTGGTGCCTAAACCGGATGGGAGCTGGCGATTTTGTAACGATTTTCGTCAGTTGAACAAAGTTACAAAATTTGACACCTACCCCATGCCACGTATAGATGAGTTGATCGACCGGCTGGGAACAGCCCGATACATGACGACTCTTGACCTCACAAAAGGGTATTGGCAAATCCCCCTGGCCAAGTCGGCCAAAGAGAAAACCGCATTTGTAACCCCAGACGGGGCGTTCCAATATAAAAGAATGCCGTTCGGGTTACAGAATGCGCCGGCCACATTCCAGCGGAAAATGGACCAGATGCTGAGGCCCCATCGGAAGTATGCTGCGGCTTACCTGGATGACGTAATTGTCCATAGCACAGATTGGGCCTCACATCTGCCAAAAGTGCAAGCAGTCCTGGACTCTGTTCGGGAAGCGGGGTTTACGGCTAACCCCAAGAAGTGTACCATTGGGCAGGAGGAGGCCAAATATCTTGGGTACACCATTGGGAGGGGAGTAATAAAACCCCAACTCAACAAAGTCGAGGCCATCCAGAGTTGGCCACGTCCCAACAGCAAGAAGCAGGTACGAGCCTTTCTGGGAATCGCTGGGTATTATCGGCGATTCATTCCCCACTTTGCTTCTAAGGCTGTGCCCCTAACCAACCTGACGAAGGGGAAAGGGTCGGTCATGATTAAATGGACCCCCGAGGCTGAGGCAGCATTCCAATTCTTGAAACAAGCCTTATGTAGCCAGCCAGTGTTGTACTCACCCGACTTCTCTAAAGACTTTGTCGTACAAAGTGATGCGTCAGATGTGGGGTTAGGAGCAGTATTGTCCCAGGTCTGGAACGGGGAAGAGCACCCAGTCATTTACCTCAGCAGGAAGTTGAAGTCTCATGAGGTAAATTACGCCACCGTTGAAAAGGAGTGTTTAGCGGTGAAGTGGGCTCTAGATTCCCTTCGGTACTACCTGCTAGGTAGGCACTTTGACATGGTTACGGATCACGCTCCGTTAAAGTGGATGGCCCAAAACAAGGAGACAAATAGAAGAGTGAATAGGTGGTTCCTGGCCCTACAGGAATTCAACTTCACAGTAAAGCATCGCCCTGGCGTTCAAATGGGGAATGTGGATGCTTTGTCTCGAGTACATGAATGCCTGATTGCTGGTGTTCCAACCCCAAGGTTAAAACAAGAGGGGGGGGGGTATGTGACAGCAGGAAGGTAAAGTCACCTGGTTGCATCCAGGGGGGTAGATATATTTCTCCCAGATTCAGGCTTTATGCCGACTTATACAACTAGGTGGAGAGTTGTATAAGGCTAGTGGGCTCATGGATGACTCATACCTCTAGGGAGAGTGTGGGGCGTCGTGCAGACAAGGAGTTGATGAGACCAGCTGAAGCTTGTCAGCTCATTTAAGGCCTTTATAAAAACTCCCAGCTTCATTAGATGTTAGCTCATGCCTGGAACCAGACCTGTGTGGACTGTCTAGGGAGAGTGAACCCCTGTGCGGTGAGACAAAGCCTGTGTGGCTATTTGCTTGGACATTTAAAACCAGGGACTTAGGGACTAGGACAGCACTAGGCTGATCCCAGTTGTTAGTTAGGAAACCTGTATGTTTAGTCAGAGGTCAAGTTGACCAGGATTTATTTTGTTTATGTTTCTTTTGCTTTGCTGTGTTTTGTCACTGTAAATAGAAAATAAACCGCACCTTTTTGATTTTGAAAACCACAACCTCCGTTTGCTGGGCCTGTTTTGTGTGGGGAGGCCATCCCGGGGGTCACACACACCCGCTGCCGAGCTAACCCCCCCACACCATATACAATATTGTTAAAACATTTGTGTGCTGTCTGTATACTTGGGTCTTTAGTTGATATGTTTTCCCCTTCTAATTCAGCCTGTATAATGTATATACACATCAATTTAAACTTCACTAATGCAATCTTAGTCAAGGACGGTGCATTAGGTGAAATAAATAAAATAAAAAAATCCTTTTATGATACTAAATACTCTAGATGTGTTGTTTACTCTTTGTTTACTTGAACCTTTTCCCGCACATGCTTCATTAAAAGTCCCGCCCTCTTCTGTTTTTTATGAATACTAAATTTAGGGATGTGAGGCAACTGACCCATAGCCTCTGGACAGTCCCGGGAAGAGTCCAAGATCAAAGGCCATACTAGTTGATATAAATGAAAAATAAATGGCTGACACAATGATGGAAAACTATACAAAACAAACAAGCAAAAACAAATAAATTAAGTTGTATAACATGTAATGGACCATAGATTATGGTGTAACTTGTCCCAATGCACATGCTTCCATCCCTATTTAAATTGATTGATAAAGGGAGAGGGGAGGGGAATGGGTAAAGTGGGACTGTCCAGAGGCCATGGGTCAGTTGCCTCACATCCCTAAATTTAGTATTCATAAAAAACAGAAGAGGGCGGGACTTTTAATGAAGCATGTGCGGGAAAAGGTTCAAGTAAACAAAGAGTAAACAACACATCTAGAGTATTTAGTATCATAAAAGGATTTTTTTTTTATTTCTTTCACCTAATGCACCGTCCTTGACTAAGATTGCATTAGTGAAGTTTAAATTGATGTGTATATACATTATACAGGCTGAATTAGAAGGGGAAAACATATCAACTAAAGACCCAAGTATACAGACAATACACAAATGTTTTAACAATATTGTATATGGTAATGATGCATTTATGAAGCATGAGATGATGGCTCTACGCGTTTCGCGACTGTTTTGTCGTTCATCAGGAGCAGGCATGCGTTTTCTTTCTGTAATGACACAAATGATATCCTGGGCTTAAACCGGGACCCCAAACATATATAGGACCATGGATGAAACCAGGGTCCTAGATGGTACTCACCAGGCCTCCAACTGCTGCTGGTATGGAAGTGGGACCCAAACAGGCCCCAATGGGCCGGGACAACTTGCGCCGGGGACTGTGGCTGGGAAATGCAGGACACGTGGCCCCCACACAGGACGCGTGCAGGCTGGTCAGGCACTGAAAAATGAGTGTTGTATAAAGGATCAATGAAGGATGAAAAAGGACTGGTGTAAAATGAAGAAAACTGGAAAAAAATAGGGACAGTGGAGATAATGAAGTGCTAAAAGGGGATGGGGGAAGAGATTGGTGTGGTGAGAGCAAAAGGGAGTGAAAATATATAAAATGGGAAATGAGATATGTGCAGTGTAAACAATACCTGTGGAGACAATGTGATCAGTATGGTAGTCTGAAGTGAATGTAAATCAAGTGCCTGTACCAGCCATGCACAACGCCCTTATGTGGGTTCCAGCGTCAAGAAGTTCCCGCCAACGCCACGCACGATTTTGGACCATTTTGGGGACAAAAGGGCCGGAGGTTAGATTTTGGACCATTTCGGGACAAAGGGGCCGGGGGTTCGATTTTGGACCATTTTAAACCACTTTGGGGACAAAAAGGCCGGGGGTTAGATTTCAGACCATTTTGGGGACAAAAGGGCCGGGGGTTAGATTTTGGACCATTTTCAAGAAAAGGGCCGGAGATTCGATTTTGGACCATTTCGGGGCAAAGGGGCCGGGGGTTATATTTTGAACCATTTTAAACCATTTTGGGGACAAAAAGGCCGGGGGTTAGATTTCGAACCATTTTGGGGACAAAAGGGCCGGGGGTTCGATTTTGGACCATTTTCAACAAAAGGGCCGGAGGTTAGATTTTGGACCATTTCGGGGCAAAGGGGTCGGGGGTTAGATTTTGGACCATCTTAAACCCTTTTGGGGACATAAAGGCCTGGGGTTAGATTACGGACCATTTTGGGGACAAAAGGGCCGGGGGTTCGATTTTGGACCATTTTAAACTATTTTTGGGACAAAGTGGCCGGGGGTTAGATTTTGGACCATTTTCGACAAAAGGGCCGCGGGTTAGATTTTGGACCATTTTAAACCGTTTTGGGGACAAAAAGTGGCCGGGGGTTAGATTTTGGACCATTTTCGACAAAAGGGCCGCGGGTTAGATTTTGGACCATTTTAAACCGTTTTGGGGACAAAGGGTGGCGCCGTTGGATTAGAACTTCCCATTTATAGTGCCGTCATACGTGTTGTACGTCACGGCGTTTTGGACGGTCGTAATTTTGTCTGATGGTGTGTAGGCAAGACTGATGGAAGTCAGCTTCATTGGAAATCCGACGGAAAATTCCATCGGATTTTATTCCATCAGAAATCCGATCGTGTGTACAGGGCATTAGTCTGTAGGGTTCAATATTGAGTTGGCCCACCCTTTGCAGTTTTAACAGCTTCAACTCTTCTGGGAAGGCCGTCCACAAGGTTTAGGAGTGTGTCTATGGGAATGTTTGACCATTCTTCCAGAAGCGCATTTGTGAGGTCAGGCACTGATGTTGGATGAGAAGGCCTGGCTCGCATTCTCCGCTCTAATTCTTTCCAAAAGTGTTCTATCGGGTTGAGGTCAGGACTCTGTTCAGACCAGTCAAGTTCCTCCACCCCAAACTCGCTCATCCATGTCTTTATGGACCTTGCTTTGTGCACTGGTCCAAATCCTTTGGTGGAGGGGGGATTATGGTGTGGGGTTGTTTTTCAGGGGTTGGGCTTGGTCCCTTAGTTTCAGTGAAGGGAACTCTTAAGCCTCGTACACACGGCCGAGAATCTTGTCAGGAAAAAACACGTTGTTTTTCCTGACGAGATTCTTGACAAGAATCTTGTCCCGGCCGAGTGTACACACGCTCGATTCAAAAGAACCGCCGTTCTTTTGAATGGAAAGAACAGGGTAGTGTCATCGACTACGACGAGCGTGCGCTCGTCACATTCGATGCCGCCGCCGCCATCTTGCTACACCCTACCTATGCCTAGGAAGCTACCGCGCATGCGTCAAAGTCATTTCGAGCATGCGCGGGTTTCCACGGCGACAGGTAAGCGTACACACTCTCGGGTTTCTCGTCGGGAAACAGGCCGACGAGAATCTAGATGAGAAAATAGAGGGCAGGTTCTTTATTTTTCTCGTCGAGATTCCCAGCAGTTTTCTTGACGAGAAAACCGGCCGTGTGTACGAGGCTTTAAGGCGTCAGCATACCAAGACATTTTGGACAATTTCATGCTCCCAACTTTGTGGGAACATTTTGGGGTGGCCCCTTCCTGTTCCAACTTGACTGGGCAATGAAAGGCAGCACTGATGAGCACTGATAGGTGGCACTGATTTTCAGTGACTAGCACTGATTGGCACTTACAGGTGGCACTGGTTGGAAGCACTGACAGAGGAGAGGGGAGAATCACATTGAGCAGATATTGGGGCTTGTAAGATCCGCTCAGAGTGTGACACTGTCATGTATTGTAAGGTAGCTGCACACAGAGAGAGAGAGAGGAGCTGTCAGAATTTGGCGGTGATGTCAGAGATGGGCATACACCATCCCATTGGCTGGCGTTCGCTAGCTGCTCGGTCCCGCCCACCCCCGATACTGAGCGGATCTTACAAGCCCCAATATCTGCTCAATGTGATATATTGTCTCACAGGCAGTGCAGGGTACACATTGCTGGGATGAAGACTTTCACAGCATCCCAGGCAGATCTCGGGAGACAGCCGGCATGGGGCTACACAAACACTGCATGGGTGATTAGGGTGTGCCCAGGCACCCTCCGCACACCCCGTGGGCACCCCTATGCCGCCGTCCCTTTTCTATAGGAATTGGGGGTAAAGATTATAACTGGGGGGAGGAGGAGGGGGGCCTGTCAGGGAGGGTGTTTGGGGGCCCCTGTCAGGGAAGGTGTTCAGGGGCCCCTGTCAAGGAGGGTGTTCGAGGGGCCCCTGTCAGGGAGGGTGTTCGAGGGGCCCCTGTCAGGGAGGGTGTTCGAGGGGCCCCTGTCAAGGAGGGTGTTCGGGGGGCCCCTGTCAGGGAAGGTGTTCGGGGGGCCCCTGTCAGGGAGGGTGTTTGGGGGGCCCCTGTCAGGGAGGGTGTTTGGGGGCCCCCTGTCAGGGAGGGTGTTTGGGGGGCCCCTGTCAGGGAGGGTGTTCGGGGGGCCCCTGGGATCTCTAATGACAGCTCTGATCCTGAGTGTGAAAAGTGATTTCTCTTCCCTAAAACCAGAAAGGAGGAGAGGAGAGAAAACACTGACAGATCTCATTACACAAGCCGGTCCAGCTCTCTATTGTCCCCCCACATCCGGGCACTGGACCCGATCTCACTAGTAAGGTGAGGTCACTGCTGACACTTACTATCTCTACGATGAAAAGCTGGGGGTGTAGTCTCCAAATAATCCACTGAAGGGCGCTGTGACTGGTCTGTGACAAGAGCTGCGATAAGATGCTCCTTCTTCCGGGTAAAGGGACAAAATGGCGCCGAACGGCCGTCGCGCGCTTGGTATGACTCATCCGCCCGACCCCTCCGCCAATCAGAGGAATCGCGACCCCCCGCCCCCGCCGCCCGGGCGCGCGCTCTCCGCTCAGCCCCGATTTACAGTGAGTGACAGGAGAAGACAGAGAGCTGGAGAGAGGATTTGGCTTTCTTCTCCCTCCAGCCTGCAGGTGGCGATAGAGAGCGCCGCTGTGCAGTGAGGGAAGGCTGCCCGTTCTTCCTCTCCTCTATCCCCTTGTCACATGACTGGAGGGAGGAAGAAGACGCTTCTCATTTAGTGTGTCTGTAAGTACAAAGGGGGGAGGGAACTTACCACAGACCTTTGCTCTCTACTCCTAACACAGCCCCCCTCCATACTGACACCATCATCCCCCCCCTCCATACTGACACCATCATCCCCCCTTCTCCATACTGACACCATCATCCCCCCCTTCTCCATACTGACACCATCATCCCCCCCTTCTCCATACTGACACCATCATCTCCCCTTCTCCATACTGACACCATCATCTCCCCTTCTCCATACTGACACCATCATCCCCCCTTCTCCATACTGACACCATCATCCCCCCCTCCATACTGACACCATCATCCCCCCCCTCCATACTGACACCATCACCCCCCCCTCCATACTGACACCATCACCCCCCCCCTCCATACTGACACCATCACCCCCCCCTCCATACTGACACCATCACCCCCCCTCCATACTGACACCATCATCCCCCCCCCTCCATACTGACACCATCATCCCCCCCTTCTCCATACTGACACCATCACCCCACCCTTCTCAATACTGACACCATCATCCCCCCCTTCTCCATACTGACACCATCATCCCCCCCTTCACCATACTGACACCATCATCACCCCCTTCTCCATACTGACACCATCATCCCCCCCTCCATACTGACACCATCATCCCCCCCCTCCATACTGACACCATCACCCCCCCCTCGATACTGACACCATCACCCCCCCCTCCATACTGACACCATCATCCCCCCCTTCTCCATACTGACACCATTATCCCCCCCCTTCTCCATACTGACACCATTACCACCCCCCCCTTCTCCATACTGACACCATCATCCCCCCCTTTCTCCATACTGACACCATCATCCCCCCCTTTCTCCATACTGACACCATCACCCCCCTCCATACTGACACCATCATCCCCCCCTCCATACTGACACCATCATCCCCCCCCTTCTCCATACTGACACCATCATCCCCCCCTTCTCCATACTGACACCATCATCCCCCCCTTCTCCATACTGACACCATCATCCCCCCCTTCCCCATACTGACACCATCATCCCTCCCCCCCCTCCATACTGACACCATCATCCCCCCTTTTCCATACTGACACCATCATCCCCCCCCATACTGATGACATCACCCCCCCATACTATGCTTGGAAAGTGCACAGACTTTCCAACCACCCTTAGAACCAGATGAGTGCTGTGTGACTGTTTCCAAATGATAAAAAGCAGCGCTGAAACAGGAAGAGACTTGCCATGCGGCCGCTCCGCTCGGGCCGTGCGTTCCACTGACGTCACTTCCGGTTTATCACTAGCATAGATACACCGGAAGTGACGCCGCACAATGCAGAGGAAAAGCACCGCCCTATCAAACAACAGGGTAGGCCAGGCAGGCACTGTGGACAAATAGGAGCAATGCGGCACAATCAATTGTGATGCAGGGCACAGTTATAATGGGCAAATGAAGCGGCACGTCTGCAATCACGGGATTGCACAGACGTCACGTTTCCCACTGACGCACGGTGTCCGGCGCCCGAACACGGTGCACAGCACAATTTTTTTTTTTAAGGGCCTGTTTTTTTATTTATCTTTTAATTTTTTTGTCTGCCTTGGAAGGGGGGGACGCCCGTGTGTCCCCTATGGACGGGCCGCCACTGCCCAGACCCCCCCCAAAACAATACTCAAACGCTGCAGTTGGTCCTCATTTTACAGCTGCTTATTTGGGTGGTCTCTTCTTGACCATCAGGTTCATTTTTGAGTATTTTGATTCTGTTGTTGAGGGACCCCATCCTAATGGGTGGGACGGGTTTTTGATTCGCTAGAAGCTGTAATCCTTGACTACTAACCCCGGTGTTTTTATCAATTATTTAGTCCTACCCTCCAAAATATCACCTGACACGTGACTATTGCTGTCACAGGGATGTTTACATTCCTTGTGAAAGCAATAATAGTGATCAAAAAATAATTTAAAATGACAGTATAAAAAATAAAATAAGAGAATAATTTTTTTTAAAGCGCCCCACTCCTCTGTGCGCCAAAGTAAATGCATACGTAAGTCGCGCCCGCAAATGTAAACCGTGTTAAAACCACACATGAGGTATCGCCACGATTGTTAGAGCGAAAGCAATAATTCTACCACAAGACCTCCTCTGGAACTCTAAATGAGTAACCATAAAATTATTTTTAAAGCGCCGCCTATGGAGAATTTTAAGTACCGAAGTTTGGCGCCATTCCACAAGTTTGTGCAATTTCAAACCTTGACATGTTGGGTATCTATTTACTCGGTGTAACATCTTTCACATTTTACGGAAAAAAAAATTGGGCTAACTTTACTGTTTTTTATTTTTATTTATTTTTTATTCATTGAAGTGTATTTTTCCCCAAAAAATTGCATTTGAAAAACCGGTGCGCAAATACAGTGTGTCATAAAATATCGCAATGACCACCATTTTATTCTCTAGGGCCCTGCTAAAAAAATGTATATAATGTTTGGGGGTTCTATGTAATTTTCTAGCAAAAAATACTGATTTGAACTTGTAAGCAACAAGTGTCAGAAAAAGGCCCTGGTCTTGAAGTGGTTAAATCCATGTAGTGTTTTATGAATACATTACTGCTTCTGCAGCCTGGGCAGTGGTGCTGCTTTGTCCCTCCTGCATGATGGGACGTCACACACAGCTTACCCTGCACACTCTCTACTTCTCCCTGCCAGAGCTGCTGGGATAGAGGAGAAAGAGGACTCTGCAGGCGGCTGGATGGCGGTCCCACCTACCACTCAGACAGCAGGAGGGCAAGGATTGGTGGCAGAATATCCTGGGGAGAGAAAGCCCACCCAGGGAGCTGCGCAGGGCTGCTGGGAACTGCAGGGATTTGTGTGGGGGGGGGGATGTAGTCCCCATCTGGAGACTTTAAACTGAGAGACTTGGTGGTACTATAAGTCCCAGGAGGAAGTTGTGCCAGATGGAGGAAAAAGGAGAAGCCTGGGCTTGGCAGGGGCATGAAGCTCATCGCATGTAAATACAGAAGTGATGTTTATCGGCTCTCCTCGCCTCACATAGACAGAGTGTGAGGTGAGGAGAACGGATCAGCGGCATCTCCTCGCAGGGGAGACCCATACCTCCCAACAGGCACGGATTCTGCGGGACATCCCCGCATTCTGACTTATGTCCCGCAGTCCCGCACAGCTGAGCTGTTTCCCGCATTGCCTCCACTGCCACTCACTCTTGTTCTGTACAGCACATAGGAGGCAGGAGAAATGCTTGTGAGCAGCTCCTATATTGACTGACCATTAAATAACATTTGCTGGGGCCCCATACTTCTATCAGTGGGACCCCAGGAGGCAGTAGCAGAGTGGGAACTCTTTTTTTTAAAGGGAGGTGCGGAGGCAGCTAGAGCCGCATTTCCCGACAGTCAGTTTAAAGTTCCGGCCCCCAGCCTGTCTGTCCCTGGCGGAGTGATATGGAGGGGATGCCTGCCTGTCTCACTCTGTCTTGTGAGAGCAAAAGGCGGAGCTGCAGCTGGCGATGACTGTGAAGGACTGTAGCTGCCCATCAGCCAGGTACGTGGAACGGGTATATTTTTTGCAGGGATCATCATCCAGGCAGAAGTGGAGGGGGCACAGAGAAGGGACAAGGGGGAAGCAGGAGGGTGACGGTAACATGTGAGTTGGGGGGGGCGGGAGGAGCGTTTCTGCCGCTACAAAGGCTAACAGAAGTAGTGACAGCGGCATCACTACTGCTGTCAGCTTAACGAACGAGAAAAGTCAAAAGGAGAGAGCAGAAGAGATCCTGGAGGAGGTGCGGGATGTGCTCACATTCCTCTCCAGCTTCACACTGTCACTGTAGCACATACTAGCCCTCCTGCATTGGCACTGTCACATCGGAACTTTACAGGTTGCTTACCCATCCCCCATCTCCTCCCAGCAATGGAAAGGTAAGCAAACTCTGTAAAGTGCCGATCTGACAGCCAGTAGTGTATTGTATCCCATAGTCACGATCCTACCCTTTCAGCAGCGGCATCTCTTTCCCCAGCTGCCCATAGAAAGAGTTAAAAACCGGTGTAGCATGCAGATCACTACCCCGTGTAAGTTGCTACCCCCGGAAGCTACTGCGCATGTGCCGCTTTGAGACATGAGAAGCAGAGTGCAGAGCTGCTCTCGATGTCTACGGCTCACTCGGATTAACCCCTCACTGGAAGACATGAACTCCATCTAGATGGCAACAGCTGCCCGCGGGACATGGCGAGGGTTCACGGCGGACACACAGGTTAGTTGTGAGGAAGGCACAGGGGCCACACTTTATCACACACAGGCTGGATTTGTTTGCCACAGGGGCCACACTCTATCACACACACAGGCTGGATGTTTGCCACAGGGGCCACACTGTATCACATACACACAGGCTGGATTGGTTTGGCACAGGGGCCACACTGTATCACATATATACCATGAATATCACTATCCCCTCAGGATAACAGTGGACACATAGGCTTCTTGTGCGGAGGGGACAGGTGTACCATGAATATCACTATCCCCTCAGGATAACAGCGGACACATAGGCTTCTTGTGAGGAGGGGACAGGTGTACCATGAATATCACTATCCCCTCAGGGTAACAGTGGACACATAGGATTCTTGTGAGGAGGGGACAGGTGTACCATGAATATCACTATCCCCTCAGGGTAATAGCGGACATATAGGCTTCTTGTGAGGAGGGGACAGGTGTACCATGAATATCACTATCCCCTCAGGATAACAGCGGACACATAGGCTTCTTGTGCGGAGGGGACAGGTGTACCATGAATATCACTATCCCCTCAGGAAAACAGCGGACACATAGGATTCTTGTGAGGAGGGGACAGCTCTACCATGAATATCACTATCCCCTGTGGCTCACGGCGGACACATAGGCTTCTTGTGAGGAAGGGACAGGTCTACCATGAATATCAGAGGGTGTGTGTTCCCGGCTTTCCCTATGACGTGGGCGCGGGTGACTTCCAGATTTCGATAAGCCCCCCGCCCGCAGACCCCAACAACTACCTGGCAAGGTTTGTGAGGATGAGGCGCTCCTCCCCAGCAACATGGGGACAGGGTGCTTTGTGGGGCACAGACCCCCAAAACATCATCCCCATGTTTATGGCATGTGGCCTGGTACGGTTCAGGAGGGGTGGGTTGGTCTCGCATCCCCCCCCCTCTTTTCTTGCGGCATGCCAGGTTGCGTGCTCGGATAAGGCTCTTATGTTATTTTGGGGGGGGGGGGAACCCCACGCCTTTTTTTTTTTTTATTACGGTTGTCTCCCCTTAATATCTATACCAGACCTGAAGGCCTTGTTAATGGTTTTTTGTGGGGACGCTCACTTATTATTTTTGTAGCATGCATATCACTACCCCGTCTAAGACGCTACCCCCCCCCCCCCCGACACTACTGCTCATGCGCCGGTTTGAGAAAATAAACCGACCGCAGAGCAGCTCTCGAAGTCTACAGCTGACTCGTATTAACCCCTCACACGCCGATCTATCGGCTACACACAACGTACTAGAAATAACCCCTTACATGACAGAGCGTGCCCACAGGATCGTGCTTTACAGGACAAAGTGGGTTAGAGGATACCGATCTTCATGCTACAATCCTGTGTGCAGATCTGTATCCCATGAAAGATTGTATCCCCTCACGCTCCTATCAGCATGTGTGCCCCGTTACTGTCCTCCTGTGTGCATATAGAACTTTCACTTTATTTGCTATTCGCACCATCTTTCATGGTATACCAATCTGCACGCAGGATCAATTAATCACTTGAATGATGATTGTTTAGTGCTTATCTCTGGGGATTTCACTTGGGTTTAGGATTCTATTGGTGGTCAGTGGGGCGTGTGTTAGTTGGTTGGCGTGTTAGATTTGATGGGTGGTCTGTCAGTGGCCATTACTGGTGTGGTGGATGTTTTTTTGTGGGAGTGGGGCAGTAGTTGGTGGGGTCAGGATTTGTGGGGGGGTTAATGGCGGAGCGTTAGGGGCTGGTAGTGGGAGTGTGGCAATAGTTGGCTGGGGTGGTGTCTGTGGGGAGTGGTGGAGCGGTAGTTGTGGAGTAACGGAACAGTAGTCCGGGGGGGAGGGGCAGCCTGGAGGATGTCATGGCGTGTGTAGTTGTAGTGGTCCTATTTTATCAGACTGCATTATGAGTGGATATAGATGGGATACAGAATTTCATGGTCTGTATGGGTCATTCTGTGTTGTCATTACTTGTGGGCGACGTGTATTAGTGTTAGGGTCTCACTCTGGTGTTTCTTTTGGATGGTTGTCAGTCAGAGCTGTCAGTTATTTTTTTAGGGGGATGTCAGGCTGGCTGTGGTGTAGGTCTTCCAGTCTTGGGTATCAACAGGGGTTTAAGTCTGGGGTGTCTGTATTTGTTAGTGGGTGTTGTCAGTCTGGGAAGTGGTGACCTATCTATAAACTGCGTAGCCAGCCACCAGGAATTAATAATTTTTATTGTTTTGGTGCAAGTATGTTTCCTCACTCACTTAGTGTATTTATTATATTTAAATTAAAAAATGTATAAGTGCGCATCTCTGTGTTTCCGATGATATTCTTTTCATTATGTTGTACAGAACACACCCTTCTTTAGCGTTCATCAATGCACCCTTCTGTTTTATTGTTCTGCAATGTCATTTATCGTTTGGGGTGCCATTTATATCATTGAGGCTAAACAAGAGTAAGTATTTTATGACATATTTATCAATTTTATGCAGTTTCTTACTCTAATTTTTATTTTTCAGGTTCCCCATTTGTTTTGGCTGTCACCAGGCAGATCTGCAATTTTGACATCCAACACATGACTACCAGTTCTTTATCCAGTTCAACTTAAAAATTTTCCACCTTTTGTATCAGCTGTCATAAGATGGATTATCGATCAAGCTGACCTGGCCCACCCTTCCTTTTCATGGGCATAACCGTTCTTTGTTATTGATGCCCACCTTTTTTGTTACACCTTTTGATAAAATACTTCATTGGACTATTATTATATACATGTAGTATGAGTCTTGCTAGCGTTTGTGTCGGATATTTATGTACTTTTATTTTTGTTTTCATGTCCCGTTCATTAAATCTAATAGATTGTTCTGAAGAATTTGACAATTATATATTTTTTGCAATAAAATGGCAATGTTATTTTTCTTTCTGATACTGTAGTAATGTTTCTTATTTACTTAATTTTTCTCTTTATTTAAATATTTTTTTATCTCATGATCATGGTAATGTTTGCTATTCAGCACAGTGCTACTTTAAATGCCAACCGATTGGTCATGTAATGGGATACAGATTTCACAGCCTGCATTTTTAGCATCGGTTTAGTTATAATGAGAGGTACACATAATATCACAGCCTGTATTAGTAACAGAGTGTGTAAAAATTCATGTCGAAAACCATAATGATGCCTGTGACAAATCAAGCATCACCCTACAGAAATGTGTGGGGCCCCTTGGGTCTTCTATACATTACTGTGAACAGTGGTTCAGTTAGTACAAGGCCCTAGACTTTGGCCTGTCACGTTATCATTGGTGCAGTAACACGACCAAACTTTTTTGTGTGGGGCTCCAGCTCAGGCCCAGAATAAATCGGGGTCCTCTAGTATCTATCCCTGTGACAAGTTTGGTGCCTTCAACTCATGTTGGTTTGTGTATTACAGGATACTGACCTTCAGTCAGTTTGCCATGTTATGTCTAGTTAGAAGCAGGCACAGTTGGAGTACCAGAGGTTTGGCCTTGAACATGTCAGGTGGCTCAAATTTGTCACATAAGTAGGGTAGGTCATTCTCTACCACCTTGTAAATTTTTAGGTCACTAGGCAGGTCAAAATTTCATGGTCTAATTTGGACCTTGGACATTGAGAGTATGTGGCTCCAAGGGACGGTACCAGGCAATAGGGAGTTCTGGGTACCATATTAATCTCCATAGTCTTACGTATGTAATGGTACCTGCATAGTGGGGCTATGCCATACCTGTTCACCACAATTTCTCCAACGTCGACC
The DNA here is from genome assembly GCA_029206835.1 of Rana muscosa. Classification (NCBI taxonomy): domain Eukaryota; kingdom Metazoa; phylum Chordata; class Amphibia; order Anura; family Ranidae; genus Rana; species Rana muscosa. Next base: position 1,395,322 of record JARGYO010000080.1, read on the forward strand.
CCTATGTCAGTCCCTGTCAAACTAAAAAAAAAAAAAAAACTTTGTTTCCTGGGGGTACTCTAGTATCTCTGTGCCAAGTTTGGTGCCTCTAACTCCTGTTGTTCAGGTACCACAAGACCCTCACTTTTGTTTGTTATGGTAATCTTGTACTGCGCACAGTAGCAGGGCCACAGCATGTGCCTATAATGAGTCTGGTTGCCAAAATTTAGCACAGAGGTAGGAGAGCTCTTCCTTTACAACCCCAACATTTAGGTGTCACTATCCTGATTTTTCACAGTACCATTGGAAGTATGTGGCCTTCGGTGGGTAAGGTGGACAGGTTAGTGCTTGGTTCCGCATGAATCTCTGTGCTCTTCGTTAACCAACTGTAAACGGAAGAGCAGGGCTCTACAGTTCATGTGTCCTGCAGTGTTTATCCAATTCCCATCAACATTCTAGTACAATTACAGTTGAGCATTGTCTCTCTAAAATGTGTGTGGCCCCTGGTGATCCTATATTATATATCTGCAAAGTTTGGTTCCGTGTGTTTTCCCTAGCATGGTGTCCTAAATGTAGGCTACCTTTACCCGCTATGTTAATCTATGGCACAGTTGTGGTAGTGAACTTTGAGGGGCCACATACATGTCCGGGGCCCCGAGCTGTGGGGGGCCAGAGCTGTGGTCTCTTAAAGTTCTGTACATTGACCGCATCGAATGTAATATCACTATTACAAGGTGGCAGAAATTTCTGGACTAGAGGCACAGAAATACTACAGGAACTCTATAGTGTCTACACATTTTTTTTGTGGCCTACGCAAAATTAAATTTGGGACCAGGCAGGGGATAGAGTATGCCCCCTCCCCCCATGGTCCATGTATTCTGGTGGGACACAGCATTTTATTATTTGTTGCTGCCAGAGGCCCACAAGTTCTTCAAGGGCCACAGAAATAGTAAATCTGTAAATTTCAGGCTAGCAACCACAGATATCTTTGGGTGGTAGATGTAGACCTCCCCTACCTCTGTAAAACATTTGGGCTCATGGGCCACGGAAATGTTCGCTACTGTGACCACGCTGACAGTAACATGATTGGCCATAGTTGCCGAAACTTTAGGACCCCACAACAGCCAAAACAAAGGGCCCAGGGTAAAAAAAAATAGCAAAAATATTATAGGACCCCCCAAAGACAAAAAATAATTTTTGTGGTCTAAGGTTCAATTTTTTAAGTGGGGGGGGGGGGGTGTCGGTCTGCACCCCCTTTGGTTAAAATACAGGTCATGCAATTCTGAATCCCCCTCCAATTCTCCTGTTATTTTTATCATGCAGCCTGTGAAATTGTGTACATCATAATATCCCTCACCCCTACAGAAAGAACCCAAACTGACATCCCCCATGCCAAACTATTGCCCCCTGCCCCTCACTGATAGACACCCACCCCTCAACTAACTACCCCTGCACCCCTTCCACAGAGAGGACCACCCACCAACTAATGACCAAAAACCCTCACTGACAGACCACCCCATCCCCAAAAGTATTGGCCCTCTAACCACTGACAATCCCCCACCCCTCAACTGTTGTGGCCTACAGTCACTCCCTCTCCCAGGGAAATGTTACACACTTTGACAATGTTGTTAAAACCACATTTTTAGTCGACAAAAGTGCACCTTATGTTAACTCAACATTTCAGCTTGGTTACTACTGCTGTGAATGCAATTTAAAGGTGACTTTGATGTTGTAAAAAAAGATTTTTTTTTTTTTAGAGCAATACAGAGTGTGACACAATTTATTTTAATCTGCCATGCTTTATTTTACCTTTTTAGGTCTTTGTATAAGGCTCCATGTACACATAAGCTGATAAACTGTAGTTTGACGTTTTTTTAAAAAGCACATTAACTGCACTGCTATGTTGGCCTATGTGTTCATGTACACAAAGTTTTTTTAGCTTTAATGAGCAGTGGAGTTAGTGTGCTTTTTTCTGAATGCAATAAATTTTCGTTCAAAGTGCCATTTTTCGACAGAAAAAACGCAAATCGCTCAAATTCTCCAAAACGCTGGTCTTTAGCGTTTTTTGTTCCATAGTAAAAAAAAAAAAAAAATGAAAACATACACTGAAAAACGCTATTAAAAAAAATGCTGATGAAAGCTATCTTTTTCTGCTGTTTTTAAAACAACCGTTTTTAAGCTTCTGTGTACATGGAGCCTAAGACCCCTGGATGGTGCTTAGCAGTCTTGTCACAACTAAGGCTCCATGTAAACAGTACTTCAAAAACGGTTGTTTTGAAAGCAGCAGAAAAAGCTAGCTTTTATCAGCATTTTTTTGTTTAAAAAAAATAGAAACTGGAAAACGCTAATAATGTATCAAAAGACGCTCACGACCAGCATTTTTTACAGCCAAAAAAACTTAAATTTCTTGCGTTCACAAAAAAGCCCAATAACTCCACTGCTCATTAACGCTAAAAAACGTTGTGTACATGAACACATAGGCTAACATAGAGTGTAGTTAACGGTCTTTTAAAAAAAACACCAATAAAATACAGTTTATCAGCTTCTGTGTACATGGAGCCTAAGGCTGTCACGCCTGGTCTATGAATGATTGCACAGTCTGCACAAGTTCAATTCTCATGGCCAATTTATTCACATGCCACATTATTTTTAAACACGCCTAAGAGAAATGTATTACATTCAGTGTGCTCAGGAAGATGCAACTGCATTTTTATAGGACATCAGCTGCTGAACCCATATTAATTTAGGCAGTGTGTAGTTTGACAAGGCCCATTCACTTTGAAGATCTTCTAGAGTACTTTGGTCCAATGCTGTGGGTCGTGCATAGGATGCCCTAGCCCCGGGCACAACATTTAGGGGGGATACATTTCATGAGCCGCTGTGGCCGCTGTCTTTTCCTTTGACTGTCCCTCTGGTGCGGGGCTTGGAGGAGATGGGAGCATGGAGGTGCAGTGTCTGTTAACTGCCCTAACGCCCGGCGGGGACACCATGGAGCGGGTGTGGATGGCACTGGTCTGGCCCCAGCAGGGACACCATGGAGCAGGTAGATGTCGGTGGCGGGGACTCCGAAGCAATTCTGCACACCCTGTGATGAAAGAGGATAGGTAAGGGGGGAGGATGGATCTTCACCGAGCTGTGTGTAGTGGTGGAGGGTGTGAGTAATGCAGGAAGTAGGAGTCATTTGGGTCTGTGTCAGGCAGGTTGCTCTGTTTATTGTTTGGGTAGGTCAGTGTATGCATCAGGAAGTTGGTGCCAGTGTGCGTGCAGTGTCGTGGTCAGTGTAGTAATCGGGTAGTTAAGTGCAGTGGTCAGATAGGTAAGTGTAACGGTTAGTCTATCAATTATGTAGGTCTGTGTAGAGGTTAGTGTAGTTGTCATGTAGGTTAGTGTAGTGTTCTGTATAGCAATCAGTCTGGTCAGTACTATTGTAGTAAGGTACTCAGGGAGTGAGAAAAGTCCATAGGTTAGGGGGAGAAAATTTGTTGCCTTACACCTGGGCACTGACAACACACGTTACGCCACTGTTGCTCCTGCAGCCTCCTCTGCCACAAACAGTGTCACAGAACATGTTATGGGATTAGATTATCTTTAATCTTATTGTTTTTACACGTTAATAGGGTCCATCTGCTCTTCCTCCTGTTTTTGCTCCTCTTCTTAAGCCGCATTTTTTTTTAGATCTCGCTTGTGTTCTGAAAAATACATAGTTATTAATTTATAATAAGCAATATACAAAACGCAGTGTTCCATTCCAATCACCATATTGACAGATGCTATATTACGGTTTGATTTGCATTAGTGCTATCATAAGTCAAAACTCACAGGTATGTGGCAATTACTTTTCACCTAAACCACTCCTTTACTCCACATTTTCATAAAAATAACAACTGCAGCTTACAAAGCCTGATTTGATGAGACACACAGCAATCGCCATTGGCTCATGCTGCTGTCAATCAAAATCTGAGTCGTGGCTTCATGTCCGAATCGACACACAGACAAGCGACTTGGCCCGGGATCCCCCCTTGCAAGACTATAGCTGTGGGGGCACTATGCAGGAGGGAGGTGCCAGGAGCGCTGGCGATCGAACCGAGAAAAGGAAGATCGAGGCTGCTTTGTGCAAAATCACTGCACAGATCAGGCACGTAAGACATGTTTGTTATTTCAAATAATTAATACATTTAGAGCCCTATCACACTGAGCCAACACGGGCGTCGGCGCTAAAAAACCCGCTATTTTTAGCGACGCTTTACAGTTGTTTTTGCGGCGCTATTTGGTCAATAGCTGGGCGCTTTTAACCCCCCTATAGAACAAAAAAACGTTAAAACCAACCACAAAGTGCTGATAGAGCGTCGCTTTGCCGGCAGTTAGGCGTCGCCGTCCATTGATTTCAATGGGCAGTGGCGCTTTAGGAGCGGTTAGTTGACCGCTCATAATGCTCTCCAAAAAAGCTGCTGCCAGGATTTTTTTGAAAAGTTCTGCAAGCGAACCACTCCAGTTTGAAAGTCATCGGGCTTTGACACTGGAGTCAATGTAGACGCTTTTTCAGGGAGCTTTGCAGGTGCTATTTGTAACACTGTAACGCCTTCAAATCGCCTCAGTGTCAAAGCTGTGTAAGGGCTCTTTTACACGGGGCGGATCAGTCATGATCCGCCCCGTGAATCTCCGCTTGCTCAGCGGGGATCGCTCCGTTGATCCCCGCTGAGCCGGCGGATGACTGGGCGGTCCCCGCACACTGTGCAGGGACCGCCCTGTCAGAGCGCCGCTCTCCCCTATGGGGGATCGGATGATGATGGACCGTAGAGTCCGTTGTCATCCGATCCGCTCTGCCGACGGAAGGAAAAATAGGGGTTTTCCTCCGTCACACTTTGGTGGAGCAGAGCGGATGTCAGCGGACATGTCTCCGCTGACATCCGTGCCTCCATAGGGCTACATGGAGCGTCCGTGCAGGTCCGCCTAAAAAAACTGACAGGCGGACCTGAACGGATCCTCTGTGTGAAAGGGGCCTAAGGCCACTTTCACACTGACACATTTTTCAGGCTTCAGGCGGTTTAGCTACTCAATTCGTGGCAACCCCCACCCCCTTCTCAATTTCCAGCTGCAGAACCCCCCCCCCCGTTCTCCTATGATGCAGGGGGCCCATGCCTGAAGCTGTGTAAGGGTAAAATTCATGATGGCGGCCCTGCAGCTACTTAAGTCACTTCAATAAATATGGCATCCATGAAATCACGTTTTTCTCCTGACTTGACATTCTGTGTCACCCATAATTCTAAAGTCAACAATAAATCTTGGTAGTCTAAACCAGGGCTAAATGTATAGATGACATGAATTTCACATTTACCTTTTTCCGCCTACCTGCTGCAGTCATTGCCACTCCTGGCATTGTGCCTGTACATCGCCGCTGATCTTCAGTGTTTGTGGTGTGGCACTTCCAGACCTGCATTGCGATTGGACACAGCGCAAGTTTTAGATATCATTTTAGGGAATGATTTGTGCCCAAAGTGGAAACTGGCTGTTAATTTTACCTGAAAATGAAAGACAAGAAAGCTTAAACCCAGATGTACAAGCAGGAGACTTTTAGACCCCTTTCACCCTGTGGTGTTTTTCATGCGCTTTAGAGTTCAAAAAAGAGACTGTAAACCGTCTGAAAGAAGCTGCATCTGCAATCCCAATGTGAAAGCCAGATTTCTTTCACACTAAGGCCCCTTTCACACTGGAGGCGTATTTCATGTGTTTTAGTTTTAAAAATAGCGCTTAAATAACGCCTGAAATAATCCTGTCACAGCATTCTCAATCTGAAAGCCCGAGGGCTTTCACACTGAGTCGTTGCGCTTGCGGGAGAAAAAAATAATAATCTCCTGCAATCAGCATCTTTGGAGCGGTGAATGAGCATTGTGTATACTGCTCCTTCCCATTGAAATCAATGGTACGCCGCGCTAATACCATCCGCAAACCGTGGCTATAGTCGCGGTTTACGTGCGTTATTAACCGTTTTTCGGCCGATAGCGGGGGTTAAATCTGCAACGCTATCTGCGGAATATCTCGGTAACTAAGACGTTATAGTGTCTCTAAATATCGTGACGCTATAACGCCACCCCACCTTCCCGCCCCAGTGTGAAAGGGCCGTAAATTGCCCGAAAAAACCCCCAGTGTGAAAGTTTTCTTAACGTTAAAATGGTACACCTGTCCCCTCCTCACAAGAAGTCTATGTGTCCGCTGTGACCCTCAGGGGATAGTGATATTCATGGTACACCTGTCCCCTCCTCACAAGAAGCCTATGTGTCCGCCGTGAGCCACAGGGGATAGTGATATTCATGGTACACCTGTCTCCTCCTCACAAGAAGCCTATGTGTCCGCCGTGAGCCACAGGGGATAGTGATATTCATGGTAGAGCTGTCCCTTCCTCACAAGAATCCTATGTGTCCGCTGTTATCCTGAGGGGATAGTGATATTCATGGTACACCTGTCCCCTCCTCACAAGAAGCCTATGTGTCCGCCGTGAGCCACAGGGGATAGTGATATTCATGGTAGAGCTGTCCCTTCCTCACAAGAAGCCTATGTGTCCGCTGTTATCCTGAGGGGATAGTGATATTCATTGTACACCTGTCCCCTCCTCACAAGAAGCCTATGTGTCCGCTGTTATCCTGAGGGGATAGTGATATTCATGGTACACCTGTCCAGGGCCGCTGATAGGCCAGTACAACTGGCCCTGTTGTACTGGGCCCGGCCAGCAGGGGGGCCCGGGCAAACTCCACAGAGTACTAATTAATGTATAAAAAAAAAAAAAAACTTCTACAGCCCTGACCAAACATCATTATCTGCCACAAGCAATCCGGCAAACAAACCCCCCCCCCCGTGTTTTTTTTTTTTTTTTTATTTCTGATACCCCTCGATACCTGCAGTGTTCGGTTCGTGCAGGAAGTGACTATTTTTTCTATTTCGGGCGCGGAAGAATGTCTCTTCTCTCCTGCGCCCGCTCCTCGTGCTGGCTCAAGTCCCGGCTAGCATGTCCTTCCCTGGCGCCGCGGAGTGATTCCTCTCCCTCTGCTCTTGGCGCTCTGCTCTTCGCTCGGCTGAGAGAAGAAGCACTGAAACAGACGAGCGCCGGAAGAAAAAAAAAGCAGCATCTTTGACTGTGAGTGTGACACAGACTGACACTCCAGTGAGGCCAGGCAACAGCACTGCAGGATCAGGGAGGAAGTGACTCCTGGGGCCCGGCTAACAGGTATGTGCTTGCTTGGGGGGGGGGGGTTGGATTCAAGATCTGTGTATTGAGAGTAGTGCCGAGCTGTTGGAAATTGGTATACTAATCCTCTATGTCAGTTCCTAATTCACAAATGTGAAAAAAATTAAATCCTGGAAAATATTAGTTTGTTCCTATACCACTATGGTATTAGCAGTAAGTGCTGAAACTATGTTGAAGTGCAAAAGTGCATTGTTAGCGCATAAAATCCGTGTATATGTGCATATAAAACAATATCTAAGACAATGATAAAGTGCAAGAAAAGGCACATATACTCCGTGACATAAGGTGTAAGCAATAATAAAATAATGATAAAGTGCAAAGAGTGAAATCCGTGTAGAGAGATGGTACTGAGCAGTACCTGTACTAGCAGCAATGCTGCAGTATGGTAAAGTGCATAAGTCTATCCGTGACTTAGATTACTAAGCAGTATAAGATGTGCAATTGCTGAGTCCATACATGACTGTCCTTAATAAATATATGTGCAAAAAATGCAAAGATGATATTGCAACAGAAGAATCCAAACAGTCTCTTAAGGTGAAGGGTGATGTTAAATTAAGGTGCTGAGTGATGTTTATTGTGACTTCCACGCTGTGCTTCTAATAAAGGATGGCCCCTTACCTCACTGTTGTGAGGTTACAGCATGTGATAAAACCCTCTATCGTTCCTGCTTCCTGCTGTCCGGATGGTACCTTGGAACATGGGGGTGTGTAATGCCTGGTGGGAGTTGATCCTCTAGCCGTGGGGTCTCCAGGATGGTGTGCATAAATGGGGGGGGGGGGGAAGGCGAAGGTAGCCCAATATAGTGTAGTATTTTCGTATAAAAAATGTATTACATTAATATATATATAAAGTACTCACATTTGTTTACTTGTTATGTGCATATAAAATACGAGCGCCGAGCTTGTCCGCGTCACCTCCGGTGGTGACGCGGACAAGCTCGGCGCTCGTATTTTATATGCACATAACAAGTAAACAAATGTGAGTACTTTATATATATATTAATGTAATACATTTTTTATACGAAAATACTACACTATATTGGGCTTCCTTCGCCTTCCCCCCCCCCCCCATTTATGCACACCATCCTGGAGACCCCACGGCTAGAGGATCAACTCCCACCAGGCATTACACACCCCCATGTTCCAAGGTACCATCCGGACAGCAGGAAGCAGGAACGATAGAGGGTTTTATCACATGCTGTAACCTCACAACAGTGAGGTAAGGGGCCATCCTTTATTAGAAGCACAGCGTGGAAGTCACAATAAACATCACTCAGCACCTTAATTTAACATCACCCTTCACCTTAAGAGACTGTTTGGATTCTTCTGTTGCAATATCATCTTTGCATTTTTTGCACATATATTTATTAAGGACAGTCATGTATGGACTCAGCAATTGCACATCTTATACTGCTTAGTAATCTAAGTCACGGATAGACTTATGCACTTTACCATACTGCAGCATTGCTGCTAGTACAGGTACTGCTCAGTACCATCTCTCTACACGGATTTCACTCTTTGCACTTTATCATTATTTTATTATTGCTTACACCTTATGTCACGGAGTATATGTGCCTTTTCTTGCACTTTATCATTGTCTTAGATATTGTTTTATATGCGCATATACACGGATTTTATGCGCTAACAATGCACTTTTGCACTTCAACATAGTTTCAGCACTTACTGCTAATACCATAGTGGTATAGGAACAAACTAATATTTTCCAGGATTTAATTTTTTTCACATTTGTGAATTAGGAACTGACATAGAGGATTAGTATACCAATTTCCAACAGCTCGGCACTACTCTCAATACACATTCTACTCAGGTCACGGTTCTTTCACCTTTCAGTGTCTTGTAGCAGTTGATGTACTTTAATTGTTTATATATAGTAGCGCGTAGATACCTTTTTATACCCTGGATTCAAGATCTACTGCAGCAGCATCTTTACATTATGGCATTGGCGGAATTAGCGTCATGGGTGGCACTGTCTGCAGCACAATATGGCAGTGGCCGCATAGGTGGCACTGTCTGCAGGTAGCACATGCGTTATGGCCCATAACGCATGTGCTGCCTGTAGAGACAGTGCCGCCAATGCCGTAATGTGTTGCAGACAGTGCCACCCATGACGCTAATGCCATAACGCATGTGCTGCATGCAGAGACAGTGCCACCCATGCCGCCAATGCCGTAATGTGCTGCAGAGACAGTTTCAAGGCGGGTCTGGGGTGGGGCCAGGGGTGGGGCTGAAGGAGGGACCAGGGGTGGGACCAGGGTGGAGCCTAAGGGGGCCCCGTCAGGCAGGCTGTACGGGGCCCCATGATTTCTATCAGCGGCCCTGCACCTGTCCCCTCCTCACAAGAAGCCTATGTGTCCGCTGTTACCCTGAGGGGATAGTGATATTCATGGTAGACCTGTCCCCTACTCACAAGAAGCCTATGTGTCCGCTGTTACCCTGAGGGGATACTGATATTCATGGTAGAGCTGTCCCCTCCTCACAAGAAGCCTATGTGTCCGCTGTTACCCTGAGGGGATAGTGATATTCATGGTACACCTGTCCCTTCCTCACAAGAATCCTATATAATAAAAACTTTAGTGCAGAGTGCAGACCTGAGATTCAGAGCGTCCCTTCTCCTCCCCCCTCCTCCTCCTCGTGTGTGTACAGAACGGACTGAGAAGGAGGGGAGGAGCTTTGATACACTGCTCTGCTCATCCAGCTGCTGTCAGGCAGAGAGGAGACTCGTCACTGGCGAAAAAAAAAAAGTTAAAGTAACAGACAGCGCTGCGGCCGTTCTAATGATAAGGTAGGCGGCCTGGGGGGAAATCTCCCCCCTTCCCCCCTTGCCAGCCCACGCCTGGCAGGGTACATACATACAGAATAAGAACAGATACTGAGAATGACACCCAACATACAGGACAAGAGAAGTGGTACTGTGCAGGGTACATACATACAGAATAAGAACAGATACTGAGAATTACACCCAACATACAGGACAAGAGACGTGGTACTGTGCAGGGTACATACATACAGACAGAAAAAGAATGATATGTGCTGATGGGGCAGCACTGATGGGCACTGCTGGAGCTGCACTGATAGTCAGTAACCTGATTATCTGTACAGGTCTCCATACCTCCCAACTTTGGAACTTGGGAATGAGGGACACCTATGGATGGAAAACATATGCTGAGTGCACTGCGACAAAAATGGGTGTGGATAAAATGTGCTTAATATTGAGGTGGCTTAAAGAAGCATGGTTAAACAGAGACTAAATGTGATGGCTGCATTCGTTTTATTTTTCTTTCTTTTTTAGGCTTTCTTCTATTTTCACCTGATGATCCAGCCAGTACATCTGTTGTTTTTCAAAAGAAAAAGCTGTCCTGCAGATGTAGCAGTTAGTGTGTTGAGACAAACAATTTACCACTGACAGGGGTGCTTACAATGATCAGCTTTTATTTAATCTGTGTGCTACACCTTATAAAGTGTTAGTGTATCTAAAACTGCTAGTCCAGCTAACACTCCCCTCCCCCCAGACTGAAAATGCTGCTGTCCAAAGGTGCCTCTTGTGCTCCTTATTCCAGAGTGTAGGCACTCTAATACAGGAGGTGTGTTACTGGCCAAATCACCAGGTGACAACAGAGGGTAAAAAAAGCCTAAAAAAGAAAATGAATGCAGCCACCGCATGACTGGTAACCTGGCTTGCAATAGGCATTTTTTTTTTGGGGGGGGGTTTAATACCGCTTTAAGTCTACATATGGTATATACTGTACACAGTCCTTGTACCCACAAAATACTCCCTAATTTCTGTGCTATGAGTGAGAGGCTCACTGACATAAACCTGCCATGTATACACTCAGATAAAGACAAGGACTGGTGTATATTTAGTTACCCTTCACATCAGAAGTCCGACCTTTCACATCAGGTGTCCTCCTTCACATTAAAGCAAACTCCTTTCACACTGAGTCCCCTCCTTCACATCAGCAGTTCCTCCTTACATCAGGAGTCCCTTCTTCAAATTATTAGTCCCCCTTTCATATCGGGAGTTCCTCCGTTCACATGAGGAGTGTCTTCCTTCACAACAGAATCCCCCAAATGGTAGAGTTCCCCTTTTACATCAGCAATCCCCCTTTTATATCAGGACTCCCCCTTTTATATCAGGAATCCCCTCTTGCATTAAGAGACACACTTTAAATCAGGTGTTCCCCTTTCACATCAGAGTCCCCCTTTACAGTAGCAGTTCTGCCTTCACATCAGCAGTGGCCCTTTAGATTAGGAGCCCCCTATGCTTAGCATCAGGATTCCCCTTTCACATACTTAGCATATGAGGTCCTCTTTTCACATTAGAATCCTATCTTTTCATGGGAGGGGTTTGCTGGGGATATGAATAAAATAGATAAGGACTGGGACAGGGATCCTAAGTTTAGGATGTAGGGAGCTAAAGGGGAGATACTGCAGGCTGGATTACAATGTTACAGTAAGTGGAGGGATGTTGGGCTGTGGATGGGGAAATATCTAGGCAATGCAGGGAAAAGGGGGATGCTGGTGACTGAAGCAGAGTGCCTGTGAGAACGGAGGTCTGCTGTGTCAGGACAGGAATGATTTATGACTGAGAAGGGGAGATCTGTATTGGGATTGGAGATAAACAGAGCTGTGGGACAAAAGTCACTGATTGCAGAGAAAGGAATATCTGAGCTGGAGAATTCGTTGTGGGGAAGGAAAGCAGAGAACAGATGTGACTGAACCAGGATGTCAGGGAGGAGAGAGAGTGCAGACCAAAGGAGAATAGACGGGTACAACCCCCCCCCATCTAAAAAATAATCATCTTGTCCTCTAGACATGTCAGAGCCTAGACCTAGGGGGAAGCCGGTGTAGCATGCAGATCACTACCCCGTGTAAGTTGCTACCCCCGGAAGCTACTGCGCATGTGCCGCTTTGAGACATGAGAAGCAGCCTATGTGTCCGCTGTTACCCTGAGGGGATAGTGATATTCATGGTACACCTGTCCCCTCCTCACAAGAATCCTATGTGTCCGCTGTTACCCTGAGGGGATAGTGATATTCATGGTACACCTGTCCCCTCCTCACAAGAAGCCTATGTGTCCGCTCTTATCCTGAGGGGATAGTGATATTCATGGTACACCTGTCCCCTCCGCACAAGAAGCCTATGTGTCCACTGTTATCCTGAGGGGATAGTGATATTCATGGTATATATGTGATACAGTGTGGCCCCTGTGCCAAACCAATCCAGCCTGTGTGTATGTGATACAGTGTGGCCCCTGTGGCAAACATCCAGCCTGTGTGTGTGATAGAGTGTGGCCCCTGTGGCAAACAAATCCAGCCTGTGTGTGATAAAGTGTGGCCCCTGTGCCTTCCTCACAACTAACCTGTGTGTCCGCCTTGAACCCTCGCCATGTCCCGCGGGCAGCTGTTGCCATCTAGATGGAGTTCATGTCTTCCAGTGAGGGGTTAATCCGAGTGAGCCGTAGACATCGAGAGCAGCTCTGCACTCTGCTTCTCATGTCTCAAAGCGGCACATGCGCAGTAGCTTCCGGGGGTAGCAACTTACACGGGGTAGTGATCTGCATGCTACACCGGCTTCCCCCTAGGTCTAGGCTCTGACATGTCTAGAGGACAAGATGATTATTTTTTAGATGGGGGGGGTTGTACCCATCTATTCTCCTTTGGTCTGCACTCTCTCTCCTCCCTGACATCCTGGTTCAGTCACATCTGTTCTCTGCTTTCCTTCCCCACAACGAATTCTCCAGCTCAGATATTCCTTTCTCTGCAATCAGTGACTTTTGTCCCACAGCTCTGTTTATCTCCAATCCCAATACCGTTCTCCCCTTCTCAGTCATAAATCATTCCTGTCCTGACACAGCAGACCTCCGTTCTCACAGGCACTCTGCTTCAGTCACCAGCATCCCCCTTTTCCCTGCATTGCCTAGATATTTCCCCATCCACAGCCCAACATCCCTCCACTTACTGTAACATTGTAATCCAGCCTGCAGTATCTCCCCTTTAGCTCCCTACATCCTAAACTTAGGATCCCTGTCCCAGTCCTTATCTATTTTATTCATATCCCCAGCAAACCCCTCCCATGAAAAGATAGGATTCTAATGTGAAAAGAGGACCTCATATGCTAAGTATGTGAAAGGGGAATCCTGATGCTAAGTATAGGGGGCTCCTAATCTAAAGGGCCACTGCTGATGTGAAGGCAGAACTGCTACTGTAAAGGGGGACTCTGATGTGAAAGGGAAACACCTGATTTAAAGTGTGTCTCTTAATGCAAGAGGGGATTCCTGATATAAAAGGGGGAGTCCTGATATAAAAGGGGGATTGCTGATATAAAAGGGGGATTCCTGATGTAAAAGGGGAACTCTACCATTTGGGGAATTCTGTTGTGAAGGAAGACACTCCTCATGTGAACGGAGGAACTCCTGATATGAAAGGGGGACTAATAATTTGAAAAAGGGACTCCTGATGTAAGGAGGAACTGCTGATGTGAAGGAGGGGACTCAGTGTGAAAGGAGTTTGCTTTAATGTGAAGGAGGACACCTGATGTGAAAGGTCGGACTTCTGATGTGAAGGGTAACTAAATATACACCAGTCCTTGTCTCTATCTGAGTGTATACATGGCAGGTTTATGTCAGTGAGCCTCTCACTCATAGCACAGAAATTAGGGAGTATTTTGTGGGTACAAGGACTGTGTACAGTATATACCATATGTAGACTTAAAGCGGTATTAAACCCCCCCCCCCCAAAAAAAATGCCTATTGCAAGCCAGGTTACCAGTCATGCGGTGGCTGCATTCATTTTCTTTTTTAGGCTTTTTTAACCCTCTGTTGTCACCTGGTGATATGGCCAGTAACACACCTCCTGTATTAGAGTGCCTACACTCTGGAATAAGGAGCACAAGAGGCACCTTTGGACAGCAGCATTTTCAGTCTGGGGGGAGGGGAGTGTTAGCTGGACTAGCAGTTTTAGATACACTAACACTTTATAAGGTGTAGCACACAGATTAAATAAAAGCTGATCATTGTAAGCACCCCTGTCAGTGGTAAATTGTTTGTCTCAACACACTAACTGCTACATCTGCAGGACAGCTTTTTCTTTTGAAAAACAACAGATGTACTGGCTGGATCATCAGGTGAAAATAGAAGAAAGCCTAAAAAAGAAAGAAAAATAAAACGAATGCAGCCATCACATTTAGTCTCTGTTTAACCATGCTTCTTTAAGCCACCTCAATATTAAGCACATTTTATCCACACCCATTTTTGTCGCAGTGCACTCAGCATATGTTTTCCATCCATAGGTGTCCCTCATTCCCAAGTTCCAAAGTTGGGAGGTATGGAGACCTGTACAGATAATCAGGTTACTGACTATCAGTGCAGCTCCAGCAGTGCCCATCAGTGCTGCCCCATCAGCACATATCATTCTTTTTCTGTCTGTATGTATGTACCCTGCACAGTACCACGTCTCTTGTCCTGTATGTTGGGTGTAATTCTCAGTATCTGTTCTTATTCTGTATGTATGTACCCTGCACAGTACCACTTCTCTTGTCCTGTATGTTGGGTGTCATTCTCAGTATCTGTTCTTATTCTGTATGTATGTACCCTGCACAGTACTACTTCTCTTGTCCTGTATGTTGGGTGTAATTCTCAGTATCTGTTCTTATTCTGTATGTATGTACCCTGCCAGGCGCGGGCTGGCAAGGGGGGAAGGGGGGAGATTTCCCCCAGGCCGCCTACCTTATCATTAGAACGGCCGCAGCGCTGTCTGTTACTTTAACTTTTTTTTTTTTTCGCCAGTGACGAGTCTCCTCTCTGCCTGACAGCAGCTGGATGAGCAGAGCAGTGTATCAAAGCTCCTCCCCTCCTTCTCAGTCCGTTCTGTACACACACGAGGAGGAGGAGGGGGGAGGAGAAGGGACGCTCTGAATCTCAGGTCTGCACTCTGCACTAAAGTTTTTATTATATAGGATTCTTGTGAGGAAGGGACAGGTGTACCATGAATATCACTATCCCCTCAGGATAACAGTGGACACATAGGCTTCTTGTGAGGTGGGGACAGCTCTACCATGAATATCAGTATCCCCTCAGGGTAACAGCGGACACATAGGCTTCTTGTGAGTAGGGGACAGGTCTACCATGAATATCACTATCCCCTCAGGGTAACAGCGGACACATAGGCTTCTTGTGAGGAGGGGACAGGTGCAGGGCCGCTGATAGAAATCATGGGGCCCCGTACAGCCTGCCTGACGGGGCCCCCTTAAGCTCCACCCTGGTCCCGCCCCCTGGTCCCTCCTTCAGCCCCACCCCTGGCCCCACCCCAGACCCGCCTTGAAACTGTCTCTGCAGCACATTACGGCATTTGCGGCATGGGTGGCACTGTCTCTGCATGCAGCACATGCGTTATGGCATTAGCGTCATGGGTGGCACTGTCTGCAACACATTACGGCATTGGCGGCACTGTCTCTACAGGCAACACATGCGTTATGGGCCATAACGCATGTGCTACCTGCAGACAGTGCCACCTATGCGGCCACTGCCATATTGTGCTGCAGACAGTGCCACCCATGACGCTAATTCCGCCAATGCCATAATGTAAAGATGCTGCTGCAGTAGAACTTGAATCCAGGGTATAAAAAGGTATCTACGCGCTACTATATATAAACAATTAAAGTACATCAACTGCTACAAGACACTGAAAGGTGAAAGAACCGTGACCTGAGTAGAATGTGTATTGAGAGTAGTGCCGAGCTGTTGGAAATTGGTATACTAATCCTCTATGTCAGTTTCTAATTCACAAATGTGAAAAAAATTAAATCCTGGAAAATATTAGTTTGTTCCTATACCACTATGGTATTAGCAGTAAGTGCTGAAACTATGTTGAAGTGCAAAAGTGCATTGTTAGCGCATAAAATCCGTGTATATGCGCATATAAAACAATATCTAAGACAATGCTGAGTCCATACAATTTTTTTTAAAAATGTATTACATTAATATATATATAAAGTACTCACATTTGTTTACTTTGTTTACTTGTTATGTGTATATAAAATACGAGCGCAGAGCTCGTCCGCGTCACCTCTGGTGGTGACGCGGACAAGCTCGGCGCTCGTATTTTATATGCACATACCAAGTAAACAAATGTGAGTACTTTATATATATATTAATGTAATACATTTTTTATACGAAAATACTACACTATATTGGGCTTCCTTCGCCTTCCTCCCCCCCCCCCCCATTTATGCACACCATCCTAGAGACCCCACGGCTAGAGGATCAACTCCCACCAGGCATTACACACCCCCATGTTCCAAGGTACCATCCGGACAGCAGGAAGCAGGAACGATAGAGGGTTTTATCACATGCTGTAACCTCACAGCAGTGAGGTAAGGGGCCATCCTTTATTAGAAGCACAGCGTGGAAGTCACAATAAACATCACTCAGCACCTTAATTTAACATCACCCTTCACCTTAAGAGACTGTTTGGATTCTTCTGTTGCAATATCATCTTTGCATTTTTTGCACATATATTTATTAAAGCGGAGGTTCACCCACATTTTAAACATTGCTGTCACCAGTCCCTCTTAACATGAATAAAAACAAATGCCTAACCTTTTATTTTTTTTGTTGTGTCGTTTTCATTAATCTTCTTTATTCATTCATACTTCCGGGATTTCCTCCCGCGGGAGTAGGCGTGTCCTTTGCTGTGTATGCCGGGAATTGTGCTGCACTGTCTCCTGGGAGCAAAGTGTCCTGCTTCCCAGGAGTAATAGAGTAACGCCTTCCTTGCAAACAAACATCACGATAATTCAATCGTCACGTGACTCCTCTACCCGGTCACGTGACGAGGGCGGATCTAATTCCGCCATTTTAAATAATGGCACGTAGGTGTATTGGCATCACAACGGGGCGTGTTCTTTTACTGTTGACGCCTGTTGTGATGGCAACCAGGAAGTGTTGACGGCGCTGCTCGCCGTCAACACTGCGCGTGCGCGAGATACAGCGATGAATGCCGGGAGAAACGCATTCATCGCTACCCGGAAGAATGTGCTTGTGGGCTTCAAGATGCCCACAAGCAAAATGGCAAATACAGGAAGGATTTTTATAAAGAATAATTTATAACGAAAACGGACGGGGGAAGTTTATGAGCGCCGGACAAGTGAGTACTAAAAATACATAATGCGTAGCATAGAATGGACTGAAAAAAAAAAAATGTCCAGACCGCGGAACTTCCGCTTTAAGGACAGTCATGTATGGACTCAGCAATTGCACATCTTATACTGCTTAGTAATCTAAGTCACGGATAGACTTATGCACTTTACCATACTGCAGCATTGCTGCTAGTACAGGTACTGCTCAGTACCATCTCTCTACACGGATTTCACTCTTTGCACTTTATCATTATTTTATTATTGCTTACACCTTATGACACGGAGTATATGTGCCTTTTCTTGCACTTTATCATTGTCTTAGATATTGTTTTATATGCACATATACACAGATTTTATGCGCTAACAATGCACTTTTGCACTTCAACATAGTTTCAGCACTTACTGCTAATACCATAGTGGTATAGGAACAAACTAATATTTTCCAGGATTTAATTTTTTTCACATTTGTGAATTAGGAACTGACATAGAGGATTAATATACCAATTTCCAACAGCTCGGCACTACTCTCAATACACAGATCTTGAATCCAACCCCCCCCCCCCAAGCAAGCACATACCTGTTAGCCGGGCCCCAGGAGTCACTTCCTCCCTGATCCTGCAGTGCTGTTGCCTGGCCTCACTGGAGTGTCAGTCTGTGTCACACTCACAGTCAAAGATGCTGCTTTTTTTTTTCTTCTGCTAAAGCCGGCGCTCGTCTGTTTCACTGCTTCTTCTCTCAGCCGAGCGAAGAGCAGAGCGCCAAGAGCAGAGGGAGAGGAATCACTCCGCGGCGCCAGGGAAGGACATGCTAGCCGGGACTTGAGCCAGCACGAGGAGCGGGCGCAGGAGAGAAGAGACATTCTTCCGCGCCCGAAATAGAAAAAATAGTCCCTTCCTGCACGAACCGAACACTGCAGGTATCGAGGGGTATCAGAAATAAAAAAAAATAAAAAACACGGGGGGGGGGGGGTTTGTTTGCCGGATTGCTTGTGGCAGATAATGATGTTTGGTCAGGGCTGTAGAAGTTTTTTTTTTTTTTTATACATTAATTAGTACTCTGTGGAGTTTGCCCGGGCCCCCCTGCTGGCCGGGCCCAGTACAACAGGGCCAGTTGTACTGGCCTATCAGCGGCCCTGGACAGGTGTACCATGAATATCACTATCCCCTCAGGATAACAGCGGACACATAGGCTTCTTGTGAGGAAGGGACAGCTCTACCATGAATATCACTATCCCCTGTGGCTCACGGCGGACACATAGGCTTCTTGTGAGGAGGGGACAGGTGTACCATGAATATCACTATCCCCTCAGGATAACAGCGGACACATAGGATTCTTGTGAGGAAGGGACAGCTCTACCATGAATATCACTATCCCCTGTGGCTCACGGCGGACACATAGGCTTCTTGTGAGGAGGAGACAGGTGTACCATGAATATCACTATCCCCTGTGGCTCACGGCGGACACATAGGCTTCTTGTGAGGAGGGGACAGGTGTACCATGAATATCACTATCCCCTGAGGGTCACAGCGGACACATAGACTTCTTGTGAGGAGGGGACAGGTGTACCATTTTAACGTTAAGAAAACTTTCACACTGGGGGTTTTTTTCGGGCACTTTACGGCCCTTTCACACTGGGGCGGGAAGGTGGGGTGGCGTTATAGCATCACGATATTTAGAGACACTATAACGTCTTAGTTACCGAGATATTCCACAGATAGCGTTGCAGATTTAACCCCCGCTATCGGCCGAAAAACGGTTAATAACGCACGTAAACCGCGACTATAGCCACGGTTTGCGGATGGTATTAGCGCGGCGTACCATTGATTTCAATGGGAAGGAGCAGTATACACAATGCTCATTCACCGCTCCAAAGATGCTGATTGCAGGAGATTATTTTTTTTCTCCAGCAAGCGCAACGACTCAGTGTGAAAGCCCTCGGGCTTTCAGATTGAGAATGCTGTGACAGGATTATTTCAGGCGTTATTTAAGCGCTATTTTTAAAACTAAAACACATGAAATACGCCTCCAGTGTGAAAGGGGCCTTAGTGTGAAAGAACTCTGGCTTTCACATTGGGATTGCAGATGCAGCTTCTTTCAGACGGTTTACAGTCTCTTTTTTGAACTCTAAAGCGCATGAAAAACACCACAGGGTGAAAGGGGTCTAAAAGTCTCCTGCTTGTACATCTGGGTTTAAGCTTTCTTGTCTTTCATTTTCAGGTAAAATTAACAGCCAGTTTCCACTTTGGGCACAAATCATTCCCTAAAATGATATCTAAAACTTGCGCTGTGTTCAATCGCAATGCAGGTCTGGAAGTACCACACCACAAACACTGAAGATCAGCGGCGATGTACAGGCACAATGCCAGGAGTGGCAATGACTGCAGCAGGTAGGCGGAAAAAGGTAAATGTGAAATTCATGTCATCTATACATTTAGCCCTGGTTTAGACTACCAAGATTTATTGTTGACTTTAGAATTATGGGTGACACAGAATGTCAAGTCAGGAGAAAAACGTGATTTCATGGATGCCATATTTATTGAAGTGACTTAAGTAGCTGCAGGGCCGCCATCATGAATTTTACCCTTACACAGCTTCAGGCATGGGCACCCTGCATCATAGGAGAACGGGGGGGGGGGGGTTCTGCAGCTGGAAATTGAGAAGGGGGGGGGTTGCCACGAATTGAGTAGCTAAACCGCCTGAAGCCTGAAAAATGTGTCAGTGTGAAAGTGGCCTTAGGCCCCTTTCACACAGAGGATCCGTTCAGGTCCGCCTGTCAGTTTTTTAGGCGGACCTGCACGGACGCTCCATGTAGCCCTATGGAGGCACGGATGTCAGCGGAGACATGTCCGCTGACATCCGCTCTGCTCCGCCAAAGTGTGACGGAGGAAAACCCCTATTTTTCCTTCCGTCGGCAGAGCGGATCGGATGACAACGGACTCTACGGTCCATCATCATCCGATCCCCCATAGGGGAGAGCGGCGCTCTGACAGGGCGGTCCCTGCACAGTGTGCGGGGACCGCCCAGTCATCCGCCGGCTCAGCGGGGATCAACGGAGCGATCCCCGCTGAGCAAGCGGAGATTCACGGGGCGGATCATGACTGATCCGCCCCGTGTGAAAGAGCCCTTACACAGCTTTGACACTGAGGCGATTTGAAGGCGTTACAGTGTTACAAATAGCACCTGCAAAGCTCCCTGAAAAAGCGTCTACATTGACTCCAGTGTCAAAGCCCGATGACTTTCAAACTGGAGTGGTTCGCTTGCAGAACTTTTCAAAAAAATCCTGGCAGCAGCTTTTTTGGAGAGCATTATGAGCGGTCAACTAACCGCTCCTAAAGCGCCACTGCCCATTGAAATCAATGGACGGCGACGCCTAACTGCCGGCAAAGCGACGCTCTATCAGCACTTTGTGGTTGGTTTTAACGTTTTTTTGTTCTATAGGGGGGGTTAAAAGCGCCCAGCTATTGACCAAATAGCGCCGCAAAAACAACTGTAAAGCGTCGCTAAAAATAGCGTTTTTTTTTTGTGCCGACGCCCGTGTTGGCTCAGTGTGATAGGGCTCTAAATGTATTAATTATTTGAAATAACAAACATGTCTTACGTGCCTGATCTGTGCAGTGATTTTGCACAAAGCAGCCTCGATCTTCCTTTTCTCGGTTCGATCGCCAGCGCTCCTGGCACCTCCCTCCTGCATAGTGCCCCCACAGCTATAGTCTTGCAAGGGGGGATCCCGAGCCAAGTCGCTTGTCTGTGTGTCGATTCGGACATGAAGCCACGACTCAGATTTTGATTGACAGCAGCATGAGCCAATGGCGACTGCTGTGTGTCTCATCAAATCAGGCTTTGTAAGCTGCAGTTGTTATTTTCATGAAAATGTGGAGTAAAGGAGTGGTTTAGGTGAAAAGTAATTGCCACATACCTGTGAGTTTTGACTTATGATAGCACTAATGCAAATCAAACCGTAATATAGCATCTGTCAATATGGTGATTGGAATGGAACACTGCGTTATGTATATTGCTTATTATAAATTAATAACTATGTATTTTTCAGAACAGATCTAAAAAAAAATGCGGCTTAAGAAGAGGAGCAAAAACAGGAGGAAGAGCAGATGGACCCTATTAACGTGTAAAAACAATAAGATTAAAGATAATCTAATCCCATAACATGTTCTGTGACACTGTTTGTGGCAGAGGAGGCTGCAGGAGCAACAGTGGCGTAACGTGTGTTGTCAGTGCCCAGGTGTAAGGCAACAAATTTTCTCCCCCTAACCTATGGACTTTTCTCACTCCCTGAGTACCTTACTACAATAGTACTGACCAGACTGATTGCTATACAGAACACTACACTAACCTACATGACAACTACACTAACCTCTACACAGACCTACATAATTGATAGACTAACCGTTACACTTACCTATCTGACCACTGCACTTAACTACCCGATTACTACACTGACCACGACACTGCACACACACTGGCACCAACTTCCTGATGCCTACACTGACCTACCTAAACAATAAACAGAGCAACCTGCCTGACACAGACCCAAATGACTCCTACTTCCTGCATTACTCACACCCTCCACCACTACACACATCTCGGTGAAGATCCATCCTCCCCCCTTACCTATCCTCTTTCATCACAGGGTGTGCAGAATTGCTTCGGAGTCCCCGCCACCGACATCTACCTGCTCCATGGTGTCCCTGCTGGGGCCAGACCAGTGCCATCCACACCCGCTCCAGGGTGTCCCCGCCGGGCGTTAGGGCAGTTAACAGACACTGCACCTCCATGCTCCCATCTCCTCCAAGCCCCGCACCAGAGGGACAGTCAAAGGAAAAGACAGCGGCCACAGCGGCTCATGAAATGTATCCCCCCTAAATGTTGCGCCCGGGGCTAGGGCATCCTATGCACGACCCACAGCATTGGACCAAAGTACTCTAGAAGATCTTCAAAGTGAATGGGCCTTGTCAAACTACACACTGCCTAAATTAATATGGGTTCAGCAGCTGATGTCCTATAAAAATGCAGTTGCATCTTCCTGAGCACACTGAATGTAATACATTTCTCTTAGGCGTGTTTAAAAATAATGTGGCATGTGAATAAATTGGCCATGAGAATTGAACTTGTGCAGACTGTGCAATCATTCATAGACCAGGCGTGACAGCCTTAGGCTCCATGTACACAGAAGCTGATAAACTGTATTTTATTGGTGTTTTTTTTAAAAGACCGTTAACTACACTCTATGTTAGCCTATGTGTTCATGTACACAACGTTTTTTAGCGTTAATGAGCAGTGGAGTTATTGGGCTTTTTTGTGAACGCAAGAAATTTAAGTTTTTTTGGCTGTAAAAAATGCTGGTCGTGAGCGTCTTTTGATACATTATTAGCGTTTTCCAGTTTCTATTTTTTTTAAACAAAAAAATGCTGATAAAAGCTAGCTTTTTCTGCTGCTTTCAAAACAACCGTTTTTGAAGTACTGTTTACATGGAGCCTTAGTTGTGACAAGACTGCTAAGCACCATCCAGGGGTCTTAGGCTCCATGTACACAGAAGCTTAAAAACGGTTGTTTTAAAAACAGCAGAAAAAGATAGCTTTCATCAGCATTTTTTTTAATAGCGTTTTTCAGTGTATGTTTTCATTTTTTTTTTTTTTTACTATGGAACAAAAAACGCTAAAGACCAGCGTTTTGGAGAATTTGAGCGATTTGCGTTTTTTCTGTCGAAAAATGGCACTTTGAACGAAAATTTATTGCATTCAGAAAAAAGCACACTAACTCCACTGCTCATTAAAGCTAAAAAAACTTTGTGTACATGAACACATAGGCCAACATAGCAGTGCAGTTAATGTGCTTTTTAAAAAAACGTCAAACTACAGTTTATCAGCTTATGTGTACATGGAGCCTTATACAAAGACCTAAAAAGGTAAAATAAAGCATGGCAGATTAAAATAAATTGTGTCACACTCTGTATTGCTCTAAAAAAAAAAAAACCTTTTTTACAACATCAAAGTCACCTTTAAATTGCATTCACAGCAGTAGTAACCAAGCTGAAATGTTGAGTTAACATAAGGTGCACTTTTGTCGACTAAAAATGTGGTTTTAACAACATTGTCAAAGTGTGTAACATTTCCCTGGGAGAGGGAGTGACTGTAGGCCACAACAGTTGAGGGGTGGGGGATTGTCAGTGGTTAGAGGGCCAATACTTTTGGGGATGGGGTGGTCTGTCAGTGAGGGTTTTTGGTCATTAGTTGGTGGGTGGTCCTCTCTGTGGAAGGGGTGCAGGGGTAGTTAGTTGAGGGGTGGGTGTCTATCAGTGAGGGGCAGGGGGCAATAGTTTGGCATGGGGGATGTCAGTTTGGGTTCTTTCTGTAGGGGTGAGGGATATTATGATGTACACAATTTCACAGGCTGCATGATAAAAATAACAGGAGAATTGGAGGGGGATTCAGAATTGCATGACCTGTATTTTAACCAAAGGGGGTGCAGACCGACACCCCCCCCCCCACTTAAAAAATTGAACCTTAGACCACAAAAATTATTTTTTGTCTTTGGGGGGTCCTATAATATTTTTGCTATTTTTTTTTACCCTGGGCCCTTTGTTTTGGCTGTTGTGGGGTCCTAAAGTTCGGCAACTATGGCCAATCATGTTACTGTCAGCGTGGTCACAGTAGCGAACATTTCCGTGGCCCATGAGCCCAAATGTTTTACAGAGGTAGGGGAGGTCTACATCTACCACCCAAAGATATCTGTGGTTGCTAGCCTGAAATTTACAGATTTACTATTTCTGTGGCCCTTGAAGAACTTGTGGGCCTCTGGCAGCAACAAATAATAAAATGCTGTGTCCCACCAGAATACATGGACCATGGGGGGGAGGGGGCATACTCTATCCCCTGCCTGGTCCCAAATTTAATTTTGCGTAGGCCACAAAAAAAATGTGTAGACACTATAGAGTTCCTGTAGTATTTCTGTGCCTCTAGTCCAGAAATTTCTGCCACCTTGTAATAGTGATATTACATTCGATGCGGTCAATGTACAGAACTTTAAGAGACCACAGCTCTGGCCCCCCACAGCTCGGGGCCCCGGACATGTATGTGGCCCCTCAAAGTTCACTACCACAACTGTGCCATAGATTAACATAGCGGGTAAAGGTAGCCTACATTTAGGACACCATGCTAGGGAAAACACACGGAACCAAACTTTGCAGATATATAATATAGGATCACCAGGGGCCACACACATTTTCAGGGACAATGCTCAACTGTAATTGTACTAGAATGTTGATGGGAATTGGATAAACACTGCAGGACACATGAACTGTAGAGCCCTGCTCTTCCGTTTACAGTTGGTTAACGAAGAGCACAGAGATTCATGCGGAACCAAGCACTAACCTGTCCACCTTACCCACCGAAGTCCACATACTTCCAATGGTACTGTGAAAAATCAGGATAGTGACACCTAAATGTTGGGGTTGTAAAGGAAGAGCTCTCCTACCTCTGTGCTAAATTTTGGCAACCAGACTCATTATAGGCACATGCTGTGGCCCTGATACTGTGAGCAGTACAAGATTACCATAACAAACAAAAGTGAGGGTCTTGTGGTACCTGAACAACAGGAGTTAGAGGCACCAAACTTGGCACAGAGATACTAGAGTACCCCCAGGAAACAAAGTTTTTTTTTTTTTTTAGTTTGACAGGGACTGACATAGGGGTCGACGTTGGAGAAATTGTGGTGAACAGGTATGGCATAGCCCCACTATGCAGGTACCATTACATACGTAAGACTATGGAGATTAATATGGTAGAAGGTGAAATATGGTGGAACTCCCTATTGCCTGGTACCGTCCCTTGGAGCCACATACTCTCAATGTTCAAGGTCCAAAATAGACCATGAAATTTTGACCTGCCTAGTGACCTAAAAATTTACAAGGTGGTAGAGAATGACCTACCCTACTTATGTGACAAATTTGAGCCACCTGACATGTTCAAGGCCAAACCTCTGGTACTCCAACTGTGCCTGCTTCTAACTAGACATAACATGGCAAACTGACTGAAGGTCAGTATCCTGTAATACACAAACCAACATGAGTTGAAGGCACCGAACTTGTCACAGGGATAGATACTAGAGGACCCCGATTTATTCTGGGCCTGAGCTGGAGCCCCACACAAAAAAGTTTGGTCGTGTTACTGCACCAATGATAACGTGACAGGCCAAAGTCTAGGGCCTTGTACTAACTGAACCACTGTTCACAGTAATGTATAGAAGACCCAAGGGGCCCCACACATTTCTGTAGGGTGATGCTTGATTTGTCACAGGCATCATTATGGTTTTCGACATGAATTTTTACACACTCTGTTACTAATACAGGCTGTGATATTATGTGTACCTCTCATTATAACTAAACCGATGCTAAAAATGCAGGCTGTGAAATCTGTATCCCATTACATGACCAATCGGTTGGCATTTAAAGTAGCACTGTGCTGAATAGCAAACATTACCAGGATCATGAGATAAAAAAATATTTAAATAAAGAGAAAAATTAAGTAAATAAGAAACATTACTACAGTATCAGAAAGAAAAATAACATTGCCATTTTATTGCAAAAAATATATAATTGTCAAATTCTTCAGAACAATCTATTAGATTTAATGAACGGGACATGAAAACAAAAATAAAAGTACATAAATATCCGACACAAACGCTAGCAAGACTCATACTACATGTATATAATAATAGTCCAATGAAGTATTTTATCAAAAGGTGTAACAAAAAAGGTGGGCATCAATAACAAAGAATGGTTATGCCCATGAAAAGGAAGGGTGGGCCAGGTCAGCTTGATCGATAATCCATCTTATGACAGCTGAAACAAAAGGTGGAAAATTTTTAAGTTGAACTGGATAAAGAACTGGTAGTCATGTGTTGGATGTCAAAATTGCAGATCTGCCTGGTGACAGCCAAAACAAATGGGGAACCTGAAAAATAAAAATTAGAGTAAGAAACTGCACAAAATTGATAAATATGTCATAAAATACTTACTCTTGTTTAGCCTCAATGATATAAATGGCACCCCAAACGATAAATGACATTGCAGAACAATAAAACAGAAGGGTGCATTGATGAACGCTAAAGAAGGGTGTGTTCTGTACAACATAATGAAAAGAATATCATCGGAAACACAGAGATGCGCACTTATACATTTTTTAATTTAAATTTAAAGTGAGTGAGGAAACATACTTGCACCAAAACAATAAAAATTATTAATTCCTGGTGGCTGGCTACGCAGTTTATAGATAGGTCACCACTTCCCAGACTGACAACACCCACTAACAAATACAGACACCCCAGACTTAAACCCCTGTTGATACCCAAGACTGGAAGACCTACACCACAGCCAGCCTGACATCCCCCTAAAAAAATAACTGACAGCTCTGACTGACAACCATCCAAAAGAAACACCAGAGTGAGACCCTAACACTAATACACGTCGCCCACAAGTAATGACAACACAGAATGACCCATACAGACCATGAAATTCTGTATCCCATCTATATCCACTCATAATGCAGTCTGATAAAATAGGACCACTACAACTACACACGCCATGACATCCTCCAGGCTGACCCTCCCCCCCGGACTACTGTTCCGTTACTCCACAACTACCGCTCCACCACTCCCCACAGACACCACCCCAGCCAACTATTGCCACACTCCCACTACCAGCCCCCTAACGCTCCGCCATTAACCCCCCCACACAAATCCTGACCCCACCAACTACTGCCCCACTCCCACAAAAAAACATCCACCACACCAGTAATGGCCACTGACAGACCACCCATCAAATCTAACACGCCAACCAACTAACACACGCCCCACTGACCACCAATAGAATCCTAAACCCAAGTGAAATCCCCAGAGATAAGCACTAAACAATCATCATTCAAGTGATTAATTGATCCTGCGTGCAGATTGGTATACCATGAAAGATGGTGCGAATAGCAAATAAAGTGAAAGTTCTATATGCACACAGGAGGACAGTAACGGGGCACACATGCTGATAGGAGCGTGAGGGGATACAATCTTTCATGGGATACAGATCTGCACACAGGATTGTAGCATGAAGATCGGTATCCTCTAACCCACTTTGTCCTGTAAAGCACGATCCTGTGGGCACGCTCTGTCATGTAAGGGGTTATTTCTAGTACCTTGTGTGTAGCCGATAGATCGGCGTGTGAGGGGTTAATACGAGTCAGCTGTAGACTTCGAGAGCTGCTCTGCGGTCGGTTTATTTTCTCAAACCGGCGCATGAGCAGTAGTGTCGGGGGGGGGGGGGGGTAGCGTCTTAGACGGGGTAGTGATATGCATGCTACAAAAATAATAAGTGAGCGTCCCCACAAAAAAACATTAACAAGGCCTTCAGGTCTGGTATAGATATTAAGGGGAAACACCCGTAATTAAAAAAAAAAAAAAGGCGTGGGGTTCCCCCCCCCAAAATAACATAAGAGCCTTATCCGAGCACGCAACCTGGCATGCCGCAGGAAAAGAGGGGGGGGGGGATGCGAGACCAACCCACCCCTCCTGAACCGTACCAGGCCACATGCCATAAACATGGGGATGATGTTTTGGGGGTCTGTGCCCCACAAAGCACCCTGTCCCCATGTTGCTGGGGAGGAGCGCCTCATCCTCACAAACCTTGCCAGGTAGTTGTTGGGGTCTGCGGGCGGGGGGGCTTATCGAAATCTGGAAGTCACCCGCGCCCACGTCATAGGGAAAGCCGGGAACACACACCCTCTGATATTCATGGTAGACCTGTCCCCTCCTCACAAGAAGCCTATGTGTCCGCCGTGAGCCACAGGGGATAGTGATATTCATGGTAGAGCTGTCCCCTCCTCACAAGAATCCTATGTGTCCGCTGTTATCCTGAGGGGATAGTGATATTCATGGTACACCTGTCCCCTCCGCACAAGAAGCCTATGTGTCCGCTGTTATCCTGAGGGGATAGTGATATTCATGGTACACCTGTCCCCTCCTCACAAGAATCCTATGTGTCCGCTGTTACCCTGAGGGGATAGTGATATTCATTGTACACCTGTCCCCTCCTCACAAGAAGCCTATGTGTCCGCTGTTATCCTGAGGGGATAGTGATATTCATGGTACACCTGTCCCCTCCGCACAAGAAGCCTATGTGTCCACTGTTATCCTGAGGGGATAGTGATATTCATGGTATATATGTGATACAGTGTGGCCCCTGTGCCAAACCAATCCAGCCTGTGTGTATGTGATACAGTGTGGCCCCTGTGGCAAACATCCAGCCTGTGTGTGTGATAGAGTGTGGCCCCTGTGGCAAACAAATCCAGCCTGTGTGTGATAAAGTGTGGCCCCTGTGCCTTCCTCACAACTAACCTGTGTGTCCGCCGTGAACCCTCGCCATGTCCCGCGGGCAGCTGTTGCCATCTAGATGGAGTTCATGTCTTCCAGTGAGGGGTTAATCCGAGTGAGCCGTAGACATCGAGAGCAGCTCTGCACTCTGCTTCTCATGTCTCAAAGCGGCACATGCGCAGTAGCTTCCGGGGGTAGCAACTTACACGGGGTAGTGATCTGCATGCTACACCGGTTTTTAACTCTTTCTATGGGCAGCTGGGGAAAGAGATGCCGCTGCTGAAAGGGTAGGATCGTGACTATGGGATACAATACACTACTGGCTGTCAGATCGGCACTTTACAGAGTTTGCTTACCTTTCCATTGCTGGGAGGAGATGGGGGATGGGTAAGCAACCTGTAAAGTTCCGATGTGACAGTGCCAATGCAGGAGGGCTAGTATGTGCTACAGTGACAGTGTGAAGCTGGAGAGGAATGTGAGCACATCCCGCACCTCCTCCAGGATCTCTTCTGCTCTCTCCTTTTGACTTTTCTCGTTCAGCGCTAAGCTTACAGCAGTAGTGATGCCGCTGTCACTACTTCTGTTAGCCTTTGTAGCGGCAGAAACGCTCCTCCCGCCCCCCCAACTCACATGTTACCGTCACCCTCCTGCTTCCCCCTTGTCCCTTCTCTGTGCCCCTCCACTGCTGCCTGGATGATGATCCCTGCAAAAAATATACCCGTTCCACGTACCTGGCTGATGGGCAGCTACAGTCCTTCACAGTCATCGCCAGCTGCAGCTCTGCCTTTTGCTCTCACAAGACAGAGTGAGACAGGCAGGCATCCCCTCCATATCACTCCGCCAGGGACAGACAGGCTGGGGGCCGGAACTTTAAACTGACTGTCGGGAAATGCGGCTCTAGCTGCCTCCGCACCTCCCTTTAAAAAAAAAGAGTTCCCACTCTGCTACTGCCTCCTGGGGTCCCACTGATAGAAGTATGGGGCCCCAGCAAATGTTATTTAATGGTCAGTCAATATAGGAGCTGCTCACAAGCATTTCTCCTGCCTCCTATGTGCTGTACAGAACAAGAGTGAGTGGCAGTGGAGGCAATGCGGGAAACAGCTCAGCTGTGCGGGACATAAGTCAGAATGCGGGGATGTCCCGCAGAATCCGTGCCTGTTGGGAGGTATGGGTCTCCCCTGCGAGGAGATGCCGCTGATCCGTTCTCCTCACCTCACACTCTGTCTATGTGAGGCGAGGAGAGCCGATAAACATCACTTCTGTATTTACATGCGATGAGCTTCATGCCCCTGCCAAGCCCAGGCTTCTCCTTTTTCCTCCATCTGGCACAACTTCCTCCTGGGACTTATAGTACCACCAAGTCTCTCAGTTTAAAGTCTCCAGATGGGGACTACATCCCCCCCCCACAAATCCCTGCAGTTCCCAGCAGCCCTGCGCAGCTCCCTGGGTGGGCGTTCTCTCCCCAGGATATTCTGCCACCAATCCTTGCCCTCCTGCTGTCTGAGTGGTAGGTGGGACCGCCATCCAGCCGCCTGCAGAGTCCTATTTCTCCTCTATCCCAGCAGCTCTGGCAGGGAGAAGTAGAGAGTGTGCAGGGTAAGCTGTGTGTGACGTCCCATCATGCAGGAGGGACAAAGCAGCACCACTGCCCAGGCTGCAGAAGCAGTAATGTATTCATAAAACACTACATGGATTTAACCACTTCAAGACCAGGGCCTTTTTCTGACACTTGTTGCTTACAAGTTCAAATCAGTATTTTTTACTAGAAAATTACATAGAACCCCCAAACATTATATACATTTTTTTAGCAGGGCCCTAGAGAATAAAATGGTGGTCATTGCGATATTTTATGACACACTGTATTTGCGCACCGGTTTTTCAAATGCAATTTTTTTGGGGAAAAATACACTTCAATGAATAAAAAATAAATAAAAATAAAAAACAGTAAAGTTAGCCCAATTTTTTTTCCCGTAAAATGTGAAAGATGTTACACCGAGTAAATAGATACCCAACATGTCAAGGTTTGAAATTGCACAAACTTGTGGAATGGCGCCAAACTTCGGTACTTAAAATTCTCCATAGGCGGCGCTTTAAAAATAATTTTATGGTTACTCATTTAGAGTTCCAGAGGAGGTCTTGTGGTAGAATTATTGCTTTCGCTCTAACAATCGTGGCGATACCTCATGTGTGGTTTTAACACGGTTTACATTTGCGGGCGCGACTTACGTATGCATTTACTTTGGCGCACAGAGGAGTGGGGCGCTTTAAAAAAAATTATTCTCTTATTTTATTTTTTATACTGTCATTTTAAATTATTTTTTGATCACTATTATTGCTTTCACAAGGAATGTAAACATCCCTGTGACAGCAATAGTCACGTGTCAGGTGATATTTTGGAGGGTAGGACTAAATAATTGATGAAAACACCGGGGTTAGTAGTCAAGGATTACAGCTTCTAGCGAATCAAAAACCCGTCCCACCCATTAGGATGGGGTCCCTCAACAACAGAATCAAAATACTCAAAAATGAACCTGATGGTCAAGAAGAGACCACCCAAATAAGCAGCTGTAAAATGAGGACCAACTGCAGCGTTTGAGTATTGTTTTGGGGGGGTCTGGGCAGTGGCGGCCCGTCCATAGGGGACACACGGGCGTCCCCCCTTCCAAGGCAGACAAAAAAATTAAAAGATAAATAAAAAAACAGGCCCTTAAAAAAAAAAAAATTGTGCTGTGCACCGTGTTTGGGCGCCGGACACCGTGCATCAGTGGGAAACGTGACGTCTGTGCAATCCCGTGATTGCAGACGTGCCGCTTCATT
This sequence comes from Rana muscosa, assembly GCA_029206835.1. Taxonomy (NCBI): domain Eukaryota; kingdom Metazoa; phylum Chordata; class Amphibia; order Anura; family Ranidae; genus Rana; species Rana muscosa. Next base: position 1,426,882 of record JARGYO010000080.1, read on the forward strand.
TGCCCGTTATAACTGTGCCCTGCATCGCAATTGATTGCGCCGCATTGCTCCTATTTGTCCACAGTGCCTGCCTGGCCTACCCTGTTGTTTGATAGGGCGGTGCTTTTCCTCTGCATTGCGCAGCGTCACTTCCGGTGTATCTGTGCTAGTGATACACCGGAAGTGACGTCAGTGGAACGCACGGCCCGAGCGGAGCGGCCGCATGGCAAGTCTCTTCCTGTTTCAGCGCTGCTTTTTATCATTTGGAAACAGTCACACAGCACTCATCTGGTTCTAAGGGTGGTTGGAAAGTCTGTGCACTTTCCAAGCATAGTATGGGGGGGTGATGTCATCAGTATGGGGGGGGATGATGGTGTCAGTATGGAAAAGGGGGGATGATGGTGTCAGTATGGAGGGGGGGGATGATGGTGTCAGTATGGAGAAGGGGGGATGATGGTGTCAGTATGGAGAAGGGGGGGATGATGGTGTCAGTATGGAGAAGGGGGGGATGATGGTGTCAGTACGGAGAAGGGGGGGATGATGGTGTCAGTATGGAGAAGGGGGGGATGATGGTGTCAGTATGGAGAAGGGGGGGATGATGGTGTCAGTATGGAGAAGGGGGGGATGATGGTGTCAGTATGGAGAAGGGGGGGATGATGGTGTCAGTATGGAGAAGGGGGGGATGATGGTGTCAGTATGGAGAAGGGGGGGATGATGGTGTCAGTATGGAGAAGGGGGGGATAATGGTGTCAGTATGGAGAAGGGGGGGGATAATGGTGTCAGTATGGAGAAGGGGGGGGATAATGGTGTCAGTATGGAGAAGGGGGGGATAATGGTGTCAGTATGGAGAAGGGGGGGGATAATGGTGTCAGTATGGAGAAGGGGGGGATAATGGTGTCAGTATGGAGAAGGGGGGGGATAATGGTGTCAGTATGGAGAAGGGGGGATGATGGTGTCAGTATGGAGGGGGGGGATGATGGTGTCAGTATGGAGGGGGGGGATGATGGTGTTAGTATGGAGGGGGGGATGATGGTGTCAGTATGGTGAAGGGGGGGATGATGGTGTCAGTATGGAGAAGGGGGGGATGATGGTGTCAGTATGGAGAAGGGGGGATGATGGTGTCAGTATGGAGAAGGGGGGGATGATGGTGTCAGTATGGAGGGGGGGGATGATGGTGTCAGTATGGAGGGGGGGGGGTGATGGTGTCAGTATGGAGGGGGGGGGGGTGATGGTGTCAGTATGGAGGGGGGGTGATGGTGTCAGTATGGACAAGGGGGGATGATGGTGTCAGTATGGAGAAGGGGGGATGATGGTGTCAGTATGGAGAAGGGGGGGATGATGGTGTCAGTATGGAGAAGGGGGGATGATGGTGTCAGTATGGAGAAGGGGGGGATGATGGTGTCAGTATGGAGAAGGGGGGGATGATGGTGTCAGTATGGAGAAGGGGGGGATGATGGTGTCAGTATGGAGGGGGGCTGTGTTAGGAGTAGAGAGGAAAGGTCTGTGGTAAGTTCCCTCCCCCCCCTTTGTACTTACAGACACACTGAATGAGAAGCGTCTTCTTCCTCCCTCCAGTCATGTGACAAGGGGATAGAGGAGAGGAAGAACGGGCAGCCTTCCCTCACTGCACAGCGGCGGCTCTCTATCGCCACCTGCAGGCTGGAGGGAGAAGAAAGCCAAATCCTCTCTCCAGCTCTCTGTCTTCTCCTGTCACTCACTGTACATCGGGGCTGAGCGGAGAGCGCGCGCCCGGGCGGCGGGGGCGGGGGGTCGCGATTCCTCTGATTGGCGGAGGGGTCGGGCGGATGAGTCATACCAAGCGCGCGACGGCCGTTCGGCGCCATTTTGTCCCTCTACCCGGAAGAAGGAGCATCTTATCGCAGCTCTTGTCACAGACCAGTCACAGCGCCCTTCAGTGGATTATTTGGAGACTACACCCCCAGCTTTTCATCGTAGAGATAGTGTCAGCAGTGACCTCACCTTACTAGTGAGATCGGGTCCAGTGCCCGGATGTGGGGGGACAATAGAGAGCTGGACCGGCTTGTGTAATGAGATCTGTCAGTGTTTTCTCTCCTCTCCTCCTTTCTGGTTTTAGGGAAGAGAAATCACTTTTCACACTCAGGATCAGAGCTGTCATTAGAGATCCCAGGGGCCCCCCGAACACCCTCCCTGACAGGGGGCCCCCAAACACCCTCCCTGACAGGGGGCCCCCAAACACCCTCCCTGACAGGGGGCCCCCAAACACCCTCCCTGACAGGGGGCCCCCAAACACCCTCCCTGACAGGGGCCCCCCAAACACCCTCCCTGACAGGGGGCCCCCGAACACCTTCCCAGACAGGGGCCCCCCGAACACCCTCCTTGACAGGGGCCCCTCGAACACCCTCCCTGACAGGGGCCCCTCGAACACCCTCCCTGACAGGGGCCCCTCGAACACCCTCCCTGACAGGGGCCCCTCGAACACCCTCCCTGACAGGGGCCCCTGAACACCTTCCCTGACAGGGGCCCCCAAACACCCTCCCTGACAGGCCCCCCTCCTCCTCCCCCCAGTTATAATCTTTACCCCCAATTCCTATAGAAAAGGGACGGCGGCATAGGGGTGCCCACGGGGTGTGCGGAGGGTGCCTGGGCACACCCTAATCACCCATGCAGGGTTTGTGTAGCCCCATGCCGGCTGTCTCCCGAGATCTGCCTGGGATGCTGTGAAAGTCTTCTTCCCAGCAATGTGTACCCTGCACTGCCTGTGAGACAATATATCACATTGAGCAGATATTGGGGCTTGTAAGATCCGCTCGGTGTCGGGGGTGGGCGGGACCGAGCAGCTAGCAAACGCCAGCCAATGGGATGGTGTATGCCCATCTCTGACATCACCGCCGAATTCTGACAGCTCCTCTCTCTGTGTGCAGCTACCTTACAATACATGACAGTGTCACACTCTGAGCGGATCTTACAAGCCCCAATATCTGCTCAATGTGATTCTCCCCTCTCCTCTGTCAGTGCTTCCAACCAGTGCCACCTGTAAGTGCCAATCAGTGCTAGTCACTGAAAATCAGTGCCACCTATCAGTGCTCATCAGTGCTGCCTTTCATTGCCCATCAATGGTGCCTATCAGGGCCATTAGTGCTGCCAGTGCCACCTATCAGTGCCAATCAGGGCCCATCAGTGCTGCCTATCATTGCAGATCAGTGCTGCCAATCAGTGCCACTAAATGCTGCCAATCATTGCTGTCTTTCAGTGCCACCAAGCAGTGCCAATCAGTGCTGCCAATCAGTGGCCTGCCTATTGGTGGCCATCAGTACTGTCAATCAGTGGTGCCTATCAGTGCTGTCAATCAGTTCCCATCAGTGCACTGAGTGCAGGGATGGGGGGAGATGAACTCAGCAGCCAGGCACATTTCCCATGGGGGGGCCGGCCTGATGGGGCAAAACTGAAATCTGTTGATGTTTATTAATGTCACATACCGATCCTTAGTATATTAGGTAATCACCACACTATTATTTACAATAAACTACTGGAGGTGAAATAAAAAGGTGTCAGTGAAAGGCCTGCCGCTAAGCACTGTTATGTGTTCCCACACAAAGAAAAAAGAAAAAGAAAAGTGCAGCACTAACTTAATAATGGTAGAACCCTCCAATGTATGGAAATCTCAATAAACTTCAATATTACCACAATACCGGTCTCTATGATACGTAACTTCACATATAAAACACACCAAACTGATAAGACATAACAAATAAAACTTAGCAGGGATGGTGGAAACCCCTCCTATAGATATTTACCATACAGATTAACTTCAAGCGCAACAACTTTTTAGTTGGGAGGTTCCCACCATTATAGCATTTTGGAATTTTTATTTCTTAGATTGTTACACTTAATTTTCTATGTTTTAGTTACTATTATAATGTGAATTTTTTGCACTTGAAGTTAATTTTCCACCACCCTTGCTAAGTCCATGTCGTTATGGACCTTGCCTTGTGCACGGGTGGGCAGTCATGTTGGAACAGGAAGGGGCCACCCCCAAAATGTTCCCACAAAGTTGGGAGCATGAAATTGTCCAAAATGTCTTGGTATGCTGACGCCTTAAAGCCTCGTACACACGGCCGGTTTTCTCGTCAAGAAAACTGCTGGGAATCTCGACGAGAAAAATAAAGAACCTGCTCTCTATTTTCTCATCTAGATTCTCGTCGGCCTGTTTCCCGACGAGAAACCCGAGAGTGTGTACGCTTACCTGTCGCCGTGGAAACCCGCGCATGCTCGAAATGACTTTGACGCATGCGCGGTAGCTTCCTAGGCATAGGTAGGGTGTAGCAAGATGGCGGCGGTGGCATCGAATGTGACGAGCGCACGCTCGTCGTAGTCGATGACACTACCCTGTTCTTTCCATTCAAAAGAACGGCGGTTCTTTTGAATCGAGCGTGTGTACACTCGGCCGGGACAAGATTCTTGTCAAGAATCTCGTCAGGAAAAACAACGTGTTTTTTCCTGACAAGATTCTCGGCCGTGTGTACGAGGCTTAAGAGTTCCCTTCACTGAAACTAAGGGGCCAAGCCCAACCCCTGAAAAACAACCCCACACCATAATCCCCCCTCCACCAAAGGATTTGGACCAGTGCACAAAGCAAGGTCCATAAAGACATGGATGAGCGAGTTTGGGGTGGAGGAACTTGACTGGTCTGAACAGAGTCCTGACCTCAACCTGATAGAACACTTTTGGAAAGAATTAGAGCGGAGAATGCGAGCCAGGCCTTCTCATCCAACATCAGTGCCTGACCTCACAAATGCGCTTCTGGAAGAATGGTCAAACATTCCCATAGACACACTCCTAAACCTTGTGGACGGCCTTCCCAGAAGAGTTGAAGCTGTTATAGCTGCAAAGGGTGGGCCAACTCAATATTGAACCCTACAGACTAATGCCCTGTACACACGATCGGATTTCTGATGGAATAAAATCCGATGGAATTTTCCGTCGGAATTCCAATGAAGCTGACTTCCATCAGTCTTGCCTACACACCATCAGACAAAATTACGACCGTCCAAAACGCCGTGACGTACAACACGTATGACGGCACTATAAATGGGAAGTTCTAATCCAACGGCGCCACCCTTTGTCCCCAAAACGGTTTAAAATGGTCCAAAATCTAACCCGCGGCCCTTTTGTCGAAAATGGTCCAAAATCTAACCCCCGGCCACTTTTTGTCCCCAAAACGGTTTAAAATGGTCCAAAATCTAACCCGCGGCCCTTTTGTCGAAAATGGTCCAAAATCTAACCCCCGGCCACTTTGTCCCAAAAATAGTTTAAAATGGTCCAAAATCGAACCCCCGGCCCTTTTGTCCCCAAAATGGTCCGTAATCTAACCCCAGGCCTTTATGTCCCCAAAAGGGTTTAAGATGGTCCAAAATCTAACCCCCAACCCCTTTGCCCCTAAATGGTCCAAAATCTAACCTCCGGCCCTTTTGTTGAAAATGGTCCAAAATCGAACCCCCGGCCCTTTTGTCCCCAAAATGGTTCGAAATCTAACCCCCGGCCTTTTTGTCCCCAAAATGGTTTAAAATGGTTCAAAATATAACCCCCGGCCCCTTTGCCCCGAAATGGTCCAAAATCGAATCTCCGGCCCTTTTCTTGAAAATGGTCCAAAATCTAACCCCCGGCCCTTTTGTCCCCAAAATGGTCTGAAATCTAACCCCCGGCCTTTTTGTCCCCAAAATGGTTTAAAATGGTCCAAAATCTAACCCCCGGCCCCTTTGTCCCGAAATGGTCCAAAATCTAACCTCCGGCCCTTTTGTCCCCAAAATGGTCCAAAATCGTGCGTGGCGTTGGCGGGAACTTCTTGACGCTGGAACCCACATAAGGGCGTTGTGCATGGCTGGTACAGGCACTTGATTTACATTCACTTCAGACTACCATACTGATCACATTGTCTCCACAGGTATTGTTTACACTGCACATATCTCATTTCCCATTTTATATATTTTCACTCCCTTTTGCTCTCACCACACCAATCTCTTCCCCCCATCCCCTTTTAGCACTTCATTATCTCCACTGTCCCTATTTTTTTCACTTTTCTTCATTTTACACCAGTCCTTTTTCATCCTTCATTGATCCTTTATACAACACTCATTTTTCAGTGCCTGACCAGCCTGCACGCGTCCTGTGTGGGGGCCACGTGTCCTGCATTTCCCAGCCACAGTCCCCGGCGCAAGTTGTCCCGGCCCATTGGGGCCTGTTTGGGTCCCACTTCCATACCGGCAGCAGTTGGAGGCCTGGTGAGTACCATCTAGGACCCTGGTTTCATCCATAGTCCTATATATGTTTGGGGTCCCGGTTTAAGCCCAGGATATCATTTGTGTCATTACAGAAAGAAAACGCATGCCTGCTCCTGATGAACGACAAAATAGTCACGAAACGCGTAGAGCCATCATCTCATGCTTCATAAATGCATCATTACCATATACAATATTGTTAAAACATTTGTGTATTGTCTGTATACTTGGGTCTTTAGTTGATATGTTTTCCCCTTCTAATTCAGCCTGTATAATGTATATACACATCAATTTAAACTTCACTAATGCAATCTTAGTCAAGGACGGTGCATTAGGTGAAAGAAATAAAAAAAAAATCCTTTTATGATACTAAATACTCTAGATGTGTTGTTTACTCTTTGTTTACTTGAACCTTTTCCCGCACATGCTTCATTAAAAGTCCCGCCCTCTTCTGTTTTTTATGAATACTAAATTTAGGGATGTGAGGCAACTGACCCATGGCCTCTGGACAGTCCCACTTTACCCATTCCCCTCCCCTCTCCCTTTATCAATCAATTTAAATAGGGATGGAAGCATGTGCATTGGGACAAGTTACACCATAATCTATGGTCCATTACATGTTATACAACTTCATTTACTTGTTTTTGCTTGTTTGTTTTGTATAGTTTTCCATCATTGTGTCAGCCATTTATTTTTCATTTATATCAACTAGTATGGCCTTTGATCTTGGACTCTTCCCGGGACTGTCCAGAGGCTATGGGTCAGTTGCCTCACATCCCTAAATTTAGTATTCATAAAAAACAGAAGAGGGCGGGACTTTTAATGAAGCCTGTGCGGGAAAAGGTTCAAGTAAACAAAGAGTAAACAACACATCTAGAGTATTTAGTATCATAAAAGGATTTTTTTTTTAAATTTCTTTCACCTAATGCACCGTCCTTGACTAAGATTGCATTAGTGAAGTTTAAATTGATGTGTATATACATTATACAGGCTGAATTAGAAGGGGAAAACATATCAACGCCCTTATGTGGGTTCCAGCGTCAAGAAGTTCCCGCCAACGCCACGCACGCGAGGGGGTGAGGAGGGGAGGCGCCTACACCAATGCGGAAGAGCCGACTGGTAGTAAGGGGCCGAATGTACTCCCCAACACCCCTCGTAGCTGTAAAGCCATGGTCGCACGGAAGAGATTCCCAGTGCGCACCAAAGGGGCGGCGTGGCGTCGATACGCCAATGCCCGCCCACACGTCCCTGCGTCAGTATAGCGTGGGACGGGGGGCGTGGTCAAGGCGTGTCGCAGCCCCCGGACTAGAGCTGAGCCAGCAAGGGGGCCGGGAGGGCCCAAAAAACCAACCAATGCAGCAATGGTAAGGCCCGTGATGAAATGAAGGATGTCCCGGGAAGAGTCCAAGATCAAAGGCCATACTAGTTGATATAAATGAAAAATAAATGGCTGACACAATGATGGAAAACTATACAAAACAAACAAGCAAAAACAAGTAAATGAAGTTGTATAACATGTAGGGATGAGCTTTGTGTTCGAGTCGAACATACGTTCGACTCGAACATCGGCTGTTCGATCGTTCGACGAAGATCGAACGATTTGGGCCGTTCGCGCCAAATTCGAGTGACGCGAATGGCCCCCAATGCACTACGCCATCGCAGTGTCATCCAGGCGCTGTGATTGGCCAAGCATGCACTGTGACCCCGCATGCTTGGCCAATCACAGCGCCGGCAGCGAGGAGAGCAATGATTGGCCACAGGCAGGATGCCTGTGGCCAATTATTGCTGAGGGGGTTTAGTACACGCCCCACACTATAAAAGGCCGCCAGCACGGCGGCCTTGTGTAGTGTGTTCCGGAGCAGGGAAAGAGAAGCATAGGCAGGGACAGTGTCATTTTTTTTCCTTTACTAATCCTGGATTCCTTGTGTTTAGGGACAAATAAGGATAGGTAGGGAGAGTGTCAGTGTGTTATTCTGTGCTAAACCTTGTTTGTAGGGACAGAGAAGGACAGTGAGGGAAAGTGTCAGTGTGCTATTCTGTTCTAAACCAATCTTGCTGAACCATATTTGAAATCCTTGAGTTTAGGGACAGAGAGGTACAGTGAGGGAAAGTGTCAGTGTGCTATTCTGTTCTAAACCAATCTTGCTGAACCATATTTGAAATCCTTGAGTTTAGGGACAGAGAAGGACACTCGTGGAAACTATCAGTGTGCTATTCTGTGCTAAATCTTGTTTGTAGGGACAGAGAAGGACAGTGAGTGAAAGTGTCAGTGTGCTATTCTGTTCTAAACCAATCTTGCTGAACCATATTTGAAATCCTTGTGTTTAGGGACAGAGAAGGATAGGCAGGGGACAGTGTCAGTGTCATTGTTGCTAAGCCTCCTGCACAGTATACACCTGAAGGTAGCCCTTATTGCTGTTTTTCCCATCTCCCTGCAGGCCATCCATTAAAATGTCTGGAAGGCAAACAAGGAGAGGCAGACAGTCAGGAGGCAAAAAAAGAGGGCAAGCAGGCTCTGTGTCTGGGGGCAACAGTGCTGGTCGTGGACGCGGTGCATTGTCATCAGCACATGGCCATGGGACACGCTTGTCCTTTTCGGCAGCTGGACATGTTGAGCCACATCATGCCGAAGACTTGGTAGAGTGGATGACCAAGCCCACTTCATCCTCCTCATCCTCTCTCACCCAGGCTCAGGGTACTGGCAAAGCAGCTGCCAAAGCGTCCTCTTCTCTGGTATCATTATCTTCATTAGTCAATCCTTCCCTAGACCCACCATGTCCTCCTCCTGAGGAGTCCCCCGAACTGTTTGAGCACAGTGTTGGGTACATGCTCCAGGAGGATGCCCAGCGTTTCGAAGGATCTGATGATGATACCCAGATAGAGGAAGGCAGTAGCGTGAGAGCAGAGAGAGGGGATGCTCAAGAAGGACACCAATCTGGCAGTCATGCTCCAGCAGCTGCAGCATACTGCCAGATTGGCTCCAGTGATGAGGAGGGAGGGGATGATGAGGTCACTGACTCCACGTGGGTGCCTAATAGGAGAGAGGAGGAGGAGGAGGATGAGGAGGAGGCACATCTCCAACGAGGCAGGATGCCCTTGGGTGGCCAGCGTATGGGCAGCAGACCGACGGAATCACACCACAGAGCTCCGCCTGTGCAGGGCGCTGCCTCTGCCCGTCATTCAAAAAGTTCTTTGGTGTGGGCCTTTTTTGAGGCGAGTGCATCAGATCGCACAGCTGCTGTTTGCAACATATGTCTCAAGCGTATATCGCGTGGCCAAAACATCAGCCGCTTGGGCACCACATGCTTGATCAGACATATGTTGACCTGCCATGCAGCTCGTTGGCAAGCCTACCTTAAAGACCCACACCAAAGAACAAAGCGGACCTCTCCTTGCACCGCATCAGCTGGGATCTCCAACCCCAGTATACCTTCAGTCCTCTCTGAAACCTGCACTGAGAGGAATGAAGGTGTAGAATTAGGTGTGTCACAGCCAAGTACTTGCGGCCACTCTGCTAGCAGTACACCGACGTCCGATTCTAGCAGGCAAATTTCCCTGCCCCAGCTGCTGGACCGTCGGAAGAAGTTCACTCCCAGCCATCCACATGCCCAGCGGTTGAATGCTAGCTTGGCTAAATTGCTAGCGCTTCAACTGCTGCCTTTTCAGTTGGTAGACTCGGCCCCCTTCCGTGAGTTTGTGCAATGTGCGGTTCCTCAGTGGCAGGTTCCCAAACGCCACTTTTTCTCACGGAAGGCAATTCCGGCTCTCTACAGGCATGTGGAAGGCAATGTCTTGGCCTCGCTGGACAGGGCAGTCAGCGGTAAGGTGCATATTACCGCTGACTCATGGTCCAGAAGGCCCATTGGGTCACTCTTTTGGCAGCTGGGAAGGATGCAGGACAAGGTGCAGTAGTGTTGGAGGTTGTTCCACCGCCACGCCTACAAAAATGATACTAGTGGTTGTGACACACCTCTCTCCTCCACCCCCTCCTCTTCTTCTTCCTCCATGGCCTCTTCCTGTGCTTTGTCCTCTGAACCAGCGGTGCTCCGTAGGCGTTCAAGGGGCTACGCAAGTACGCAGGCAAAAAGATGCCATGCCGTGCTTGCGCTGGTGTGTTTGGGGGACAGAAGCCACACTGGGGCAGAGGTCCTGTCTGCTCTGCAGGGCCAGGCCAAGAGGTGGTTGACGCCACGCCAGCTTAAGCCAGGAATGGTGGTTTGCGACAATGGCACCAACCTCCTCTCCGCCCTCCGACAGGGACAACTGACCCATGTGCCCTGTGTGGCTCACGTCCTTAACCTGGTGGTGCAGCGGTTCTTGGGCAGGTACCCGGGCTTACAGGATGTCCTGAGGCAGGCCAGGAAAGTCTGTGTGCATTTCCGCAGATCTTATAATGCCAGTGCTCGCCTGGCTGAGCTGCAAAAGGAGTTGAACCTGCCCAAGAACCGCCTTATATGTGACATGCCCACCAGGTGGAACTCAACGTTGGCCATGCTGCAGCGGCTGCACACGCAGCAGAGGGCCATCAATGAGTACCTGTGCGACTACGGCACCAGGACAGGGTCAGGGGAGCTTGGTTTTTTTTCTCCACGCCAGTGGGGCATGATCAGGGATGCATGCACTGTCCTGGCACCATTTGAGGAGGCCACGAGGATGGTGAGCAGTGACAGTGCATGCATCAGTGACACTGTACCTCTTGTCCACCTGTTGGAGCACACGCTGCGTGGAATAATGGACAGGGCACTTGAGGCAGAACAGAGGCAGGAAGAGGAGGACTTCCTTGCCTCTCAAGGCCCCCTTTACCCAGACAGTGTTCCTTCTGTCCCACCCATCGCACAGGAAGAGGAGGAGGAGGAGGAGGAGGATTGTGTCAGCATGGAGGTGGAGGCTGGCACTCAGCATCATCAGCAGCAGTCTTTTAGGGATGATTTACAGTCCCAAGAAACCAGTGGACTTGTACGTGGCTGGGAGGAGGTGGCTGCGGATCATGTCGTCCTTAGTGACCCAGAGGACTCCGGACCGAATGCCTCAGCTAACCTACGCTGCATGGCCTCCCTGATCCTGCAAAGTCTGCGGAAGGATCCTCGTATTCTTCGGATCAAGGAGAGGGACCATTACTGGTTGGCCACTCTCCTTGATCCACGGTACAAGGGTAAGGTTGCGGACCTTATGTTACCGTCGCAGAGGGAGCAGAGGATGAGACAACTCCGGGAGGCCTTGCAGAAAGGTCTGTGCAACGCGTTCCCAGAGACTGGGAGGTTACAAACTCCTGGTCCTGGACAACGAGTTGCTGAGGCTTCGGCCAGTCAAAGAAGGAGCGGTGGGGAAGGTGGCCGTCTGACCGATGCGTTCAGACAATTCTTTAGTCCGCAGCCCCAAAGTATGATCGGTTCCAGCAACCATCGCCAGCGTCTGATAAACATGGTGCAGGAATATCTAGGGGCAAGGTCAGACTTGGACACCTTCCCCACCGAAAATCCTCTGGCTTACTGGGTCTTGAGGATGGATCACCGGCCAGAGCTTGCACAGTATGCAATTGAGCTACTGGCCTGTCCTGCATCCAGCGTTCTTTCGGAACGCACATTCAGTGCTGTTGGAGGATTTGTCACGGATCACAGGGTGCGCCTGTCCACCGACTCGGTTGATCGACTGACTTTCATCAAGATGAACCAGTCTTGGATCACCACCAGCTACCACACACCTGATGCTGATATAACAGACTAATTGATTTTAACATGTCACATCCCTTCAAGACTGATGCTGATGCTGAGTGCCTGTGCTGTTATGTTGACTGGCTATCCTCCTCCTCCGAGTCCTCAATGATACGATTGATGATGATAGCTTGGAAGATCATTTTTGTTTATGGGTGCCGCCACCAGTGCCTAACGCCCAATTTTTCAGCCCCTGTTTAACAGGGGCGTGTAATTACAATTTTTGAAGCAATACTTTGCAACAGGGCTCATTGCTGTGCTCCAAGTACAGTATCTGTGAGGGGTTGCAGTGTTGTGCCACCAGTGCCTAAGGCCCAATTTTTCAGCCCCTGTTCAACAGGGGCATGTAATTACAATTCTTGATCTAATAATTCACAGCAGGGCCCATTGCTGCACCCACCAAGAGTAACTCTGAGGGCTTACAGTGTTGTGGCAACGCCACCACCACCACGAAAGGCCCAATTTTTCAGCCCCTGTTCAAAAGGGGCATGTAATTACAATTCTTGATCTAATAATTCACAGCAGGGCCCATTCCTGCACCCACCAAGAGTAACTCTGAGGGCTTACAGTGTTGTGGCAACACCACCACCACCACCACGAAAGGCCCAATTTTTCAGCCCCTGTTCAACAGGGGCATGCAATTACAATTCTTGATCTAATAATTCACAGCAGGGCCCATTGCTGCACCCACCAAGAGTAACTGTCAGGGCTTACAGTGTTGTGGCACCAGCACCACCATCAAAGGCCCAATTTTTACTACCACTGTTCAACAATTATATGTAATTACAATTCCTGATATAATAGTTGACAGCAGGGCGTTCCAGCACCAACCAAGAGTAACTGTGAGTGCTTACAGTGTTGTGCCAACACCAACAACTAAGGGGCCTATTTCTGCAGAGTATATACGGCAGGTCCCTACTTTCAAACATCCAACTTACAAACGACTCCTACTTGCAAACGCAAGAAGACAACAGGAAGTGAGAGGAAATCTACCCCTAGGAAGGAAAATTCTCTCCTGTAAGAATTAATATGGGAGAAAGGTGTCTCCTCTGTACTGATGCTTTATCACCAATCCTTGTTTCAAGAAAAACACCACATTTCAAAAACAGTTGTCATTGGGATGGAAAGTGAGGTGAAATGTTCTGAACAGGGGCACAGACAGCAAAACAAATGTTACAGGGGTGATAACCCTTACCTATGTTTTCCAAAAAGTTTAAAAATAGATTTTTGGGCTGGAGCTACACTTAAACAATGTACCTGTTCAAAATTACAAACAGATTCTACATAAGAACAAACCTACTTGTATGCACCGCCTGTATACGGCTGTTCAGAGTATATAGGGCCTTTTTTATTTTGTGTGCGGTGTTCCCCTTAATATCCATACAAGACCCAAAGAGGCTGGTAATGGGCTGGGGTAGGGGGGGGGGTCATGGGGTAGCTATGCCATTTTTCTTAAAGATTTTCATCCATATTACCGGGACCAGACATTACATTAAAGCCGCAAGCAGTTTTAAATGGCTTTTTTTTCCTTTAGAAGTGTCATTTTGTGCAGGGACAGTTCTAAACACGGGAAACACGTGGCACTTCACAGGCATACTTTAGACACCCCCCAGGTACGATATTTAAAGGAATATTTGACTTTTTTTTTTCACTTTATGCATCATTAAAATGACTGCTCCCGAAAAACGACCGTTTTTAAAACTTCTTTTTGCATTGATACATGTCCCCTGGTGCAGAACCCGGGTTCCCAAACCCTTTTTAGGACAATAACATGCATAATAGTCGTTATAATTAGCACTTTAGAATTTGAACGTTCGCATCCATTGTATTTAATAGGGTTCTAATGTTCGTACGAACGTTCGGTCCGTTCGCGGGTTCTGGTGCGAACCGAACCCGGGGGTGTTCGGCTCATCACTACTCACAACACACTGTAGGTCCTATGGGTGCTGACACTAACACACTATAGGTACTATGTGTGCTGCTGACAAGAAATTATAGGAGCTCTGTTTGCTGCCACTAACACACTAGAAGTCCTATGGGTGCTTCTGAGATGAAAATATAGGAGCTCTGTGTGATGCCACTAACACACTAGAAGTCCTATGGGTGCTGCTGAGAAGAAAATATAGGAGCTCTGTGTGATGCCACTAACACACTAGAAGTCCTATGGGTGCTGCTGAGAAGAAAATATAGGAGCTCTGTGTGATGCCACTAACACACTAGAAGTCCTATGGGTGCTTCTGAGATGAAAATATAGGAGCTCTGTGTGATGCCACTAACACACTAGAAGTCCTATGGGTGCTTCTGAGATGAAAATATAGGAGCTCTGTGTGATGCCACTAACACACTAGAAGTCCTATGGGTGCTGCTGAGAAGAAAATATAGGAGCTCTGTGTGATGCCACTAACACACTAGAAGTCCTATGGGTGCTTCTGAGATGAAAATATAGGAGCTCTGTGTGATGCCACTAACACACTAGAAGTCCTATGGGTGCTTTTGAGATGAAAATATAGGAGCTCTGTGTGATGCCACTAACACACTAGAAGTCCTATGGGTGCTGCTGAGAAGAAAATATAGGAGCTCTGTGTGATGCCACTAACACACTAGAAGTCCTATGGGTGCTTCTGAGATGAAAATATAGGAGCTCTGTGTGATGCCACTAATACACTAGAAGTCCTATGGGTGCTTCTGAGATGAAAATATAGGAGCTCTGTGTGATGCCACTAACACACTAGAAGTCCTATGGGTGCTGCTGAGATGAAAATATAGGAGCTCTGTGTGATGCCACTAACACACTAGAAGTCCTATGGGTGCTTCTGAGATGAAAATATAGGAGCTCTGTGTGATGCCACTAACACACTAGAAGTCCTATGGGTGCTGCTGAGAAGAAAATATAGGAGCTCTGTTTGCTGCCACTAACACACTAGAAGTCCTATGGGTGCTGCTGAGAAGAAAATATAGGAGCTATGTGTGATGCCACTAACACACTAGAAGTCCTATGGGTGCTTCTGAGATGAAAATATAGGAGCTCTGTGTGATGCCACTAACACACTAGAAGTCCTATGGGTGCTTCTGAGATGAAAATATAGGAACTCTGTGTGATGCCACTAACACACTAGAAGTCCTATGGGTGCTTCTGAGAAGAAAATATAGGAGCTCTGTTTGCTGCCACTAACACACTAGAAGTCCTATGGGTGCTGCTGAGAAGAAAATATAGGAGCTCTGTGTGATGCCACTAACACACTAGAAGTCCTATGGGTGCTTCTGAGATGAAAATATAGGAGCTCTGTGTGATGCCACTAACACACTAGAAGTCCTATGGGTGCTGCTGAGAAGAAAATATAGGAGCTCGGTTTGCTGCCACTAACACACTAGAAGTCCTATGGGTGCTGCTGAGAAGAAAATATAGGAGCTCTGTGTGATGCCACTAACACACTAGAAGTCCTATGGGTGCTGCTGAGAAGAAAATATAGGAGCTCTGTTTGCTGCCACTAACACACTAGAAGTCCTATGGGTGCTGCTGAGAAGAAAATATAGGAGCTCTGTGTGATGCCACTAACACACTAGTAGTCCTATGGGTGCTTCTGAGATGAAAATATAGGAGCTCTGTGTGATGCCACTAACACACTAGAAGTCCTATGGGTGCTGCTGAGAAGAAAATATAGGAGCTCTGTGTGATGCCACTAACACACTAGAAGTCCTATGGGTGCTTCTGAGATGAAAATATAGGAACTCTGTGTGATGCCACTAACACACTAGAAGTCCTATGGGTGCTTCTGAGAAGAAAATATAGGAGGTCTGTTTGCTGCCACTAACACACTAGAAGTCCTATGGGTGCTGCTGAGAAGAAAATATAGGAGCTCTGTTTGCTGCCACTAACACACTAGAAGTCCTATGGGTGCTGCTGAGAAGAAAATATAGGAGCTCTGTGTGATGCCACTAACACACTAGAAGTCCTATGGGTGCTGCTGAGAAGAAAATATAGGAGCTCTGTTTGCTGCCACTAACACACTAGAAGTCCTATGGGTGCTGCTGAGAAGAAAATATAGGAGCTCTGTGTGATGCCACTAACACACTAGAAGTCCTATGGGTGCTGCTGAGAAGAAAATATAGGAGCTCTGTTTGCTGCCACTAACACACTAGATGTCCTATGGGTGCTGTTGGGGTGCAATGCTGTGCTAACAGCACTGCGGTTGGTACTACTGCAATACTGTACTAACAGTAAGCACGCACCAGACTAATCCCCAGCAGCAGCTAATAACACACTAACTGTGCAATCAGCAGCAATGAACGATCAATGACTTAGGTAGCAATGGTTTAGCAAAGAAATAGCCAATGGTTTAGCAAAGAAGAGCAAATCTTTCAATATCAAGCAAAGACAGAATCAGCAGACTGATCTCTCCTAAAGCCGGAACTCATGTGACCGGGGCCAATGGCGTGGCGGCCTTTTAAATGGTGGGGCGTGTACTAAAGCCCCTGAGCTGTAATTGGCTACAGGCGTCCTGCCTGTAGCCAATTATTGCTCTCCGAGTTTCGGGCGCTGTGATTGGCCAAGCATGCGGGGTCACAGTGCAGGCTTGGCCAATCATCAGCCAGCAATGCACTGCGCCGGCCGCAATGCATTGCGGGGCCGCTCGCATCACACGAATGTGATGCGAACGGCCCAAATAGTTCTGGGCTCGACGAGCGAGCGAACGCCCGGTGCTCGATTCGAATCGAGCACCGGGCCCATCCACAGGACAACAATCAGTCGTACACTGCACAAATCTGGCCTTTATGGAAGAGTGGCAAGAAGAAAGCCATTTCTCAAAGATATCCATAAAAAGTCTCGTCTAAAGTTTGCCACAAGCCACCTGGGAGACACACCAAACATGTGGAAGAAGGTGCTCTGGTCCGGTGAAACCAAAATCGAACTTTTTGGCCACAATGCAAAACGATATGTTTGGCGTAAAAGCAACACAGCTCATCACCCTCAACACACCATCCCCACTGTCAAACATGGTGGTGGCAGCATCATGGTTTGGGCCTGCTTTGCTTCAGCAGGGACAGGGAAGATGGTTAAAATTGAGGGGAAGATGGATGCAGCCAAATACAGGACCATTCTGGATGAAAATCTGTTGGAGTCTGCAAAAGACCTGAGACTGGGACGGAGATTTATCTTCCAACAAGACAATGATCCCAAACATACAGCAAAATCTGCAAAGGAATGGTTCACAAATAAACGTATCCAGGTGTTAGAATGGCCAAGTCAAAGTCCAGACCTGAATCCAATCGAGAATCTGTGGAAAGAGCTGAAAACTGCTGTTCACAAACGCTCTCCATCCAACCTCACTGAGCTCGAGCTGTTTTGCAAGGAAGAATGGGCAAGAATTTCAGTCTCTCGATGTACAAAACTGATAGAGACATACCCCAAGCGACTTGCAGCTGTAATCGCAGCAAAAGGTGGCTCTACAAAGTATTAACGCAAGGGGGCCGAATAATTTTGCACGCCCCACTTTTCATTTTTTTCTTAGTTAAAAAAGTTTCAAAAATCCAATAGATTTCGTTCCACTTCACAATTGTGTCCCACTTGTTGGTGATTCTTCACAAAAAATTTAAATTTTATATCTTTATGTTTGAAGCCTGAAATGTGGCAAAAGGATGAAAAGTTCAAGGGGGCCGAATACTTTCGCAAGGCACTGTATATATAAGGCTTCACTCCTGCCCAGCACACTAGCTGCATGGAGTTTGCATGTTCTCCCTGTGGGGTTCCTCTCCCACTCCAAACACATGCAGGTAGGTGAATTGTACCCTGTGTACAGACTGGCAGTGTACATGTCTGATCACATTCTACACTGACCCTACAATCCTAGAGGACCCTACACATATCTATGTATACTTCCATTCAGTCCTGTCCAGCTCTTGGCAGATTTTGGGCCAGAGATCATCTTAAATAATTTTTCGGACATGGGGGTGGCATGCAGAATGTGATTGGCCATATACATTGCCACTTCATACAGACAGGTGACCATCACCTACCAACATGGCTTTGGAATGTGCCAGGAAACTGGAGTACCTGGAGGATGCCCACACAAAGAGAACATGAAAACTCCATGCAGATAGCTTCCTGGCCCAGATTCAAACCAAGTGAGGCAAGTGCCAACCACTAACCTACTGTTCTCCCTATATAACTGTATATACTGACAGCATTATCTGAAAGTAGGGTTTCAAATGTTTTAAAAGGGGCGCATTTTCAGTGCTTGCCATAGGCGCCATTTTCGCTAGATACGCCTCTGAATGTGATCAGTATGGTAGTCTGAAGTGAATGTAAATCAAGTGCCTGTACCAGCCATGCACAACGCCCTTATGTGGGTTCCAGCGTCAAGAAGTTCCCGCCAATGCCACGCACGGGAGGGGGTGGGGAGGGGAGGCGCCTACACCAATGCGGAAGAGCCGCCTGGTAGTAAGGGGCCGAATGTACTCCCCAACACCCCTCGTAGCTGTAAAGCCATGGTCGCACGGAAGAGATTCCCAGTGCGCACCAAAGGGGCGGCGTGGCGTCGATACGCCAATGCCCGCCCACACGTCCCTGCGTCAGTATAGCGTGGGACGGGGGGCGTGGTCAAGGCGCGTCGCAGCCCCCGGACTAGAGCTGAGCCAGCAAGCGGGCCGGGAGGGCCCAAAAAACCAACCAATGCAGCAATGGTAAGGCCCGTGATGAAATGAAGGATGTCCCGGGAAGAGTCCAAGATCAAAGGCCATACTAGTTGATATAAATGAAAAATAAATGGCTGACACAATGATGGAAAACTATACAAAACAAACAAGCAAAAACAAGTAAATGAAGTTGTATAACATGTAATGGACCATAGATTATGGTGTAACTTGTCCCAATGCACATGCTTCCATCCCTATTTAAATTGATTGATAAAGGGAGAGGGGAGGGGAATGGGTAAAGTGGGACTGTCCAGAGGCCATGGGTCAGTTGCCTCACATCCCTAAATTTAGTATTCATAAAAAACAGAAGAGGGCGGGACTTTTAATGAAGCATGTGCGGGAAAAGGTTCAAGTAAACAAAGAGTAAACAACACATCTAGAGTATTTAGTATCATAAAAGGATTTTTTTTTATTTCTTTCACCTAATGCACCGTCCTTGACTAAGATTGCATTAGTGAAGTTTAAATTGATGTGTATATACATTATACAGGCTGAATTAGAAGGGGAAAACATATCAGCTAAAGACCCAAGTATACAGACAATACACAAATGTTTTAACAATATTGTATATGGTAATGATGCATTTATGAAGCATGAGATGATGGCTCTACGCGTTTCGTGACTGTTTTGTCGTTCATCAGGAGCAGGCATGCGTTTTCTTTCTGTAATGACACAAATGATATCCTGGGCTTAAACCGGGACCCCAAACATATATAGGACCATGGATGAAACCAGGGTCCTAGATGGTACTCACCAGGCCTCCAACTGCTGCCGGTATGGAAGTGGGACCCAAACAGGCCCCAATGGGCCGGGACAACTTGCGCCGGGGACTGTGGCTGGGAAATGCAGGACACGTGGCCCCCACACAGGACGCGTGCAGGCTGGTCAGGCACTGAAAAATGAGTTGTATAAAGGATCAATGAAGGATGAAAAAGGACTGGTGTAAAATGAAGAAAACTGAAAAAATAGGGACAGTGGAGATAATGAAGTGCTAAAAGGGGATGGGGGAAGAGATTGGTGTGGTGAGAGCAAAAGGGAGTGAAAATATATAAAATGGGAAATGAGATATGTGCAGTGTAAACAATACCTGTGGAGACAATGTGATCAGTGGCGTATCCAGGGTATGGCACGCCATGGCAAGTGCCATGGGCGCCCTGGGGGGGGGGGCGGCAAAATAAACTAAACGAAAAAAAAAAATTCCCATCCGCACCTGTCCTCCTGCGAGCCGCCTCCCGCACTATAGCCCCCGGCGGCGGCACAGCACTTCACTCTTACTTGGCTGGATCTGGATGGCAGTGTATAGGAGAGTGACAGGCGCGGGCGCCCCCATGCTTATAGATGAGTGGGACCGTCCACTGCATCTCCAGACCGTCATTCGGCTAACTGGCGGAGGCGGAGCTTTCCTCCTCTGCGCTGGTGGACTGGGCGTGGGGATGGGTGGAGATTTCCCCCCAGGAAGCCTACCTTATTGATAAAACGGCCGCGCTGCCTTAGCCTGTGTTTACTTTTTTATTTTTTTCTGTCTGTGGCTGTGCAGTGCGGCGGTACTTGTTGCAAGTATTGTGAATGTGTATGCGGGGGGCGGGGCCGAGGGCGGGGGGGGGGTAGTACAGAGCGGCCTCCTCCATTAGCAGCCGACATATTCGACTGGCGGAGGCGGAGCCTATAGCTCCGCCCACCCTCTCCGTGCGGCTGTGGTCCACTGCATCCTCTCTTGGGGAGGGGTCTGTCTGATGACAGGAGGAGGAGGAGGAGAGAGAAGCACGAGGAGAACCCCCTGGCAAGGACAGAAGGTAAAATGTAATAAATTACTCTTATGATGATACACAGTCAGATCATGATTTTGCAATAAAGTGATCCATGCTGCAAACTCAACAGTCTCCCTTCAGTGAAAGTTCATGTTTTGCAAACTTTGCAGTACATGAACTTTCACTGAAGGTGGACTGTTTAATGAGTTTGCAGCATGAATCACTTTATTGCAAAATCATGATCTGTATATTAATGAACTTTCAATGAATGTGGTCTGTTTAACGAGTTTGCATTGAGTTCAGCATGTGCAAAGTGTTCCATGTATGCTGAAATCAATGCAAACTCATTAAGGAGGTTGAGGCTGCACTCATTGCCACTGATTAGGCGGCACTCTAAGGCTACTTTCACACTGAGGCATCAGCGGTAAAGCACTGCTATATTTAGCAGCGCTTTACTGTTGTTTTTGCGGCACTATTTGGCTGCTAGCAGGGTTTAACCCCTGTTAGCGGCCAAAAAAGTCTTAAAAGCGCCGATGCAGCGGCTCTTTGTTGGCGGCTCGGCAGCGCTGCCCATTGATTCCAATGGGCAGGGGCGCTGTAGGAGCGGTGTATACACCGCTCCTACAGCGCCTCAAAGATGCGGCTTGCAGGACTTTTTTTACCGTCCTGCCAGTGCACCGCTCCAGTGTGAAAGCCTTCAGGGCACTTTGCAGGCGCTATTTTTAGCACTATAGCACCTGCAAAGCGCCTCAGTGTGAAAGTAGCCTTAAGCTGCACTGATATGCTACACTGATGGGCACTGATGAGGCCGCACTGTTGGCCACTGATAAGCTGCACTGGTGAGGCTGCATTGTCGGGCACTGGTGAGGCTGTGCTGATGGGTACTGGCGAGACTGCACTAATGGGCACTGGTGAGGCTGCATTGATGGGTACCAATGAGGCTGCATTGATGGGCATTGGTGAGGCTGCATTGATGGGCACTGGTGAGGCTGCATTGATGGGCACTGGTGAAGCTGCATTGATGGGCACTGGTCAGCCTGCATTGATGGGCACTGATCAGCCTGCGTTGATGGGCACTGATCAGCCTGCGTTGATGGGCACTGATCAGCCTGCGTTGATGGGCACTGTCTGCACTGGTGAGGCTGCATTGATGGGCTCTGATAAGGCTGCACTGATCAGGCTGCACTGATGGGCACTGATCAGGCTGCACTGATGGGCACTGATCAGGCTGCACTGATCAGGCTGCACTGATGGGCACTGTCTGCACTGGTGAGGCTGCACTGATGGGCACTGTCTGCACTGATCAGGCTGCACTGATCAGGCTGCATTGATGGTTCAATGGGCCACTTGACTGGACTTGCCCCCCAGGCCTAAGGCTGCCAGCCCTCCCCTGGAGCCTGCTTCCATCTTCTCCCCGAGCGCGAGCGGGTCGGTGACGTCACGTGAGGTGAGGTCGCCGTCGCTGAGGAGGATCCCTTGATTGATTGCCGAGCTCCAGCACGTGTACATCTCCTGAGCCATGGGCCTCTGCTACAGCCTCCGACCATGGCTGTTCGGGGATTCTAGCGGCTCCATCTCCAACGCCCCCACCAACTCGGACACCAAGCAGCCCCCTGGAGCTGTTAGTGCCTATGAGAGCCAGGGACCTGAGGATCACAGCAGCAGCTCAGGGGGGGGGGGGGAGCTCTGTAAACCGACTAGAGAGGGGAAAGTTCCAGACGGGCTGCTTCTACTACTGCAGAACTGGGGAGATAGCACCAGCGGCACTGGGGACAGCAATAAGCAGCAGCACAAGCCCAGCAAGGGCCAGCAGGTGCACCATCAACAGCAACATTCTCTGCAGAAGGGATGGGACAAACTGACTGGAGAAGAAAGGAGGCCAAGAAAGTCAGCAAGAGCATAGATCGGGTACTGAAGGAGCAGAAGAGGGAGTACAAGCAGACCCATAGACTGCTCCTCCTAGGTAAGTGCCTCTCCTTCCATTTCTACACTAACATGGGGGATAGGTGGCCGGCCATGCCTGCTGACACTGCCTGTCTGCTTTATGTTGTCCTTGACATTTTATGGTTGGCCTGCATCCTGGGCATGCCTCTGGACTGTACATGCTCTATATATATATATATATATATATACTGTATATATAAGGCTTCACTCCTGCCCAGCACACTAGCTGCATGGAGTTTGCATGTTCTCCCTGTGGGGTTCCTCTCCCACTCCAAACACATGCAGGTAGGTGAATTGTACCCTGTGTACAGACTGGCAGTGTACATGTCTGATCACATTCTACACTGACCCTACAATCCTAGAGGACCCTACACATATCTATGTATACTTCCATTCAGTCCTGTCCAGCTCTTGGCAGATTTTGGGCCAGAGATCATCTTAAATAATTTTTCGGACATGGGGGTGGCATGCAGAATGTGATTGGCCATATACATTGCCACTTCATACAGACAGGTGACCATCACCTACCAACATGGCTTTGGAATGTGCCAGGAAACTGGAGTACCTGGATGATGCCCACACAAAGAGAACATGAAAACTCCATGCAGATAGCTTCCTGGCCCAGATTCAAACCAAGTGAGGCAAGTGCCAACCACTAACCTACTGTTCTCCCTATATAACTGTATATACTGACAGCATTATCTGAAAGTAGGGTTTCAAATGTTTTAAAAGGGGCGCATTTTCAGTGCTTGCCATAGGCGCCATTTTCGCTAGATACGCCTCTGAATGTGATCAGTATGGTAGTCTGAAGTGAATGTAAATCAAGTGCCTGTACCAGCCATGCACAACGCCCTTATGTGGGTTCCAGCGTCAAGAAGTTCCCGCCAATGCCACGCACGCGAGGGGGTGGGGAGGGGAGGCGCCTACACCAATGCGGAAGAGCCGCCTGGTAGTAAGGGGCCGAATGTACTCCCCAACACCCCTCGTAGCTGTAAAGCCATGGTCGCACGGAAGAGATTCCCAGTGCGCACCAAAGGGGCGGCGTGGCGTCGATACGCCAATGCCCGCCCACACGTCCCTGCGTCAGTATAGCATGGGACGGGGGGCGTGGTCAAGGCGCGTCGCAGCCCCCGGACTAGAGCTGAGCCAGCAAGGGGGCCGGGAGGGCCCAGAAAACCAACCAATGCAGCAATGGTAAGGCCCGTGATGAAATGAAGGATGTCCCGGGAAGAGTCCAAGATCAAAGGCCATACTAGTTGATATAAATGAAAAATAAATGGCTGACACAATGATGGAAAACTATACAAAACAAACAAGCAAAAACAAGTAAATGAAGTTGTATAACATGTAATGGACCATCAGGGCTGGCCCAAGACATTGTGCTGCCTGGGCCCAAGAATGAAATGCTGCCCCCCCCAAAAAAAACAACTATGCCCATCCAGCAAAAGAGACGTTTCCATAAAGCAAAGAGACAGCCCAATATATTCAGCAAGAGACATCCCATATATTCAGCAAAGAGACATGCCCCTTCTAGGGTGACCACGTGTCCCGAATTGCCCGGGACAGTCCCGCATTTTGCAGATCGGTCCCGGGCACCTTCATTCCAGGACAATACAGTGTCCCAGGCCAATCTGATGCCCCCAAAAAAGGCCGCCACGTGACCGCTTTACTCACCAACAGTACTTGTCCTGGCCGGGAATGCCTGGAGGAGCACAATCCCCGCCCCCTGCTTGTGATTGGAGAAATCATAAATCCCGCCTCTTGTGTCCAATCACTGTGCTGTGATTCGTTACAGCACAAGCTGATTTTTGGGAAGGGAAGGTGTCCCTGAATGGTAGTTTGGAAATGTGGTCACCCTAGCCCCTTCCTGCAAAGAGTATTGTGTAACACCACAAAAGCTCCCCCCTTTCTCTCCACTGCCACCGATCAGCTACGCTCTGATCCCAGCTCAGTGATGCAACATGCTGCAACAACAGCGCTGCAGTGGCGGCTAGGGTGACCACATTTCCAAACTGCCATTCAGAGATACCCCCCTTCCTTCCCAAAAAAAGATGAGGGGGGAGTGTAGTCTCGCTGACAGGGAATTTGGCAGCGGGTGATTTGTCGGGCAAATGGCTGGTGTTAGCACATAAATCATCCTAACATTATGATTGATATGGTGTCAGGATGATCAAATCACATTTATATTACTACATTGTAATATATAATGAAATAGTTTAACTCACCATAATGCAGAATCAGTGGAAGCCCTGAGCTTGTAATTTGCCACCATTGCTTGCCACCAGATGTAGCTTGTTGCTTGCCACCGTTGCCTGCCACAACATGCAGCGTGTCACTTGTCAACATTGACTGTCACTTGTCACCATTGCCTGTCACCAGATGCAGCCTGTCACTTGTCACCATTGACTGTCACCAGATGCAGCCTGTCACTTGTCACCATTGCCTGTCACCAGATGCAGCCTGTCACTAGATGCAGCCTGTCACTTGTCACCATTGACTGTCACCAGATGCAGCCTGTCACTTGTCACCAATGCCTGTCACCAGATGCAGCCTGTCACTTGTCACCATTGCCTGTCACCAGATGCAGCCTGTCACTTGTCATCAATGCCTGTCACCAGATGCAGCCTGTCACTTGTCACTGATGCCTGTCACCAGATGCAGCCTGTCACTTGTCACCGATGCCTGTCACCAGATACAGCCTGTCACTTGTCACCATTGCCTGTCTCCAGATGCAGCCTGTTACTTGTCACCAATGCCTGTCACCAGATGCAGCCTTTCACTTGTCACCAATGCCTGTCACCAGATGCAGCCTGTCACTTGTCACTATTGCCTGTCACCAGATGCAGCCTGAAACTTGTCACCAATGCCTGTCACCAGATGCGGCCTGTCACTTGTCACTATAGCCTGTCACCAGATGCAGCCTGTCACTTGTCAACAATGCCTGTCACCAGATGCAGCCTGTCACTTGTCACCATTGCCTGTCACCAGATGCAGCCTGTCACTTGTCACCAATGCCTGTCACCAGATGCAGCCTGTCACTTGTCGCCATTGCCTGTCACCAGATGCAGCCTGTCACTTGTCACTTATGCCTGTCACCAGATTCAGCCTGTCACTTGTCACGGATGCCTGTCACCAGATGCAGCCTGTCACTTGTCACCAATGCCTGTCACCAGATGCAGCCTGTCACTTGTCACCAATGCCTGTCACCAGATGCAGCCTGTCACTTGTCACCATTGACTGTCACCAGATGCAGCCTGTCACTCAGCCTGGCTCTCTCTCCCTCCCCTTCAGCTTGGCATGCTGGAGGCTGCAATTTCCCCCCTAGAATTGCAATGGGCCAGCCAGTTATTTGCACTACATATCCCATAATCCCCTTTCCTCTTTTTTGTTTTTTTCCCTGGCCAATGGGAGAAAAAGGGGGAAGAAACATAGCGGTGGCTGTCCTGGGAACAGCAGCATGAGGAGAAGGAGGGGGGAGAAGAGCCTGCAGCTGCTCTCTCTCCACACACACAGAGCTCCGATCTCATGCTGTTCTGCTGCCTGCTAACAGAAGAGGGAATGGACAGGAAACAACAGAGATAGTGGCACCTTCGAGGGAAGAGGAGGCAGGCAGCACTGATCCTCGCACCGCACGCCGCTCCTAACTTGCTGAGAGGAACACATACAGGGAGGAGGCTGGTGGAGCTAGCGGAGGAGGAGGAAGTTAAATCCTCCTCCGCAATGAATGGTGGGTCTCTCTCTCCTTACGTCACTGGTTGCTAGACACAAAGCGGTCCGCAGCTAGCAACCAGTTTGGGCAGGGAAGCAGGGGCCGCTGGTGAGACCCTTGAAGTGCGTCTTGCCACTGCGGCCAGTGACAGCGGCGCCGGTGATGCAGTACAAGTATGACACTGCACACTAGATGGAGGGAAACCCAGGTCCTCAGGCAGTGCGCCCCTGTTGCCGCCCCTCTTAAAGTGCCGCCTGGGACCATGGTCCCACCGGGTCCCATGGTAGGGCCGGCCCTGTGGACCATAGATTATGGTGTAACTTGTCCCAATGCACATGCTTCCATCCCTATTTAAATTGATTGATAAAGGGAGAGGGGAGGGGAATGGGTAAAGTGGGACTGTCCAGAGGCCATGGGTCAGTTGCCTCACATCCCTAAATTTAGTATTCATAAAAAACAGAAGAGGGCGGGACTTTTAATGAAGCATGTGCGGGAAAAGGTTCAAGTAAACAAAGAGTAAACAACACATCTAGAGTATTTAGTATCATAAAAGGATTTTTTTTTTTTTATTTCTTTCACCTAATGCTGGGAAATGCAGGACACGTGGCCCTCACACAGGACTCCACTGTCCCTATTTTTTCAGTTTTCTTCATTTTACACCAGTCCTTTTTCATCCTTCATTGATCCTTTATACAACACTCATTTTTCAGTGCCTGACCAGCCTGCATGCGTCCTGTGTGGGGGCCACGTGTCCTGCATTTCCCAGCCACAGTCCCCGGCGCAAGTTGTCCCGGCCCATTGGGGCCTGTTTGGGTCCCACTTCCATACCGGCAGCAGTTGGAGGCCTGGTGAGTACCATCTAGGACCCTGGTTTCATCCATGGTCCTATATATGTTTGGGGTCCCGGTTTAAGCCCAGGATATCATTTGTGTCATTACAGAAAGAAAACGCATGCCTGCTCCTGATGAACGACAAAACAGTCGCGAAACGCGCAAAGCCATCATCTCATGCTTCATAAATGCATCATTACCATATACAATATTGTTAAAACATTTGTGTATTGTCTGTATACTTGGGTCTTTAGTTGATATGTTTTCCCCTTCTAATTCAGCCTGTATAATGTATATACACATCAATTTAAACTTCACTAATGCAATCTTAGTCAAGGACGGTGCATTAGGTGAAAGAAATAAATAAATAAAAAAAATCCTTTTATGATACTAAATACTCTAGATGTGTTGTTTACTCTTTGTTTACTTGAACCTTTTCCCGCACATGCTTCATTAAAAGTCCCGCCCTCTTCTGTTTTTTATGAATACTAAATTTAGGGATGTGAGGCAACTGACCCATGGCCTCTGGACAGTCCCACTTTACCCATTCCCCTCCCCTCTCCCTTTATCAATCAATTTAAATAGGGATGGAATCATGTGCATTGGGACAAGTTACACCATAATCTATGGTCCATTACATGTTATACAACTTCATTTACTTGTTTTTGCTTGTTTGTTTTGTATAGTTTTCCATCATTGTGTCAGCCATTTATTTTTCATTTATATCAACTAGTATGGCCTTTGATCTTGGACTCTTCCCGGGACATCCTTCATTTCATCACGGGCCTTACCATTGCTGCATTGGTTGGTTTTTTGGGCCCTTCCGGCCCCCTTGCTGGCTCAGCTCTAGTCCGGGGGCTGCGTCGCGCCTTGACTACGCCCCCCGTCCCACGCTATACTGATGCAGGGACGTGTGGGCGGGCATTGGCGTATCGACGCCACGCCGCCCCTTTGGTGCGCACTGGGAATCTCTTCCGTGCGACCATGGCTTTACAGCTACGAGGGGTGTTGGCAGAGCCGATCCGACCCATACGCTCCCTACGTAAGCTGCGTAGGGCCCCACAACTGCCCGAGGGCCCCGTGGTGGGAGTCCGCCCATGGAGGTGCCCGCAGCTTAATAGGCAGAAAAAAATTCTGGAAAAATATACCCCCGAGGAATCAGTAAAACCCTTTAAATCCCGGTTGATGCAGCTATATGAGCTGGCCGGGATAGATCATCAGTCAGAGGTGCGGTGATGATTTTAGTGACAGGCGCTCCGGCCACCTCTCCCCCTGGGGAATTCGTCACTGCCGTGGGGGACAGATGGTAATGGAGCTGGGGGCTGCAGAGTGCACGCGTAGGTAGGGTTGCCACTAGGGTTGCCACCTGTACGGGATTCACCCGGGCAGTACGGGTTTTGAATCCTCTGCCCGGGTTTCTCTCCGCTCGAGCCCCGGACACATCAGTGGCAGCCCCGCAGCACCAATCCTCCTCTCTTTTACTGTCATCTCAGGGAAGGCGGAGCTTTATCTCACGGCATAGTGCACATGCTTCACATAGTTGCCAACATTGGAAAAAAGAAATCGGGGACACTTTTCTGCAAGTAGGCGGAGCCTTGATTTAATTAGGGGGCGGGGCATGCATTTGTGGATGAGAGGCTGGGATAAAAACGCTGCGTGCCGAAAAATGGGCGTGGTTTACGGTGAATCGTGGGCGTGGCTTAAATGGGCGTGGTTAAGGACACACACACACACACAGAGAGACCCAGCGAGAGAGAGAGAGACCCAGCGAGAGAGAGAGACCCAGAGAGAGCGAGAGAGAGAGACCCAGAGAGAGCGAGAGAGAGCGAGACCCAGCGAGAGAGAGCGAGACCCAGCGAGAGAGAGCGAGACCCAGCGAGAGAGAGCGAGACCCAGCGAGAGAGAGCGAGAGAGAGCGAGAGAGAGCGACCCAGCGAGAGAGAGCGAGAGAGAGCGACCCAGCGAGAGAGAGCGAGAGAGAGACCCAGCGAGAGAGAGCGAGAGAGACCCAGCGAGACCCAGCGAGAGAGAGACCCAGCGAGAGAGAGCGAGAGAGAGACCCAGCGAGAGAGAGCGAGAGAGAGACCCAGCGAGAGAGAGCGAGAGAGAGACCCAGCGAGAGAGAGCGAGAGAGAGACCCAGCGAGAGAGACCGAGAGAGACCCAGCGAGAGAGACCCAGCGAGAGAGAGAGAGACCCAGCGAGAGAGACCCAGCGAGAGAGAGAGAGACCCAGCGAGAGAGAGCGAGACCCAGCGAGAGAGAGAGAGAGAGACCCAGCGAGAGAGAGAGAGAGAGACCCAGCGAGAGAGAGAGAGACCCAGCGAGAGAGAGCGAGAGAGAGAGACCCAGCGAGAGAGAGAGACCCAGCGAGAGAGAGCGAGAGAGAGACCCAGCGAGAGAGAGACCCAGCGAGAGAGAGACCCAGCGAGAGAGAGCGAGAGAGAGACCCAGCGAGAGAGAGACCCAGCGAGAGAGAGCGAGAGAGAGACCCAGCGAGAGAGAGCGAGAGAGACCCAGCGAGAGAGAGCGAGAGAGACCCAGCGAGAGAGACCCAGCGAGAGAGAGCGAGAGAGAGACCCAGCGAGAGAGAGCGAGAGAGAGACCCAGCGAGAGAGAGCGAGAGAGAGACCCAGCGAGAGAGAGCGAGAGAGACCCAGCGAGAGAGACCCAGCGAGAGAGAGCGAGACCCAGCGAGAGAGAGAGAGAGAGAGACCCAGCGAGAGAGAGCGAGAGAGAGACCCAGCGAGAGAGAGCGAGAGAGACCCAGCGAGAGAGAGCGAGAGAGACCCAGCGAGAGAGAGCGAGAGAGACCCAGCGAGAGAGAGACCCAGCGAGAGAGAGACCCAGCGAGAGAGAGACCCAGCGAGAGACACCCAGCGAGAGAGACCCAGCGAGAGACACACACACACACACACACACACGATAAAAATAACCGCCCCACCCAAAAAAACAACAGAAAAAAAAAACCCCACAGCAAAAAACGAAAAAGGAGCACTTTACTATTTGCGGCCTACTAGTCAGTGACTCAGTCCAGTCAACCCTCCACGTGGCGCCGGCTCGGCTGCAGTGTCCGCGGCCTAATTTGTCCCCAGGGGGTCGTCACCCACTTGACTTCCAATCTCGAACTGCCCCCCCAAAAAAAAAAAAAACCCCAGGATAACCCCCCCAGAAAAGAAAAAAAAAAAGGGGGACTCAGTTCCGAGTACTTACTTGGCTTCCGAGGCTCGGTTCCTCCTAGGCAGTCCGGAACAGTCCTCCTCCTAAAAGTCCTCCTCCTAAAAGTCCTCCTACGCAGCTGCAGTACGCACGTCCTCCTCCTCTCTCTATATCCAACGGACTGGGCTCTGATTTGCGCGGGCTGCGTGGTAAGTTAACTAGCCACGCCCCCTTGCAATAGTACTGCAAATAAGAATACAGAGCGAGAGCATGTGTCCTCCTTGTCCAATAGAAGACAACAGGAGGACAAAAATGAGGCGGGGGAGGATATTCTGAGAGGATAGGGAATGACTAACCGCGATGGGCGGGACATTGTATTTTAGATGGCCGGGACAAATTTCAGATGGCCGGGACTACTCTTAAAATTCGGGGAAAAAAAACGGGAAACAATATGTACGGGACAAGACTCACAAATCCGTGAATGTCCCGGGAAATCCGGGACTATTGGCAACTATGGCTTCAGCGTCTCCACTCTGCATCCTCCAGCCTCCCCCTTGTACAGAGATGGTGTGAGTGAAGGGAGAATGGCTTCAGCAGTGTGGAGAACACAGACAGGAGTAGAACTTAGAAGCAGCAGTGACAGCCCAGAGCTCCATCACAGACATCGGAGCTGTACTGGGGATTTCCTCCTCCTCTGCTACTGTGAGTCACCCCTCCCCCTCCGGGGCTGCTGTATGTGTATGGTTCTAGATCAGTTCACTACACACTATTCACTTTCTCAAGAGGGAGGAGGGGGTGCTGCCTGCAGTCTTCCTGGTCAGTGGACTTTTTCTATTAGAGGGGGGTGAGCAAGATCCTCCCAGCTGGGCTTCTTTTTACCTTGGGAGGGAGGGGAGTTCCTATTTTCCTGGATGGGTCCCCTATTATTACCCCCCTGCAGTCCTCCAAGCTGGGGATCTCCTATAACTTGAGGGGGAAGAGAGAGGAATTTCTATATTCAGTCCTCACAGCTGGGGGTTTTTAACTAGAGGGGAGTTCCTATCTTCCTGGGTGGGGATTCCCTCTTATCACCCCCCCCCCAGCAGTCATATTATTCAGGGGTCAGTACACCTGAAAGTGTGTGTGTGTGTGGGGGGGGGGGGATCCCTGACTCCTTTGGCACTATCTTAGCACATGCCATAACCATCCCATATATTTTAGCTTAGCACTGCATGCACTTTTATTAACCCTGTCATTTTGACATCTTTTTCCCTGGGCACCAGCTGACTTTGTCCCAGCACTGGCTGCAAGGGAGCCACAGTGGGATTTGTCTCTAAAAGTAGATCCCCCCCCTTGTATTGCTCCTCCCATCCGATCCCTTGCGAATCCTCCAAACAACGCTGCTACAATGCTGCTAGCCTGCTTCCCCTTTAAATGGCTGCAGCTGATGCTGGGGCGGGAGATCAGTGCTATGTTCAGATGGAGAGCAGAAGGGGGGATGGGGGCTGGTAAGCATATCAGTCCCTTCCTGAATGAATACAGTGAGCAATCAGTACCTATCGCTCCTGTGTTCATTCATCACTGAAGCATAGTAAACTATGTTTACTATGCTTTGGCTTGTGAATGAATAGAAAATGACAAGTGAGATTATACTGGGGGACACATTGACCTGTGAGGGGGTAGGATTATACTGAGTTACAGACTACCTGTGGGGAACGTACTGAGCTACAGACTGATCTGGGGGGGGGGATTACACTGCAGGACAGACTGACTCGGGGGGGTGTATTGAGGGATGTATTGAGGTACAGACTGACCTGGGGGGACTATACTAGAGGACAGACTGACCTGGAGGGGCAGAATTATTCTGGGGGTCTGACTGACCTGGGGGGATATACTGGAGGACAGACTGACCTGGGGGATATCCTGGAGGACAGACTGACCTGGGGGGGATATCCTGGAGGACAGACTGACCTGGGGGGGATATCCTGGAGGACAGACTGACCTGGGGGGGATATCCTGGAGGACAGACTGACCTGGGGGGGATATACTGGAGGGCAGACTGACCTGGGGGGGATATACTGGAGGGCAGACTGACCTGGGGGGGATATACTGGAGGACAGACTGACCTGGGGGGGATATACTGGAGGACAGACTGACCTGGGGGGATATACTGGAGGACAGATTGGCCTGGGGATATAATGGAGGACAGATTGACCTGGGGATATAATGGAGGACAGATTGACCTGGGGGGATATACTGGCGGACAGACTGATGTGGGAGTGGAATTATACTGTTTTTAACGCATACTGTTAGACAGGTTAATTGGTTGTCAGTGAGCTGGTCGGTAAGTAGGCTTGGTTTTTCCCTGGGCATTCCCCAGGCCATGTTGTTATATACTGGGGGATACACTGACCTGGGGGGGGGGGGGGGAAATTGGCCCACACAAACTGTTCATCATGGCGCCACATTACTACTCTTCTTGAGGCACCCAGAAGGGTGTCCCATGTATTTTACAATTCTATAATGTATATTGCAAAAAAAAAATTGCCGTGCGTCGCTAAAGTGTTCGGGTTTGGCTTGACGAAAAGGTGGCAACCCTAGTTGCCACCCGTACGGGAATGACCCTTTGCTTCCCCCCGCAACTTGCCTGCTGTTTATCCTCCCCCCCCAGTCAGCCAGCCTGTGAATCCTCGCCGCCACTGCTGAGAGTGAGAGTTTCAGCAGCGCGGGGGACAGAGAGAGGAGTAGAAGCAGCGGTGACAGGCAGCCCGCCCAGCCAGAGCTCCTTCACAGACATCGGAGCTGTACGGGGATTTCCTCCTTATCTGCTACGGTGAGTCACCCCCTCCCCCTCTGCACTGTGACCTGAGCTGTGTGTGTGTAAATCTCTGAATATCTTCACTCACTACACTGTCATTCACCTTTTTAAGAGGGGGGGGGGGGGGGGCAGATGTCTGTATTCTTCCTAAAAGGTGGTCTTTCTACCAGAGGGGGTTAGCAATGTCCCCTCCTATCACCCCTCACATATTCCTGGATAGGGGTCCCCCTTATCACCCCCCTTCAGTCCTACTGGCTGGGGGGTCTTCTATAACTGGAGGGGGCAGGGAGGCAAATTCCTGTATATCTGGATGGGGGTCCCCTCTTATCACTCCCCCCAGTTGGGGATCTTCTTTACTGGAGGTGGAGTCCTATGTTCCTGAATTGGGATCCCCTCTTACAGTGGCAGGTGGTGCTCAAAACATTTTTTTGGGGGGGGAAGGGGGGGGGCCGGCGCAAACAAACTGGAAAAAAAAAACATCAATTGCAGCCAGTGTGTCCATCAAAACGCAGCCAGTGTGTCCATCAAAACGCAGCCAGTGTCTCCATCAAACGCTGCCAGTGTGCCCATCAATTGCCGCTACTGTGCCCATCAAATGCTGCCAGTGTGCATCGCCTGCCCGTCACTTACCTTGTCACGGTGGGGCAGTGGTGTCCACGCTCCTCGATGTTTTCTCCCATTGTCTCTTCCCGTCCTCTGCGATAGGCGTCCAATCACAGCGCCTGTCGTTTCAGCCAATCAGGTGACAGGTAACAGACCCGAGCACCTTATTGGCTGAGAGGCGGTTCAGTTTTAGGAAAGCCAATATTCATTTGCTTTGCTAACACAACGCTGAGTGAACAGCGAGCGCCCAGCATGGACACCCTTTTGGATGCCTATTAGAGCCTATGGCTCTAATCAGGTGCTTCCAAAAAATACCCGCCACTATAATTCAGGTGCCCGACGCTCGAAAAGGGTCTGGGCACCTGAATAGGGGGTGTCAGCGGCGACCATAGATAGATTCATGCAATGCATTAATCTATCTATGGTGATAGAGAGGGGGCGGCGCCCGTGCGCCCTTTATATACGCACCGCCACTGCCCTCTTATCCCCTCCCCGCAGTCCTCCTAGCTGGAGGTCTACTTTAACTGGAGGGGGGATGGAGGGGGATTTCCTGGATTGGGGTCTCCTCTCATCACCCCCCTGCAGTGCTCTCCACCTGGGAATCTTCTTTAACTGGAGTGAGAAGGGAGTTCCTGGATGAGGGTCCCCTCTTATCACCCCCTGCAGTCCTCCTAGCTGGGGGTCTTCTTTATCTAGAGGTGGGAGTATTTGTCAGTATTCCTGTATGGGTGGGAGGGAGTCCCCTCTAATCACCCCCATGCACTCCTCCTGTTAGGGGTTCTCCTTCTCCTGGAGAGTGGTCAGTACGCCTGGAAGTGTGTTTGAATGACTCCATTTGGGATTTTCATATTACTTCTTGCACTTCTGCATGTGGCTCCCCAAAATACTCAGCTCTCATATTATTGCCCTTGGGCAGTTGTATAGAGTCCTTCCTGCCCCTTTCACGCCAACCTCTGTCAGCATTAGCTGACTGGGGGGGATTACACTGGGGCACAGACTGACCTTGGGGGAGGGGTACTGGGGGACAGACTGACCTTGGGGGGGAATGTACTGGGAAACAGACTTACTTGAGGAGGATGTACTAGGCAACGGACTGACCGTGGGGGATTATACTGGGGGGAAGACCAACCATCTGGCCAAACCTACTGTTCATCACGGCACCACATTACTGCTTTTCTCGGGGCACCCAAAGGTGTCCCAAGTCTTTTACAATTCTATAGTGTATACTGGAAAAAAAATGAAATAATTGCTGTGCGCCGCTAAAGTGTCCGGGTTTGGCTTAATGAAAAGGTGTCAACCCTACGCGGAGGCTGAGCGGAGTCATCTTGGAATTTCCCTTCCTCAACGGCACCCACACTGACCTGCCTTGTGTGCAGCAGCAGGTCAGTGTGATACAAATACAGCAGCAGTTAGTGTGTGTCTGTGTTACAATAAGAAAAACGAGCCATGCTGCTGAGTGTTCCTTCTTGCCCTGTGCTGTGTCTATTTACCAGGTGGCAGGTGCTATTCACTAGTGCACACTGACATCTGGTACATTGAATGCCACTCAGTGCATTCAGTGTCTAGATATCAGAGTTACAGGTCCTTCTCAAAAAATTAGCATATTGTGATAAAGTTCATTATTTTCTGTAATGTACTGATAAACATTAGACTTTCATATATTTTAGATTCATTACACACAACTGAAGTAGTTCAAGCCTTTTCTTGTTTTAATATTGATGATTTTTGTTTTTGATGTGATCTTATATGTTGTTTTACAGTTCGCCAGCAGAGGGAAACCTTTGCTATTTTTTGTACAATGGAAACTGTTGTGATCTATCTGGTGTTCAATAAAAACCTTTTTGATTCAAAAAAAATATTGATGATTTTGGCATACAGCTCATGAAAACCCCAAAATCCTATCTCAAAAAATTAGCATATTTCATCCGACCAATAAAAGAAAAGTGTTTTTAATACAAAAAAAGTCAACCTTCAAATAATTATGTTCAGTTATGCACTCAATACTTGGTCGGGAATCCTTTTGCAGAAATGACTGCTTCAATGCGGCGTGGCATGGAGGCAACCAGCCTGTGGCACTGCTGAGGTGTTATGGAGGCCCAGGATGCTTCGATAGCGGCCTTAAGCTCATCCAGAGTGTTGGGTCTTGTGTCTCTCAACTTTCTCTTCCCAATATCCCACAGATTCTCTATGGGGTTCAGGTCAGGAGAGTTGGCAGGCCAATTGAGCACAGTAATACCATGGTCAGTAAACCATTTACCAGTGGTTTTGGCACTGTGAGCAGGTGCCAGGTCGTGCTGAAAAATGAAATCTTCATCTCCATAAAGCTTTTCAGCAGATGGAAGCCTGAAGTGCTCCAAAATCTCCTGATAGCTAGCTGCATTGACCCTGCCCTTGATAAAACACAGTGGACCAACACCAGCAGCTGACATGGCACCCCAGACCATCACTGACTGTGGGTACTTGACACTGGACTTCAGGCATTTTGGCATTTCCCTCTCCCCAGTCTTCCTCCAGACTCTGGCACCTTGATTTCCGAATGACATGCAAAATTTGCTTTCATCCGAAAAAAGTACTTTGGACCACTGAGCAACAGTCCAGTGCTGCTTCTCTGTAGCCCAGGTCAGGCGCTTCTGCCGCTGTTTCTGGTTCAAAAGTGGCTTGACCTGGGGAATGCGGCACCTGTAGCCCATTTCCTGCACACGCCTGTTCACGGTGGCTCTGGATGTTTCTACTCCAGACTCAGTCCACTGCTTCCGCAGGTCCTCCAAGGTCTGGAATCGGTCCTTCTCCACAATCTTCTTCAGGGTCCGGTCACCTCTTCTCGTTGTGCAGCGTTTTCTGCCACACTTTTTCCTTCCCACAGACTTCCCACTGAGGTGCCTTGATACAGCACTCTGGGAACAGCCTATTCGTTCAGAAATTTCTTTCTGTGTCTTACCCTCTTGCTTGAGGGTGTCAATGATGGCCTTCTGGACAGCAGTCAGGTCGGCAGTCTTACCCATGATTGCGGTTTTGAGTAATGAACCAGGCTGGGCGTTTTTAAAAGCCTCAGGAATCTTTTGCAGGTGTTTAGAGTTAATTAGTTGATTCAGATGATTAGGTTAATAGCTCGTTTAGAGAACCTTTTCATGATATGCAAATTTTTTGAGATAGGAATTTTGGGTTGTCATGAGCTGTATGCCAAAATCATCAATATTAAAACAAGAAAAGGCTTGAACTACTTCAGTTGTGTGTAATGAATCTAAAATATATGAAAGTCTAATGTTTATCAGTACATTACAGAAAATAATGAACTTTATCACAATATGCTAATTTTTTGAGAAGGACCTGTATATATAGGGAATAGCACTTAGTCCTGGTTCACATTGGAGCAATTTGCCATGCGATATAACATGTCAAATCGCATGTCAAATCAGTGGCAATGGCACTACCCGAATCGGTGCGATGCCGCATTTGTGGCGCCGCACTGATTCCCAAAAGTAGTTTCTGTACAACTTTTGGCGACTTCTGGGTACGATTTCCATTGACATCTGTGCTGCCAAACTCGCACTGACATGCGGGTATGAAATCGTGCGAATTTAGCTGAACTTGCACGCTTTCATTCCCGCTGTCAGTGGGAAGAATGTCCCTTACATTGGTGGTCAGTGGGAAGAATGCTCCTTACATTGGTGGTCAGTGAGAAGAATGTCCCTTACATTGGTGGTCAGTGAGAAGAGTGTCCCTTACATTGGTGGTCAGTGAGAAGAGTGTCCCTTACATTGGTGGTCAGTGAGAAGAGTGTCCCTTACATTGGTGGTCAGTGAGAAGAATGTCCCTTACATTGTGGGACTGTCCAGAGGCCATGGGTCAGTTGCCTCACATCCCTAAATTTAGTATTCATAAAAAACAGAAGAGGGCGGGACTTTTAATGAAGCAAGTGCGGGAAAAGGTTCAAGTAAACAAAGAGTAAACAACACATCTAGAGTATTTAGTATCATAAAAGGATTTTTTTTTATTTATTTCTTTCACCTAATGCACCGTCCTTGACTAAGATTGCATTAGTGAAGTTTAAATTGATGTGTATATACATTATACAGGCTGAATTAGAAGGGGAAAACATATCAACTAAAGACCCAAGTATACAGACAATACACAAATGTTTTAACAATATTGTATATGGTAATGATGCATTTATGAAGCATGAGATGATGGCTCTACACGTTTCGCGACTGTTTTGTCCTTCATCAGGAGCAGACATGCGTTTTCTTTCTGTAATGACACAAATGATATCCTGGGCTTAAACCGGGACCCCAAACATATATAGGACCATGGATGAAACCAGGGTCCTAGATGGTACTCACCAGGCCTCCAACTGCTGCCGGTATGGAAGTGGGACCCAAACAGGCCCCAATGGGCCGGGACAACTTGCGCCGGGGACTGTGGCTGGGAAATGCAGGACACGTGGCCCCCACACAGGACGCATGCAGGCTGGTCAGGCACTGAAAAATGAGTGTTGTATAAAGGATCAATGAAGGATGAAAAAGGACTGGTGTAAAATGAAGAAAACTGAAAAAATAGGGACAGTGGAGATAATGAAGTGCTAAAAGGGGATGGGGGAAGAGATTGGTGTGGTGAGAGCAAAAGGGAGTGAAAATATATAAAATGGGAAATGAGATATGTGCAGTGTAAACAATACCTGTGGAGACAATGTGATCAGTATGGTAGTCTGAAGTGAATGTAAATCAAGTGCCTGTACCAGCCATGCACAACGCCCTTATGTGGGTTCCAGCGTCAAGAAGTTCCCGCCAACGCCACGCACGCGAGGGGGTGGGGAGGGGAGGCGCCTACACCAATGCGGAAGAGCCGCCTGGTAGTAAGGGGCCGAATGTACTCCCCAACACCCCTCGTAGCTGTAAAGCCATGGTCGCACAGAAGAGATTCCCAATGCGCACCAAAGGGGCGGCGTGGCGTCGATACGCCAAGCCCGCCCACACGTCCCTGCGTCAGTATAGCGTGGGACGGGGGGCGTGGTCAAGGCGCGTCGCAGCCCCCGGACTAGAGCTGAGCCAGCAAGGGGGCCGGGAGGGCCCAAAAAACCAACCAATGCAGCAATGGTAAGGCCCGTGATGAAATGAAGGATCCTACGAAAACTGCTGTGAGGTGCCTTATGCTGTTCCCTCCTTCTGGGGGAAGGAACAGGTAGAGGAGCAGGGGCGGCTGGCCTTGAAACCACAGAAAGAGTTCCTTTAGATTTTTCCGATTGCCTTTCTCGAAACCGCCGATCGATCGGAATAGTTAAATTTATCAGATCTTCCAGGGACGCGGGTATTCCCACTCTGGCAAGTTCATCTTTTACGGTGTCAGAAAGTCCTAGACGGAACTGGTGACGAAGTGCAGAGTGATTCCATTGGGTATCTGCGCTCCAAACACGAAAGTCAGTTATGTAATCTTCAACAGGCCTTGGCCCTTGCTGTAATTTGTCAAGCATGGATTCGGCAGTTTGCTGGGAAAAGTGGTCAGTGTATAACTGAGCCATGGCTGAGAAGAATGAACCCGTGGCAGTCAGAACAGGGTCATGTTGTTCCCGAAGGTGATGAGCCCAGGAGAGTGGTTCGTTCAGTAGTAGTGTAATAATAAACCCTACCTTGATGTCCTCTGATGCAAAGGTTCGGGGTAGCAGAGAAAAATAAAGTTCACAGGAATTCCGGAAGGTACGAAACTTCTTGCGTTCTCCAGAAAACCGTTCAGGGATAGGCACTTTGGGTTCCGGAGGGGGAGTGGCATCAAGGAACAGATCAGACTCTGAGTAGAACAATCCATGGCGGTGAAAGGAGCACAGGCCGATGCGACGGTCACCTCATGCGGAAGTCGCTCTTCAGTCTTCAGATGGGGGAAGTTCTACTATAAAATCCCTGGAGATCATGCTCCATGGTTTCTCAGGTACAGGAAGGGGCTCAAGTAGACCCCAAGTTCTGGCTCTGTCTGTCTTATTCCGAAGGCATGAAATACAAGATCTTACATATTTCTTGCAGTCGTTCATCAAGTTTGGCCACCAGAATGTACGGGAGATCAAATTAGCCGTCTTGTGAATCCCAAAGTGACCCGCTCTTGTAACTTCTGCACAATATTTGAGAGCGCAGAAATAGTTTGGTAAATGTCCTTCGGTGGAGAGGCCTCCCTTCCAGACTCCATCTCTGGCTGACTGGTACTGTCACGTACCTGGTAGGAGTCTGGAATGACGAGGTCGGCCTCCCTTGTATCTCCAACCCAAGCCCCACTGAGGATGGGACAGACCTAGGGTGAGGAGTTACACAAGTGCCTGTAGTTGCGTGCAGAACTTGTCAGCTGAGTTGCAGACGTGGAGATGCAGGCAGAGCATCTGGTAAGGAACTGGACTCAGGAAA
This sequence comes from Rana muscosa, assembly GCA_029206835.1. Classification (NCBI taxonomy): domain Eukaryota; kingdom Metazoa; phylum Chordata; class Amphibia; order Anura; family Ranidae; genus Rana; species Rana muscosa. Next base: position 1,466,693 of record JARGYO010000080.1, read on the forward strand.
GCTGGTAGGATGGACAGCTAGCACAGGCACTGGAGACAGCGTTAAGCCAAGCAGGAGGCTGGTGCAGGATCACAAGGGTGGCCGGGTTCGGTAGCAGACGGGCAGCGAGGTACAAGGCACAGGCAGGAGGGAGGTCAGATGGGAAGCCGAGATCAGGAACCAGTAATCAAGTATTGAAGTCCGGAAGCAAGGTCAAAGGGAAGCCAAGGTTCAGCAACAGGGATCAAGCCAGGTTTAAACAGAGTTCAGGTATCAGGGTACTTGCTGAAGACCAGTCAGCACTTGTCAGAAGTCAGAGCATCCTTTAAGTAGGCAGGCTGGTGCCAAAGGGAATTAGGAGCGTGCTCCTGCGCGCGCACGTTGCCCGTGCGCACGCGCATGCGCGAATTGCGCACACGCATGCGCAATGGTACTCCGGAAAGGCCGCTGCGTACTGGGGATGCGCGCGCGCGCCAGCATTCCGAGACTTGACGAATGCGCAGACGGATTCCCGGCAGCTTCCTTACATTGCCCCCCCTTAGGGGCAGCCTCTGGATGCCCCTCAGGACCTCTTTTTCCGGGTGGCGTAGAAAGAAAGCTCGTACCAGTCTTGGAGCATGCACATCAGAAGCTGGTTCCCAGGAACTTTCTTCCGGCCCGTAGCCTTTCCATTTAATGAGAAACTGTGTTTGGTTACCTCTCTTCCTACAGTCCAATACGGCCTCCACCTCAAATTCCTCATTCCCTTCGATAAGTAGCGGTGGAGGGGTTTCAGAAATCTGATTTGGGAAAGGATTTGGCACTGTAGGCTTCAACAAAGAAACATGGAATACTGGGTGGATTCTCAGGTTCTTGGGTAACACTAATTCGAATGCTACTGCATTAATCTTTCTCTTGACTGGAAAAGGCCCCAAAAATCTTGGGCCAAGCTTCCTCGAGGGGCAACTTAGTTTCAAGTTCGCTGTGGAAAGCCAGACCTTATCTCCAGGTTCAAGATTCAAATTGCCTCTTCTCTTCTTGTCGAAGAACTTTTTATTATCTGCCTGGGTCTTGGAGATTGTATCCTGCAGTAATTGGTAGTTGGAGTTAAGGAAGTTCAACCTGTCTTGTACGGCAGGTACAGAAGAATCAATAGGCAGCTCAGGCAAGAAAGAAGGATGGTATCCATAATTGGCGAAAAAAGGTGACTGTTTGGTTGCCGAATGGGTGGAATTATTGTATGAAAATTACGCGAGTGGGAGAAGTGATAGCCAGTCATCCTGTGCAAAAGAAGAAAAGCATCGTAGGTACGACTGTCTGTTATATTCTCCCCGATCGATCTGAGTTGCGCAATCACTTCGAGCATTGCGTTTATATGCTCCTGCATGTCCTGTTCTCTGCCAAGTCTCATTTTGTAAAGTTTCCGCAGCAGAAAGAGCTTGCTGTTTAAACTGGATCTTTCATGCAGTCTTTTCAGTACATCCCCCATGCCTTTCGCTGTGTCCTCATTGCGTATATGAATGAGCTGATCATCCTCCACTAGTAGGCTTGTGGTGGCCCGTGCCTGTCTGTTTTTCTTGTCCCAGTCCTGATTATTATCCTGTGGCCTCCCTGTAGTGGTAACCTCCCACAAGTCATCTTTGGATAATAGCATTTCCACTTTAAACTTCCATAGCTGATAATTGTCATTGTTCTGCTTGGCCACAGAGTTTAAGCTCAGAGTTTCCGGCCATTTTATCCCTCCTTTATATATAAACAGTCTTACTTGTCTATAGGAGATGTCTCTGGAAAGCTTCCTTATGTCGATCTCCACATCAGCCACACTGTCTTCCATTCGAGGCTTTGTTCTGCCTGGGCCGCACCTGGTCATAAGTCTTTATCCGGATACTGGGCCCATAACCTGTTGCAAAGTACGATTGATAGGTGCAGCGGAGTCAGTTGAGATCAAACATTGTGTAGTAACAGGAACTGGCTTCTTTATTGGAACATAACCACACTAGCAAAGATGTCACTTCACATTGTAAGAAGAATCACAGACAGGAAAAATAAACCAACAAGTACATCACAGTATACAGGAAATACAACACATTATAGAGAAATACATAGCATAGCATATCACTGAGCATTAGCGACATCTTTTGTCCTTTTTCTAAACTGCAGTCAAATACAGTAAGCTAAGCTGAAAGTTTGTTGTATCTCCAACAGCGACAGCAGGTCTGGACGAGATGGAAGAGTCCATGAATCCCCTACTGCCATCCTCATGATCTCTGCACACCAGGATCTCCTGGGCCACACCAGAGCTACTAGGACAGGGGTGTCCAAACTTTTTTCAAAGAGGGCCAGATTTGATGAAGATTTGATGAAGTGAACATGCGCGAGGGCCGACCATTTTGCCTGACATTCTTTAAACCATTAAAATTCGGTCTAAGTGTGTTCCTCTGAGCACTAATACACTGCCCAACATGAATTCTCTTGCCTTTGTGGCTGTGTGTGAGTAAAGAGATGAGCTCAGGTGTATTATTTGGATATACCGAATTTATTGGCATATAACACGCACCTTCACTTTAAGGAGGGAAGTTTCAGGAAAAAAACATAAAATTTTAAATAAAGAACTGTGAAGCAAAATAAGGGTCAGTGCCCATCTGCAGACGCCCAATTGCCATGAATGCAGCACCCACCATTGCTAGGAATGCAGCACCCACCATTGCCAGGAATGCACCCACCATTGGCAGGAAGGCAGCACCCACCATTGCCAGGAATGACCCCCCATTGCCAGGAATGCAGCCCCCACCATTGCCAGGAATGCACTCACCATTGCCAGGAATGAAGCACCCATCATTGCCAGGAATGCAGCACACACCATTGCCAGGAATGCAGCACACACCATTGCCAGGAATGCACTCACCATTGCCAGGAATGCAGCACTCACCATTGGCAGGAATGCAGCACTCACCATTGGCAGGAATGCAGCACTCACCATTGCCAGGAATGCACTACCCACCATTGCCAGGAATGCAGAATCCACCATTGCCAGGAATGCACTCACCATTGCCATCAGTGCAGCCTTGGAGGGGACAGGAAGGGGGCAGTACGAGCGCCAAAGATATCCTACAGGAGAATCTCCTGTTTACACAGCGGCCTCTTTAAAAGAAAGTCCCACCTCTTTTGATGGACAGAACAGATGTCCAATGGCAACGCCAGAGACAGGACTTCCTATTACAGAGGCTGCCGTGTAAACAGGAAATATTCCTCCTGTGTGCACGGCACTTGTCCCGCCTCCTCCCTCCGAGGCAGCCAGCCTATATAAAACTTTTGTGGCCCCAGCGCTGGGAGATCGTCGGGGACCACAAAAGATATATATGTTTAGCTAACCAGGCGGGCCGTTCAAAACCGGACCACGGGCCGTGATTGGCCCCCGGGCCAGACTTTGGACATGCTTGTACTAGGATTACCGGCTTCCCTTCCTCCTCGATCCTGTGAAGAAGCCGCGGTAGCAGCTGAACTGGGGGGAATGCATAAATCAGTGAAAACTGATCCCACGGGGTCACTAATGCATCTGTCCCGAGTGCGAGTGGATCCATTATTCTTGACACAAAGCTGTCCAACTTCATGTTGAATCTGGATGCCAACAGATCTATGTCTGGGGTACCCCATCTTTGGCATATGGCTAGAAAGACATCGGGATGTAGGGACTATTCTCCCGGGAACAACTGTTGGCGGCTCAAGAAATCCGCCTGCCAATACTCCACTTCTGGGATGAAGACGGATAGGCAAGGAACATGTTCCTCTTCCCAAGCCAGAATATGGTTCACCTCCCTCTGGGCTGCGTGACTTCTGGTGCCCCCTTGGTGATTGATATAGGCCACTGCTGTGGCATTTTCGGACTGTATCCTGACGGAACAATTCTGTAACCTGAACGTCCAGGCTATTAGAACCAGATGCACTGCCCGAATCTCTAAGATGTTGATGGGCAAGGTTTTCTCGGACTCTGACCACTTCCCTTGGACAGTGGTTTCCTCTAGGACTGCTCCCCAGCCCCATAGGCTGGCACCCGTTGTTGCCACCTTCCAGGTAACCGGAATGAAGGATTTTCCTTTCTGTAAATTCTTGGTTATCGACCACCAACTGAGACTCTGGCGCATTTTGGGGCCAGATTCATTGGATAATCCAAAGCTTGGGTTTTCTTGTTCCAAGCAGACAGAATACTGTATTGCAACAGTCTTGAATGAAACTGGCAAACATATTGTTGTCATTGTGGTCAGGCAACGCACTAGCACCTTTGCTTCCATGTGCTGGGTGTTTAGTGTGCTCCTGTTCCTTTAAGGAGGGTTGGGTTCCCTCCAGTCATCTGCCCTTCATCTATCCATCAGCATACATGTGCTTCCACTGAGAAAATTGGAGATAGGGCTGCCCCCGGGATTTTGCGGACTGGTGCAATAATATGGACTGACCAATAGAAGTATATAAAAGTAAAAAGATTTTATTACATTAAGATAATCAGAAAAGTAGACAGTAAGAGCAGCTGTAAATCACAGTATTATATAAAAAAAACAATGAATCATATACTGACATATAGGCCAAATTACTTAATATTCACATCCATAGTGTTAGACAATATAAGTCAATACAGAAGGGGGCGAATGGATACTGACATGTTTCGGATATAGCTGGCAGTTCAAGCCAGTGTATATATATTCCTTCCTCAGGGTTAGTATATAGGTGAAGCAATATGTCAGGTTTGTTCTGTGGTTTAGGAAAACAGACAAAATGTATATATGAATATAAATCAGGTAACATTTCACTGTAATTCTGTCTAGCATTGCATTTAAAAAACACTACATGATAGCATACAACATCCATTAATGTCCAAAAAAGAATGTGTATATTACTTACATCACACAAGAGATTTTAACCACTTAAGCCCCGGACCATTTCGGGCCATTAGGACCAGGCCTGTTTTTGGGATTCGGCACTGCGCTGCTTTAACTGTAAATTGTGCGGACATGCAATGTTGTACCCAAATGAAATTTGCGTCCTTTTCTTCCCACAAATAGAGCTTTCTTTTAATGGTATTTGATTGCCTCTGCGATTTTTATTTTTTGCGATATAAACAGAAAAAGACCGAAAATTTTGAAAAAAAATGATATTTTCTACTTTTTGTTATAGGAAAAATCGAAAAAAACTCAATTTTAGTCATACATTTAGGCCAAAATGTATTCAGCCACATGTCTTTAGTAAAAAAATGTCAATAAGCGTATATTTATTGGTTTGCGCAAAAGTTATAGCGTTTACAAACTAGGGTACATTTTCTGAAATTTACACAGCTTTAAATTTATGACTGCCTATCTCATTTCTTGAGGTGCTAAAATGGCAGGGCAGTACAAAATCCCCCCAAATGACCCCATTTTGGAAAGTAGACACCCCAAGGAAATTGCTGAGAGGCATGTTGAGCCCATTGAATATTTTTTTTTTTTGTCCCAAGTGATTGAATAATGACAAAAAAAAAAAAAAAAAAAAATTACAAAAAGTTGTCACTAAATGATATATTGCTCACACATGCCATGGTTATATGTGGAATTGCACCCCAAAATACATTCTGCTGCTTCTCCTGAGTACGGGGATACCACATGTGTGGGACTTTTTAGGAGCCTAGCCACGTACGGGACCCCGGAAACCAAGCACCGCCTTCAGGATTTCTAAGGGCGCAAATTTTTGATTTCACTCCTCACTACCTATCACAGTTTCGAAGGCCATAAAATGCCAAAATAGCACAAAACCCCCCCAAATGACCCCATTTTGGAAAGTAGACACGCCAAGCTATTTACTGAGAGGCATGTTCAGTCCATGGAATATTTTATATTTTGCCACAAGTTGCGGGAATATGACAAACTTTTTTTTTTTTTGCACAAAGTTGTCACTAAATGATATATTGCTCACACATGCCATGGGCATATGTGAAATTACACCCCAAAATACATTCTGCTGCTTCTCCTGAGTACGGGGATACCACATGTGTGGGACTTTTTGGGAGCCTAGCCGCGTACGGGACCCCAAAAACCAAGCACCGCCTTCAAGGTTTCTAAGGGCATACATTTTTGATTTCACTCCTCACTACCTATCACAGTTTTGAAGGCCATAAAATGCCAAGATGGCACAAAACCCCCCCAAATGACCCCATTTTGGAAAGTAGACACCACAAGCTATTTGCTGAGAGGCATGTTGACCCCATTGAATATTTTTTTTTTTTTGTCCCAAATGATTGAATAATGACAAAAAGAAAAAAAAAATGTACAAAAAGTTGTCACTAAATGATATATTGCTCACACATGCCATGGTTATATGTGGAATTGCACCCCAAAATACATTCTGCTGCTTCTCCTGAGTACGGGGATACCACATGTGTGGGACTTTTTGGGAGCCTAGCCGCGTACGGGACCCCAAAAACCAAGCACCGCCTTCAAGGTTTCTAAGGGCATACATTTTTGATTTCACTCCTCACTACCTATCACAGTTTTGAAGGCCATAAAATGTCAAAATAGCCCAAAACCCCCACAAATGACCCCATTTTGGAAAGTAGACACCCCAAGCTATTTGCTGAGAGGCATGGTGAGTATTTTACAGCTCTCATTTGTTTTTTAAAATTAAGAAAGACATTTTTTTTTCTTTTTTTTTTTCTTTTTTTACATTTTCAAAACTTTGTGACAAAAAGCGAGATCTGCAAAATACTCAACATACCTCTCAGCAAATAGCTTGGGGTGTCTACTTTCCAAAATGGGGTCATTTGGGGGGGTTTGTGCCATCTGGGCATTCCATGGCCTCCGAAACTGTGATAGGCAGTGAGGAGTGAAATCAAAAATTTACACCCATAGAAATCCTGAAGGCGGTGCTTGGTTTTTGGGGTCCCGTACGCGACTAGGCTCCCAAAAAGTCCCACACATGTGGTATCCCCGTACTCAGGAGAAGCAACAGAATGTATTTTGGGGTGTAATTCCACATATGCCCATGGCATGTTTGAGCAATATATAATTTAGTGACAACTTTTTGTACATTTTTTTTTTTTTTTGGTCATTATTCAATCACTTGGGACAAAAAAAAAAAATATTCAATGGGCTCAACATGCCTCTCAGCAAATAGCTTGAGGTGTCTACTTTACAAAATGGGGTCATTTGGGGGGGTTTTGAACTGTCCTGGCATTTTATGCACAACATTAGGAAGCTTATGTCACACATCATCCACTCTTCTAACCACTTGAAGACAAAGCCCTTTTTGACACTTTTTGTTTACATGAAAAAAAAATTTTTTTTGCAAGAAAATTATGTTGAACCCCCAAACATTATATATTTTTTTAAAGCAAAGGCCCTACAGATTAAAATAGTGGGTGTTGCATTTTTTTTTTCCACACAGTATTTGCGCAGCGATTTTTCAAACGCATTTTTTGGGGGAAAACACACTTTTTTTATTTTTAATGCACTAAAAAACACTATATTGCCCAAATGTTTGATGAAATAAAAAAGATGATCATAGGCCGAGTACATGGATACCAAACACGACATGCTTTAAAATTGCGCACAAACGCGTAGCGGCGACAAACTACATTCATTTTTAAAAGCATTTAAAAGCCTTTACAGGTTACCACGTTAGATTTACAGAGGAGGTCTACTGCTAAAATAACTGCCCTCGATCTGACCTTCGCAGTGATACCTCACATGCATGATGCAATTGCTGTTTACATATGACGCTAGACCGACGCTTGCGTTCGCCTTTGCGCAAGAGCAGGGGGGGACAGCGGTGCTTTTTTTTTTTTTTTTTTTTTTTTTTTTTTTTTTTATTATTTATTTGGCTTTTTTATTTTATTTTTAAACTGTGCCTTCCATATTTTATTTTTTTACCATTTTTATCGTTATCTCAGGGAATGTAAATATCCCCTATGATAGCAATAAGTAGTGACAGGTACTCTTTTTTTGAAAAAAATTGGGGGGTTAGACCCTAGATCTTTCCTCTGCCCTCAAAGCATCTGACCACACCAAGATCGGTGTGATAAAATGCTTTCCCAATTTCCCAATGGCGCTTTTTATATCCGGGGGGGGACATTCCCTCCCACTGCTTGTAAAAGCAGTCTAGAGGCTAATTATCTGCTAGAATTGCTTTTACATGAAAGCCAGCTGCTGGCTGAAAAGAATGATACCAAGATGATACCTAAACCCGCAGGCATCATTCTGGTATAAACATTCAAAGTCCAGCAACATACCAGTACGTTGCTGGTCCTTGTTGGACATGTATTGTAATCTTTTTTTTCATACAGCCTATTGGCTGAACGAAAAAAAGAGATTGATTGGTGGGTATGCCCACCATTAGAATTACCTTCCTTCATCCACCCACTTCTAATGATGGGCATATATGCCGAAGCATGGGGGCATCCTCCCGCAAAAAAGTTATGCCGCGTACACACGGTCAAGCCTTCGTCGGAATTTCGACCGTATGTACGCGGCATAAAAGGTTATGCCACGTACACACGGTCGGACTTTTCCACGGGCAAGCCTCCGTTGGAATTTCGACCGTATATACGCGGCATTAGGAGCAAAATCGCTCCTCCGCCCCTGCTGCCCCCATGCTTCGGCATATATGCTCTTTTTTTTAACTGTGGTGGTGAAATCACCTCCTACAGCGTTGGAGTCACGGCTTTATGTATCGTGGGAGCAAACGCTGTTGCTGTCAAGATAAATAGATCCGCGCTGCAACTGAATGGCGTACCTGCTAAGCAAATGGTGGTTAACATTAAAACAAAGTAACATTACAGTACAACAGTAAGACCTTACCATGCCATACCTGCAAAGCAAATACCAAAACAAAACCTAGTAAAAAATAAAAAAATGTTTTAACGCAACCTGTGCCTAAAATATATATATGCCGAAGCATGGGGGCATCCTCCCGCAAAAAAGTTATGCCGCGTACACACGGTCGGAATTTCGACCGTATGTACGCGGCATTAGGAGCAAAATCGCTCCTCCGCCCCTGCTGCCCCATGCTTCGGCATATATGCTCTTTTTTTTAACTGTGGTGGTGAAATCACCTCCTACAGCACTGGAGTCACGGCTTTATGTATCGTGGGAGCAAACGCTGTTGCTGTCAAGATAAATAATTCCGCGCTGCAGTTGAATGGCGCACCTGAAAACAAAAAATTACATACCTGAAAAGCAAGCATGATAAAACATTGCAGAATAGAATACAGTAAAAAAGAGCAGAACAATAGAGAGAAAATAGAGAGAGAGAGAACAATAAAACGACAACTATTTTTGGTTTTTTTATTTTATATTTTTTTGTGTTATGTTTTTTACGTTTTTTTTTCTTTTTTACACTTTTTTTTGTAACTTTACAACTGTAATGGTTCGGGTCTCTCAAAATGTAATGGCATCTTGGGAGACCCTGTGTAAGTGTGTCCTTGTCTGTGAAATGCTGTACCCTACGCTAAAACTTCACTTTTGAGTGGTAGCGTTCAAAACATTCACCTTGGCAAAGACCAGGCTTGTCAGGACAGAGTGGACAAAAACTACGGGTGTCACGCCTAAATCCGCGCTTGCTACAGACACGACATCTTTTTTGGGGGTGGCTTTGGGTAGGGGTACTCGGGAGGACATACGAATAATGCCTCTCATGCAGCCGGCTTACTGCATTTGGTTGGGGATGGTGAGGTGCAGAACCGCCTGGATACAGGAGTTCTGTGACTATCTCATTCTGGAATTTTAGAAGAGATAACGTCCCGCCTGAAGCTCTGTATAGCACATGAGCGTTCAGCAAAGCCAATTGGAATAATGATAGAGACACTTTTTTGTACCAGCGTCTCGCCTTACGGTCAATTAGATACGGCGCCATCAACTGGTCGTTGAGGTCCACCCCTCCCATATTTTGGTTATATTCGTGGACACAGAGGGGTTTCTCCACAACACCAGTCGCCGTACGAATTTGGACTGTCGTGTCTGCATGAAGGGAGGTAAGAAGGAAAACATTCTTATTGTCCCTCCACTTCATAGCGAGCAAGTTATTACACTTCAAGCAGGCTCTCTCCCCCAGCCTAAGACGGGCATCTACAAGCCGCTGGGGAAAGCCCCGGCGATTAGGTCGCACGGTGCCACATGCTCCAATCTGATGATCAAACAAGTGACTAAACATTGGCACGCTCGTGTAATAATTGTCCACATACAAGTGGTACCCCTTTCCGAATAAGGGTGACACCAAGTTCCACACTATCTTGCCAGCGCTCCCTATGTAATCCGGGCAGTTGACCGACTCAATCTGACTATCTTTTCCCTCATAAACCGTAAAGTTCACTACATAGCCTGTTGCCCTGTCACAGAACTTGTAGAGCTTGACCCCGTATCTGGCACGCTTGCTGGGAAGGTACTGCTTGAAAGACAAGCGGCCAGAAAATTTAATCAGGGACTCATCAACGCAGACAACTTGATCGGGAGTAAACAAGGCTGCAAAACGTTCGTTGAAGTGGTTTATGAGGGGCCGAATTTTATAGAGCCGGTCGTATTCAGGGTCCCCACGTGGACGACAAAGTTCATTGTCGTTGAAGTGCATGAACCGCAAAATCTGCTCGTATCGTGCCCTGGACATGGAGGCAGAGAACACGGGCATGTGGTTAATTGGGTGCGTGGACCAATAAGCACGCAATGACGGAAATTTATGTGTGCCCATGTTGAGGGAAAGGCCCAGAAAGGTCTTAAATTCGGAAACCGTAATTGGTTTCCAATTTCTGGCAATTTTAGGCAACTGGGGGTTAGCGGCGATAAATTGACCAGCATATAAATTACTCTGGTCCACAATAGATCTATAGAGATCTTCCGTGAAAAACAGCGAATAAAAATCAATTGGAATAAAATCAGCTGTTTCCACCTGAATACCGGGTTGGGCAGTGAATGGGGGAAGTACGGGTTCTGCAGAAGTGGTGGGGACCCAATCAGGATAGGCGAATTCTGCAGGAAGGGCAGTATGGGCACGACGGGCCTGCCTTTGTCTTCTTGGTGGCAGCGGGACACTACTTGTGCTTGCCACCTCGCCAGCTTGAACTGCACTTATGGGACTCGCCACGTCACCAAGTGTTACTGCAGTGCTGGATGTACGTCCAGGCTGTACTAGGCCGCTGGTGCTTGCCAGTTCACCAGAAGGAATAGCGGCGCTAGTACTACTCTGCTCCATGATACGAGAGACCTGCGGTTCTTGCTCCTCAACAACCTCAGAAGATCGGGATCGGGTACACCTGACCTTAGCAGGGACCTCAACTTCGTCGTCAGAGCTATCTGACGTGGGGCCGCTGACGTCACTGTCTTCTACGGGAAGATATTCTGAGCCTGAATCTGACAGATACGTGACCTCCTCTTCACTATCTGTCATGCTCAGAATCTCGTAGGCCTCTTTACTAGTGTACCTTCGTCTTGCCATTTTGGGCTCTAAATTTAGGGGTACACTAGTAAGATTCACAGGAAAAAAAGCACCTGACTGTCGTCAGCAAATATATCAAACGCTACAAAAAAACTGTTAGCGATCGCAGGGATCAGGCCTGTCTCTGCGAACGCTGCAGTTATGTGTGTTGTGTTTGGTAAGTGACAGTGATCGATCGATACTGCACTTGGGTGGGCTGGGCTGGGCTGGGCGGAGGGGCTAAACGCAGGCGCTAGCAGGTATCTGGGCTGATCCCGCTAACACTGCGTTTTTGGGAACCCTAAACCGCTGGGGATGCTAGTATAGATCTGATCAGATACTATACCACTAAAGGGGGGTGTATGCTTTGCGCGTGGGTGTTAGCGTTACTGGCACTAACCTAACACTGCCTGGGGCGACGCAGACCCTCTCTGGCGCTAAAACCTAATTGATCTCACCCGCCGGGCGATCAGGGGGGTTAAACCTTTATTGGGTTATATACGGCGGGTGCCCTGATGCTATAAAAAGCAAACTAATCAACCAGCGTCACCCGTAACCTTTATATGGTGATCACTGGTGAAAGGGTTAACTAGGGGCAATCAGGGGGTTAAAACCTTTATTAGGTTAAATATGGGGGTACCTGACACTAATAAAAACCTGCGGCGAACCTAAAAAAAAATAACTGCCTATCTAAAACACCAGCGACACGAATACAGCGATCGGAAAAACAATCGCTTAGTGGCGCTGAAGTTAGGGGGTGAAAGGGTTACCTGGGGGGTGATCAAGGGGTTAAACCTTTATTAGGGGGGGGTTAGGGGGCTACCCTGGACCTAAAGGGGCCTAATCCTAACTGCCCTGCAACTTTTTACAATCACAGATGACACTAAATGCAGTGATCAGTAAAATAAATGATCACTGCAATCAGTGACACTGTGATTGGGGGCTTTGGGGTGACCTGGGGGGTGATCTGGGGGTGACTGGGGGGTGATTTGTGTGCCTATGTGTACCTACGTGTCAGTGGACTGTTGGAGCACTAACCTCTGTCTTCACTCCTCGGCGCCGGGAACGAAAAGACCGCGGCGAGGGAGATGACATCACTTCCTCCAGCCTGTGTTTACATTTCAGGCAGGAGGAAGCAATTTCATTGGCCGGGAGCGATCGCGAGGGGGGGGCGGAATCGAGCGGCCGCCCCCTCATGCCTGATCGCTCCCGAACACTTAACGGCCGCTCACTGCAGTGAAGGGGGGTCCGGATGGACCCCCCAACTGCACAAAGGCGATCACGTAGATCTACGTGATTCTGCCTGTCCGTGCCATTCTGCCGACGTAAATCGGCGGTGGGCGGTCGTTAAGTGGTTAAAACATGGGGATGTAGACTGAGACGAGTCAGTTGGATGAGCTCCCAGAACTCTCGAGATCCAATCCAAAGGTTAAATGCGCACTCCCAGAGTGATTATATGACATTTATAGACTTGAAAATAAATTAGAAGTCTTGCCCTTTAAAAATGGGCATAAATATAAGGAGGTGAATGTATATGTCAATATTTAAATCACTATGGGGAGCTAAAGGCATTTCCAATGGAAACAATTTAAGTATGTGAGGTGATGTCTTTATCCCAGCATGTCCACACGGCACGTCAAGAATCACAAGGATGGAAGGTTTAGAACAGCAAGTGTTCTGAAAAACAGGTTGGTAAAAGATAAAAATAAAGAAAAAAAATGAGAATGAAAATAAATATAAAAATGTACAGAGTTTGGATCTGAGAGCGCGACTAAATCGCCACTCTCGATCGTATATCAAAATGGTAAAGAAAGAAGTTGTAGCTAGACTTAGTAATAGCATATTTGAAAAGGAAATTCCCCTTACCATATCTTGTGTCTGAACGCCATCTATGTGGATCTCAGCTGTGCGGTGAGATTTCAGTAAACACGGCTGATATTTTAAGTAGGTCAGCTGTTACTGGAATAGCCAATCCAGTGGATTGGCGTTGGCGCCAGAAATGGAGGGAGGGGAAATGGGCAAACAAATGTTTCATATTTTGATGACATTTTATTGTATACAACTTCACTAATTCTTTGTTTTTGTCATCTGTCATATAATTTCAGATACAGCAATATAATGAGACGCGTCATTTATGTAATGGATGAACTCCCAGTGAAACATCTTATAACCAATCCTTATATGAAATAATCTTGCTGAAAGAAACCCTAATATTGATTATTGGGAATATATTTCACATTCCCTTTTGTCACACTTTTCTTGAATATCTACATATATGATGTCGGCACGATCTTCCCGGTCCCCGCATGGCTAGCCGAGAATCCCCGGCACACTGGAGCCCCTTCAGACAATTTATCTGTCTCCTGGGGCAGCATCTCTTATTGAGTGCAAAAGACGGTCATGAATTACAGGTATCAACTTCTTCCTGTTCACAGCATCTGGACCTCTCTACTCCTTTGATTTCCACCTCCCAGTCCTTTTCTCTCTTTCCCACCCCACCTCTCACTGGCTTTGATCAGCAGAGATGGCCTTTCGAATCTTCAGTCCCGATGCGCATGTGCACTGAGTGTCTAACTCAGATACTTCCGCCATCCAGTGTATCGGCGGTCACGTCGACGTCTGACGTCACCGCGCACTACAAGCGCGGTGACGCCGGACGCCGCGTATACCGAGGGATGGATCCCACTATCACAGGGCGGCGCATTCTTATGCTTGGGCTTTAACAAATGATTACACATCACCCATTTCGACCTACCCATTTCCCCTCCCTCCATTTCTGGCGCCAACGCCAATCCACCGTATTGGCTATTCCAGTAACAGCTGACCTACGTAAAATATCAGCTGTGTTTACTGAAATCTCACCGCACAGCTGAGATCCACATAGATGGCGTTCAGACACAAGATATGGTAAGGGGAATTTCCTTTTCAAATCTGCTATTACTAAGTCTAGCTACAACTTCTTTCTTTACCATTTTGATATATGATCGAGAGTGGCGATTTAGTCGCGCTCTCAGATCCAAACTCTGTACATTTTTATATTTATTCTCATTTTTTTCTTTATTTTTATCTTTTACCAACCTGTTTTTCAGAACACTTGCTGTTCTAAACCTTCCATCCTTGTGATTCTTGACGTGCCGTGTGGACATGCCGGGATAAAGACATCACCTCACATACTTAAATTGTTTCCATTGGAAATGCCTTTAGCTCCCCATAGTGATTTAAATATTGACATATACATTCACCTCCTTATATTTATGCCCATTTTTAAAGGGCAAGACTTCTAATTTATTTTCAAGTCTTTAAATGTCATATAATCACTCTGGGAGTGCGCATTTAACCTTTGGATTGGATCTCGAGAGTTTCTGGGAGCTCATCCAACTGACTCGTCTCAGTCTACATCCCCATGTTTTAAAATCTCTTGTGTGATGCAAGTAATATATACATTCTTTTTTGGACATTAATGGATGTTGTATGCTATCATGTAGTGTTTTTTAAATGCAATGCTAGACAGAATTACAGTGAAATGTTACCTGATTTATTATTCATATATACATTTTGTCTGTTTTCCTAAACCACAGAACAAACCTGACATATTGCTTTGCCTATATACTAACCCTGAGGAAGGAATATATATACACTGGCTTTGAACTGCCAGCTATATCCGAAACATGTCAGTATCCATTCGCCTCCTTCTGTATTGACTTATATTGTCTAACACTATAAATGTGAATATTAAGTAATTTGGCCTATATGTCAGTATATGATTCATTGTTTTTTTTATATAATACTGTGATTTACAGCTGCTCTTACTGTCTACTTTTCTGATTATCTTTATGTAATAAAATCTTTTTACTTTTATATACTTCTATTGGTCAGTCCATATTATTGCACCAGTCTGCAAAATCCCGGGGGCAGCCCTATCTCCAATTTTTTCATAACCATTTGGGATGTGACTGAATGCTCTGCACTGACCATAACATACTGGTTTAGCTTCATCTTTTTCTCTCTATATACCATGTGCTTCCGCTGAGGAGTCTTTAAATTTTAGAGTTAGGACTGCAGTACACAAGGAGCCTTCATGGGGCCTGCAGCTTACGCATGTATTTGCAAATGCGTGCAACTAAACCCCTGTTTTTAACGCACTGTTAGACAGGTGAATTTGGTTGGTTGCTGATTGGTTGGCAAGTTGAGCTTGGTTATTCTGTTTTTTTGTTGACATGAGTCCGCCCTTCCAATGCTCCTTGCTGTGAAGACCAGTCATAGATAGGGGCAATGACATTTGTTTTTTGTATTGTTGTCATTGTGGTCAGGCAACGCACTAGCACCTTTGCTTCCATGTGCTGGGTGTTTAGTGTGCTCCTGCTCCTTTAAGAAGGGTTGGGCTCCCTCCAGTCATCTGCCCTTCATCTATCCATCAGCATACATGTGCTTCCACTGAGGAGACTTTACATTTTACAGTCAGGACTGCAGTATACAGGGAGCCTTGACAGGGCCTGCAGCTTATGCATGTATTTGCAAATGCGTGTGTAGCGCACAGACCCCTTTCTTTACCTGCATTAACTTTGGCTCCTCGCAGGAAGAGAGAGGCACACCACACTAACAGCCCGTAACCTCCTGTGCAAGGAGGTTGAGCGGTGTTGTTGTTGGGTCTTCCACGGTCAGAACATGAAAACCTACAGAGCCTGATTCTCACCTCTATATTAAAGTAGAGACAAGTCCTTGACTTCCCAGTAAAGTGAATGTCCACACCAGATGAAACTCTAACTCAGAGTTTATTTTCTCTTAGCCAATAACACAGTCTCTGATAGGAAAAAGGTTGGAGCAAGAAACAGAACAGCAGAAGGCGTGGATGAGGTCCAGGCACAAACGTTACAGATATTTGCTCAGATTCTCAAGCAAGTTCAACTAGGCGCACAGTCTCTGCCACAGACTGTGAAGTTGGTCTCTGCCACAGACCTGGTGAAACTGATCCCCTTCTTTAGCTATGGCCCTTTTTTTAGGAGAAGACATCCCTCCGGAGAGTTACCGGGACCCTACCGTCACCATGACACTGCACTGGGTCTTCTGAGAGTTCCTTCCCGGCCTCGTCATCCTAGATACGGGTCCCTTCGCAAGGCAGCACCCTGAGATTCCTCGATCCTTGGTGGACCCCAGTCGAAGGTGCTGGGCCCCAGGCCTCCGCTGCGGTCTCTGAGCTTACATACCCAGGGCGGACAGGAACAGCATGATAGTACCTCACCCTGGGCTAAAGGTGTCCAGGATGGAACAGGAACACCCGCCCTGGGCCTAAGGTGCCCAGGGCGGACAGGAACACTTCCTGGGAGTAGGACTCCCGACGACGAATGAAGACGAAAAACCCCAAACAGGCAGCGTCTGCCCGTTTTATATCTTCTCCCAGCATGCCCAGCAGGTAGACCACACCCACCGTATGGCTGCTGAGAGGGGACACACAAGGCACAGCACTGTATCAGCGGTTCAACCCTAGCCTACTAGGGCAGCGCCACCTGTAGGCCACAGGGAACTGTACACCAATACTCTCCCTGTGGATAAAATGGTTGTAAAAACCCTAACAAATTAGGGTTTTTGAGTAAACTAACACTCAAACACTTCCCTTAAATTTAGCATCCCGCTACACGTGCAACTAAACCCCTGTTTTTAACGCACTGTTAGACAGGTAAATTTGGTTGGTTGCTGATTGGTTGGTAAGTTGAGCTTGGTTATTCTGTTTTTTTTGTTGCCATGCGTCCGCCCTTCCAATGCACCTTGCTGTGAAGACCAGTCATAGATAGGGGCAGTGACAGTTGTTTTTTGTATTGTTGTCATTGTGGTCAGGCAATGCACTAGCACCTTTGCTTCCATGTGCTGGGTGTTTAGTGTGCTCCTGCTCCTTTAAGGAGGGTTGGCCTCCCTCCAGTCATCTGCCCTTCATCTATCCATCAGCATACATGTGCTTCCACTGAGGAGACTTTAAATTTTAGAGTTAGGACTGCAGTACACAGGGAACCTTGACGGGGCCTGCAGCTTACGTGCTTCCACTGAGGAGACTTTACATTTTAGAGTTAGGACTGCAGTACACAGGGAACCTTGACGGGGCCTGCAGCTTACGTGCTTCCACTGAGGAGACTTTACATTTTAGAGTTGGGACTGCAGTACACAGGGAGCCTTGACGGAGCCTGCAGCTTACGCATGTATTTGCAAATGCGTGCAATTAAACCCCTGTTTTTAACGCACTGTTAGACAGGTGAATTTGGTTGGTTGCTGATTGGTTGGTAAGTTGAGCTTGGTTATTCTGTTTTTTTGTTGAATTAAACTGGGCATAGGGAACTGCTTCGAATGAAGCCACCATCTTCCCTAGCAACCTCATGCAAAGGCGAATGGAAAGACCCTTCCTTGCCCTGACCACCTGGACCAGCTCTCTTATAGCGCTGACTTCTGCCTGGGGCAAAAACACTCTTTCCTGGGCTGTATCTGTGACCAGGCCCAAATACTCCAGTCTCTTTACTGGTTGTAAGTAGGGATGAGCTTCGAGTTCGAGTCGAACCCATGCTACTACTGGTGATTCTGACACACCTCTCTCCTCCACCCCCTCTTCTTCTGCCTCTTCCTGTGCTTTGTCCTCGGAACCAGCGGTGCTCCGTAGGCATTCAAGGGGCTACGCAAGTACGCAGGCAAAAAGATGCCATGCGGTGCTTGAGCTGGTGTGCTTGAGGGACAGGAGCCACACTGGGGCAGAGATTTTGTCTGCTCTGCAGGGGCAGGCTCAGAGGTGGTTGACACCATGCCAGCTTAAGCCAGGAAAGGTGGTTTGCAACAATGGCACCAACCTCCTATCCGCCCTCCAACAGGGACAACTGACCCATGTGCCCTGTTTTGCTCACGTTCTTAACTTGGTGGTGCAGCGGTTCTTGGGCAGGTACCCGGGCTTACAGAAGGTCCTGAAGCAGGCCAGGAAACTCTGTGGGCATTTCCGCCGGTCATATAATGCCAGTGCTCGCCTGGCTGACCTCCAAAAGGAATACAACCTGCCCAAGAACCGCCTAATCTGTGACATGCCCACCAGGTGGAACTCTACGTTGGCCATGCTGCAGCGGCTGCACACGCAGCAGAGGGCCATCAATGAGTATCTGTTGCAATATGGCACCAGGACAGGGTCAGGGGAGCTTGGATTTTTTTTCCCCCGCCAGTGGGCCATGATCAGGGATGCATGCACTGTCCTGTCACCATTTGAGGAGGCCACGAGGATGGTGAGCAGTGACAGTGCATGCATCAGTGACACTGTCCCTCTTGTCCACCTGTTGGAGCACACGCTGCGTGGAATAATGGACAGGGCACTTGAGGCAGAACAGAGGGAGGAAGAGGAGGACTTCCTTACCTCTCAAGGCCCCCTTTATCCAGACCATGTTCCTGCTGGCCTGCCTATCACACAGGAAGAGGACGAGGAGGAGGAGGATTGTGTCAGCATGGAGGTGGAGCCTAGCACTCAGCAGCAGCAGCAGTCTTCAAGGGATCAATTACAGTCCCAAGACACCCATGGACTTTTACGTGGCTGGGAGGCGGTGGCTGCGGATCATGTTGTCCTAAGTGACCAAGAGGACTCTTAACCGAATGCCTCAGCTAACCTACGCTGCATGGCCTCCCTGATACTGCAAAGCCTGCGTAAGGATCCTCGTATTTGTGCTAACACCCTTCTTGATCCATGTTACAAGGGTAAGGTTGCGGACCTTATCTTGCCGTCGCAGAGGGAGCAGAGGATGAAGCATCTTCGGGAGGCCTTGCAGAAAGGTCTGTGCAATGTGTTCCCAGAGACTGGGAGGTTACAAATTCCTGGTCCTGGACAACGTGTTGCTGAGGCTTCGGTCAGTCAAAGAAGGAGCGGTGGAGAAGGTGGCCGTCTGACCGATGCGTTCAGACAATTTTTTAGTCCGCAGCCCCAAGGTATGATCGGTTCCCGCAACCATCGCCAGTGTGTGGTTTACATGGTGCAGGAATACCTAGGGGCAAGATCAGACTTGGACACCTTTCCCACCGAAAATCCTCTGGGTTACTGGGTCTCGAGGATGGATCACTGACCAGAGCTTGCACAGTATGCAATTGAGCTACTGGCCTGTCCTGCATCCAGCGTTCTTTCGGAACGCACATTCAGTGCTGCTGGAGGCTTTGTAACCGATCACAGGGTGCGCCTGTACACCGACTCGGTCGATCGACTGACCTTCATAAAAATGAATTAGTCTTGGATCACCAAGAAACCCTAAAATATGGTTTTACCCATGGACCGTTCTATTACAGTTATACAGGGTTTATATTTGTATACTTTAAAAAAAATATATAATAATAATTATAAATGTATTTTTCATTTATATGAATGGTGCATTACATATGTGGATTCCATTCATTTACTATACACCATTCACATTTAAACAAGCACATGTATGATCTTTAAATATTGATAAAAAATAGGATTTTTGTACTCACCGTAAAATCCATTTCTCTGACGTCCATGAACTGACACAGCTGGATACTGTAAACGTGTGGGTATATGTCCCTGCTCGCAGGAGAAGATCTAGGCAGAATGTTAGATGTTAGAAACAGATGCCGCGAACACACGATCATTTTTTCCGTCGGGAAAAATGACATTTTTTCCTTTGAACGAGAAAAACGATCGTCTGTGGGTTTTTTGCCGTTTTTCCAGACGGGAAAAACGGCATTAATCACGACGAGAAAAATTAGAACATGCTCTAATTTTTCTCGTCGTGATTCCTGTCATTTTTTTCCGCTGCAGTTTTTCCATAGGGAAACACTGCCGTGGAGCCTAGACACAGTCGTTTTTCTCGCCAAGAGAAAATATGACGGGAAAAACGGCAGTGTGTGGGGGAACAAGCCGTTCCCTAGTTTTTCCTGTCGTGATTCACAGCGGAGTTTTCACTGCCGTGAATCACGATCGAGTGTACGTGGCAATACATTTTAGAACAAACCAGAGCTGAACAGCCACGCCCAGGGGGGCGGTCCCTCCGGACATTACCCTCCCACCTGCAGTCAGCAGACCTCAGTTCGTAACAAAGCAGTACAAACCTTAAAAGGAAGAGTGGGTGCTGTGTCAGTCCATGGGAGTCAGAGAAATGGATTTCACAGTGAGTACAAAAATTCTATTTTCTCTTACCGTCCATGGACTGACACAGCTGGATACTGTAAATGTGTGGGACGTCCCAAAGCAGTATCAGAAGGGTGGGAGCAGTAGTAAAGGAACAACCAAAACTTCACTCCAAACAAGCAGAGCTCCTCAACGGAGGAGTTGCAACATTAAACAGCGGCCTGCAATGCTTTGCGGCCGAAGGGAGCATCCGAAGATGCAGCCACATCAACCTTATAAAATCTTGAAAAGGTATGAACGGACAACCAGGTCGTCGCCTTGCACACTTGTGCAACCGACGCTTGATGTCGGAAGGCCCAGGAAGCACCAATTGCCTTGGTGGAATGCGCCGTAACCGGAAAGGGAGGCGCCCGCCCCTTAAGGGCATAGGCCCGTATGACGGTCTGCCTGATCCACCTAGAGACGGTGGCAGACGACACCGCTTGGCCCTGTTTTGGATCAGACACAGACTTCCGAATGGAAACAGTAGCAGACAGGTACACTCGTAAGGCTTGTACCCATCTTAATGTATGAAGTGCAAACTCTCAGGGATGCGATGGGTGAGGACACCAGGACGGAAGAACAATGTCCTTCTTAAGGTGAAAGGCCGAGACCATCTTTTGAAAGAAGGACGGTCGTGGGCGCAAAACACCGCCATATCCATATGGAGGACCAAGTAAGGCAACTTGCTGGACAAGGCCGCCAACTCAGACACCCGTCTAACCGAAGCAATGGCCACTAAGAAGGCCACCTTCCGGGACAAGGTCAAGAGAGGAATCTCTCTGATATTCCCAAAGGGATGTTCTTTGAGAACCGAGATGCATCGAATTCAGATCCCAAGTAGGGAAAGGAGGCTTGACAGGGGGGATCACATGGCGAACCCCCTGCACAAAAGGTGCTATCAAGGAATGGCCCGGTAGCGGTCATTGAAAAAGACAGCCCGGGCCGAAATCCGACCCTCAAAAAGGTATCCAGGTACGGTGGGATATCTTCCTGGAGGAAGATTCCCGTGTCAACAACATAGAGGTGATGACCAAATATGAGAGAACTCGGTCCTTCAGCACCTGGCTTTAAACAGCCATGCCATTAAAGCCAAGGACTGTAAAGCAGGATGAAGTATGGGATCATGAGACAGAAGGTCCACCCCAATAGGCAGTCGCCAGGAGCGTCTGCGACTAGCCGAAGTAGATCGGCGTACCAATGTCGCCGTTCTGGAGCAATGAGGATCACTGGAAGGGCCTCAGCCACTACTCTGCGAAGCCGGCGAGGCAACAACAGTAGTGGAGGGTAATCACATATTGGGCGATACTGCCCCATGGGCTTCCAATGCGTCTGACGCGTCCGCCCAGGGGTCCTTGGACCTAACCACGATCTTGCCACCTTGCGAGTGAGTCGAGAGGCCATAAGGTCCACTTCCGGTGCCCCACCTCCGGTAAAGGAGGAAACACCTCCGGATGCAAGGACCCTTCCCCTGCAATGCACACGGCCGACAGGACCGTCTTGCAGCGAGATGTATGAAAATCCCAAAGAGACTCCGCAATGTATCGGTGGAAGAGAGGCCCCGGTGTACAGGGTGCCTCAACTGTTGACCAATAAAGGCAACTTTACAGAGCTTCCCTAGAAACTCGGTCAGAGGACCAGTACCTCAGCCTCCACAGGTGGCGCAAACCCACCTTGGGCACAGAGACCCTAAAGGCTAAAACAGTTGCAGTGCACCTGCTAGACGACTGATGGATGAAGCAGAGGCTTTTGCCCAGTCACTGAGCTACAAAAAACACCAGAGACGCAGCCACTAACGGGCGTAACGCTAACCTCAGCCTGGCGAACACAGTCCAAGCCAGCGCTTCTGATCACCACTGAAAGCAGGTGGAAAGTGGTACCCCTGAAACCAGGGATCCTTGTGACAATGCTCCATTCAGCAGCTACCCATGGATAAGTGCTGATTGTACAAACACATAGTTTATACTATGTATTGCGTCAAACGCGCAAATAGAGTGTGGGAGGAAACCCACCCAGCCACAAAGAGCATAATTCCACCACATACGGCGTATGTAGTTTAGTATGTGTGGATAAACCTATTAAAACACGTTTATACTGTGCCAGCGACGAAGGCGCGCACATCATCGGGGCTTGGACGTAAACCAGCCACGCAGATTGCATACACAACCATGTAGGTATGTTAGCCTGCGAATAAACAAATTGCACATTAGACATGTGCATTCGTTTTCGTTCCGAATGCATTTTCGTCCGAATTTCAGCTATTTTCGTTATCGTTTTAACAAACGAAAACGAAAGCACAGAATCCGAAAACCGAAAGATCCGACATAAACAAATGCTTTATTTTCGTTTTCGTTGCTACAACAGTTCGATATAGATAGGAGATTCGACGTGACGCTGACAATAACAATCTGTGTCTATCGAACCTGTGGTCAAATGTGCCTAACCTTAACTCTATTAGTCCAAGATTATTCTACATAGGAGAGAAAAGATTCGACATTATAGAGAGAAAAGATTCGACATAGGAGAGAAAAGATTCGACATAGAGAGAAAAGATTTGACATAGAGAGAAAAGATTTGACATAGGAGAGAAAAGATTCGACATAGGAGAGAAAAGATTCGACATAGGAGAGAAAAGATTTGTTATTATAGAGAGAAAAGATTCGACATAGAGAGAAAAGATCACTGCTGGAATTGGGTGGGGGAAGTAAAATAAAAATAAAGTTGATGATGAATGTTATTGGCTGATTGTAACCAAAGAGGAGGAGCAGTAAAATAGCTAGAATGACATAGAATCGACAAAGCATCGAAAGTTAGAAGATTCGAAGGTGCAGCAAAACTGTACGATGCTGCAATCGTACATTTCCAGTCAAATGCATCCTCCCATAGGCTATAGAAGAATTCTAATGTTGGTTGACTAGTAATAGTAATGAATAAATATAATTATTACTAGTCATACAACATTAGAATTCTTCTATAGCTTGTGGGCGGAACATACAACCGGAAATGTATGATTGCAGCGTCGTACAGTTTCACTGCTCCGTCGAATCTTCTTTGAACATTCGACAGACACCATAAGCCTTCAATGACAGATTCGACCTTAATTAATTCAGATTTTCGGACGAATGCAATTTCTAACGAAAAACGAAATAAATAAAAACGAATTTCGGGAGTAACTAAATAAATTTATTTTTCGGATGAAAACGAAATTCCGAAACGAAATATTTCAGTGTGCACATGTTTATACTGTGCATAGCGCTGAAAATGCGCACACCATTGGAACGCAGGGGAGAAACCTGAGCACCCGGATGAAACCCATGCAGACTGCATAGGCATACCGTGTAGGTATTATAGTATGTGTGCTAAACATTTTGCACAAGCCCATGTGTGCATAGCACCGAAGGCGCGCACACCGTTGACGCGTGGGAGGAACCAAAGTACCCCACGCATACTCAGAGAATGCAATACCTACAACTACAGTGAATGTATTTAGTGTAGTGTATAAACATAATGTGTAAGTTTACACCGTGTATTGCAGCAAAAGCATGCATGTCATGTAGCGTGGGCGGAAACCCATGCAGACTGCACAGACATACCGGGTAGGTATGTTAGTATGTGGATATCCAATCGCACAAATTTAGACTGTGCATAGCGCCGAAGCGCCCATACCAATGGAGTGTGGGAGGGAACCGGAGTGCCCGGAGGAAAACCACACAGACTGCCTACACATACCGTCTAGGTATTATAGCATGCGTGATAAACATTGAACATGTTTAACTGTGCAGAAGGCCAAAGGCGCACATACCGTCAGCACGTGGGAGGAAACCGGAACACCCGGAAGAACTCCACGCAGACAGCACACAGATACCGTGTAGGAATGATAGCATGTGAATAAACATATTGCACATGTTTATGCTGTGCATTTCCATTGGAGCGTGGGGGGAAACCGGAGTACCCGGAGGAACCCCACGCAAACAGTATACCCATACTGTAAACATGTATAGTATGTGCAATGAACATATTGAACATGTCTATACTGTGCAGAGAGCCAAAGCGCACATACCACGAGAGCGCGGGAGGACACCGGAGCCCCCGGCGGAAACCCGCTCCGACCCAGAGAGTATAATACATACATATACTGTGAATGTATCTGGGAGTCGTGCATAAACATATTTTGTACGTTTATATCATGTATGGCACTGAAACACAGCATTGGAACGTGGGGGGACACCCACGCAGACACAGAGACCAATGACACATACATACATACACTGTGAATGTATGCAGTGCAGGTATAGGATGAGTTTAAATTATGGCACAGAGGCGCATAATCTTCTCTGTATCATTCCAACCTGCTTGACTGTGCTGCCGAAGCAGCATGCAGGTAACAGGTAACCTCTGACCCTCAGACCGTGTGTCTGTCAGAGCTCAAAGCGTTCCCCAGGAAATGGCGGGAAATGTTGCCTCAGGACATCACACAGAAGGCTCACAGGGACTAGAGACATAAATGAATCAAGTCCTCCCCCTACCATGCTGCACCGACCAGGGGGAGAAAAACACTGCGTATCACTGTATCATCCATGCTGCTTTTGACGCAGCGTGTGAGGAAAACAGTGAGGAAGCTGTGTAAAAGAACCAAAGGAACCAAGGGAAACAGCGTCCCTGAGGTACTTCAGCCACAACAATTCCAGCTTGAGAGTGTTTCTCACATCATCAATGAGATCACTTACAAGCGCCCTGTCATTAACTGACACAGAACTTGAGTCTTCCTCACAAGGGAATGTCCTGTTCATAAACATAAAATATTCAGAGCTAGGGTCCTGAGCACAGTAGCTAGGCCCATATGTGAATCAGAGCACTCCTACACTAAAGATTTTTGTGGGGAGAGGGGGCTTATAGCTCCTTTTGCTCGCACACCACTTCCATTCTGAAAGGAATGATTCCAGGACTGCTGACAACTGGTCCATAAGGACCGCAGGTGCAAGAAACATATGAACATGTTTAACTGTGCAGCACTGCCAGTTCCCCCAGACAAGTGTGGAGAGCAGGTGTATCAGACTCCATAACGCCACCCTCTGAGACCTTATACACTATACAGTGAATATACAGTCCACCCACTGGCTACGCTGAGGAGGGGATACCCGGAGGACTCACCAACCCTTAAGGACCGCTCAGTCCTGCTGAAGCGCGCTGTGAGCCTGAGGAGAGTGAATAAACTGTGAGGAGATTGTGAGGAGATGCTAGAGGCCGAAACCAAAAATAAATGCGCGGTGGCCACAAGAAAAATGGCCGCCGGCCGCAGCTATAACTGCACCATTGAACCACCCAAGATGGCCGCCGAGCGCGAAATTCAAGCTCTAATGTGCGCTAATGGCGCACGCAATAACCACCTCAAACAGCGCTAATGCGCGCGCTAATGGCACACGCAATAAACACCTCACACACCAGAAAAAACTGCCCCTCTCTCCAGAACCCACTACAGACATGAGCGCCCAGCCAGGCCAGAGTGACCCCCAAGCACCCCACAGCACAGCACCAGTACAGGGTGCAGAGAGCAGCATAACAAGGGGGAGATAGTGAGAAACCCCCCATATAAAGAAACACAGCCAGCATGTACTCACCTGCAGTAGGAGAGACTACTTACCCGTCCCTTTCATGGACCCACTGACTTGTTTCAGACAGACCTATCACAGAGCAGTACTGCGTAGCTGTTGGCCCGGTCCACCACAAGAGATACAGTCAGTCAGGTACTGTTCAATCTTGAGAGGACCGCGGGAGCATGAAAGCAACCTGGCCACCCCTGGAGTCATGGGGCATGTCGTGAACTGAGTCTCACGCACACAAGGCGAGGATCAGCACGCTCAATGGTCGGACAGGGAAGACTACGAGGATACCAGTGTACCCAACCTGTTGCCCAGCCGACAGTTGATTGAAGGTCTCAAAAACAAAATAATACATTTCCCAAAGGAATAAAATTTGAAAGTAAAATCTTCCAGGAGACTGGCTCCTGAGAGAGCCACGTCTTCTCCTTATGCTAGGCAGAAAAAAACTGAGGCTGCTAGCTGCAGGTGGGAGGGTAATGTCCGGAGGGACCGCCCCCCTGGGCGGGGCTGTTCAGCTCTGGTTTGTTCTAGAATGCATGTTTCTAACATCTAACATTCTGCCTAGATCTTCTCCTGCGAGCAGGGACATATACCCACACGTTTACAGTATCCAGCTGTGTCAGTCCATGGACGGTAAGAGAAAACAATGTTTTTTAATAATTAGGTTAATGTATATTGTGTAGGGGGAATGTAACTTTATTATTTTATTAATATGTGGTGTATAATGTGTCCTGGTTCGTGATCAACTTTTGTATTTTACACTTCCTCATCCTGTAATCCCGCTACATCACGCAAGATTACAGTGAGAGGAGGCGTTCTCAGGAGTTCCAGGGGTTTGTAGCTCGCCTCTCAACTCAACATGAGAAGCGAGCTACAGAGCTTCATACACAGGCACTCAGAGGAGAGCGATCTCCTCTGAGAATGCCTGAGAACTGAATAGCGGTATTTTACCGCAGTTTCATAAAAGGACACCTTGAATAAAACCACATACCCTGCTCTTCTGAGGGGGTCTCTATGATTCCCTGAGACATCAATCGGTCTAGAGCCAACACTAAAGACCTTCTTTTTCATTGGGTCTTTGGGGAGTAGCCTAGGGCTACCATCAGAGATGACCCATCTGTCAAGGATCTCTTCTTGCCAAGCCCCTGAAAACCACAGAAGTCTTCCCCCCACCTTGATCGAGCGGGGGCGCCCCTTCATAAGGAGGCCTTGGGACTCTGCTTTGTAGGCTTCTGCCCTCAGACACTTCTGCAGTCCTATGCAAATAAACACATAGGTAAATAGTTCCACAAAAAACAAGTACATATGTATACAGCTTTAATGCATGCAGCATGTGTTAAAGTAATATGCCTCTATGGAAGCGTGCGCTAATGGAAGCATGAGTCCATACAAATATGCTTTTAGGCAAAATTAGTAAGTAAATATAAGTGCGCGCTGTACACACGTATTCCCGTAGCACGTGTGCCATGGAACAAGCATCTTTGCAAAGCAAGCATGCGTTTATGAAACGTGTTATGCAACATTCCGCAACACGTATCTATGCAGACTAGGGATGAGCTCGGTGTTCGAGTCGAACATAAGTTCGACTCGAACATCGGCTGTTCGACCGTTCATCGAACGATTTGGGCCGTTCGCGCCAAATTCGAGTGACGCGAACGGCCCACAATACACTGCGCCATCGCAGTGCAATCCCGGCGCTGTGATTGGCCAAGCATGCACTGTGACCCCGCATGCTTGGCCAATCACAGCGCCGGCAGCTAGGAGAGCCATAATTGGCCACAGGCAGGTTGCCTGTGGCCAATTATAGCTCAGGGGGTTTTAGCACACGCCCCACACTATAAAAGGCCACCAGCGCGGCGGCCTTGTGTAGTGTGTTCCCGGCGCAGGGAAAGAGTTACATAGGCAGGGACAGTGTCAGTGCTATTTGTACCTCAAACGTGTGTGTAGGGAGAGAGAAGGATAGGCAGGGAGAGTGTCAGTGTCATATTCTTTGCTAAACCTTGTGCAGGGAGAGAGAAGGATAGGCAGGGGACAGTGTCGGTGTCACATTCTTTGCTAAACCTTGTGTGCAGGGAGAGAGAAGGATAGGCAGGGAGAGTGTCAGTGTCATATTCTTTGATAAACCTTGTGTGCAGGGAGAGAGAAGGATAGGCAGGGGACAGTGTCAGTGTCATATTCTTTGCTAAACCTTGTGTGCAGGGAGAGAGAAGGATAGGCAGGGGGCAGTGTCATTGTTGCTAAGCCTCCTGCACCTTATACACCTGAAGTTAGCCTGTATTGCTGCGTTTTCCTGGTGTGTTACACCAACAGGCATTTGCAGCACTTACAGCGGGCGGAGTGTGCCTCCTGATCATATTACACCTGAAGTTAGCCTGTATTGCTGCGCTTTCCTGGTGTGTTACACCAACAGGCATTTGCAGCACTTACAGCGGGCGGAGTGTGCCTCCTGATCATATTACACCTGAAGTTAGCCTGTATTGCTGCTTTTTCCTGGTGTGTTACACCAACAGGCATTTGCAGCACTTACAGCGGGCGGAGTGTGCCTCCTGATCATATTACACCTGAAGTTAGCCTGTATTGCTGCTTTTTCCTGGTGTGTTACACCAACAGGCATTTGCAGCACCTACAGCAGCCGTAGTGTGATTCCTGCAAAATATACTCCTGAAGCTAGGCCTTATTGCTGGTTTTCCCATTTCCCTGCAGGCCATTAGAATGTCTGGAAGGCAAACAAGGAGAGGCAGACAGTCAGGAGCCAATAAAAGAGGGCAAGCAGGCTCTGTGTCTAGAGACAACAGTGCTGGTCCTGGACGCGGTGCATCGCCATCAGCACGTGGCCATGGGACACGCTTGTCCTTCTTTTCGGCAGCTGGACGTGTTGAGCCGCATCATGCCGAAGACTTGGTAGAGTGGATGACCAAGCCCTCCTCATCCTCTCTCACCCAGGCTCAGGGTACTGGCAAAGCAGCTGCCAAAGCGTCCTCTTCCCTGGTATCAATGTCATCATCAGTCACTCCTTCCCTAGACCAACCATGTCCTCCTGAGGAGTCCCCCGAACTGTTTGAGCACAGTGTTGGGTACATGCTCCAGGAGGATGCCCAGCATTTCGAAGGGTCTGATGATGATACCCAGCTAGAGGAAGGCAGTAGCGTGAGAGCAGAGAGAGGGGATGCTCAAGAAGGACACCAATCTGGCAGTCTTGTTCCAGCAGCTGCAGCATACTGCCAGATTGGCTCCAGTGATGAGGAGGGAGGGGATGATGAGGTCACTGACTCCACGTGGGTGCCTAATAGGAGAGAGGAGGAGGAGGATGAGGAGGAGGAGGAGGATGAGGAGGAGGAGGAGGATGAGGAGGAGGCACATCTCCAACGAGGCAGGATGCCCTCGGGGGGCCAGCGTAAGGGCAGCATACCGACGGAATCACACCGCAGAGCTCCGCCTGTGCAGGGCGCTGCCTCTGCCCGTTATTCAAAAAGTTCTTTGGTGTGGGCCTTTTTTGAGTCGAGTGCATCAGATTGCACAGCTTCTGTTTGCAACATATGTCTCAAGCGTATATCGCGTGGCCAAAACATCACCCGCTTGGGCACCACATGCTTGACCAGACATATGTTGACCTGCCATGCAGCTCGTTGGCAAGCCTACCTTAAAGACCCACACCAAAGAACAAAGCGGACCTCTCCTTGCACCGCATCAGCTGGGATCTCCAACCCCACTATACCTTCAGTCCTCTCTGAAACCTGCACTGAGAGGAATGAAGGTGTAGAATTAGGTGTGTCACAGCCAAGTACTTGCGGGCACTCTGCTAGCAGTACACCGACGTCCGATTCTAGCAGGCAAATTTCCCTGCCCCAGCTGCTGGACCGTCGAAAGAAGTTCACTCCCAGCCATCCACATGCCCAGTGGTTGAATGCTAGCTTGGCTAAATTGCTAGCGCTTCAACTGCTGCCTTTTCAGTTGGTAGACTCGGCCCCCTTCCGTGAGTTTGTGCAATGTGCGGTTCCTCAGTGGCAGGTTCCCAAACGCCACTTTTTCTCACGGAAGGCGATTCCGGCTCTCTACTGGCATGTGGAAGGCAATGTCTTGGCCTCGCTGGACAGGGCGGTCAGCGGTAAGGTGCATATTACCGCTGACTCATGGTCCAGCAGGCATGGACAGGGACGTTACCTTTCTTTCACGGCCCATTGGGTCACTCTTTTGGCAGCTGGGAAGGATGCAGGACAAGGTGCAGTAGTGTTGGAGGTTGTTCCACCACCACGCCTCCAAAATGCTACTACTGGTTGTGACACACCTCTCTCCTCCACCCCCTCCTCTTCTTCTTCCTCCATGGCCTCTTCCTGTGCTTTGTGCTCGGAACCAGCGGTGCTCCGTAGGCGTTCAAGGGGCTACGCAAGTACGCAGGCAAAAAGATGCCATGCCGTGCTTGCGCTGGTGTGTTTGGGGGACAGGAGCCACACTGGGGCAGAGGTTCTGTCTGCTCTGCAGGGGCAGGCCGAGAGGTGGTTGACGCCACGCCAGCTTAAGCCAGGAATGGTAGTTTGCGAAAATGGCACCAACCTCCTCTCCGCTCTCCGACAGGGACAACTGACCCATGTGCCCTGTGTGGCTCACGTCCTTAACCTGGTGGTGCAGCGGTTCTTGGGCAGGTACCCGGGCTTACAGGATGTCCTGAGGCAGGCCAGGAAAGTCTGTGTGCATTTCCGCAGATCTTATAATGCCAGTGCTCGCCTGGCTGAGCTGCAAAAGGAGTTGAACCTGCCCAAGAACCGCCTCATATGTGACATGCCCACCAGGTGGAACTCAACATTGGCCATGCTGCAGCGGCTGTACACGCAGCAGAGGGCCATCAATGAGTACCTGTGCGACTACGGCACCAGGACAGGGTCAGGGGTGCTCGGGTTTTTTTCACCACGCCAGTGGGGCATGATCAGGGATGCATGCACTGTCCTGGCACCATTTGAGGAGGCCACGAGGATGGTGAGCAGTGACAGTGCATGCATCAGTGACACTGTACCTCTTGTCCACCTGTTGGAACATACGCTGCGTGGAATAATGGACAGGGCACTTAAAGCAGAACAGAGGCAGGAAGAGGAGGACTTCCTTGCCTCTCAAGGCCCCCTTTACCCAGACAGTGTTCCTTCTGTCCCACCCATCGCACAGGAAGAGGAGGAGGAGGATTGTGTCAGCATGGAGGTGGAGCCTGGTACTCAGCATCATCAGCAGCAGTCTTTTTGGGATGATTTACAGTCCCAAGAAACCATTGGACTTGTACGTGGCTGGGAGGAGGTGGCTGCGGATCATGTCGTCCTTAGTGACCCAGAGGACTCCGGACCGAATGCCTCAGCTAACCTACGCTGCATGGCCTCCCTGATCCTGCAAAGTCTGCGGAAGGATCCTCGTATTCTTCGGATCAAGGAGAGGGACCATTACTGGCTGGCCACTCTCCTTGATCCACGGTACAAGGGTAAGGTTGCGGACCTTATCTTACCGTCGCAGAGGGAGCAGAGGATGAGACAACTCCGGGAGGCCTTGCAGAAAGGTCTGTGCAACGCGTTCCCAGAGACTGGGAGGTTACAAACTCCTGGTCCTGGACAACGAGTTGCTGAGGCTTCGGTCAGTCAAAGAAGGAGCGGTGGGGAAGGTGGTCGTCTGACCGATGCGTTCAGACAATTATTTAGTCCGCAGCCCCAAGGTATGATCGGTTCCAGCAACCATCGCCAGCGTCAGATATACATGGTGCAGGAATACCTAGGGGCAAGGTCAGTCTTGGACACCTTCCCCACCGAAAATCCTCTGGCTTACTGGGTCTTGAGGATGGATCACTGGCCAGAGCTTGCACAGTATGCAATTGAGCTACTGGCCTGTCCTGCATCCAGCGTTCTTTCAGAACGCACATTCAGTGCTGCTGGAGGATTTGTCACGGATCACAGGGTGTGCATGTCCACCGACTCTGTTGATCGACTGACCTTCATAAAGATGAACCAGTCTTGGATCACCACCAGCTACCAAACACCTGAAGCTGATATAACAGACTAATTTATTTTCAAATGTCACATCCCTTCAAGACTGATGTTGATGCTGAGAGACTGTCCTGTTATGTTGACTGACTATCCTCCTCCTCCTCAATGATCCGATTGATGATGACAGCTTGGAAGAACATTTTTGTTTCTGGGTGCCGCCACCAGTGGCTAAGGCCCAATTTTTCAGCCCCTGTTTAACAGGGGCATGTAATTACAATTTTTTATGCAATGCTTTGCAGCAGGGCTCATTCCTGCACTCCAACTAGAGTATCTGGGAGAGGTTGCAGTGTCGTGGCACCAGCACCAGTGGCTAAGGCCCAATTTTTCAGCCCCTGTTTAACAGGGGCGTGTAATTAAAATTTTTGATGCAATACTTTGCAACAGGGCTCATTGCTGTGCTCCAAGTACAGTATCTGTGAGGGGTTGCAGTGTTGTGGCACCAGTGCCTAAGGCCCAATTTTTCTGCCCCTGTTTAACAGGGGCATGTAATTACAATTCTTGATCTAATAATTCACAGCAGGGCCCATTCCTGCGCCCACCAAGAGTAACTGTGAGGCCTTACAGTGTTGTGTCAACACCACCACCACCACCACCAAAGGCCCAATTTTTCAGCCCCTGTTCAACAGGGGCATGCAATTACAATTCTTGATCTAATAATTCACAGCAGGGCCCATTCAAGCGCCCACCAAGAGTAACTGTGAGGGCTCACAGTGTTGTGGCAACACCAACATGTAAATCCCTGTACACACGATCGGTTTGACTGATGAAAACCGT
The DNA here is from genome assembly GCA_029206835.1 of Rana muscosa. Taxonomy (NCBI): domain Eukaryota; kingdom Metazoa; phylum Chordata; class Amphibia; order Anura; family Ranidae; genus Rana; species Rana muscosa. The sequence goes on from JARGYO010000080.1 coordinate 1,499,587, forward strand.
CCGATGGATGGTTTTCATCAGACCAACCGATCGTGTATGGGACCCATCGGTCTTTTTTCCATCGGTTTTAAAAAATAGAACATGTTTTAAATTTTTCCGATGGATAAAAAACCGATCGAAAACTCTGATCGTCTATGGGCAAGTCCATCGGATCAAAAACCCAGTCGACGCATGCTCAGAAGCATTAAACTTCATTTTTCTCGGCTCATCAGAGTGTTTTACATCACCGCGTTTGGAACGGTCGGTTTTTGGACTGATGGTGTGTGGGCAAGACTGATGAAAAACAGTTTCATCGGATTTCCGATGGACAAATCCATCGGACGAAAATCCATAGGTTATCCGATCGTGTGTACAGGGCTTAAGGGGCAAATTTCAGCTGAGTATATACGGCAGGCCACTACTTTCAAACATCCAACTTACAAACGACTCCTCCTTGCAAACGGAAGGATACAACAGTGAAGTGAGAGGAAATCTACCCCTAGGAAGGCAAATTCTCTCCTGTAAGAGTTAATATGGGAAAAAAAAGTGTCTCCTCTCCATTGATGCTTTATCACCAATTCTTGTTTCAATAAAAACCACAAATTTTCAAAAAACATTTGTCATTAGGACGGAAAGTGAGGTGAACTGTTCTGAACAGGTGCACACTGCACAGACAGCAAAACAAATGTTACAGGGGTGATAACCTTTCCCTATGTTTTCCAAAAAGCTTAAAAATAATTTTTTGGCTGGAGCTACACTTAAACAATGTACCTGTTCAAAATTACAAACAGATTCTACATAAGAACAAACCTACAGTCCCTGTCTTGTATGCACCGCCTGTATACGGCTGTTCAGAGTATATAGGGCCTTTTTTATTTTGTGTGCGGGGTTCCCCTTAATATCCATACAAGACCCAAAGGGGCTGATAATGGGCTGGGGTAGGGGGGGGGGGCTGTGATGGGGTAGCTATGCCATTTTTCTTAAAGATTTTCATCCATATATACCGGGACCAGACATTACATTAAAGCCGCAAGCAGTTTTAAATGGCTTTTTTTCCTTTAGAAATGCAATTTTGTGCAGGGACAGTTCTAAACACGGGAAACACGTGGCACTTCACAGGCATACTTTAGACACCCCCCAGGTACGATATTTAAAGGAATATTTGACTTTTTTTTTTCACTTTATGCATCATTAAAATGACTGCTCCCGAAAAACGGCCGTTTTTAAAACTTTTTTTTGGATTGATACATGTCCCCTGGTGCAGAACCCGGGTTCCCAAACCCTTTTTAGGACAATAACATTCATAATAGTCGTTATAATTAGCACTTTAGATTTCAAACGTTCGCATCCATTGTATTTAATAGGGTTCCAAAGTTCGTGCAAACTTTTGGTCCGTTCGCGGGTTCTGATGCGAACCGAACCCGGGGGTGTTCGGCTCATCACTAATGCAGACATGTATTCCTATGCGATCATGAGGAATCAGGTATATTTAAGTAAACATGCCTCATTGTGCAACCATGCATCTTTAGGCGATCATGCAACTTTAGGTGATCATGCATCCTTAAGCAACTTTATGCGATCAAGCCTTTCTGCGCGGTCAAGCCTCTCTGTGCGACCAAGCACCCTTGTGCGATCAAGCATACTTGTGCGAACAAGCACCCTTGGGAGACCAAGCATCTTTATGCGATCAAGTATCCTTGTGTGATCAAGCACCCTTGTGCGATCGAGCCTCTCTGTGCGATCAATCGCCCTTGTGCGATCAAGCATCTTATGCAATCAAGCATCCTTGTATGATCAAGCATCTTTATGTGACTAACATCTTTATGTGATCAAGCATTTTTATGCGACTATGAAAAAAACATGCAGATCTATACAAACATAAACATGCATCTTTATGTGACCATGTATCCTTAAGCGATCCTGTCACCTTATGCGATCACGCGTTTTTATGTGATCAACAATAAACATGTTTTATTTTTTGTTTTTACACAAACATGTCCAAACATGCATTTTGTACACCCATGATCATGTATCTTTATGCAAACATGTGAACTGGTAAAAACAGTTATCTTCAGCAACCGTGTGCTCCAGCAACTGTATGTTTCAGCATATGTACCTTTTAGCAACTGTGCATTTTAGCAGCAACTGTGCATTTTTAGAAGCTGTGCGTTTTAGCAGCTTTGCATTTCTAGCAACTGTGCATATTAGCATCTGTGCATTTTAGCAACTGTGAGTTTTAGCAACTGTGCATTTCAGCATCTGTGCGTTTTTGCAACTGTGCATTTCAGCATCTGAGCGTTTTTGCAACTGTGCATTTCAGCATCTGTGCGTCTTTGCAACTGTACGTTTTAGCAAGTTTGTAAGCAAGCACCTGCTCAACTGCAGTTGGTCCTATACTTTAGACCTGTAGGATACCGAGCACATATGCACTATATTGGAGATACAACTCCCTAAAATGCACCCATGCTCATGTCTTTCAAACATGTACTTTTAAAACATGCAATTAAGCAATAAATTTGCAAGCACGTATATTATGCTGTTCCTGCCCACAAGCAGATAATAACACTTTTAAAGTGAACTGCTAATCATCCAGGGGTGTATCTACTTACAGATGTACATGCCCCTCGGATAGGCAGAAAATATGCAGCATGTAATCATGACTAGTCTGCACCCAGTTCCCCAAGCAAGTACTCACACACTCACGGACCGCAGCTCTGTCTCCAAGGCCTATCTAACCTGTCACTACATGGCAATGGCCGCCCTTCCTCTTCCTGCCTAAATAAAAAAAATAGGCTAGACTTGAGCAAACCTGCGCCCTCTAGTGGCTGGGGAAGAAACAGCAGCCCGCATGAGTAAGAGCACATAGCATGATTGAACGGCACACTGCTCCCAGTGGTTACCGGGAAAAACAGACAGTCAGATCTCTCTCTTTTTAAAAGAGAAACTGCAAACAAATGCAGACTCACCATTCCACGCTGCAGGACTCTGTAGATAACAGGAATTCAATCTTCACTCATCACAGCGAGCTTTGTCATGACAGTCCTTCAAGGACCGGTTCCCCTTTGTATATAGGGTCCATTCCCTTGGACCTGTACAGCACCCTGCCAGAGTAACCCTTTGGTATAGTTTTCACGTGACCAAGGTGCCGACTCAGGGTCCAGCTCTCAAAGGAGAAGCATTACAGGCAGGAACCTCGCTCTTCTTCCACGAGGCTTGGGTACCATCTATTTTGGCTCTTTCAGGCACTTTAGATGGATCCGATTACATAGCTCCTTGATTCCGTCAGGGATTTCTTAGCGGAGCTCTTCTTAGCACTTCATCAACTGTGACCAACACCTTAGACACTGTCGAAAAAACTGAGGTACTCCCTGGATGGGGGACTTCCTGTCTTTTGAGTGTACCAGTGTCCATTCACCCATAGGTGGCGTATAACCCACATAGTTATGATTATGGTGCTCTGTGTCCCGTGATGTACGAAAAAGAAATAATGGTGGCCACACAACATATTGACACTTTGGGCCCAATTTGGACATTTTCACTTAGGGATGTACTCACTTTTTTGCTAGCGATTTAGACATTAATGGCTGTGTGTTGTTATTTTGAAGGGACAGCAAATTTACACTGTTATACGAGCTGTACACTCACTACTTTACATTGTAGCAAAGTGTAATTTCTTCAGTGTTGTCACATGAAAAGGTATATTAAAATATTTACAAAAATGTGAGGGGTTTACTCACTTTTGTGAGATACTGTATAACATATGCTTATAAAAGTACATTGAATGTCATAGACCCTTAGAGCCCATTCACACAGGGGCAACACGACTTCCAGCGCGATTTTATGAGGCAACTCAGACACGACCTGAGAATGAATCACAGCGCGACCTGGAGCTATTTACAAGGCAACTCCAAGTTGCCTGCAGGACAAGAGACATTCCAGTGGCCAATCAAACAAGAATCAGCTCTGTGGGAGGGAGGGGGAAGGGAGGGGTTTGCCTGATAAATGTATGTTTTCTTCCTGGAGAGTTGCTCCTATTAAGACAGTGAGAGGCGACTCCCATTGAAATGAATGGTTACAGGTCGCCTAGAAGTCGGATTGAAGTAGTACAGGGACCTTTTTTGAAGTCGAGCGACTGCAGTAGTGTGCATAAGGACGGCTCCATTAACTTACATTGATTTCTTCAGCCAGCGCGACCTGAGGCGACTAGGGGCGACCTGGGGCGATTTGGAGTCGGATCCAAAGACGCCCCTGTGTGAATGGGCTCTTAGAAAGCACAACACTCAACAGTAACTAGGTTTCTTGACAAAACATTAAAACATTAAAGTGATTGTAAAGTCTTGTTTATATTTTTCTTTAGTTAAAAATAACAAACCTGTTATACTCTTAGGCCCCTTTCACATGGACGGCAAAATTGCCGCAGTAAAAAGCCTGTTTTTTGTTCTTTGAAATTCAAGGCTTCAGGCAATGCGATTAGCTGCATTTGTACATTGCGATTACCTGCGTATACGTGCGTTTATTTGCGGTTGCGTTTAGCTGCGGTTAGTTATTCCCATAGCAACCTGTTTATTTATTTTTTTTGTCCCTTGGATCTAACCATGATGCATTTCGGTCCTCTGCCATCTATTTCCTGTTTCTTTGTTCACTTGCTGAGTGTGTGTTGGAGTTTAGAGGTGAGAGGAGTGATCGGTGTGTTGTGCCTGAGATTTGCAAAAATGAATGCAAATATGATGAGTTTGCTGGCGATGCTCATGTTGCTGATGATGAGGATGAAGAGGAGAAGACAGATCCAGTCTAGGCGACGTCCCCGCCGTTACTGGGTCCATCCCCTAACCTCACAGCGTCTATCAATTGGCTACTTTGCCCTCATGTTCGGTGAGCTGCGGACCCATGGGGACAAGTTCTACAATTATACTCGGATGTCCGTGGCAAGCTTCGATGAGCTGTTGGAACTCTGTAGAACACGCCTGAGCAGAACCAGGACCAACATGAGAAGAAGCATTAGTGCAGAAGAGCGGCTGCTACTTACTTTAAGGTAGGTTTTCCATATCTTGAACAGATGCTTTAAATTCATGTACATGCAGGTGTACCAATATTATTGACAATAGTGTGTATGTATGTTCTTGCATAATATATAGCTATAAATATATGTGTCTTTTTTGTATTGCAGATACACTGGTGGCCACTGGTGCCAGCTTCACCTCCCTTCATCATCAGTTCCTAATGGGAATTTTGTCCTCCTGGGGCTCAGTGATGCCAACATGCGGTTCATTGCTGTGGATGTGGGAGCTTACGGGAGTTCTGGAGATTCCAGAATTTTCCGTAATTCTATGATGGGCCAGCGATTGGAAAATAGTGAATTCAATGTGCCACAGTCAAGGCCTCTTCCTGGTACTGCTGTGCCGGATCTTCCTTTTGTTGTGCTGGGAGATGAGGCATTTGCCTTATCCACCCACCTTCTCAGGCCCTATACGAGACATGGTCTCACTGACAGGAGGCACATTTTTAATTACCGTCTCAGTAGAGCCCGGAGAATGGTGGAGTGCGCCTTTGGCATTTGCACTGCCAAATGGCGTGTTTTGATGACAGCCATGCACCTAGAAGTGGATCATGCGGTCAATGTTGTTTTGGCATGTTGTGTTCTCCACAACTATTTGAGGGGTAAGGAGATCGTGCCCACCGAATCCCCGTTAGCGTTACCTGTTTCCGCAGAACACAGAGGTCGTGTTACTGCCACTCGTCCCACGAATCAAGCTCTACAAGTGCGTGAGGATTTCACAGATTTTTTTTTGACAGAGGATGGACAGCTCCCATGGCAATATGACCATTTGTAAAGAGATCTTTGTTAGCCATGTTATATCAACCTTATATTACAGTTTAAATTTGTTCTTGAAATAAAGTAGTTGACAATTTTTTACAATTAAATTGTTTTTATTTTTATATCTTTGCCATGTTAAATAACAAAAAGGTAGAAAAAATAGACAAACCTTACAAAACATTGAATGCTTGCATGTATAGAAAACTATTTTTTCAATTCCTTAGGAATATAGAGAATTTTCTTCTATTTTCAAGTATAAATTGACTCTGTACCCCCCCCCCCCCCCCTAAAATATAGAGTATTTCTAAAGTGCTGTTAACCATATGTTTGACTATATGTGGACACTGTGAGTGCAGTAAACAGCTTTGAAACATTTTTTCACAACTTTACGAACTGTTGTGTAGCGGCTGTTTGATAACAATGTCCAAATGTAAGCAAAGAATTTAAAAAGGTTTTTTAGTGCTTAAAGCTGACCATACACCTATAGATTATCTGCATAATGTCTATGATTAGATGGAATTATATTTGTCCATGTACACTGCACTGTGTAGATGGGGGGGAGGGGATCTCCCACTGGGCCAAGCTTCAGTATCTTTCTAGTCGTCCGAGTAGCAAGATATGGAAGCTTGGAACAGTGGGAGATTCTTACATCTGCACAGTTTAGCGGAGATGGAGGAATCTGTTCCACTTTTTCCATCTGAACATAGAAAAACATAAGATAACCTATAGGTGTATGGCCAGTCTGCTGAGGCATGGCCCCATAGAGAAAGTGTCAAAACCCTAACCTTCGTCACCTTAATTTTGATTTTGCCATGTATGCTGCACTGTGTAGATTGGGGGATCTCCCACTGGGCCAAGCTTCAGTATCTTTCTAGTCGGCCATGCTGGCTCTCAACCTAAACAATGCTTTGGTACTGTGAGAGCCAGCGTGGCGGAGTAGCAAGATATGGAAGCTTGTAACAGTACAGTACAGTTTCTTACATCCGTACAGTTCAGCGGATATTGAGGTAGGTATCAATAAAATTCAAGTAACAAAACATAAAAAAATTAAACAGTAATATAACAAATTAAAAGGTCAAAACTACTAGTTTTCATACACCGGATAAGGGGGACGCAGGGAAGAGTGGCTTGGTTCAGTGCCAACATCTATGGGTGATCCTGATCCTGATTGGGAAGATGAGGGTGAAGTAACTGGGTGTGGCTGCACGTGCATCCTTTGATAACCAGGATTAGGTGGGTAAGGTGTATACATCGGTGGGGGTCCTGCATAAGGATTAATGGCAGGTGTTGTGTCATGGAACTGCTGATTGGCCATTGGTCGACTCAAAGAGCCACTGGGTGAATTAAAACCCATAGCCCATGGCTGAAATTTTGGATATGGGCGTTGCTCTTTGCAAGCGGATACAATATACGTTAAATAGGCATGTATATCACCCCTGACCTCAGTGCGCTTATCAGGAGGAATCTCCCTGACTACACAAAGCAACATTCTCAAAAACATAACATCTGGGTCTGAGATATTGAGAAATTCATCATCTTTGGCCTGGTTTTGCGATTGGTTTCTCATTTCAGCTATAATACGGTTAAAATATTCCTCAAAAGGTGTCTCTTGTTGAGTAAGTTTTTGACGGCTGGTGGAAGTAGACTGTCCTCTCCTACCTACATTTGCCTGCAAATAGATCAAATATATAGATTATGCTTCTGATGTTGAGATCACACTTACATAATAATAAACATGATGCTTGCACAATTATTAAAGTCGTGTCCGAGCTTGCAACACCTGTTTTCAGTAGATCAGACACAGGCACTTGTTTTAGCCCCGAAAACCTGTTGTCACTGTATTGGCAGCCAGAAGACCACCAAAACTGTTTTTACAATGTTTCAGTTCATGAATGAAGAGAAGCCGCTGTCTTCTCTCCATTCATTTTCAGCACAGCGGAGGCTGCTGAGAAAGGGACTGGGGAATCTGTGTCCCTAGTCCCATTCCCTGTCTCAAAGGGAAGATGTCAGAGGTCTGTTAAGACCCCTGATATCTCACGAAAGAGAGGGCTGAAAAAAAAAAAGAATAAAATAAAAATGTATTGTAAAAAAATACAAAAACTAAAAGAAAACACACACTGACACTGTCCCCCCCCCCCCCCCCATTAAAAAATGAAAGCATTGTAAAAAAAATAATTGTAAAAACCATCATTGTGACGTTTTGAAAGTACATACCACAGGTTCTTCACTGGATGGTTGATATTCTTGGGATGAAAGTGACTCTGAATTGGTTTCTTGACTGGTGTCTGCGTCATCTGGTGACGAACTTTCACGTCTTGCGCTTGCTCTCTCAGGAACACTTGACACAGTTCTAATAATAACAAAATTACAAGTTTAAAAATAACATGAATACTGTCATGTGTACACTACAGAATAGCCCTCTATATAGAGCAGGGTGGGTTTAGACACCTTTCACACTGGAGCGGTGACGCAACCAAAAATCCTGATAGCAGCAACCTTGGAGTGGTGAAGGAGCGATGTGTATACCGCTCCTACACCTCTCCAGCCCACTCAAATCATTAGGACAGTGCGGCTATACGGCTATACTGCCCACAAATTTGTTAAAAGTAAAATATATAATATATATACTTACGAGCGCATCTCGGTGGTGCGCCTCAAAAAAGACAAAGCCTCTGCATGGGGGTTAGCCCTGCGACGAGTTGAGGGTGCTCCGCTTCTCTCCGCAGACTTCTCTTCATTAACTTCTTTCTTGTACCGGTCACGTAGGGACCTCCAACGTGTATAAACCTCTTTTCCTGCAATATATATATCAAACATAACGCATGTTAGGAAAAGTCGAGAGAGTTCTGCTCACCCCCCCCCCCCACCCTAGAAAAAACTTAAGGGAAGACACCAACCATTTAATTTCCCATTTTCAAATTAGGTTTGTTTGCAGCATTGCATAATTGTCAGTGATGCAGTGCTGGATCGCTAAAAAATGGCCTGGTCATTTAGGGGGTAAATCTTCTGTTTGTGGTTATTATGGGAAACAGCTATGATACATGTGTACCCTGCTTCATAGACACAACAAACATTGCACTCACCTCGGTTATCCTGCTCAGTGGCAGACATATTGTCCCAGTTCGGTGTGACAAATTTGTATACTTCCTCCCACTTGGATCTCTTCAACACTCGATCGGCATATCCTGGGCATTCTGAGTCCCATAACTCTAGTCGGGAATGCACAAGGGATATTATGGCCTCATGTGATATATCTCGCGCCGCCATGCTGCCTTCTCCTCTTTCCAATATCCCTCTGAACTTCCTGTGTCATTTCCCAGGTACACCTACTGGTTATGATGCGCTTCCAGGTGATTTTTTTTTTTTTCACGCTGCTATCCGCAGCTGACTCAAAAGACTGCGATTACATGCGGTTGTTTGCAGATAGCTGCGCTACATCGCACCTGGACGCATTCAATTCTATTTTTTCTATTCGCACGGAACCGCATGTAACGAAATCGCAGCTAAACGCTGTGTGTGAATGGGGCCATAGGAAAGCGTTGTGTGCTTTTAGCTGCGGTAGAAAAATAGAAAATCCGCAGCTAAAAGCACCATTCTATCCGTCCGTGTGAAAGAGGCCTTATACTTATACTGTAATGGTTTTGCACAGAGCAGCCCAGATCCTCCTCTTCTCAGGTCCCTTACCTGTGCTCCTGGTCCCTCTCTCCTGTTGAGTGCCCCCACATCTAGCAGCTTGCTATGGGGGCACCCGAGCCGAGCCACAGCTCCCTGTGTCCATTCAGACATGGAGCCGCAGCCCAGCCCCACCCCCTTTCTCTCCTCATTGGCTGACTGACTGCAGCAGGAGCCAATGGCATCACACTGCTGTCTCAGCCAATGAGGAAGCGAGTCCCGGGCAGCCAAGACACTCCTGCAACATCGCTGGATCTAGGGGGACCACAGGTTAGTATTAGGGGGGGCTGCTGCACACAGAAGGTTTTTTATATTAATGCATATAATGCATTAAGATAAAAATAAAAACCTCCTGCCTTTATAATCACTTTAAAGCTTTATTTTTTTTTTGTTTTTTTATTACAATAACAAACATGTTATACTTACCTGCCCTGTGCAATGGTTTTGCACAGAGCAGCCCCGATCCTCTTCTTCTTCTAGGGTCTTCCGCCGGCGCTCCAGGCTCCTCCTCTTTGGCAAATTCCCCTTTGGAAGCTTACCATGGGGGCACCTGTATGGGCTCACTCCCAAGCCACCCTGTGTGCATCTATTGACAGAGAGTGGGGGGCTCGGCCCTGCCCCCCACTCACTGGGCACAGCTTTTGATTGACCGCAGCGGGAGCCAACGGCAATCTTCCCAGGGTATGGACACAGTGGCGAGAGTCGCTGCTCTTGCACACATCACTGGATTGCATTGGGCTCGGGTAAGTATAAGGGGGGGGGGGGGGCTGAGGGGAATTTTTCATCACAGAAGGTTTTTCACCTTAATGCATAGAATGCATTAAGGTGGAAAACCTTAAGACTTTAGAACCACTTTAAAATGCACACTTATCCAACCAAAAAAGTCCAGTGTGCATGAATTGAATAATTAACTTCCAAATCTAGAAAAATGCAACCTACAAACATTTTTACATCTTAGAGCAGGAGTTTCCAAAGTATGGCCCGCGAGGCCACAGCCGGCCCACTAGGACGTTTTTCCGGCCTTTTGAAGGGCATTGAGGGGGTGTCAAGCACAGGTCTCACAACCCAACAAAGTCCAAATTATTTCAGTGCAGACCTGCTGCACCTCCCGGCTCCCGTCCGCAGTTACATTTAGTGTCCTTTACGGCTGTAATTTCACATACAGCATGTCTCAGTAACAGCGGGGTGGGAGCTGGGAAGTGCAGTAGGTGTGCACTAAAGCCAGCCCTTCAGAGGAGCACTACATCAGTTGTGGACAGTGATCTACAGGGAAAATAGAAGGTGGTGTGGGGAGACTGATAGGGAAAGAAATGTGTTGGGGGGAGGGGGCTCTGATGGGGACCAAAATTGTAGGGGGGGACAAAAGTTTAGGGGTGAGGGGGCTGTGATGGAGGACACAAATGTACGAAGGGTCTCTGATGGGGACACAAGTGTGTGCGGGGGCTCTACTGGCAACACAGATGTTTAGGGGGGAAGGGGTCTCTGATGGGGCAAACAAATGTTCAGGGGGGCTCTGGGGACACAAATGTGCAGGAGGGGGCTCTGATGAGGACAGAAATGTGCAGGGGGGCTCTGAAATGGAACACAAATGTGCAGGGGGCTCTGATGGGGACACAAATGTGCAGGGGGGCTCTGAAGGGGACACAAATGTGTGGGGGGCTCCGATGGTGGCACAAATGTGCAGGGGAGGCTCTGATGGGGCACACAATGGGGATGCATAAATGGGGGGGGGGGATTTACATGTGGGGGCTCTGATGGGCACCCAAATGGGTTTTATTGGGTGTGATTCTGAGGGGACACAAATTTGTGGCAGGAGTTCTGATGGGGACACAAATCTGCGGGGGGTGGCTGTAATGGGGACACATGCAGACCCTTGTCTTAGACTGTAGTAAAGTGTTAAAAAATGAGAGTGCACAGCTAAATCTTTATTGTGTTCCTTAATGGGAGCAATGTTCTGAGGGAAACGTTTCTTGAAGACCAAGTAAAACTTTTTTTGCCTGCAGCCAATTCCATTACAACAACCAATATGTCCAAAAAGAAAATTTTGATTAGTTGGTCCATATATGGCCTACACAATCCATTCATGCCTGGCCTTGCTATAGACCAGTAGTTAATCTAGAGCAGCTTTAAAAGCAATCTTTTCCAATAAAACTGTGGGAACATTCCCATGTATTATTTTTTATAATCTCTTTATTAATTTTTCCAATATACAATATACATTTCACAACTTTCATTTACAGTATCTGCTCTCACAGGAGCTTCCTTAAATTTCTATTTTATTCTTCCCCTTAACCCCTTATTGTATTGGTGTGATTTACCCCATCTCCGTACCCTCCTTATCCTTAAGCCGTTATAGGATTCTCTATCCAACTTGCCCATACTCTCTCATATTTCTCCTCATATCCTCTGTTACAATATGTCTCCCTATATAATGATAGATTACTATTTACTAAATTTTTCCAATGGACCAATGAGGGAGCCTCTACCTTTTTCCAATTCAGCACTATTGCCTTTCTTGCATAGTGTAGCAACACATGTATTCTTTTTGCTGTAGAGGTGATATCATTCTTTAACGACGTGAAAAACGATAGTGTGTATGCTTTAACGAGCTGAAAAAAAACGCGCATGCTCAGAATCAAGTATGAGACGGGAGCGCTCGTTTTGGTAAAGCTAGCGTTGGAACTAGATATGGCACATTCGTCACGGTGGAATTAATTGCATCATTTTAATGCTGCGCATTCCGTTCTTCTTTTGATAATGCTTAAACAATTACCTTCTTTTGCTAATGACATTGAGAGTTATGCCAAACTTGTTTCTAAAGTAATTCCTAATTGATTTAATGATAGAAAAATATTCTTTTCAAGCCACATCTCCCTCATAAATTCATGAATAATTGTAAAGATCAATTTTTATTTTTTTTAATGTTTTTGCAGTTTATTTTAGTAATTAAGTTAGCTTATTTAATTTTTTTGGTCCTTTTTTTTTGGGGGGGGGGGGGGGTTTTGCTTAAATCATTCTTGTGTAAAGTTACCACACCAACCTTCAAAATTTGTCTCATTTTGCCTCAAGGAGGTTTGTGTCCCTTGTTAATAACAATAATATTATTTTAAATGTCCCTGCCTACTCCCTAGCAAAGTCTATTTTGAAATACAAATCACAGTCAAGTATTTTAAGCCCAAAAAAAGTATCCTTTATTTAGGAACATAACAAATTAAAGGGGAAGGCAGCACTGGAGAGCCTGCTTGCATTTGTGCATCCTTTGGACCCCACAACAACCATCCAAGATGTGAAAACCAAACTATTGATTGAAAGAAATCAAAAAGAAGCCCAATCTTGGCTTGAACTCCCAGAGGTCAGGAACCACAGCAGATAAGTCATATATGTCCCCAGTCTGTGGTACTACAGCAGGCATTATTTTTTCCTCTTCCTTGTAGCCTTCTCTCCAGTCTTCACTGCAGCCTTCTCTGCAGCCTTGGTTGGTTTCTTCCTCGGAGGCTGGGGATCAGGAGGAGAGGTTGTGGCAGGAGGAGTAGTAGGAGGAGGAGGTGGAGGAGTAGGGACAACCTCCGTGATGTCGGTGAACTTGGTGAGTTCACCGAGCAATCCCTTGTTAATTACCTTCAGGAGAAGGGTCTCACTATAGAGCTTTTGACGCAGGTCCATTTGGGCTAGCTTATGTGCGAGGACTGCGGCAAAGCCCTCCTCAGCAGAGGGTGCCTCTCTGAGGGCCGCAGTAGCCTCTTTGATGAAGGCTCTTGTTTCCTCCTCCACCTGCCTACCTCTCCTTGGCCCTCGTGGTTTCATTATCTGGGGAGGCATCTGGGCTCTTGTGCTGGGCCCAGCCTCCTCCTGGGTGCCACTGGGCCCAGCCTCCTCCTGGGTGCCACTGGGCCCAGCCTCCTCCTGGGTGCCACTGGGCCCTGCCTCCTCCTGGTCCCCAACATCACCCTCTTCCTGGCTCTGCTCTGGCTGTAAAAAAAGAAAGGGACTTTATTTATTTTTTGCCACCATCAATCACACACATTGTTCACCTCCAGACATTTTTGAATTGAATGTGAAAAATGTGTAAATTTTCAGAGATTCCACCTCCTGATATTGTTGCCTTGTCCACATCAAATTTGACCACTACTGTATCTTGCTCTTTAAATCCTTTTTTTTTTTCGAACATTAAATACCTAACAATACTAACATCAATTTAAATTCATCATTTTTGTAACATATAAATGTAGATATCAATACTTTACCTGGCTCCATATATCCAAATCTGCCTCCTCAAGGACCTGATCTTGATCCTCAGAGGAAGCCAGAGCAGGGTTGCCAGGAAGGCTGGAGGGCTGGCTGCAAGGAAGGATGGAGGTTTGGCTACAAGGAAGGCTGGATTAACCTCTGGGGGGAAGGGTGGACAGAGATTCCCGCACTTCCAGCTGGTCATCCAGAAAAGATAGCTTGCTGTAGTACCACAGAGTGGATTTATAAACCTTATCTGCTGCAGCACCTGACCTCTGGGACTTCAGGACCATATTCCTCTGGGTCCTGTATGTCCCCCTGATGGTAGCAATTTTGGTTTTCACATCTTGGAGAGTTGTTGTGGGTATCTGGGTTTGGACAAATGCAAGCAGGCTCTCCAGTGCTGCTGTCCTGGCCGTTTTGTTTTTATTGGAACCACTTTTGGTCTGCCACAGGATAGGGAGTTCCTTCCATTTATCAATGAACTCCCCCATAAACTCAGGGTTTTTGAATGTATTCATTCTCTTTGTAAAATCAAGAACCAAGAAAATACATATGTTTCAGGCACCATTCATCAAATCAGCATTTTGGACAGATATAAAAGCCCCAAATCTCCTCCTCTGAGGAAACCCAAATCCTTAAAATGTTATGTACCTTGGTCAACACGTTCGTTGCGAACTCCCTCTCCCGCCAAATGAACGTATTTTCGACACATGGATCTTCACTTGATATACACTGCGCATGCGTGAAACTCTGCACGCTTTCCCCGCCCCTGACGTTCGATATTGTACTTTCCCCGTCCCTTCTCGCTCGTCGTAGTGCTTAGTAACATGGCGGAGACACAGGTGGCTGAGATTACCTCTACAGAGGATGAAATTCCTGAGGAGCCCAAATCCCGATCCAGGAGATATAAGGCATCCAACATGTCATTCGAGGAAATGGTGGAGATGGTCGCCATTTTGAAGAGGGAGGATTATGATGCCAAGCATGGGCCGTATAAAAGGCCTAATCTGGTCAAGACAAAAATTATGGGCAAAGTGGTCAAAAGTCTTCACCAAAAATTCGGGGTGTGCAGAACGAAGGAACAGCTCAGAAAACGATGGTCTGATCGGAAGTTGCGGGAGCCCGACCAATACAAAAGAATCAAGAAAGTTATACGAAAAAGTAAGTACGTTTTGGCTATTATCCCTGCTAAAGATTATTACTTGTATTATGTCGTGTATTTTTGTCTTTGATATAGTACAGTGAAAGATACCATCTTTCAGGTTCGTCCGCACAGTAAACGGACGTATTAAACCTCTTTCTCCGTCCAGTTCATAAAACGATGTTTTGGGATCATCCAGTGTGAACACCCATTTATAAAATTTTATTTGGAGGAGCAAATTTGGTAACCAATTAGTTTTTGGGATCAAATCCAAAGGACAATTTTATTTAAAAAAAAGGATATGCATGTTAATGTTAAGGGAGAGAATGCTCAGCAGCTGATGAAACATCTGAACGCAGTAGTACAAGTGTGGGCCAAAAGCCCCAAAGTTTGAGGGTGTCACACACAGGTGATCCTGTGTATATACTTTGGGGTGTTACAATGTGTCAAACTTTGGTTCAAAAAGTATATGCTATGGTTTTCGCTATGTATCCAATCATGTGTTCCCGTTGTCACTGGGGGTACATTTAAAAATGGACCACACTTTCAAATAATGTTTACAAATTATTTGTTCATGGTTTAATTTTCTCAAAAATATATTCGTTACTAATGAAAGTATACCTTTTCTTGCAATCTCCATAGGGCTTCAAAAAGCTACGTCAGATAAGCCTCTAAATCCAAGACCTTCAACAATACCCCCAGAACCACATGATGGAGAGGAACGTGAGGTTGTGGAAGTGGAAAGTGGCACCACAACAGGTCAGTGTCAAACCAGACAGATGCAGGTTAATAGATGTAGGCCTACATATTCTATACTACATGATTTTTTTTTATTTAGGTGCAGTTCTGGCCGAAGACCCCGAAAAGTTTACACATCACAGTGCCCAGATCCTGATCCAATACCTCATGGTCTGCTGTCGTGACCTTAAAAAATTAAAGGGAGACTTGATAGAGATCAGGGAAAATACCAAGCGGGTGGAGGAAAGGCTACAAAAGATCATGGCTGTGCTTGGGCGTGTATAATGTTTTTCCACAAAATAACGTTGAACTTGCTGTGTTTTGACAGGTTTGTTTTTCTTTTAACCTTTAAGGACTAGTACATGTTTAATTTTTCACAATATTTTTAAAGATCTTTTTTGTATGCATGGCTGTTCATGCGTTTTAACAAACAAAAAATGTTTTGGACATCTACATTTAAAAGGAATAGTCCTAAAAAATAATAAAAAATTGTATTTTCTTATCAAGAAATTGTGGCTTCATTAAGTAAATGTTGTGCAAAGTGAACTAATCAATGTTTTGTATTTACACTGACAATGAAGGCTAATTAAGAATGCAAAATACACATGGCAATACTAGTGCACTAAGTAAACCTACGAGAAATTAAAACACCAAACCAATCTTTGATAAAAAAATAGTTTTATTTTTCCAAATAATAAGGTTAAAAGTCATCAGGCATTTCAATGGCCCCCCCTACCCACAAAATAATCCACATATTTGTCATGGACCTCACGTCCGGTTTGGAGGGCCAAGCCTGGACGGCCAGCTTCCAGGGCCACAAGATGTTCTGCTTCCAATAATGAGGCCTCAGGCCCAGTCAAAGTCAGATAATTTGTTGAATGCACCCAGAGATAATTATGGAGCACACAACACGCCATTACAACATGGTTCCATTTGTAAGGGGCAAGGTGGATGGAGGTGAGGAACAGGCGGAAGCGGCTGGCCATGATGCCAAAGGCATTTTCAACCACCCTTCTTGCTCTGGCCAGCCGATAGTTGTACACCCTCCTCTCAGGGGTGAGGGTGTGTTGCGGGAATGGCCTCATCAAATGGGGACCCAGGCCAAACGCCTCATCCGCCACAAACACAAATGGGAGTCCCTCCACATTCTGCTCCGCTGGTGGCAAGACCAGCTGATCCAAAAGGAGCCGTTCCCCAAACTCTGTCTGTGCAAAGACTCCTCCATCAGACATCCGCCCATTCTTGCCAACGTCCACATAGAGGAATTTGTATGTAGCCGACACCACTGCCATCATCACGATGCTGTGGAACCCCTTATAATTGTAATAAAAGGATCCCGAATGGGGTGGTGGGACGACCCGAACATGTTTGCCGTCGATGGCCCCTCCACAGTTTGGAAAGTTCCATCGTTGGGCAAACTCTGATGCCACATTCTGCCATTCATGTGGCGTAGAAGGGAACTGTGTAATTAAATTTAAAAAAAAAATTAATACTTTGAGACAGAAACATTGAAAGCAGATTTAAGAAAATAATTCATGGCCAACATTGGGAGAAACCGAAAAATTAAAACATTATTAGTAAGCAACAACAATCCCAAAAAAAAAAATGGGGGGGGGGGGTTGAAGATGAGTTGGGGAGATCACAAATGAAGGCTGTAGCACTCTGTATGATTTAGTGAAAAATGTAACATTCCTAGGCAATCTTTAGGGGCGTTTAGGGTAAAGCACTACGATGGAGCATAGATGAAAAAATACATGGAAATGACTAGGCAAGGTGGGTATGGCCCCAGGATAGCATGCTGGAGAGGTTAGGTAAGGCAAATTTAAATGTAGGCCTAATAAAAAAAAAAAAAAAAAATTACCATGTGGAGAAAGGGGACATTCCCTGCAGCTAAGAATCATGGGAATTAGGGACTGCTAATAAACCCAAAATAACAATTAAAACAAATAAATACATACAATGTGATGTTTGAAATAAGAACACTTACCTTAATATAGTCCTCCTGCAAAACTTGGAGGATGGCAGAACACGTCTCTGGTATAATGATACCCAGAGCCTGGGGGGATATGCCTGTGGAGAACTTTAAGTCCTGCAGGCTTCTCCCAGTCGCCAGGTATCGCAACGTGGCAATAAGCCTCTGCTCAGCACTGATGGCTTCACGCATAACGGTGTCCTGCCTGGTAATGTAGGGGGACACCAAAGCCAACAGATGCTGAAATACGGGGTCAGACATCCGGAGAAAATTCCTGTAGTCATATCAGGATTATTCTCCCTGATCTCCCGCAACAAAGGCATATGACAGAACTGGTGCCGCTGGAGCAACCAATTCTTGGTCCATGAACTCCTGACCCTGCTCATGGCATGGAGTCGGGATACAGCATGAACCCCTGCACCAACTACAGCACGAACTCTACGACGAGTACGTAGCCGCAACATGGCTAGATAACGGTCGTCAGCTCAGAACGAACTAGAAGAACGAACGGAAGAACAGCAAGGCCTATGAAGAACAAGCTGAAAAACAGGAACGAGCAGACAAGAACGCACTGAATAAACAGATACGAACTGACTACAAGCACTGCAAGACAGATACGAACCCACAGGCACAAACTGAACTCCACAAAACGATCTTCAAAGCACGAAGACTGAAAAGCGCGAATCGTCTCTCACCAAACTTTTACTAACACGCGGTAACACGAAATTAGCAAAAGCATCCCAAAGGGTGGCGTCATTAGAACGGAACTTCCCCTTTATAGTGCCGTCGTACGTGGTGTACATCACTGCGCTTTGCTTGAACGTTTTTTTAAATGATCGTGTGTACGCAAGACAGGCTTGAGAGGAAACATGAAAAAAAAATGACGTGAAAAACGTCGGTAAAAAAAATGGCATGAAAAACGATCGTGTGTACGCCGCATAATAGACAGATCTCTGCCTTTTGATCTAAAAAAAACTGTTGTTACTATAGCAATTACTCTCAACACCTCCCTCCAGAATAACACTATCTTCGGACAGGACCAAATATATGAATACAATTTCCTGAAGTATCTGCACATCTCCAGCAGTTTTGGGGATTCAAGGACGGTTATACGGTGTATAACTCCTATGTGTTATCTTAAATTGTATCAATTTATCTTGAAGTGACACTAATATCTGAAATGGAGATCTCCAAATCTCATCCCAGTTCTCTTCTGCTAATTCTGGGAAATCTCTTGTCCAACATTAGGGATGAGCTTCGTGTTCGAGTCGAACACACATTCGACTCGAACATCGGCTGTTCGATCGTTCGACGAAGATCGAACGTTATGGGCCGTTCGCGCCAAATTCGAGTGGCGCATTTCGGCCCATAATTCACTGCGGCATCGCAGTGCATTGCTGGCTGATGATTGGCCAAGCATGCACTATGACCCCGCATGCTTGGCCAATTACAGTGCCGGCAGCGAGGAGAGCCATAATTGGCCACAGGCAGGATGCCTGTGGCCAATCATAGCTCAGGGGGGTTTAGTACATGCCCCACACTATAAAAGGCCACCAGCGCGGCAGCCTTGTGTAGTGTGTTCCGGCGTGCAGGGAAAGAGCTTGATAGGCAGGGAGAGTGTTTTTGACATCCTTTGAAACCTTGTGCATTTACAGTCTGTTGGCGTGCAGGGACAGAGAAGGATAGGCAGGGAGAGTGTCAGTGACATCCTTTGAAATCTCATGCATTTACAGTCTGTTGGCGTGCAGGGACAGAGAAGGATAGGCAGGGAGAGTGTCAGTGACATCCTTTGAAACCTTGTGCATTTACAGTCTGTTGGCGTGCAGGGACAGAGTAGGATAGGCAGGGAGAGTGTCAGTGACATCCTTTGAAACCTTGTGCATTTACAGTGTGTTGGCGTGCAGGGACAGAGAAGGATAGGCAGGGAGAGTGTCAGTGATATTCTTCGCTAAACCTCCTGCACAGTATACACCTGAAGCTACCCCTTATTGCTCGTCGTGGTGTTGTTCTGTTGTGTAACACAGACAGGCATCTGCAAGTAGTTACAGTGGGTGTAGGTGCCTCCTACACAGTATACGCTACCCCTTATTGCTCGTCGTGGTGTTGTTCTGTTGTGTAACACAGACAGGCATCTGCAAGCAGTTACAGTGGGTGTAGGTGCCTCCTGCACAGTATACGCTACCCCTTATTGCTCGTCGTGGTGTTGTTCTGTTGTGTAACACAGACAGGCATCTGCAAGCAGTTACAGTGGGTGTAGGTGCCTCCTGCACAGTATACGCTACCCCTTATTGCTCGTGGTGTTGTTCTGTTGTGTAACACAGACAGGCATCTGCAAGCAGTTACAGTGGGTGTAGGTGCCTCCTGCACAGTATGCGCTACCCCTTATTGCTCGTGGAGTTGTTCTGTTGTGTAACACAGACAGGCATCTGCTAACAGTTACAGTGGGTATAGGTGCCTCCTGCACAGTATACGCTACCCCTTATTGCTCGTCGTGGTTTTGTTCTGTTGTGTAACACAGACAGGCATCTGCAAGCAGTTACAGTGGGTGTAGGTGCCTCCTGCACAGTATACGCTACCCCTTATTGCTTGTGGTGTTGTTCTGTTGTGTAACACAGTCAGGCATCTGCAAGCAGTTACAGTGGGTGTAGGTGCCTCCTGCACAGTATACGCTACCCCTTATTGCTCGTGGAGTTGTTCTGTTGTGTAACACAGACAGGCATCTGCAAGCAGTTACAGTGGGTGTAGGTGCCTCCTGCACAGTATACGCTACCCCTTATTGCTCGTCGTGGTGTTGTTCTGTTGTGTAACACAGACAGGCTATTGCAAGCAGTTACAGTGGGTGTAGGTGCCTCCTGCACAGTATACGCTACCCCTTATTGCTCGTGGAGTTGTTCTGTTGTGTAACACAGACAGGCATCTGCTAACAGTTACAGTGGGTGTAGGTGCCTCCTGCACAGTATACGCTACCTCTTATTGCTCATTGTGGTGTTGTTCTGTTGTGTAACACAGACAGGCATCTGCAAGCAGTTACAGTGGGTGTAGGTGCCTCCTGCACAGTATACGCTACCCCTTATTGCTCGTGGTGTTGTTCTGTTGTGTAACACAGACAGGCATCTGCAAGTAGTTACAGTGGGTGTAGGTGCCTCATGCACAGTATACACCAGAAGCTACCTGCTGGTTTTACCATCTCCCTGCAGGCCATTAGAATGTCTGGAAGGCCAACAAAGAGAGGCAGACAGTCACGAGCCAATAAAAGAGGGCAAGCAGGCTCTGTGTCTGGGGGCAACAGTGCTGGTCGTGGATGCGGTGCATTGTCATCAGCACGTGGCCATGGGACACGCTTGTCCTTCTTTTCAGCAGCTGGACGTGTTGAGCCGTATCATGCCGATGACCAAGCCCTCCTCATCCTCCTCATCCTCTCTCACCCAGGCTCAGGGTACTGGCAAAGCAGCTGCCAAAGCGTCCTCTTCCCTCGTATCAATGTCATCATCAGTCACTCCTTCCCTAGACCCACCATGTCCTCCTGAGGAGTCCCCCGAACTGTTTGAGCACAGTGTTGGGTACATGCTCTAGGAGGATGCCCAGCGTTTTGAAGGGTCTGATGATGATACCCAGCTAGAGGAAGGCAGTAGCGTGAGCGCAGAGAGAGGGGATGCTCAAGAAGGACAGCAATCTGGCAGTCATGTTCCAGCAGCTGCAGCATACTGCCAGATTGGCTCCAGTGATGAGGAGGGAGGGGATGATGAGGTCACTGACTCCACGTGGGTGCCTGATAGGAGAGAGGAGGAGGCGGATGAGGAGTAGGCACATCTCCAACGAGGCAGGATGCCCTCCGGGGATCAGCGTAAGGGCAGCACACCGACTGAATCACACCGCAGAGCTCCGCTGTGCAGGGCGCTGCCTCTGCCCGTTATTTCAAAAGTTCTTTGGTGTGGGCCTTTTTTGAGTCGAGTGCATCAGACTGCTATTTGCAACATATGTCTCAAGCGTATCTCGCGTGGCCAAAACATCAGCCGCTTGGGCACCACATGCTTGACCATACATATGTTGACCTGCCATGCAGCTCGTTGGCAAGCGTACCTTAAAGACCCACACCAAAGAACAAAGCGGACCTCTCCTTGCTTCTCATCAGCTGGGATCTCCAACCCCACTATACCTTCAGTCCTCTCTGTAACCTGCACTGAGAGGAATGAAGGTGTAGAATTAGGTGTGTCACAGGCAAGTACACCGACGTCCGATTGTAGCAAGCAAATTTCCCTGCCCCAGCTGCTGGACCGTCAAAGGAAGTTCACTCCCAGCCATCCACATGCCCAGCGGTTGAATGCTAGCTTGGCTAAATTGCTAGCACTTCAACTGCTGCCTTTTCAGTTGGTAGACTCGGCCCCCTTCCGTGAGTTTGTGCAATGTGCGGTTCCTTAAGTGGCAGGTTCCCAAACGCCACTTTTTCTCACGAAAGGCGATTCCGGCTCTCTACCGGCATGTCGAAGTCAATTCTCATGCCTCGCTGGACAGGGCGGTCAGCGGTAAGGTGCATATTACCGCTGACTCATGGTCCAGCAGGCATGGACAGGGACGTTACCTTTCTTTCACGGCCCATTGGGTCACTCTTTTGGCAGCTGGGAAGGATGCAGGACAAGGTGCAGTAGTGTTGGAGGTTGTTCCACTGCCACGCCTCCAAAATGCTACTACTGGTTGTGACACACCTCTCTCCTCCACCCCCTCCTCTTCTTCTTCCTCCATGGCCTCTTCCTGTGCTTTGTCCTCGGAACCAGCGGTGCTCCGTAGGCGTTCAAGGGGCTACGCAAGTACGCAGGCAAAAAGATGCCATGCCGTGCTTGCGCTGGTGTGTTTGGGGGACAGGAGCCACACTGGGGCAGAGGTTCTGTCAGCTCTGCAGGGGCAGGCCGAGAGGTGGTTGACGCCATGCCAGCTTAAGCCAGGAATGGTGGTTTGCGACAATGGCACCAACCTCCCCTCCGCTCTCTGACAGGGACAACTGACCCATGTGCCCTGTGTGGCTCACGTCCTTAACCTGGTGGTGCAGCGGTTCTTGGGCAGGTACCCGGGCTTACAGGATGTCCTGAGGCAGGCCAGGAAAGTCTGTGTGCATTTCCGCAGATCATATAATGCCAGTGCTCGGGTGGCTGAGCTGCAAAAGGAGTTGAACCTGCCCAAGAACCGCCTTATATGTGACATGCCCACCAGGTGGAACTCAACGTTGGCCATGCTGCAGCGGCTGCACACGCAGCAGAGGGCCATCAATGAGTACCTGCGCGACTACGGCACCAGGACAGGGTCAGGGGAGCTCGGGTTTTTTTCACCACGCCAGTGGGGCATGATCAGGGATGCATGCACTGTCCTGGCACCACTTAAGGAGGCCACGAGGATGGTGAGGAGTGACAGTGCATGCATCAGTGACACTGTACCTCTTGTCCACCTGTTGGAGCATACGCTGCATGGAATAATGGACAGGGCACTTGAGGCAGAACAGAGGCAGGAAGAGGAGGACTTCCTTGCCTCTCAAGGCCCCCTTTACCCAGACAGTGTTCCTTCTGTCCCACCCATCATGCAGGAAGAGGACGAGGAGGAGGAGGAGGAGGAGGATTGTGTCAGCATGGAGGTGGAGCCTGGCACTCAGCATCAACAGCAGCAGTCTTTAGGGATGATTTACAGTCCCAAGAAACCCGTGGACTTGTACGTGGCTGGGAGGAGGTGGCTGCGGATCATGTCGTCCTTAGTGACCCGGAGGACTCCGGACCGAATGCCTCAGCTAACCTATGCTGCATGGCCTCCCTGATCCTGCAAAGTCTGCGGAAGGATCCTCGTATTCTTCGGATCAAGGAGATGGACCATTTCTGGCTGGCCACTCTCCTTGATCCATGGTACAAGGGTATGGTTGCGGACCTTATCTTACTGTCGCAGAGGGAGCAGAGGATGAGACATCTCCGGGAGGCCTTGCAGAAAGGTCTGTGCAATGCGTTCCCAGAGACTGGGAGGTTACAAACTCCTGGTCCTGGACAACGAGTTGCTGAGGCTTCGGTCAGTAGCAGAAGGAGCGGTGGTGAAGGTGGCCGTCTGACCGATGCATTCAGACAATTTTTTAGTCCGCAGCCCCAAGGTATGATCGGTTCCAGCAACCATCGCCAGCGTCTGATATACATGGTGCAGGAATACCTAGGGGCAAGGTCAGACTTGGACACCTTTCCCACCGAAAATCCTCTGGCTTACTGGGTCTTGAGGAAGGATCACTGGCCAGAGCTTGCACAGTATGCAATTGAGCTACTGGCCTGTCCTGCATCCAGCGTTCTTTTGGAACGCACATTCAGTGCTGCTGGAGGCTTTGTCACGGATCACAGGGTGCGCCTGTCCACCGACTCGGTTGATCGACTGACCTTCATAAAGATGAACCAGTCTTGGATCACCACCAGCTACCAAGCACCTAAAGCTCATGTAACAGAATATTTTTTTTTTAAATGTCATATCCCTTCAAGACTGCCTATGCTGATGCTGAGTGACTGTCCTGTTATGTTGACTGACTATCCTCCTCCTCCTCAATGATCCGATTCATGATGATAGCTTGGAAGAACATTTTTGTTTCTGGGTGCCGCCACCAGTGACTAAGGCACAATTTTTCAGCCCCTGTTTAACAGGGGCATGTAATTACAATTTTGTATGCAATGATTTGCAGCAGGGCTCATTCCTGCACTCCAACTAGAGTATCTGGGAGAGGTTGCAGTGTCGTGGCACCAGCACCAGTGCCTAAGGCCCAATTTTTCAGCCCCTGTTTAACATGGGCGTGTAATTAAAATTTTTGATGCAATACTTTGCAACAGGGCTCATTGCTGTGCTCCAAGTACAGTATCTGTGAGGGGTTGCAGTGTTGTGGCACCAGTGCCTAAGGCCCAATTTTTCAGCCCCTGTTTAACAGAGGCGTGTAATTACAATTTTTGATGCAATACGTTGCAACAGGGCTCATTGCTGTGCTCCAAGTACAGTATCTGTGAGGGGTTGCAGTGTTGTGGCACCAGTGCCCAAGGCCCAATTTTTCAGCCCCTGTTTAACCCCTTCCATACCGGGCCATAGCAGAATGACGCCGGCAGGAACCCCCTCTCCCTCCGGGTGGACGTCATATGACGTCCTCCGCTTTGAGGGGGGATATCTGAATGATGCCTGCAGCTAGCGGCATCATTCAGATATCCTTGTTTGCAGCCGGCGATCCTGCGCAGAATAAAAATGATCATAGCGGCGATTACACCGCTTGATCATTCTTATAGGCGGCGGGAGGGGACATCCCCCCCTCCCGCCACCATCCGGTGCTTCTCCGGGCTCTCCCGTGCGATCGGGGACCCGGAGAGAATTGTCGGCGCCGTTGGTGGGTCACGTGATGAGCATAGAGATGACTGGTGGCCAGATGGTCACCAGTCATTTCTATGATCGTCGGAGGACCCGGGTGCGATGTGATGACATCACGCCCGGGTCCTCAAATGTAAACAAAGCCGCCATTGCGGCTAGTAAGTATGAGATCGGTGAAAAAAAATTCACTGATCTCATGCGTTCCAGCCTGGAGGAGAGATGTGGGGTCTTATTGACCCCGCATCTCTCCATAAAGAGGACCTGTCTCCCTTTGGGTCTTGTATGGATATTAAGGGGAACCCCGCACACAAAATAAAAAAGGCCCTATATACTCTGAACAGCCGTATACAGGCGGTGCATACAAGACAGGGACTGTAGGTTTGTTCTTATGTAGAATCTGTTTGTAATTTTGAACAGGTACATTGTTTAAGTGTAGCTCCAGCCAAAAAATCTATTTTTAAGCTTTTTGGAAAACATAGGGAAGGGTTATCACCCCTGTAACATTTGTTTTGCTGTCTGTGCAGTGTGCACCTGTTCAGAACAGTTCACCTCACTTTCCGTCCTAATGACAAATGTTTTTTGAAAATTTGGTTTTTTTATTGAAACAAGAATTGGTGATAAAGCATCAGTGGAGAGGAGACACTTTTTTTCCCATATTAACTCTTACAGGAGAGAATTTGCCTTCCTAGGGGTAGATTTCCTCTCACTTCCTGTTGTATTCTTCCGTTTGCAAGGAGGAGTCGTTTGTAAGTTGGATGTTTGAAAGTAGGGGCCTGCCGTATATACTCAGCTGAAATTTGCCACTTACATGTTGGTGTTGCCACAACACTGTAAGGCCTCACAGTTACTCTTGGTGGGCACATGAATGGGCCCTGCTGTGAATTATTAGATCAAGAATTGTAATTGCATGCCCCTGTTGAACAGGGGCTGAAAAATTGGGCCTTTGGTGGTGGTGGTGGTGGTGTTGACACAACACTGTAAGGCCTCACAGTTACTCTTGGTGGGCGCAGGAATGGGCCCTGCTGTGAATTATTAGATCAAGAATTGTAATTACATGCCCCTGTTAAACAGGGGCAGAAAAATTGGGCCTTAGGCACTGGTGCCACAACACTGCAACCCCTCACAGATACTGTACTTGGAGCACAGCAATGAGCCCTGTTGCAAAGTATTGCATCAAAAATTTTAATTACACGCCCCTGTTAAACAGGGGCTGAAAAATTGGGCCTTAGCCACTGGTGCTGGTGCCACAACACTGCAACCTCTCCCAGATACTCTAGTTGGAGTGCAGGAATGAGCCCTGCTGCAAAGCATTGCATAAAAAATTGTAATTACATGCCCCTGTTAAACAGGGGCTGAAAAATTGTGCCTTAGTCACTGGTGGCGGCACCCAGAAACAAAAATGTTCTTCCAAGCTATCATCATGAATCGGATCATTGAGGAGGAGGAGGATAGTCAGTCAACATAACAGGACAGTCACTCAGCATCAGCATAGGCAGTCTTGAAGGGATATGACATTTAAAAAAACCAGGGATGCTTTTGCAGGAGAAAGCATGATATTACAGACTCTGCCCCCTAACAGGTTCACACACACATCTTTACAGCGGCTCCTGGAAGGTAAGGTTTTTTCTTTCTCATACATCACGGGACACAGAGCGGCATAGTCATTACTATGTGGGTTATATAGTTTACCTTCAGGTGCTGGCACTGGCAACTTCCAAACCGGAAGTACCCTCCCCTATATAAGCCCCTCCCATCCGGGAGCACCTCAGTTTTTGCCAGTGTCTAAGGTGTTGGCCAAGAAGTAACATGTGTTTTTCACTGAGCTTGCGTACAGGTTCTTTTGGGCCTCAGTAAGCTATTCCGGATCCGACCAAAAAAGCTTCATAGCTAAACGGTCGGTACCCGGGCCTTGCAGAGAAGAGCAAGGTTTTGCCTGTAATGCTTCTCTTAGGAGGGCTGGACCCTGGGATCCAGAGCTCTGGTCATACCCACGACCAAGATGTTTTCTGTGCAGGGTGCTATACAGGTCCAGGGGAGTGGAATCCTTGGGAACCCGGTCCCTGAAGGTTTAATTACAATGCCTGCTGTGAGAGGTGAAGTTTGGGCTTCTGTGGACCAAACAGAGTCCTGCGGCGGGGAAAAGGTAAGTGGGGGCCCCTCAGGAACTTGGTTCTATTGGGGGACCCCCAAGCCTAATATGTCTTTCTGCCTGTTACCTAACGGTATTCCCGCTAAATATCTGTGCATGCCTATAACTACTAAAAAATTTAATAATTTTAAGAGTGGTCAAGAAAAAAAAAAATGGTTAAACCGCGGTACCTGTGTTAAACCACTAGAGGCCGCTGTGGAACGTTGTTTTCTTGTCATGTGGATTTTTTCTTTCCAAGTCAAAATCCAGGCAGATGGTGAGTTCTCTGGATGGGAAACTGTTTCCTCTGCCATGTTGCAATGCTCGTCCATCCCCTTGGCCCTGTGGCAAACAGGGCCCTGGCTTCTGTCCCTAGTTCCTTTCAAAAAAAGAGCGCCGAAGGCGCACGTGCCCGCGCCTCTATTTATAGAGGTGAGCTGGAAAAAGGGGTGGAGCTTGGTGGATGACGCTCTGTGTGCGCCGCAGCGCTTCTGCGCATGTGCGGGCGTCCCAGCATGATAAAAAGCACAATTAGGTGTTGTCAGCTGGTTATGAAAGGCAGAAACAGAGCTGGCAACATTTAGAAAGGCATACAGCAGGCGGTTGATGCAGGCATCCCATAGAAAGGCACATTAGTAGACACCAACTGTTTATATAGCAGCAATTGTGCTAGACTATTGTCAGTAAGTGGTGTATTTCAGCTGGAATACCTCAGCTTTGGGCTTAGGAATATGCCGTCTAAAGTCTCCGGGACTAAGAATCCCAGGAAGCATAGGGGGTCTCCATCGGGCTCTGAAGATCTTGGGCATGCTTCGGCTGCACCAATCTCCCCTGAAAAATCAGAGGTTAGTGACCGTAGAGCACCCTCAGGAGTACTTGGTACTGTGGCTGTCCTCAGTTCACCTGCTCCTGTGTATATAACAGAGGAGGTTTTTTTCCTCAGCTCTGGGAGGACTGGAAGAGAGATTGACAACATTGATCGCTGCTTCCCTGTCAAAGGGAAAGCGCGCCCGATCTCCGTCTCCTCCCTCAGAGTGCCTGTTAGCAGAGCAACAGTCCCATACAGGGATCGACCTACCTGAAGGGGATCAGGATGAGGTTGATTCTGTTGTAGAGGAATCAACAGTGGAAGAGTCATTCTCAGCATCACATGCTGAAAGATTATGGGTTCAGTCCCTGACTAACATGGTCCGATCAGCATTAAAATGCCCTTGCGGAGCCATCATCCACTTCTGTCTCCTCGTTGGGGTCGCTAAAAGCCCCCCAGACTGTTTGTTCCTTTCCAATCCATCCTTTACTGGAAGGGCTCATTTACCAGGATTAGGAGCATCCTGATAAAATATTTACTCCTCCCAAGAGATTTCCGGTGGTCTATCCCATGGAGGATAAGTTCATCAAAAAATAAATAAATGGAGGGTTCCTACAGGGGACGCAGCCATCTCTTGTGTGAATAAATCACTGACATGTCCAGTAGATAATGTCCAAATGTTCAAGGACCCAATAGATAAAAAATTGGAGTCCTTATTAAAATCTGCTTTCTCTACAGCAGGCTTGGTGACACAACCAGCAGTGGCAGCTATTGGGGTCTGCCAAGCAGGGAAGGATCAGTTGAAACAGGTCTTAAGGGACTTGCCAGATCAGCAGGCTCTTGCCCTAGCTGATCTACCTAGAGCCTTATGATTTGCGGTTGACGCCATAAAGGATTCAATCCACCAGGCCTCCCGCCTTACGCTGTCTGTAGTACATATGCGCAGGCTTCTATGGCTCAAAAACTGGTCTGCTGAAGCTCCCTGTAAAAAATTCCTGGTTAGCTTCCCATTTCATGGTGAACGCTTATTCGGGGAAGACCTGGACAGATATATCCAGAAAATTTCCAGCGGTAAAAGTACACTCTTGCCGGTTAAAAACAGAGTTAGAGGTCCCTCTTTTAAGAGGCCTGCTTCTCCAGTCCCTGGGACATCGGCTGTGAAACAGTTCTGACGGCCTCCTCGGTCAAATCCCGGGGGTAAAAAATCAGGGACAATCGCAGGGTAACAAGAAACCCTGGGTCAGGAGAGGTACAAAACCTCCCCCCAAGTCAAATTCATGAAGGGTTGCCCCCACTCAATCGGGTGGGGGGAAGACTCCAGTTGTTCGCAGAGACCTGGCGGGACACGATCAGAGACAGATGGGTGCTCTCCGCAGTAAGTCTGGGAAGAGATTGGAGTTAAAAGACTCTCCTCTTTCCCATTTTATGAGGTCAAATGTGCCAAGGGATCCCCGGAAGAGAGGATCCCTCCTGTTGGCACTAGAACAACTATTGCTCCAAGGAGTAATTATGGAGGTTCCCCTGAATAGGGGTTCGGGTTTTACTCAAACCTCTTTACAGTCCCAAACGGGGACGTGAGGCCCATATTAAATCTAAAAGGGCTAAACAAATTCCTACATATCAGGACTTTCCGGATAGAGTCGATCCGATCGGTGGCCACTGCCCTACAAGGGGAGGAATGGTTAGCCTCGATCGACATCAAAGATGCTTATTTGCACATTCCCATCTTTCCAGTCCACCAAAAATGTCTACGCTTTGCAGTAGAAGGGCGCCATTTTCAGTTCAGAGCCTTACCCTTCGGTCTGGCCACAGCACCACGAGTGTTCACAAAAATTCTGGACCCATTATTGAACAATCTAAGAACACGAGGTGTAACGATAATGGCATATCTAGACGACTTGTTGCTGATAGACCACTCAGTGGAAAAATTATAAGTGGTTGTTCACGAGACAGTCAAGTATCTGGAATCTCACGGTTGGATTATCAACCGAGACAAGTCAGCCCTAAAACCAGTCAAAAGTCTGGAATACTTGGGGCTAAGGCTGGATTCAGACCAGAGAAAATTTTTCTGCCTCAAGAAAAGGTGTCGTCTTTGAGAGATTTGATCCACTTAGTGGGTACAAAAAGACAGCCGTCCATACGCCTGTGCATGAGGCTGATGGGAAAAATGGTGGCATCATTCGAAGCAGTACCCTATGGTCAATTCCATTCAAGGAATTTGCAAAGGGCCATACTGTCAGCCTGGAACAAAAAAGTTCAGGCCCTAGACTTACCAATGTCCCCTTCCGTTTGCAAGAGCCTCCGTTGGTGGTTGGCTCCCCAGAATCTGGAAAAAGGGAAATCCTTCAGTCCGATTTCTTGGAAGGTGGTCACTACAGATGCCAGCCTTATAGGCTGGGGAGCAGTACTGGAGCAATGGTCTCTCCAGGGCAGATGGTCGGATACAGAAAAGGCCCTGCCCATCAATCTCTTAGAGATACGAGCAGCCCGGTATGCCCTAGTAGCATGGACATCCAAACTCCAAGGGTCCCCTGTCAGAATTCAATCGGACAATGCCACGGCAGTGGCATATATCAATCATCAGGGTGGCACCAGGAGTCGTGCAGCCCAGAGGGAAGTAAATTGCATCCTGAAATGGGCAGAAAGATATGTCCCAGCCATATCCGCCGTATTCATTCCAGGAGTGGAGAATTGGAAGGCGGACTTTCTAAGTCGCCAACAATTATGCCCAGGGGAATGGTCCCTTCACCCCGAGGTTTTCCGGACAATATGTCAGCGGTGGGGAACACCGGATGTAGATCTTCTAGCATCCAAATTCAACGCAAAGGTGGACAGGTTTGTCTCTCGGACAAGGGATCCCCTAGCTTGCGGCTCGGATGCCCTAGTGTTCCCTTGGGATCAGTTCAAGCTGATATATGCATTCCCACCGCCACAATTGTTACCTCGATTACTCCGCAGAATCAGGGTAGAAAAGAAACCAGTGATTCTGGTGGCTCCAGCGTGGCCCCGAAGAGCATGGTACGCGGAGATTGTAAAAATGTCTGTGGGGAGTCCTTGGACCCTCCCACATCGTCCGGACCTGCTTTCGCAAGGACCGATATACCACCCTTCCTTACCAGCCCTAGGTTTGACGGCCTGGCTATTGAAGCCCACATTCTAAAAAAGAGAGGTCTCTCTAATCCTGTGGTAGCTACCATGATCAATGCCAGGAAGCCGGTATCCAGGCAGATCTACTATAGAATCTGGAAGGCGTACATCGCTTGGTTTGAGGCCAGGAAATGGCATCCACGTAAGTACGTAATAGGTAGGATTCTGGACTTCCTACAGTGGGCTGTAGATAGGAAGCTTGATTTGAGTACTATCAAGGGTCAGATTTCGGCCTTGTCAATATTTTTTCAAAGGCCCTTGGCTTTGCATTCACTAGTCAAAGCTTTTATACAAGGAGTGATGCGTATTAGCCCTCCGGTTAATATTCCCATATGTCCATGGGACTTAAACCTGGTTCTGTCGGTTCTACAGAAACAACCATTTGAACCATTACAGCACATTTCCTTGGTTCTTCTCACCAGGAAATTGATTTTTCTAGTAGCCATTTGTTCGGCTAAAAGAGTGTCGGAATTAGCCGCTATGTCCTGTAGGGAGCCATATCTGGTTATCCATAAGGACAGAGTAGTGTTACGTCCTCATCCAGCCTTTCTTCCTAAGGTGGTATCGAGGTTTCATTTGAACCAAGATGTGGTTCTTCCTTCCTTTTTCCCCAAACCTAGTTCGGTAGAGGAAAAGTTATTACATTCTTTGGATGTAGTAAGAGCAGTTAAAGCTTATCTAAAAGCCACTGCTCAGATTCGCAGAACGGATACTTTGTTTATTCTGCCGGAAGGCCCCAGAAAGGGTCAGGCAGCGTCAAAATCTACTTTAGCCAAGTGGATTCGACAGGTCTTTATGCAAGCCTATGGCTTGAGAAGGAGACCGCCTCCGTTCAAAGTTAGGGCGCACTCCACGAGAGCAGTTGGAACTTCATGGGCAGTGCATCACCAGGCCTCCCTGGCTCAAATCTGTAAGGCCGCAACATGGTCTTCAGTACACACGTTTACTAGGTTCTACCAGGTGGACGTTAGAAGTCAGGAGGATGTCGCCTTTGGGCGCAGTGTGTTGCAGGCCGCAAAAGATCCTCATGTCTGATAGCGCTCAGCTTATGTATGGTGTATCCCCCCCCCTCATTGGGCATTGCTTTGGGACGTCCCACATAGTAATGACTATGCCGCTCTGTGTCCCGTGATGTACGAGAAAGAAAATAGGATTTTTATAACAGCTTACCTGTAAAATCCTTTTCTTGGAGTACATCACGGGACACAGAGCTCCCACCCCTCTTTTGGGGACACTTATTGCTTTGCTACAAAACTGAGGTGCTCCCGGATGGGAGGGGATTATATAGGGGAGGGTACTTCCGGTTTGGAAGTTGCCAGTGCCAGCACCTGAAGGTAAACTATATAACCCACATAGTAATGACTATGCCGCTCTGTGTCCCGTGATGTACTCCAAGAAAAGGATTTTACAGGTAAGCTGTTATAAAAATCCTATTTTTTGTCTCGCTGTAATGGAGGTCTCTATTGGGGAGGCACATTATTTGTGCCTCCCCAATAACTGATATTTAATCAGTTATTTTCTTCTCTATTTGTGGGTGCCTGTGGATTGCTTTTGAATTTTTTTGGATTTTTTTTCTAATTAAAAGGTGCTTGAAAGGGTTGTAGATTGTACAGTGCCACTTTGTGAACAGTTTGTATGGGGTTGGGTTCAGTAGAGCTGATTCAGGTTTTTGGATTGAGGTACACTGCTCTACTGACACCGTCCACTGCTCTACTGACACGTCCACTGCTCTACTGACACCGTCCACTGCTCTACTGACACCGTCCACTGCCCTACTGACACCGTCCACTGCCCTACTGACACCGTCCACTGCTCTACTGACACCGTCCACTGCTCTACTGACACCGTCCACTGCCCTACTGACACCGTCCACTGCCCTACTGACACCATCCACTGCCCTACTGACACCGTCCACTGCCCTACTGACACCGTCCACTGCCCTACTGACACCGTCCACTGCCCTACTGACACCATCCACTGCCCTACTGACACCATCCACTGCCCTACTGACACCGTCCACTGCCCTACTGACACCGTCCACTGCCCTACTGACACCATCCACTGTCCTACTGACACGGTCCACTGCCCTACTGACATGGTCCACTGCCCTACTGACACCGTCCACTGCTCTACTGACACCGTCCACTGCCCTACTGACACCATCCACTGCTCTACTGGCTGACAGTGTCCACTTTTAAGGTAGGCTAGTTTCATATTTTAACTGGCAATTCTTTTAATAATTAAATAAAATGTTATGGGTACACGAATGCTTTAGTTTTATTTAACTAAGCCCCTTTAAGTTCCCCCACTGTTAATGCAATTTGGCCACAGCCACTGTTCATTGTAGCACACCTCATTACTACTCTCTTTGGGTAACCCAAAAGGTGTCCCAGGTATTTTACAATCCTATAGCGTGTACTCCAAAAAAATTGCCGTGCGCCGCGAAAGTGTTCGGGTTTGGCTTGATGAAAAGGTGGCAACCCTAGTGCACAGACAGCAAAACAAATGTTACAGGGGTGATAACCCTTCCCTATGTTTTCCAAAAAGTTTTGGCTGGAGCTACACTTAAACAATGTACGTGTTCAAAATTACAAACAGATTCTACTTAAGAACAAACCTACAGTCCGTGTCTTGTTTGCACCGCCTGTATACTGCTGTTCAGAGTATATAGGGCCTTTTTTATTTTGGGTGCAGGGTTCCCCTTAATATCCATACAAGCCCCAAAGGGGCTGGTAATGGGCTGGGGTAGGGGGGGTGATGGGGTAGCCATGCCATTTTTCTCAGATTTTCATCCATATTGCCAGGACAAGACATGACATTAAAGCCGCAGTTTTAAATGGCTTTTTTTCCTTTAGAAATGTCATTTTGTGCAGGGACAGTTCTAAACACGGGAAACACATGCCAATTCACAGGTATACTTTAGACACCCCCCAGGTACGATATTTAAAGGAATATTTCACTTTTTTTTTTCACTTTATGCATCATTAAAATGACTGCTCTCGAAAAACGGCCATTTTTAAAACTTCTTTTTGCATTGATACATGTCCCCTGGGGCAGAACCCGGGTCCCCAAACCCTTTTTAGGACAATAACATGCATATTAGTCGTTATAATTAGCACTTTAGATTTCGAACGTTCGCGTCCATTGTATTTAATAGGGTTCTAACGTTCGCGCAAACTTTCGGTCCGTTCGCAGATTCTGGTGCGAACCGAACCGGGGGGGGGGGGGTGTTCGGCTCATCCCTATCCAACATTCACATAGTTTACTTATGTCTGACGGTGTTGTCTTTAATAAATACGTATACAAATTTGAAATTGAATTATTTTCACTTTTTTTCTAACCATTTGCTCTAATCCTGATTCCACTAATTGTGGAATACCCTCAGGAAACTGAGCCAATAGAGCATGTGTCAACTGCATATATCGGAAAGTATAACTCTCCGGTATATTCCAGCATTGCTTCATTTCTGCAAATGAAAAGATTTTATCTTCATATATTACCTGAGGTAATTTTTTAACCCCAAATTTAGTCCATGCCCCCGGATCTTGAATAGAGTCTAATGCCTCATACACACGATCGGAAATTCCGACAACAAATGTCCGATGTGAGCTTTTTGTTGGAAATTCCGACCGTGTGTAGGCTCCATCGGACATTTGCTGTCGGAATTTCCGACCACAAAAATTTGAGACCTGGTTCTCAAATTTTCCGATAAGAAAAGTTCTTGTCGGAAATTCCGTTCGTCTGTATGCAATTCCGACGCACAAAAGACCACGCATGCTCAGAATCAAGCAGAAGAGCCGAACTGCCTATTGAACTTCATTGATCTCGGCTCATCGTACGTCTTGTACGTCACTGCGTTCTTGACGTTCGGAATTTCCGACAAGATTTGTGTGACCGTGTGTATGCAACACGTTTGAGCCAACATTCTGTCAGAAAAAAATCCACGGTTTTGTTGTCGGAATTTCCGATCGTGTGTACACGGCATAAGTGTGGAAGCCCAGGATTTCTCCATAATGGAGTATTTTGAGATAAATTTGTTTCCGAATATCCCTCTTTTGCTACACCCGCTCTCCATATCTTAACTGTCGTTGTCATCGAAGGGGTCAGGTCGTGCCTGGATTTTATGGCAATGATTGGAGTGCTTCCACTGAATTGACCACTGCGGCCTCCAGCATTGTAGCAGGGTTATATTTATCCAGGTTCAATTATCTCCCCACCGTCACTAACTGTGTAGCTAGATATGATTTATAAAGGTCTGGGAAAGCTAATCCCCCCTGTGTTGTCTGTCGCATAAGTGTGATTAATTTAATTCTGGCTGTTTTTTTTTTCCTCCATATAAACAAAGAAAAAATACCATGTAGCCGTACAAAAAAACCTTTAGCCAGCCATTGTGGAGAATTTCTGAATAAATACAGAAGTTTAGGAAGAATCTTCATCTTTATTAAATGTATACGTCCCAACAAGGACAGGGGTAGTGCTTCCCAGACCCTTTGTTTTTTCTTAAACTCCTGTATTACTGGATCTAGATTCAGCATTTGGAATTCTTCAACCCGTTGGGATATTATTATGCCAAGATATTTAAA
The DNA here is from genome assembly GCA_029206835.1 of Rana muscosa. Taxonomy (NCBI): domain Eukaryota; kingdom Metazoa; phylum Chordata; class Amphibia; order Anura; family Ranidae; genus Rana; species Rana muscosa. The sequence continues at coordinate 1,535,153 of JARGYO010000080.1, forward strand.
TTCTGTTACCCATTTCAATGGCAAATTTAAAGCAGCTGTATCCTGTGCTTCTTGATCAATAGGAAATCGTAGAGATTTACCCCAGTTTACTTTAAGCTCTGTAAATAGTGAAAAGGTATTTAATAATTCTAAAGCTCCCTCCAATGATGGACCCGCAGCTCTCAAAAACAACAACATATAATCAGCATAGAGGGCTACCCTCTCCTCCAGCCCCCCTACACGAAGTCCTTGAATATTTGGGGAAGTCCTAAGAGCCTCTGCCACCAGCTCTATCACTATCGCAAAAAGAGATGGAGAAAGAGGGCAGCCCTGTCTCTATATAGCTGAAAAAACATAGCTGACAACCTTCCTCCTAATTTAACCGCTGACATGGGTTTATTATATATTGTTTGTGTCCAATTAATAAATACTAATGGAGATCCCATCCTTCTAAGTATTTCCCATAAGAAGAGCCGTTCGATAGTATCGAAGGCCTTCTCTACATCTAGGGAGGCCACCGTCCTAGATCCTTCATGGACATGGTGAGTATGTATATTTGTATATAATCTTCTGTACGTAGGTTAACATCCGTCGTTCTCCGTGGCATGAATCCTGTCTGATCTGAGTCTATAATCATTTCTAATAAAGGTTGTAGTCTCAGTGTTAATATTTTCGGCAATATTTTAAAATCTATATTTAATAGTTCTATCGGCCTATATAAGGAGCGTTAATTTTGGATCCTTCATTTCCTTATATATGAGAGTTATATGGCAAGGCCCCTTTAAGTAACCTGTTTGTATATACTTCTGCAAGTTTTGGGGCTATTAAGGCTCCATATTTTTTATAGAATTCCACAGATTCCATCTGGGCCTGGTGACTTCTCCCCTGGATTTTCATAATCTCCTCACTTGTAACCGGGCAAACCAATGCCTCTCTCTCCCTATCCGACAACCACCCAAGGGCTACCCTGTCCAAAAGGTCCGTTGTGACCCTCGGGCGGAAGTCGGAGGGGAGGAAAGAGGCATATAGCTAGCTATAATACTCTCTGAAGGCCTCCAAAATATCCTCAGGTTCTTTTACTCACTCTCTGTCAGGGAAATGGCTGCCATGGTGACTAAGGTGGGCGGTACTTCCTCCTTGTAACCTGAACAGATCACATGACTAACTTCCTGGTCTATATAAGCCTGCTGCTGGAGCTGCTCATTGCTGGATTATCTCTTAAGTCTACTGTGTACCTTGACCTTGTTTCCTGATCCGTGCTTATCCATTGTGACCCGGCTTGCCTTGACCTTGATTCCTGATTTCCAGTGTTTTACCCTCGGCCTGCTTCTGGACTCTGCTCCTGCTTCCTGACCACCCGGCTTGACCCTCGGCTTGTACCTGGACCCTGTTAGTGGATGACCTTGGCTCGCCCCTGTATATGCTCTGGACTGACCTACCTGTGTTTGACCCCCAGCCTGGCTTCTGGTATCTCCATTCATTTAAATACAACACGCTCAGTTCTGCCTGCCTCAGCCATCCCTCAGTGGCTGAGCTCATCAGACTGCAAGCAAGCACCTGGCCAACCGAGGTTCTGTGGGCACCGCGCTTCCTGTTCCCAACTCCAGGGTCGCGCTGCACTCAGCCGCAAGGGGAGCCCTCTTAGTATCTCGATCTCCATACTCGTTCCTGACAGTATAATCCAGCCATGTCAGAGATCGACAGAAATGCTTCCCCTGTAGAGGCTGTGTGCCAGCAGATCACCGCACTTACTCAAACAGTGCAAAGACTGCAAGACACCCATGAGCAATTAGAGGGTCATCTGCATCACTTGTCATCCGATCCTGTATCTCCCGATCCAAGACCTACCTCCAGTTGTACTCCCTCTACTGCAATGTCTCAGGAGGCTCCTCTCACGGTGCCAATCCCGCTTCCTGAACCACGTGTGCCGACCCCTGAATGGTTCTCGGGGGACCGAAGAAAGTTTGGACTTTTAAAAACGCCTGCCTGCTATACCTGGCTCTGCAACCAAGAACTATCTCCTTGGAGAATATTAAAGTTGGTTTCATTATCTCCTTACTCTTGGACGACCCCCAGGTGTGGGCCCACGGGCTACTGGAACAGAAGAGCCCCATTACTGACTCTGTTGACACTTTCTTCACGGCTATGGCCCAGTTGTAAGATGACCTCCCAACGTATGACTACGGCCGAGAATGCCTTGCACACCCTGCAGCAGGGGCAACATCCCGCAGAGGATTACACTGTGGACTTCCGCACATGGGCCGCAGACACATGTTGGAATCAAGCTGCCTTGAAGTACCAATATCATCTGGGCCTATCAGAGTCCCTCAAGGATGAGCTAGCCAGGGTAGCAATCCCGGATACCTTTGAGGGTCTCATCCAGTTAGCCATACAACTGCACAGACGCCTACGTGAACGTCTATTCGAGAAGCCTCAGACTCTCCAATCAGCTCAGGGACTGCCGGAACCCTTTTTTTCTCTGGCATCTAGTCCACCCGTGCCTAAAGTCAAGCCCAGACAGATTAGCCTGTTCCGCCCTGCTCTATCACCTGAGGAAAGACTCTACCGCCGAAAGGCGAACCTTTGCTTTTACTGTGGAGACAATGGCCATTTCTTACAAAATTGCCACCTCAGGCCGAAGAAACCATTCTTCAAACCCCCAGTACATTGTCAAGTGTCACGACTTACCTCATATGACCTTGTTCTCTCTATCTCCCTGTCAGTAGCCAGGGAAGAGATCCGGCTTTCAGCCATCATCGACTCTGGGGCCTGCAGCTGCTTCCTAGACATCAACTTGGCCAAAGGACTTGGAATTCCCCTTGTTACCAAGAAGCAGCAATTAACAGTTCATTTGGCTGCTGGATCTCTACCCAGTTCTGGACTGATTACCCATGAGACCCTGCCAATCCCTATGACAACCAGCTCCGACCACAAGGAACTGGTACGTTTCGATGTTTTGTGCTCTCCTCTGTTTCCGGTCATTCTGGGAGTCCCCTGGTTACGAGCACACAACCCTCACATTGACTGGCTGAAGAATGAAGTGCTGTTTTCATCTGGTTACTGTCAGCAGAATTGTATGCCCCCTGGCCCTAAGGACCAGCTGCCTGACCATACAACCTGTTTCTAGTGCCAACCCTCATGTACCTTCTGCCTACCTAGAATTCCTGGATGTATTCGACAAGAAGGGAGCAGACTCCCTTCCACCTCATCGTCCCTACGACTGCCCTATTGACTTGCTCCCAGGCTCCGAAATTCCCTTTGGTCGTATCTTCCTGTCAGAAACATTGACGCATCTCAGCATAGTGCCTACAAGTATGTAAGAATGTTTGTACTGAAATATAAAAATAATTATTGCGTTATGGAAATAGGTAAATCTTAATTTTGGAGATTCCCCATTTCCTGCAATATCAAGAAATTCTAAGTTCTTTTATCCATGCTAGTTTGAAGACAAGTAACACAAATGAATATTGCTTAAAATATTATATATATTTATTAACTAAAGTACAGTGCAAATTAATATCAGGTATAAGTCGTGATCAAACAAATGAATGGATATACTTCTACAATCAGAGATAAATGATGATTAAGGTTCAGATAATATTTACATACATTTCTATGCAAGCTCGATATGACAAGGTATATTCACAATTCAATACTTAAATGATACTTGTACATCTAACACTTGGTAGTTTTGAAATGTAACCTTCCGTGACTTCACGGCTTTAGATAAACAAACTTGTTTACATTATGTTATCTTTCTCAAGACAAACAGATCTCCTAATTACACTTCTTGAACATACGGACAATATGTTGTCCTGTGGACAATTCTTGGTAATTTAGCCAAGAATGTCTATTTAAACTCAAAGCTATCTCTAATGCATTGCTTGTTTAAACCGATCCCAACATCAGGCCATTCACTAAGGTTCACAATAATACTGTGATATATATAAATATGTATTTATATATGTTTCTTCTTTAATTGCCTCCGTAAGATGTCATACTGCAGTTAGCCATCTCTCAGAACCAATTAACACTTATTAACATAATAGAGTGGCTGCATTTGGTATCTGTTCAAACCATCTATTGCATGTAGGATAAAAGATTTATACGTTACCAATAACTGAGAGTTCTGTCTGTTTGAGAAGCTTCCATTATGAGGCAATGATGAGTCCCATAGGACTCCTTCCAATATTGCTACATGTTGGCGTTCTAAGATCTGCTTCCAGCTTCAGAGAGTCAGTGCCTTCAGAGATCAACTCTTCTTCAGCTCCCTCCGATCTTCCGGTCTCCAGGTCTCTCTGCGATCTCCCTTTGCTATCTCAGCTGTTACTTTTATCTCACTCCCAGAAGTGGGTGTGTATCTTATCACTAGGCAACTTTTTTTGGAAGGTTGTCTTAGCAACCACATATACGCCATCTTGAACAATGTCGTTTTTAACCTGTAGGGGCAGTGGTGTATAAGGAATAATTTCTAATGTTATTTTCACGGAGGCCGAAGGTAATTTACGACTACCTTTTGACCTAGCTTAGTAGAATACCATTGATTGTCCAATGGTGTCAAAATGTGTCAAGTATACCAGACATTTCGGCGAATGGCTCAGAGTAATGTCTTGGGAAAATCTTCCCACCTCTCTGCTAATGGGTTGTTAACATTCCTCGAAGCTGAAGTCACTTGGAATAACTTTTAACTTACTTTTGACAAATACAGCTCCTAGTATCAATACCGCTAGGATGTCACATTTTGTAATAATATATATATATGTAGATATGGGTTTATACATATATATTTATATATATATATCCAATACATAGATATACTATAAGAGAAACACAACAGGAATTTTGAATAAGCCCTACAGTTTCGTAACTTATTCTGAAATACTAATTTAATTTTTTTATGCTCCCTTGAAACACGAGTTCCTTATCTTGTTTATTTTACCAAGTGTCTAAACCTTTGAATTACCACCCGGGGAGGCTGGTATATTTTCTTAAATGTTCAAAGCTTTGAGTTTATGGATTGGGAAAACAATGCCTTCTTGTGAGACAGGAAATAAATTTAAAGATAGCAAATGTGGGTTAACCTCTTAAAGGGAGAGTAGAATCTAAAGTGTTGTTCATAGCATCTCGTGAGCTATTTTAAACTTTAGAAACAAGATGGTCTCCCTCTTGTTCATAATATACATGAACAATATAAGGGCCTATATGTAATTCTTTTTAACCCCAAATGTTCTGACATTCCCTTTATCAGAGACTGAACTTGAGACATTACGACTCTATGTCGATGAAAACCTGGAAAAGGGATTCATCCGTCCCTCTTCTTCCCCTGCGGGATCTGGCATCTTTTTTGTCGAAAAAAAGGATAAAACGCTTAGGCCTTGTATAGACTACCGAGATCTGAATAGGATCACCATCAAAAATCGCAATCCACTCCCTCTCATCCCGAAACTCTTCCAACGATTCCGTTCTGCTCGAGTTTTCTCCAAACTGGACTTACGAGGTACTTACAATCTGGTTCGCATTCGAGAGGGGGATGAGTGGAAGACAGCCTTCCGAACTCGTTTCGGACATTTCGAATATTTGGTGATGCCTTTTGGCCTCTGCAATGCTCCAGCCACGTTCCAGAACTTTGTGAACGACATTTTCTGAGACCATCTTGACAACTTTCTCATTGTATACCTGGATGACATCCTTGTCTTCTCAGCCACCCTGGAGATTCATCGATGCACATGAAAAAGGTACTAACTATTCTAAGAACACATGGACTATACGTTAAAGCCGAAAAATGTGACTTCGAGAAAGAATCTATCCAGTTTTTGGGTCTTGTCATATCTACTAAAGGAGTGGCCATGGATCCCCAGAAAGTAAAAGCGATCCTGGAATGGCCTGTCCCCTCAGACAAGAAGGGTGTTCAAAGGTTTATTGGCTTTTCAAACTTTTACAGACGATTTATTAAGAACTTTTCAGCCATTATATCACATCACCCATTACCCAACTAACCCGTTTGCATTCCAGATTCCTGTGGTCCCCAGAGGCTCAGGCAGCTTTCGACAGACTTAAAACAGTGTTTGTTTCAGCACCAGTTCTTCAGCATCCTGACCCTGCATTGCCCTACATTTTGGGAGTCGATGCCTTCGAAGTGGCCACAGGAGCTATCCTCTCTCAACGACAGGGCCCCAAATCATTGCTACATCCTGTAGCCTTTTCCTCTCGAAAAATGACACAACCGGAAAGAAATTATGACGTCGGAGATCGGGAGCTTTTGGCCATCAAAACAGCCCTGGAAGAGTGGAGATATTTACTTGAAGGTGCAGCACATCCCAACATGATCTTTACCGATCATAAAAATTTAGAATATCTAAGGACTGCAAAACGTTTGTGGGAGTTATTCTTTTTGAGATTAAATTTCCACATCTCTTTTCGTCCCGGATCTAAAAATGAAAAGGCGGATGCTCTGTCTCGGATGTTCCCAGACACCCCTGAAGAAACCACTCCCGGCACAATCCTGTCCACACAAAATTTCCTTCTGATCTAGCCAGACCTAAAAGCATACATTGTACAAGCCTCTCTTCAGTGCCCAGAGTCAGAAATTTCTACCTTATGGATTCACGAGGGATTTCTGTGGCATCAGGACAAAATCTTTGTCCCCCAGGAAGTCAGACTGCAGGCCTTGGAAAAATTTCATGATCACCAGCTGAAACAAAAGATCAAGTCTTCTGGACAGCAGCACTCCAAAAAAAAGCCTTTATTATGTAAAATCTTCAAAAATCCAAATACAGCACAGCAAGTCACAAAATTCTGGTTAGAGCTGACTAGTTTCACACTTTCTTAGTGTTTAATCATAGCAACGTGTGTTTAATCATAGCAAGTAGGACGTCCATACCTGAGCGGTTTTTGTTTTTGATGATCACCAGCTGGCCGGGCATTTCGGAGTCCGGAAGACGATCGACCTTGTCCAACGTTACCTATGGTGGCCTTCCCTAAGATCAGACTGTAAAAAATATGTTGGAGTCCTGTTTGGTTTGCCAGCGTAAAAAGGGTCCCAAGATCAGGTCTTGGGGTCTATTAAGACCCTTACCAGTTCCAGAGCAGCCATGGAAAAGCATCTCTATAGGCTTCATAGTCGACCTCCCTCCATCAGAGAACTTTACAACAATCTTGGTAGTAGTGGACCTACTATCAAAGATGGCCCACTTCCTGCCCATGCTTGGCACACCCTCCGCCATGGACACGGCAAAAATATTTATCAAGGAGAATTCAAGGATTACCCGACAATATAGTCTCCGATAGAGGGGTTCAATTCACCTCTGGTTTCTGGAAGAATCTTTGCAAGATCTTGTCAATTGACTTATGTCTTTCTTCTGCTTACCACCCTCAAAGTAATGGCCAAACAGAAAGAGCGAACCAGACCTTAGAGCAGAAGCACCGCAGGTATTGCTCTTTCTCCCAAGATGACTGGGTCTCCTTGCTACCTTGTGCCGAGTTTTCATACAATAATACCATACACACGGTCACCAATCAGTCGCCCTTTTGGGCAAACTATGGCTTTCACCCATCCTTTCTTCCCAACACCATGCCTGAATCTTCGGTACCAGCCGTTCAGGATAGGATAAACTTCTTCCAAACCAATTACCAAATCCTTCAAAAGACCATGCGAAAGGCTCAGGAAGACTTCAAGAAACAACATGACAGGAGAAAGAGAGAGAATCCCATCTACAAGGTGGGTGACAAGGTATGGCTATCCTCTATTAACCTCAGACTTTCTTGTCCTTCCAGGAAGTTTGGTCCAAGGTTTGTGGGTCGATTCGAGATCAAGAAGGAAGTGAACCCTGTGGCTTTTGAACTCGCTTTACCGGCCTCTTACAAGATCCATTCGGTGTTCCACTTCTCCCTACGTCTCCCTACTGAAACCAGCTGTGCCAAGTCCGTTTCCAGGAAGAGAAGAGTTGCCACCTCCACCAGTTACCGTAGGTAACGATACCGAATATGAAGTTGAAGCCATCCTAGATTTCCGGAAAAGAGGTAGGCAGACTCAATTTCTTGTTAAATGGAAGGGGTATTCTTTAGAGGAAAATTCTTGGGAACCGATGGATAATTTACATGCTTCAAGACTTTTGCAAAATTTCCACAACAGGTACCCAGAGAGATGGTCTAGGTTGGGCATCCAGAGGCTGCCCCTCGGGGGGCACTGTCAGGGAAATGGCCGAAGAAGGACTGGCAATATTTCTCGGAGTAGGGATACCTATTGACAGGAATAGAGGGCAATGGTCCGAAAGACCACTTGGCAAGTATGTAGCTTCTGCAATATCTGCTAACATTGTCGAGTCTGCAAAGGCTAGATCTATTCAGGATGCTGTTTTGTAGGAGGTAGAAAAACAGGAGTACGTTATTTTTTCTGGATTTCTCCATCTCCAAATTTCTGTTACCTCTGTCGCCTGTGCCCAATTATACAATTCAGCTGAATACTGCTTAGGAGGTTTTGGTCTATCCAATTCTACGGATAGAACTGAATTAAAATCTCCAATAAGCAGTAACTTTGCTGGAAGATATTGAATAATTTTCCCCATTATCTCATTCAAAATACCAACAGAAAAAGGGGGTGGAATATATACCGCCACTGTGACATATCTTTGTTGTCTAATAGTATATAATAAAATTACATATTTCCCTTGTGTATCTATATAGGCCTTTTTTATTTCCCCAGGAAAAGATTTATTTACTAGGACTGATACCCCTCTAGCATAAGAAGAGTAGGTAGCATGATATTCTTTTTGTATACAAGCTTTTTTTAAAGTTATTAATTTCCCTCCCATTAAATGTGTCTACTGGAGTATAATCAAATGAGGACTATATTTTCTTATATATTGAAACATTAATGCTCGTTTAAACTTAGAATTTAGGCCTCGAACATTCCAGGATTATACAGAGTAACAATTCTTTTTACCCGACATTATATAGGGAAAATGAAAAAAACAAACATCTCTGCCATATCCTACACCATCTGGCTTTCAAAAGAGACGTCCATAGAGCACTTAAACCACACCATTGCTGAACCTTTAAACCCCAAATCCTTACTTTCCCCTCTCCTCCCTCCTCCCATCCCACCATATCCCCCTTCACTCCCTTCCCTAATCTGCAACCCCATCCATTCATGGATGGGAGTGGAGAGGAATTTCTCCTATCCCCCTCTTTACTGACCATAGTATCTATTCTATTCTATACTCAGTACCCAACATTCCTCAACTCAACCCTTATTACAAAAAACAGTCACCCTTCCTTTCAAATTGTGAGACGGGCTCTTTAATCAATCAGACAATCTATCTCAGAGACGCCTTATAAATAAATCACCATTTACCCCATTCCATTATCACCTCAAAAGGATATATTATACATGATTATTATTCATATTTTTTTATGAAACAAAGGTGCTTTATTGTTGTAAAAAAGATTGATTACAGCATACCAGTTGACGGTACAATACACTACATGCAAAGCAGACACAGTCACATACAGAAATATAACAACAAATGTACAGTATTCATGACCAGGGATGAGCCGAACACCCCCCTGTTCGGTTCGCACCAGAACCTGCGAACAGACAAAATGTTCGTGTAAACTTTAGAACCCTATTAAATACAATGGACTCGAACGTTCGAAATCTAAAGTGTTAATTATAAAGGCTTATATGCAAGTTATTGTCCTAAAAAGGGTTTGGGGACCCGGGTCCTGCCCCAGGGGACATGTATCAATGCAAAAAGAAGTTTTAAAAACGGCCGTTTTTTCGGGAGCAGTGATTTTAATAATGCTTAAAATGAAAAAATAAAAGTGAAATATTCCTTTAAATTTCGTACCTGGGGGGTGTGTATGATATGCATGTGAAGTGGCGCATGTTTCCCGTGCTTAGAACTGTCCCTGCAAAAAGTGTCATTTTTGAAAGAAAAAAAGTCTTTTAAAACTGACTCGCGGCTATTAATGAATTGTCGGCTCCCGGCAATACATACAAAAGTCATTGATAAAAATAAAAAAAAAGCGTGGGGGTTCCCCAGAATTCAATTACCAGGCCCTTCAGGTCTGGAATGGATATTAAGGGGAACCCCGCCGCAAATTTAAAAAAAAATTGACGTGGGGTTCCCCCAAATATCCATTCCAGGCCCTTCAGATCTGGCATGGATTTTAAGGGGAACTCCACCCCAAATTTAAAAAAAAATGGCGTGGAGTCCCCCTAAAAATCCATACCAGACCCCTTATCCGAGCACGCAACCTGGCCGGCCGCAGGGGAAAAGGGGGGGACGAGAGAGCGGCCCCCCCTCCCTCCTGAACCGTACCAAGCCACATGCCCTCAACATGGGGAGGATGTCCCCATGTTGATGGGGACAAGGGCCTCATCCCCACAACCCTTGCCCGGTGGTTGTGGGGGTCTGCGGGCAGGGGGCTTATCGGAATCTGGAAGACCCCTTTAACAAAGGGGACCCCCAGATCCCGCCCCCCCCCCCCTATGTGAATTGGTAAGGGGTACATTGTACCCCTACCATTTCACGAAGAAAGCGTAAAAAAATGTTTAAAAAAACACACAAACACCTTGAAAAAGTCCTTTATTTAAAAAAAAAAAAAAAAAAAAAACAGCGGTGAAATCCAGTGTCCCGCGGCGATCCCGATGTCCAGCGCTGTCCTTCATTGGTTGTGCCTGAGCGGACCTGATGGGGAACTCCCTCTCAGTATTTTAAATGTATAGACCCGCCCCTTCTAAAGTTCCCCATCAGGTCCGCCAGCGGACCAGATGCGGAACATGAGAAGGGGCGGGTCTATACATGTATTACCAAAGTGAGAGCAGTTCCCCATCAGGTCCGCCCCCTCGGTATGTCGGACCCGCCTACGTCATTGGCTTGAGCGGGGAACTTCCTTCACTATGTAAATTTAAATTACACAGTGAAGGAAGTTCCCCGCTCAAGCCAATGACGTAGGCGGGTCCGACATACCGAGGAGGCGGACCTGATGGGGAACTTCTCTCACTGTGGTAATACATGTATAGACCCGCCCCTTCTCATGTTCCGCATCTGGTCCGCTGGCGGACCTGATGGGGAACTTTAGAAGGGGCGGGTCTATACATTTAAAATACTGAGAGGGAGTTCCCCATCAGGTCCGCTCAGGCACAACCAATGAAGGACAGCGCTGGACATCGGGATCGCCGCGGGACACTGGATTTCACCGCTGTTTTTTTTTTTTTTTAAATAAAGGACTTTTTCAAGGTGTTTGTGTGTTTTTTTTTACAATTTTTTACACTTTCTTCGTGAAATGGTAGGGGTACAATGTACCCCTTACCAATTCACATAGGGGGGGGCGGGATCTGGGGGTCCCCTTTGTTAAAGGGGTCTTCCAGATTCCGATAAGCCCCCTGCCCGCAGACCCCCACAACCACCGGGCAAGGGTTGTGGGGATGAGGCCCTTGTCCCCATCAACATGGGGACATCCTCCCCATGTTGAGGGCATGTGGCTTGGTACGGTTCAGGAGGGAGGGGGGGCCGCTCTCTCGTCCCCCCCTTTTCCCCTGCGGCCGGCCAGGTTGCGTGCTCGGATAAGGGGTCTGGTATGGATTTTTAGGGGGACTCCACGCCATTTTTTTTTAAATTTGGGGTGGAGTTCCCCTTAAAATCCATGCCAGATCTGAAGGGCCTGGAATGGATATTTGGGGGAACCCCACGTCAATTTTTTTTTTAATTTGCGGCGGGGTTCCCCTTAATATCCATTCCAGACCTGAAGGGCCTGGTAATTGAATTCTGGGGAACCCCCACGCTTTTTTTTTATTTTTATCAATGACTTTTGTATGTATTGCCGGGAGCCGACAATTCATTAATAGCCGCGAGTCAGTTTTAAATGCATTTTTTTCTTTCAAAAATGACACTTTTTGCAGGGACAGTTCTAAGCACGGGAAACATGCGCCACTTCACATGCATATCATACACACCCCCCAGGTACGAAATTTAAAGGAATATTTCACTTTTATTGTTTCACTTTAAGCATTATTAAAATCACTGCTCCCGAAAAAATGTCCGTTTTTAAAACTTCTTTTTGCATTGATACATGTCCCCTGGGGCAGGACCCCGGTCCCCAAACACTTTTTAGGACAATAACTTGCATATAAGCCTTTATAATTAGCACTTTAGATTTCTCCCATAGATTTTTCGAATTTGCCGCGAACACCCCAATTTGTTCGCTGTTCGGCGAACGGGCGAACAAGCAATGTTCGAGTCGAACATGAGTTCGACTCGAACTCGAAGCTCATCCCTATTCATGACAACAAGTATAGAGCGTAAGCTCACCAACAGGTGTACAACAATCTCAACCGCCCCAGTGACCACAGAGAATTAGGCACCAGGGGATACTAGGTAGAAGTCCAGGGGGCCCACACCTTCTCATATTTCCACTGACAACCCCGATTAATGTACGTGATCCTATACATAGGTAGGGCCGCTTCAATCTGTGCCTCCCAAGAGGAGAGGGACGATCCATTTCAGGAGAGTCTACTTCTTCGCATAATATAAAAGATAGGAGATCAGCAATTTCAAGTGGTGAGAGCGTTGTGCATCCCTGTGAACCCCTAGCAGGGCTAGCTCGGGCAGAGCCGGAAGGGACAATTGTAGCCTTGTATTTATTTCACTAAACACCGCTGACCAATAAGTCGCTCTATGATGGGGCATTCCCAAAACATATGGAAGAAAGTACCTACTTGTGTTTTGTATCTAGGGCATATGGGATCTCTGTCCGGAAATATGCGATGGAGTTTTTGGGGTGTGTAGTAGATTCTATGGAAGAAGTTCACCTGAATGAGTTTGTCGTTGAATGAAATAACCAGCTTGGGGCCATATTCAAGGCAATCCTCCCATCCCTCCCTGTCCAGTGAGGGTATGTCCCTATGCCATGCGTCCCAAAGTCTTTCTATCTTGGGGGAGTCGGTGCCCAGGAGTGAACCGTATAGAGTAGAGAGGGGTTTAGTAAGGTCTCCTGGAGCCAGAAGTTCTTCAATAGGGTCAGCCTGGAGGAGGGGCAATCGAGGAAACTGCAGGTTGAGAGGCAGGTCCGCCCATGCGGCACATTTTGTGCGCAAGGTAGCCATGACAGGTAACATATTCTTTTCTACATAGTTAGAGGGATTTTTGGTAACCAATACCCCAAGATATCGGAACTCCTCAACCCATCGTAGTTGCAAGGGGGCGGCCCTCCGAGCCACACCCTCATCTATGGGTAATATCACTGATTTAGCCGAGTTAAACTTGATGCCGGAAAACCCTCTGAAATCATTGAAAATTCGTAGGACGGCCATGAGCGAGGGACCCGCGTCATTTAGGTACAGCAATGCGTCGTCAGCGTACAGGGACAGCCAGTCTTCCATCTTACCCATCCGCAGGCCCAGGACATTTTGGGGCACTCCTGATCAAAATTACCAGGGGCTCTAGTGCTAGAGCGAACAGACTGGGGGGAGCGTGCCACGGAATAGGTTAAATGGCTCCGATAGCCAATTGTTTGTGCGGACCCGTGCTCTAGGCGCATGACAGAGTAACCAAATCCCGTGGATGAACTTGGGGCCGAACCCAAAGCGATGCAGGACCTCCCACGAATAGGACCATTCAACAGAATCAAATGCCTTCTTGGAATCTAGGGAGGCAATAACTCTGGTACCCGGGTTTTCATGTGAAAGAGAGAGGTTTAGGAAGAGCCGTATAATGTTTATGTCAGTCCCCCTACCCGGCATAAACCCAGTTTGGTCTATTCCAACCAAGTCCTCAATAACCTGGGATAGTCGGATGGCCAAGACCTTCGCAAAGATCTTGGCATCCACATTCAACAAGGATATGGGTCTGTAGGATGCACAGTCTTGTGGATCCTTGCCAGGCTTGGGGACCAGCACAACTATAGCCTCATTCATCGAGTCGGGCAAGGCCTCCAAAGCCTCAAGATTAGATAGGAGTGATGTTAGTTTTGGGGCCAAAAGTTTCGTAAAATTTGTATAGAATTCGGACGGTAGGCCATCCGCCCCAGGGGCCTTCCCTCCCCGGAGATGTCCCATAGCTATCTGCATCTCTTCCAGGGTAATATAAGCTTCTAACCCTTCCCTGCCTTCAGCGGATAGTACAGGGATAGATAAGGGGTCTAGAAAGGAGGAGAGAGCAGAGACCGAGAAATCTGCCTGGGAGGTGTACAACTCTCTAAAAAATTCCATAAAACGGTGATTGATGCTGTTTGGTGCTGTAAGTAACCGGTCATGTCTATCCCTAATAGAACCAATGGGAGTGGTTGGGATGTTACCCTTAGCCAACAACCAGGCCAGAGGCTTCCCATTCCCCCCCCCCATGTTCAAAAACCTTCTGGGCTGAGTACAAGAGAGCCTTATCAGTTTGGGCCACCCTGGCAGTGGAAAGACTCCGCAGCGCCTGTTGCCATGTTTGGTAACGCTCATCATCTGGGGCGGAGACAAACTCTGCCTCTAGTGCAGTAGCCCTTGTTTATAACTCCTCCAAGGATCGGGCAGTTTCCCTCTTAATACGTGATATTTTAGAGATGAACTCCCCCCTAGCCCAGGCCTTAAAGGAGTCCCAGAGAATCTGGGGGGGGGGTTGTTTGTTGTTCTATTAGGAGACCCGTAACAGGACAGAGTTGAAGGGTCTCCAGTATAGTGTTCCTTGAGACTGCCTACTTGTGGATTACAAATACTATTTCATCAAGTGCACCACCGAAAGTTTGCATGCGAAGAAATCCTAGAGTGAAAAGACTGAGATTTCTTCTATGTCAGGCCTGACTAGGGGGGAGATAGAATATTGTTTAGTGCGCCACAGGGCGCGCACACCATAATAGCTGCGCGCGGTGGGTTACCGCGCTGGGCCATTGTTGTGTGCTATACCTATTGCTGCAGGGCTCTGTAAGCAAGTTGCATGTGTTCTGTTCTGCCTATGCTTTTGATATAAAAGTAAAGCCGTTGCATTTGATCTCTCGCCTCAGTGTGTTGTCTTACTGTAAAAGAGATTGCCCCTTACAATATTACTGAATGTGATATAAGTTTAACCCTAGACTAACTGTGCCAGAGTGGGTCGAGTAAGATTGCCGGGGGTTGGCGGTGCTGTATGCAGGGCCCAAAATCAAACCAGCGGCTCTCTTAACTGTGCGTAGCGCTACACATAGTATCGTCAAATACCACAGGTATAGAACTTCCCAGCAAAAGCTGTTAGAGAAGTGCTGGTAGCAATAATGAGGGCACATTTAACCCTTAAGTGCATAGGTGTAGCACTACCCCCAGTTAAGAGAGCTGCTGTTATTGTTTGGGCCTGTACCGTACTGCTGTCAACCTCCAGAAACTGGCTCCAACCCTCCACTGACACAGCTGTCAACAAATGGGATTGTGGAACTCACTGGCTATAGGAACCACAATACCGCAATCATAGGCGTGCCCACGGGGTGTGCCGGGTGTGCCCAGGCACACCCTAATCATCCCTGCTGTGCCCTTCTTCTGCAATGACTGTGCCTGCAATGTACATACTTGTGTGTACCAGTCACTCAGTCACTG
This sequence comes from Rana muscosa, assembly GCA_029206835.1. Lineage (NCBI taxonomy): Eukaryota > Metazoa > Chordata > Amphibia > Anura > Ranidae > Rana > Rana muscosa. The sequence goes on from JARGYO010000080.1 coordinate 1,550,682, forward strand.
CCTGGGGTAATGTCCTGCCGCCGGCTGGCAAATACAGCTGTTTGCTGCGAGTAAGAGGAAGGAGCAGGGAGGGAACTAGCTGCGGAGTAACACAGCCGGGAGCCGCATAAGCCGATGCAGCTTCTATAGTTCCGGGTGCAGGCGCCGGCGGAGTGATCTAATTCTGCACTCTGCCCCCCCCCTCCGGCCTTTCTCTCCTGACTCCATCAGAAGCAACGGAGTAGCCTGGATAGCGGCAGCGGCAGACGAGTGGCTTTGGGCAGGCAGCCTGTTTAATCAAGGTGAGAGCGAGTGTGAGAGAGACAGCACTGTGGTCTGTGCACAAATGAAATTTTTTTTTTTTGCCAAAACAGCCAACCAATTGATAAACCTTACCTTACCCTGGCTTGTCACTAACTAAAAATAAATAAATAAATATATATATATATATATATATATATATATATATATATATCACATATACAATTGTCTTGTCAGCGAAAAAGTATGTAATATATATATATATATATATATATATATATATATATATATATATATATATATTACATACTTTTTCGCTGACAAGACAATTGTATATGTGATATATATTACATACTTTTTCGCTGACAAGCCAATTGTGATATATATATATTTACACAATATATATCTATATATTATATATATATCTATATATTATAGATATATATTGTGTAAATATTGGTATATATATATATATACAGTGCCTTGCGAAAGTATTCGGCCCCCTTGAACTTTTCATCCTTTTGCCACATTTCAGGCTTCAAACATAAAGATATAAAATTTTAATTTTTTGGGAAGAATCACCAACAAGTGGGACACAATTGTGAAGTGGAACGAAATCTATTGGATATTTTAAACTTTTTTAGCAAATAAAAAACTGAAAAGTGGTGCGTGCAAAATTATTCGGCCCCTTTACTTTCAGTGCAGCAAACTCACTCCAGAAGTTCAGCGAGGATCTCTTAATGATCCAATGTTGTCCTAAATGACTGATGGTGATAAATAGAATCCACCTGTGTGTAATCAAGTCTCTGTATAAATGCACCTGCTCTGTGATAGTCTCAGGGTTCTGTTGAAAGCGCAGAGAGCATCATGAAGACCAAGGAACACACCAGGCAGGTCCGTAATACTGTTGTGGAGAAGTTTAAAGCCGGATTTGGATACAAAAAGATTTCCCAAGCTTTAAACATCCCAAGGAGCACTGTGCAAGCGATCATTTTGAAATGGAAGGAGTATCAGACCACTGCAAATCTACCAAGACTTGGCTGTCCCTCTAAACTTTCAGCTCAGACAAGGAGAAGACTGATCAGAGATGCAGCCAAGAGGCCCATGATCACTCTGGATGAACTGCAGAGAACTACAGCTGAGGTGGGAGAGTCTGTCCACAGGACAACAATCAGTCGTACACAAATCTGGCCTTTATGGAAGAGTGGCAAGAAGAAAGCCATTTCTCAAAGATATCCATAAAAAGTCTCGTCTAAAGTTTGCCACAAGCCACCTGGGAGACACACCAAACATGTGGAAGAAGGTGCTCTGGCCCGATGAAACCAAAATCTAACTTTTTGGCCACAATGCAAAACGATATGTTTGGCGTAAAAGCAACACAGCTCATCACCCTCAACACACCATCCCCACTGTCAAACATGGTGGTGGCAGCATCATGGTTTGGGCCTGCTTTTCTTCAGCAGGGACAGGGAAGATGGTTAAAATTGAGGGGAAGATGGATGCAGCCAAATACAGGACCATTCTGGATGAAAACCTGTTGGAGTCTGCAAAAGACCTGAGACTGGGACGGAGATTTATCTTCCAACAAGACAATGATCCCAAACATACAGCAAAATCTACAAAGGAATGGTTCACAAATAAACATATCCAGGTGTTAGAATGGCCAAGTCAAAGTCCAGACCTGAATCCAATCGAGAATCTGTGGAAAGAGCTGAAAACTGCTGTTCACAAACGCTCTCCATCCAACCTCACTGAGCTTGAGCTGTTTTGCAAGGAAGAATGGGCAAGAATTTCAGTCTCTCGATGTGCAAAACTGATAGAGACATACCCCAAGCGACTTGCAGCTGTAATCGCAGCAAAAGGTGGCTCTACAAAGTATTAACGCAAGGGGGCCGAATAATTTTGCACGCCCCACTTTTCATTTTTTTCTTAGTTAAAAAAGTTTCAAAAAAACAATAGATTTCGTTCCACTTCACAATTGTGTCCCACTTGTTGGTGATTCTTCATAAAAAATTAAAATTTTATATCTTTATGTTTGAAGCCTGAAATGTGGCAAAAGGATGAAAAGTTCAAGGGGGCGAATACTTTCGCAAGGCACTGTATATAGATATATAATCTCACATATACAATTGTCAGCGGAAAAGTATGTTATATATATATATATATATATATATATATATATATATATATATATACTACATGTCTTTGGTATAAAAAATATATATCCCAAGTGTATATTAACCACTTCCCATATGCCCACAGCCCCAATATATGGCGTACGGAAAGCAGTGCCAAATGTGGGTTAACGTACCTGTACGTCAGCCCACATTGGAGCAGTGGCGGCTGGTGCTCAACATTTTTTGGGGGGGCGCAAACAAGCTGAAAAAAACCCCCATCAATTGCAGCCACTGTGCCTATCAAACGCAGCTACTGTGCCCATAAATTGCCGCGACTGTGCCATCAAACGCAGCCACTGTGCCCATAAATTTCCGCCACTGTGCCATCAAACACAGCTACTGTACCCATCAATTGCTGCCAGTTTGCCCATCAATTGCTGCCACTGTGCCCATCAATTGCCGCCAGTGTATCCATCAATTTCCGCTACTGTGCCCATCAGTTGCTGCCAGTGTGCTTATTAATTACTGCCAGTGTGCCCATCAATTGCTGACACTGTGCCCATCAATTGCTGCCAGTGTGCCCATCAATTGCTGACACTGTGCCCATCAATTGCCGCTACTGTGCCTATCAAATGCTGCCAGTGTGCATTCCCCACCCGCCCAGCATTTACTTGTCTTGGAGGGGCAGCGGGTCACGGCGGCGGGGTCCTGCACGCTCCTCAATGTCTTCTCCCGTCCTCTCTTCCCTTCCTATGCTATGATTGGACGCCTGATAGGCATCCAATCAGAGCGCCTGTCGTTTCAGCAAATCAGGTGACAGGTAACAGACCCGAGCACCAGATTGCCTGAGAGGCGATTCAGTGTTAGGAAAGGGAATAATCATTCCCTTTCCTAACATAACACTGAGTAAACTGCGCCCGCTGTTCACCTTTTTGGACGCCTATTAGAGCCTACGCCTCTAATCAGGTGCTTCCAAAAACGCCACTGTAATTCAGGCTCCCGGCGCCCGAAAAGGGGCCAGGCACCTGAATAGGGGGTGGCAGCAGCGATCATAGATAGATTCATGCAATGCATGAATCTATCTATGGTGATAGAGAGGTAGCAGGAGAGAGGGGGCGGCGCCCGTGCGCCCCTTATGGATGCACCGCCACTGCATTGGAGACTCCTGTGTGGCTCACAAAGCGTGCAACTGGGAGCCCTGCGATCGAGGTGTGGCCTGGACACAGTGAATCACATTGCCGCTGGGCTTTTTTTCAGTAGGAATGCGGGAGAACACAGTTCCGGCGCCTCAGCACTGAATGTATATGCCAAGTGGTGGTGGGATTTGCTGGAGTGTCTATTGATGTTGGCTGATGGGGTCTCTATTGTCACTGGGTGATCTATTGATGCTGGGGAAGTCTATTACTGCTGGTGGGATCTATTGTTTCTTGGGTGTCAATTGTTGATGGGAGAATACTACTGTTGAGGGAGGGGGCTTATGTTGTTGGCTGCTGGAGAGTATATTGATACTGGATGCTGGGAGATCTATTATTGCTGGGGGTGATCTATTGTTGCGGGGGAGATCTATTGTTAATGGGAGGGATCTTTTGTTGCTGGGGGTGTCTATTGTTGCTGAGAGGGATCTATTGTTGCTGGTGAAGCTATAGTTGCCGTGAGGGATCTATTGTTGCTGGGGAGATGTCTTGTTCTGGGGGGATCTATTGTTGCTGAGGGAATCTATTGTTGCTGGGGGAATCTAACAAATTTATTTAAAGCAGTAAATACAATACAGGATATTAAAACATGACACTTATTAAAAAAAAAAATCCTACTTACCGTTCAGTTTTTAAAATTGCTTATTTGATTTAGAGATTTATTTAAAAGCTTTGTTTATGTTAAAAGATTATTTCATTAATAAGTTAAAAAAAAAATGTTTGTTTACATTCATAAATGTTTTTTTAATTAAAAATGTTTTAATACATTTTAAAATGTTTGTTAACATTTATTTATAAGAGTGTGTGTGTGTGTATATATATATATATATATATATATATATATATATATATATATATATATATAGAGAGAGAGAGAGAGAGAGAATCTATATATATATATATATATATATATATATATATATATGTATATACACACACACAGATGCACGTGTTTTTGAGCTTTGGTTTGAGGTGCACACCCTAATGCAATAGGCTGCGCACGCCTATGACCGCAATAGAGCATACAGTACAGTTCAAAATTGGTTTACCTGTGTTGTCCGTCTCCCTGTAACAGTTAACACTCCACACAACGTGTTTGCTTAACCACAAAAGTAATTTTTACTGAATAAGAAGTGACAGGTTAAACAAATATGCGTTTACTTATGCAGAGCCCTGCAAAAGCCAAAGTTGTAAACATATAAAAGATACCAAGATATAATGAAATCTTATACACATTAAACGTCTTTAAATAAACTATGCTCGCGAGCTCCCCCCTCGTGGGCAATATGTCGCCCGAATAATGGCACTGTGAGTTCCAGTCAGGCCTGACTACTTTCAAACACAGTTACTCCAATAGAAGGGATCTTCGCTAGCAAACGTTGGTGCACTTAGTATTTGTAATCCAAGGGATATTAAAAGTTAGATGCTTTAGAGCAGGGGTAGGGAACCTCGGCTCTCCAGCTGTTTTCGAAACTACAAATCCCATCATGCCTCTGCCTCTAGGAGTCATGCCTGTGATTGTAAGGGTCTTGCAATGTCTCATGGGACTTGTAGTTTTGAAACAGCTGGAGAGGCAATGTTCCCTACCCCTGCTTTAGAGCATAAAATCACGGGTAATAGAATTCCCAACTTTAAATACGAAGTTACTGCGCAACAAACTGTCCCCTGGTGCGCAGCGCACTACTCTGAGGGCGGCGGGCCCTAAACAAAGAATCACGGGCCTAACAGTTATGAGTCCTGGGCAAGTGCCCTCTCACCACTCCAGGCCAATACGTTCAACTGGTTCCGTTGCTGGTGCTCCGGCACACGATCCCTCCACCACCCGTAGTCTCCGATCCTTCAGAAAACCGTATGGAAGTTAGTAGATGGATTGACTCTTGGATGCTCCGAGATGTCAGCAGGCTCTCCGGATGAGGTCCCCCTCCTTCCTACGAGCAGGCTTTCTCGATTCTGTAGGCCCAGGCTCTCCGGCCTAGACGAGCACAACAGGCCCCAACACAGGCTCCGACTTGCTGGGGGGGGCGATGTCCAAGAGACCGCGTGTTGCTCCTCCTCCTCTTAAATAACCCTTCCCCAGCAGACCTTGTGCCGGGCAATGCACTGTGGGTGTACAGCTGCACTGTTGGTACAGTAGTCTATATTGTATCCATGACATTGGAGTCCATCTCTCCCTGTACTACAAGTCCCACCATGCACCTTTCCTTCTAAGTCAAACAGTAGTCAATACATTGTCAAATAGAGTCCCGGAGGGATCTGGGTGCATTTGCATATAAAGTAATCCTTACAGCATACCAATAAGTGACACCCCGCTACACACTCCCCCCCACTTAAAATCTTTGGTCCCCAAAGATATCAACAATGTCTGAGAAAGAAAAAAACGTAGTCAGCATTTATGGAAGTGATACAATTCACAGTCACAAAGGAACCCGACAGGGGAATCTCCCACCAAGCTTCAGAAGGGAGATTGTCCTGCCTACAGGTCACATTAATGGAAGTGGCCTGTCCAGCTGTGCCAGGGAGTGAGCTAGGGTTGCCCTCCACTAAATTTACGGTGGAGGGACCAGACTCGTCAACTGTCCTTCTTGCAGTGAAAACAGCTTCTTCAGAGCATTCACCCATTTGAGTATAAGTCAGTCTTTTTGGAGGGTGAATAACTCTTCTCTCCCTTTGTTCCATCGGGGTCTGTATATCAAGAGCAGCAGGTCCTGCTATTTCCGTATCCTGTTCAATGATTCCCTCCTCTGGGTCAGGTGTGCTTGATTCTGCTACTTTAAGAACATCCAGATCAGTTTCAGGAGGTGATGAGAGCTCTCTGGGGTCTTCTGTTTGAAAGGAATCTAAAGCATCCTCCCATTCCTCAGTGAGAGTATTGTGTGACATGAACTCAGGAGCCTCTGGGTTTAAAGTGATCTCCAACGGTCAGCCAACTTATGTTTCCCCGGGACACCTGTCTCCTGGCTGTAGATCATGTATCCGGACCTTAAGATCAAAGTTTCTCTTGTTCCTCAGTCCTCTTTGTTCAGATGTCGCCTGGGCCTTCTCGTATGCCAGCCTTAAACTCTTTCGCAACCAATCTACATACCCCTTGTGGGATGCTGCTGAGGTATGATCCAGCGAGGTGGCCAAAAGCCAGATCCACAGTTAACCGTGCTTCCCGCCCAAACATCAGTCTATACGGGGAGTATCTGGTAGCATCACTGGTCGTACTGTTGTAGGCATGTACAATAGCAGCTACATGCTTGCTCCAGTGTTGTTTCTTCTCTGAACTCAATGTCCCCAACATATCTAGCAGTGTCCGGTTAAACCGTTCAGGCTGAGCATCCCCCTGTGGGTGGTACGGGGTTGTTCTGGTCTTCTTGATGCCCAATAAATCTAACAACTTTCTAATCAGTCTGCTTTCAAATTCCCTCCCCTGATCCGAGTGGAGGCGTTGAGGCAAGCCATAGTGCACAAAAAACTTTTCAACAAGTACTTTGGTCACTGTTGAGGCCTTCTGGTCTTTAGTTGGGAATGCTTGAGAATCTATCTAGTGAAATGATCGGTTACTACCAAAACATTCCCTTGTCCACTCAGATCCGGCTCCAGGCAAAGGAAATCAATGCACACCAGTTCCAGGGGTCCCTGACTTTGTAGGTGGCCCATTGGGGCAGCTTGATGAGGCAGGGTCTTTCTTTGTACACAGCGTGCACAAGAATGGCAGTATTCTTCCACTTCAACTCGCATGCAGGGCCAATAAAACCTGTTTCTTACGAGCTGAAAGGTCCTTTCTGATCCTAGATGACCATGATTATCATGTAAAGCAATCAAAACTGCCTTACTGTGCTTCTCGGGCAAGAACAATTGCCACTTATCCTCTAAATCATCAGAGGGGCCCCTTCGGTAGACCACCCCTTGATGTATCTGTAACCAGTCCCATTCTCTTCTTAGTAGTCGGGCCTCCCTTGAAGAGTATTTTAGGAATATATCTGGGCACTGGCTCTCCAATCCCTCCAACACCAACTTCCCTAGAGGGTCTTCCAGTTGATCTCTTCTCAGATCTCTTTTTGACAGCTTAGGTAAGTTCTCTTCTTCAATCTGAGTTACATCACAGTAGTGTTTGGGCACTCCAACAACCAAGACTCCAATTTCCTCAGCTCGGGATCCTCCACTAGCCTGAAGCTCCGCTCCCTGGTATAGGGCTTGCACTCCCTCTGGGGTCAGTCCATTCTTCAATAGGGTCACTGAGGGTATGAGATCTTCTGGACAAGGCATCTGCATCTCTATTTCCAGCTCCAGGCCTGTATTTAAGGCTGAAGGTGAATCCCGAAAGGGCAGCCAGCCAATCGGTGGCCTGTGGCATCTAGTTTGGCGGTAGTCAGGAGGTAGGTGAGAGGGTTATTGTCCGTCTTGACCACAAACTCAGCCCCATACAAGTAGTCTTTTAGTTTGTCCACCACAGCCCATTTTAAGGCCAGGAATTCCAGTTTGTGTGTGGGGTAGTTTTTTTCAGCAGGGGCCAAACTTCTGCTCACATAAGCAACAGGTCTCAATTGATCATCATGTTCTTGGTACAACACCCCTCCCAGACCATCTCAACTGGCGTCCACATGTAACTCATAGGGTTTCCTGGTGTCTGCATAGGCCAAGACGGGAGCAGTGATCAGGCTTTCCTTCAACTTAATAAAGGCTTCTTCACATTTTGTAGTCCTCTGATCCTGGATAGACTCCCCAGGTTTTCTAGGCCCTATAGCCGATTTCATGGAGTTGCCTATTTCTGAGTCACCATCCTCCCCCTCAGTCTTCAGAAGTTCATTCAAAGGCCTAGCAATTTTGGAAAATCCTTCCACAAACCTTCTGTAATAGGAACAGAACCCCAAAAATGACCGAAGCTCAGTCACGTTAGTGGGCCTGGGCCAAGAGGTAACGGCCTCCAACTTTCCTGGATCCATGGATACTCCTTCCGTGGACACAATGTGGCCCAGGTAATGAACTGAAGACTGGTAGAATTGACACTTCTCTAGAGAAAGCTTGAAGCCTTCATCATGGAGTCTTCTCAGGACCTTCTCCAATCGCTCCTCATGTTCCTCCAGGGTTTTCCCGAACACAATAATGTCATCCACATACACCAACACTTCAATTAGATTAATGTCCCCTACTGTCTTCTCCATGAGTCGTTGAAAGGTGGCTGGGGCTCCGGACAAACCCTGAGGCATGCGATTAAATTCGAAGAAACCCACAGGAGAAATGAAGGCTGTTTTCTCCCGATCTTCAGGGTGCATTGGAATTTGGTAGTACCCACTTTTTAAGTCCATCACGCTGAACCACTTGGCTCCAGACAAACTCTGCAATGCATCTTCTATTCGGGGAGTGGTGTACTGATCAGGTATTGTCCTTTTATTGAGTGTCCGATAGTCGATACACAGCCTCAGTGACCCATTTTTCTTCCTGACCACCACTATTGGAGAAGCGTATGGGCTCCTGGACTCTCGGATAACGCCGGTTCTTTTGAGTTCTGCTAGTTGCTCGCGCAGATCTTCCAAGTCGGCCAGGGGGACCCGTCGGACTCTTTCCCTGAACGGCTTGTCCTCCTGTAGGCGAATCTTGTGTGTTGCACACCCCACATCAAACTCATTCTTGGAAAATATCTTCTGCCATCTAGCCAACTGAGTTTTGGCCCTCTCCTTCCAAGCCGGTGGGAGGATCGTGTCTTCGAAGCAGAGCTTCTCCACCGTGTTTTCTCCCCTTTCTTCCTTCTCCAAGTTTGATAGGGCAACCGGGTGGCAGAGTTCACTTGGCTCAACAACATTCTGGCTGGGATCTTCACAGGGGTGGCCGCGGTATTCCTAATGCTCACCGATACCCTGCCATTACTCTTCTTCAGTGCCCTCAACGGAACCACTTCAGGAATTACTTCCAACCTTTGGTGAGTATCCAAGGGATCCGGCTCCAGAACAACGAAGGGGCCAGGTTGTTCTCAGGTGAGTTTAACAGTGGCCCTCAGACAAGTCACTTCTCCTGGCTGTAGCACCTTCTCTATTTTATCTAGCTTCCAGTTCTTCCCCACTCCTTATTTCGGGGCGTTCTGTTCCAGCACCAAGCGCTGATAGGCCCGGTGCAACATAGGGTGAACTCTGGGAGTTAGGGTATTCTGTTCCAGGGCCACAGGTGTCAGTAGTCTCCTGACCAGGTCAGTGTTGGTCTTTATTATGAGGGAACTCTTGTTGGCGAGGACAGACTACAGCCAGTGTGTCGAAGATCTCCGCTTCCCCTGCTACTGAGGGGTAAAAGGCCAATTTAATTGGAAGGTATCCATCCTACGGGAAACTCTGGGTCCCTATGCCCCATATCTCCAAGTCTTCAAGCTTCTGTAGGGGCAAATATCTCAGATGCTTCTGGTAAATATCCCGGTACAGAAGGGTTACTGTGTCAAGAAGGGCCTTAGTGTAAATTCCCTCTACTTGAATGGGGACTATTGGGGAAGGCCCCACTAATTTAACAGGAAATTTCTTTGGAGAAGTCTTCTTACTGGACTCTATATCTTGAGCTCTCTCTATTTTTTTCTTTCTCAGCCTCTTCCTGGATCTTAATCCTTGTTGGGCCTGGTATGCACTGATTTCCCGGCTTTGAGCATTGTTTTTGGACCTCGAGTAGGGGGTATCAGATTGTTCAAAGGCAGCACCAGAGATGTTGGGTGGGGAATTATTCTTCATCTGCGGCCTCCTCAGGCCTCTAAATTTTTTGGAGTTGACTGGAACTGATGGGCACCCGGTTGACTCCTTCACCGGGGCCCTCTGAAGTTTTCCGCCGGCTTGAGGTATGGGGCTGCAGTTTTCTTCGGGCTGGGGCACACCTGCCTATAGTGCCCAATCCCTCCACAGTTGAAGCAAGCTTCTTCTTCTCCTTTCATTTGTTGGTAGGTAGGAGTTGAAGTACTCGAAACCACTTCTTTCTTTGCTTCAGAATTTTTGGCCATCAGGGAAGTCAGCATTTCCAGCACTTGAGTCATCTGCAACTTTAAGACAGCCACTTCAGAGTCCCGTTCCGTGGCCATGGCGGCTCTTACTCCAGCGGAGGGGGGAGAGGTGTGTTGACTGATTACCTGCTGGTCATTCAACAAGGACTCTTCATCTCTCACCACTCGAACATGGTCTGGGTAACTCAAGGACATGACTCCTCCTGTAGTTTTCAAATGGAGCCAAACTGGGTCAGAGCGCAGAGCCCTTCTTAGAATCTTCTGCATCCTGGCTCGGTCTATGGTCTGTGGTGCCATACCTTTCTTCAGAACTATCTGACAGAGAATTTTGTTCAATCTTCGGACATATTCAGACAGACGCTCCCCTGGCTGTTGAAGGGTGTGCTCAAACTGATAGACTAGGTCAGTAACTTTGTCCAACTGGCCAAACTCCTCCTGCAGCATGGCTAAATAATCATAGGCGGTACAAGTGGCATTGCTAAACCTTAGATTCTTTACGGCTTCTGCAGAAGCTCCCTTCAAGCTTTCATTTATGCGTTGTTTTTTTGGGCCTCTGGTAGTTCCCAACCTTCCAATGCTTGCATTGCTTGCTCTATCCAGGTATCAAAGTCCTCTTCTCCAAGCGGCACAGGTTGTCTACCTGAGAAAATCCTCAGCTTCCGATATCCAGCTTCCACACACACTGTGTTGCTCTTCTGGCACTTTGTCACGAGGTCTCCCAAAGCGTTAAGGAGTTCAGGACCAATAGTGGTCAGGGATGCCGGGGAGGTTATTGTTTCTCTGGCTGGCTCTCCTTGACTAGTTTCAGGGACCTCTTCCTTCATAGTCTTTGGGTGTACTAGACAGAACGTTTTCCGGTCCTTCGACTGCACACTCCTGCCTTTGAAGCTCTCAGGCATTCCATCTCTCCACTCCACCAATTCGTGGGTACGGGAGTTTTCCTCTTCTTGTCTGAGGTCAATTGCCCATGCCCTCCTGCTTGGGGACAGTACTTTCATAAGCTTGTCAACTTCTGCCTCTTCCCAGTCCTCCCCAGGAAGTTCAATGGCCACACTCGCGTCTGGGAAGGCGCCTGCTGATTCGCACCACTGGACCACAGTGAAAGGGTCCATGCTGGCACCTAGGGCGAGGGGCTTGATTGCAGAGTACAGGATCCCGGACTCGAGCCCCCACGTGTAGCACTACCCCCAGTTAAGAGAGCTGCTGGTATTGTTTGGGCCTGTACCGTACTGCTGTCAACCCCCAGAAAATGGCTCTAACCCTCCACTGACACAGCTGTCAACAAATGGGATTGTGGAACCCACTGGCTATAGGAACCACAATACCGCAATAGAGCATACAGTACAGTTCAAAATTGATTTACCTGTGTTGGCAGTCTCCCTGTAACAGTTAACACTCCACACAACGTGTTTGCTTAACCACAAAATTTATTTTACTGAATAAGAAGTGACAGGTTAAATAAATATGCGTTTACTTATGCAGAGCCCTGCAAAAGCCAAAGTTGTAAACATATAAAGGTACCAAGATATAATGAAATCTTATACACATTAAACGTCTTTAAATAAACTATGCTCGCGACCTCCCCTCTCGTGGGCAATATGGCGCCCGAATAATGGCACCGTGAGTTCCAGTCAGGCCTGACTACTTTCAAACACAGTTACTCCAATAGAAGGGATCTTCGCTAGCAAATGTTGGTGCACTTAGTATTTGTAATCCAAGGGATATCAAAAGTTAGCTGAACTCCTGCTATGCTTTAGAGCATGAAATCATGGGTAATAGAATGCCCAACTTTAAATACGCAGTTACTGCGCAACACACTGTCCCCTGGTGCGCAGTGCACTAGTCTGAGGGCGGTGGGCCCTAAACAAAGAATCACGGGCCTATCAAACAGTTAAGTGCCCTCTCACCACTCCAGGCCAATACGTTCAACTGGTTCTGTTGCTGGTGCTCCGGCACACAATCTCTCCACCACCCGTAGTCTCCGATCCTTCAGACAACCGTATAAAAGTTGGTAGATGGATTGACTCTTGGATGCTCCGAGATGTCAGCAGGCTCTCCGGATGAAGTCCCCCTCCTTCCTACGAGCAGGCTTTCTCGATTCTGTAGGCCCAGGCTCTCTGGCCTAGATGAGCACAACAGGCCCCAACACAGGCTCCGACTTGCTGGGCGGGCGATGTCCAAAGAGACCGCGTGTTGCTCCTCCTCCTCTTAAATATTCCTTCCCCAGCAGACCCTGCGCCAGGCAATGCACTGTGGGTGTACAGCTGCACTGTGGGTACAGTAGTCTATATAGTATCCATGACATTGGAGTCCATCTCTCCCTGTACTACAAGTCCCACCATGCACCTTTCCATCTAAGTCAAACAGTAGTCAATACATTGTCAAATAGAGTCCCGGAGGGATCTGGGTGCATTTGCATATAAAGTAATCCTTACAGCATACCAATAAGTGACACCCCGCTACATAGGTATTAAGACTTGAGGCAAGAGATCACCTGGTCATACCAGGGGCACAGAACTTAAATATGTTGCGAACAGGCAGTCAATAACAGGCACAACAGGTGCAGTGCAGCAACTCACTTGGAGATAGCAATCCTCCATCCTGCATCACCACAGTAACGATGCACAGCCAAAGACAGGACGCCTTCACTCAGCGATGTGGAGGGAGCGAATCCAGCCACGAAGATGCATCTCTGGGGGAGGTAAAGAACCTTGTTGCTTCACCATCCTGGACCCTCAGACGTGCAGGGAAGAACACGCTGTAACGAATGCCCTTGGCAAGCATGGCTGCTTTAACGTTATCAAATGAGCGTCTCAGTTTTTGTGTTTCAACTGAATAATCCGGAAAGATGAGAAGCTTGTTGTTTTGGAATGTTAGTTCACCTTGGACCCTAGCCGCCCTGAGCACCTCATCCCTATCTCTAAAGTTCAGGAACTTAAGGATAAATGTGCGAGGCGGTGCACCCGGTGGGCCTGGCTTAGGTGGGATGCGGTGGGCCCTCTCCACAGCATAGAAGGGCAAGAACTGGGCTGATGGAAGGAGGGTGCGCAGTAACTTCTCCACAAACTCCGTCGGGTGCTGGCCCTAGACCCCCTTCGCTATACCCACGATGCAGAGGTTGTTCCTCCTATTGCAATTCTCAGCGTCTTCGGCCTTATATTCCAGAGCCCTAATTTTGGTATGGAGGGTGCGGAGGTCGGTGCCATGGCTCTCCACCGTGTCCTCCACATGGCCCAGGCGCTGCTCAGCAGTGGAGAGCCGGGATCTAATTTTGTCCATGTCCAGCCTAATAAGCCTCACATCCAGCTGCACAGCGTCCACCTTAGTGGTCAGTGTTGTGATAGAGGCCTGGCAGTTTGCTATGGCTGCCAAGACATCAGCATGGCCCGGATGGGAGGGAGGGGGCTGTTCCATCTGCTCCGTCTGGGATGCCATATTGGTGGAGGAGCGCGCGCGGGTCCCCACGTGGTTATTGTAGGCCGGAGAGGGTTCCTCAGGCAAGGGGGGAACTAAGCTTCTTACCCCGTCCTCTTGATGCCTGGGATGAGCGGCGGTGCATATGGGTGTCCGCAGCCGTGTGACAGATGCCATTCGTGCCCTGGGAAGAGAAGAAGCCGAGGGTCTTGGCGGAGCTCTCTGTACAGACGTCCACTCAGTGCGCCATCTTGGCCATGCCCCCACATTATTAATATATAGTGCTATTATCATTACCAAAAATCTATATTCATACATGTGTTCCCCCCTAGCCCCCCCCCCAAAAAAAGGGAGTGTTTTTCTTCAGTGTTATCAGATCAAATGCAATACTCATTCAGTGCTATTATATAATTTGCATTACTCATTACTTGAGTGTTATAATATCATTTACATTGCTCATTACTTGATGACGACCTATATACCCTCAAAAAATAAAAGAAAACGTGTTATTCTTCAGTGCTATTATATCATTTGCATTACTCATTGCTTAATAATTTCATATATACCCTCAAAAAAAAGGGGGGGGGAGATCATTTATCTAATGTCCAACCATTCTGCAGCAGCAGTTGGTGTTTCAAAAAAAATGTGTGTGTGTGTCCCATCGATCACCCTCAGTTTACTGGGGTATAAAAGACAACATTTTATCCCCTTCTCTCTCCGTCCTCTCCGTACTTCTGTATAGGCTCTTCTTTGTTGCTGGATCTCTGGGGGAAGATCGGAAAAATAATACTTTAGCATTTTCATATTGTAAGTCCACCCTTATCCTGGCTGCTGATAGGATGCGGTCTTGATCTCTATAATTCAATAAGCGCATCAAAAAAGGACAAGGGGGTGCCCCTGATTTTTGAGAGCAGAAAGAAATCCTATGCCCTCTCTCTACCGCAAAGGTTGTAGACATATCTGTAAGGCCGAGAGTTTTTATCAATAATTTTTCTAAAAATTCATTTGAGTTGTCTCCTTCCACCCGTTCTGGTAAACCCACAATCCAAATGTTATTTCTTCTCAGACGGCTTTCTGTATCAATTGCTCTATCCTGTAATGCACTAATTTGTTTTTTCAGTATATGCCATTCTCTGTTATCTGTTTTTAATTTGTCTTCTACCTTTGAGACACGGGTTTCCATTTCTAAAATTCTTTGCTGTATTTTATCAAACTCATGCCTTATTAAACTGACATCAACTGCCAAGGCATACATTTTTTTTGTAAGGGCCTCGCTGCTTGTTTGAATAGCCTCCATAATATCTTTACCAGAGAGTGTTGGCTGTACCTCTAATTTCTCTATCGCAGTCTGAGTCTCTGCTGATATTCCCACTTGTGGTGATTTTATTGCTGACTTTCCTGTTGTTTTCACCGCCATTGATGTAGGGGAGGAACAGGGAGTAACAGTCTGTGCTTTAGTGCGTGGTTTATTTGGAGCCGTTTCAAACACATAGATAGCCTCACGATTTCCAAATCCTCCACCACTCAAAGGAAAAGAAAGTCCACTTCCCCCCCTCACCTGGGCTCTCCTCTCTCCTCCTTTACAATCCCTCTTTCACTTAAGGCAATTTGCAGCCTACCATTTATCTGCTGACACCACACCGCATTGTCTCCGCCTGGGGGTCTTACCACCACCTCCTCATCCTCCGCTGCAGACTTTGTTGCTGTGTCCGAGGTGTCACTCACATAGAGATCGTCTACTCGTCCGATCGTCCGACCGACCTGGGAGCCCAAGATAGCCGAGAATCAGAGGCCATCTGCTGTCTCCCCCTGCCGCTCTGCCGCTCCACTGCCTCTTCGTTGGAGCCACTCCGATATCTGTCCATGCCGGTAACCTCTGGGGGCGCAGCGGGGGGGGAGAAACTCAGCCGGTGATTCAGCTGGGACCAGCGTCCTTCGCCGGAAACATCACAGAGACGGAGCCCGCCCACTACATCACGCGTCACGCACGCTCACACCATCATTCCCCAGCACTTCATTCCCATGTATTTGCTGTATGTTTATTGCAAAAATGTTTGTGGATATAAAATCCATAAAAAAATTTACGCAAAACGTATTACTATGTTCGGGATTGTCACTCTGACCGTCCCCAGAAAGGCACAAAGGTTTGGATCCCAATTCTTGCAGGGCTTTATGATTCTGTATTTCAGTGGTATTCTATGGTTGGAAAATAGGTACTCCTTTTGGAATTTGTGCTATGTGGTCTATCCAACAGAAAGAGATGGCTGCATAGCTCTTTGGAGCTGAGTTTCGCTGAAGCTCAAAGCAGCGGTGCAGACCTCACTCCACATAGACAGCAGATCACAGCGGGCATGTTTAAAATGAGAAAGGAGCTGGGAAAGCTGTGGTGAAGTACTGACGTCTTCCCCCCACTGCTCTACTTCAGTAACCATGATGGCGGCGGATCCCCAGCTAGCTGACTCCCAGCTAACACCATTTAAAGGGAGAGGGCTGATAGAGATGCACAGAGGAGAGTGAGATGACTCCAGACTTCTACTCCATCTAACAGCCCAGCTAAAGCAAGACCCAGGAAGACTCCAGCAACAGCCATTCATACAGAGCTGAACACTCCTCTATTAACCAGTGATGACACCAGAGAGCTTCAGGATTTTATCACAGCTTTCCCAATGCTTAACCAGACAGTTTTAAATACCATCCTCAAGGATATGCTAGAGGAGCTCAATACACTCAGATCTTATGACACTAGTTCAGCAATTTAAAGTGGAATTTTACGGTTTGGGAGTCACTGTGAATCCAAAATGGGAGAATTTGCAAATACATTCAATAAACTAGTGGATTCTCACAATGACAGGAAGGATGACATTGAATGGATCAAATCTAAGGTAGCAGACCTGTAGGATCGTTCCAGGTGCAATATTGTTAACCACTTTCTTATTGGGCACTTCTGCCTCCTTCCTGACCAGGCCAATTTTCAGCTTTCAGCGCTATTGTACTTTGAATAACAATTGCGTGTTCATGCAGCACTGTAATCGTATGAAATTTTTATTTTTTTGAGACAGACCTTTTTTATAGTTTTCTGTTCTAACACTTTGCAAGTAAATAATTTTTCTCTTTCACTGATGGGTGCTGATGAGGCTGCACTGATGGGCGCTGATGGGGCAACAGCAATGGGGTTGCACTGATTGGCACTGATGGGGCTGAACTGATAATTAGGGTACTGATGATCAGTGCCCTGATTATCTGTGTACATGTCCCTTGTGACGCTGGCTGGGTACCGATTCTGCTTTCTTCACACTGTCACAGCGCGTGAGGAAAGTACTTCCAATAACCGGCAAGTCTGCTTACATTGTGATCAGCTGTGATTGGACACAGTTGATCACATGGTAAAGGGTCACTGTGATTGGCCCTTTACCAGGATCTATGATCGGCTGTGTTCAAAGGACACAGTGATCACAGAGCGTGTTGAATGCGCACCCCAGGGGTGGTTCCTGGGAGGACGTCCATGGATGCTTTCCTTGAACAGAGCCGCGCTGTAGCCATCTTTCATCTATAACGCGGTAAGGTAGTGGTTAAAATACACAGAATATCAGAATCTGTTAAACTGACAGATCTGAGAAATTATTTCACTAAATTGTTGAAAGATACCTTAACTGACAATGCCTATAGAGAAATTAGTCCTAGAAAAGTTGTGAGTTTAAAACAGAAGATTATAACAGGAGTCTTCTGGCCTGTAAGTAACATCTAAAATTTCCTGTTAGTGTTATCTTGTAATTGGGATAATGAGTGCTAGCAAGGCTAAGGTTTTGTGCAGTGCACAGTTTGCCGCATCTACAGTGAGGGGAAAAAAGTATTTGATCCCCTGCTTATTTTTTACGTTTGCCCACTGACAAAGAAATGATCGCTCTAACAGTTAGAGACAATAACAACAAAAATATCCTGAAAAACGAATTTCAAAATGGTTATAAATTTATATGGCAAAAGGGTTATACTGCGCTAATTCAAAAACCTAAAACAAGCGGCAACAAAGGGTGTTATACAACACCAATGAACTATGGTAAAAAGAAAAGCTGCGCTATACATGAACCTATATGGCATTGACTACCATACATCAAACGATCAACTCATAAACGTGTGACAGTGAAAAAAATTATATTAAAAAAAAAATGAATATACCACATATATAGTGAGTGAATTAATCAGTGTAACCCATTCCGTGAACTAGAATATGTTAAACAAAACAAGTGACACTGACCAACTCTAAGACCAATGAGGTCAAAAGAATAAAGGAATAAAAAATACATATAGAGACTCAATCCATGTGTAAAAAGCAAAAGTTGAAAAAAATATTTGTTTTGACAATCCTCCGTGTTCTCAAAAACAGTCAATAGTTAAATGGCAAAGGAAAAGTCCATAAATTAAAAAATCCACGGTGCAAAACTTAATCCACAACATTGGGAAAGAAGTGATGATAGGAAAGCGCCTCCACCTAGGTATACACTGCCGCTTACCAGATAGGTGTGATCTCTTATTACAGGAGATCAATATTCGCATAGGCTAATAACCCAGCCTGGGGTTCTCTGTATATTGCAGTAAACGCCTCAGCTCCCATAGATGTATATCTCAAACAGCATAAGGAATCCAGGGTATCACCACATAAGGACAATATAAACTAGTGTAGCGGGTATGTACTTTTGTGAGTGTTTAATTCAGGTGAAGATATCAGTGATGTCTTATTCCCTGCGGCCCAGCAGGTGGCGCTGTCACTTTGGGCCGGGGTTGAACCATCACTGCAGTGCCGTACCCTTTGTGACCTCTCGCAGCGGTTGTACGGTGGGGAACCCGCCGTGCTTGCTGGGAGAGGGTATAGAGGGGCAGACATCTTTGCCACGAGGTCCGAGCCCCAGGCACCTTCAGCCTGGGGGCTGCCGTCCGCGGTCGGTGTCCAGGCGGCCTAGGCCTGGACACGAGGAGTTCGGGAGTCACCCCAGACACCCTCAGTCTGGGATGAGGTACATCGCTTCAGGCCTGGGGCCCAGCTTCTTCCACTGGGTCCCGCCCGGGAGGAATCGTCCTAAGGTGCCCACAGTATCGGGTACCTGAATCCAGGCGTAACGGACCGTACTTACCCAAGGAACTTTTTTATGAAGTGGAAGTCTGCCGGGAACGCTGGTACAACGATTTTGTGTGGACACACCTTCAGGTCCCACACGCCCGCAGGTACCTCGCGTGTTCCCCCAAAGCATCTCAACGGTTCAAGGACTGCAAGGCAGAATGGATGCTGGGTCGGCACATCCACGCAAACAAGGTGTTGATTCGACGCAAAGAAGGGGAGGATGTCGAATACCATTTAGAGCAGGGGTCTCAAACTGGTGGCCCTCCAGCTGTTGCAAAACTACAAGTCCCATCATGCCTCTGCCTGTAGGAGTCATGCTTGTGCCTGTCAGCCTTGCAATGCCTCATGGGATTTGTAGTTTTGCAACAGCTGGAGGGCCGCCAGTTTGAGACCCCTGATTTAGAGACAATGGACCAGCACTTAAAACCCCTTGTCTTGCCGCACCCAAAATTCTATCTGTAGGAGAAAAAAAAGACTCCGTTCTTGCTTTATTCTACTGCTGCTGAACTTTCCGGGGTTGTTGTTTTTTTCCCCGGAAACCCAGTGACTGTACCCGAGTTTAACGGGTGTTTGTGCTCTTTGGAGGAATTGAAGGACTGTTACCGTTATTTGTTCTTTATTCTTCCATCTCGCAAAGTGATCATGGACTTTGGGGTAGTTAGAGCCACAGAAGAAGTTGGGGAAAAGTCTTCAACAAGTGCAGTTACCGCGGTGCTGTCACCAGGTGGCAGTGTTGCGCACCGATATTCACTGTTCACACACACACTTATAGAAGGAAAGGATTTCTCTGCGGAGAGGTTTTTTCGTTCTCACACAAACATATGTGTCAAGGATATGTGTGTTTAACGTTTCTTTTCCCCTCTGCAGGGGAGCGTCCCATCAAGACCGCTGAGCATGGGGCGGGTCTTAGTCAGGATGGGTGGGGAAAAGTGTTAATGTGAATATGTGATTTGAAAAAAATGTTTTTTTGTTGTTGTTATGTGTTGTTTGATTCCCTTCCCTCCCCTTTCATGTCAGGTTCAGGCACAACTGTTTTAGTTAGCTTTTTTTCAAAACTTTTTATATTTTTGGAATTTTTAGTCGGTTTCTGGACCGGGCTATGTCAGCCTCTTTTGGGCATAGTTTGCTCCAGACACTGGGGACCAGTGTCAAATAACCAGGGGGAGAGTGTAGCGGGTATGTACTTTTGTGAGTGTTTAATTCGGGTGAAGACATCAGTGATGTCTTGTTCCCTGAGGCCCAGCAGGTGGCGCTGTCACTTTGGGCCGAGGTTGAACCATCACTGCAGTGCCGTACCCTTTGTGACTTCTCGCAGCGGTTGTACGGCGGGCGGGGAACCCGCCGTGCTTGCTGGGAGAGGGTATAGAGGGGGCGGACATCTTCGCCACGAGGTCCGAGCCCCAGGCACCTTCAGCCTGGGGGCTGCTGTCCGTGGTCGGTGTCCAGGTGGCCTAGGCCTGGACACGAGGAGTTCGGGAGTCACCCCAGACACCCTCAGTCTGGGGTGAGGTACATCGCTTCAGGCCTGGGGCCCAGCTTCTTCCACTGGGTCCCGCGTGGGAGGAATCGTCCTAAGGTGCCCACAGTATCGGGTACCTGAATCCAGGTGTAACGGACCGTGCAGGTGACCTTCCCATAGATCTGGTGCAGCATATTGCCAGTGCCGGGACAGGGCCTCCGGAGACCGTCGGGATGGATGTCCTTTCCAAACAGGGGCTGTATTCACACGTAAGGTGGTCCATGTTCTAAGGTCGGTGGCAGAGACCGTTATATTCAGGCCTGTGGCAGGGGCCTCAACAGTTCACTCGGTAGGTGGCAGCTACCAACCTCACGGTCGGTGGCAGAGACCTGCGCCAAGCCTAATCGCACGCAAAAGGAATAGGAGAGTTCATTTGTGCCTGGGCCTACTCGTATTCACACCCCTGTCTGTCTGTTACAAGAGTTCAACTGATTATGTTCATCCTGGCAAATGGAGAAATAAAAGAGTGTTGGACTTTTAATGGTGTGGAGCTCTTTTACTGGTAGACACATCTCCACGAAGGAAGCAGAGGCTCCGTATGCAACGAACAGACCCGAAGGTAAAATCAAGTGACTTTGCTCAACCCTCATACACATACGAGGTGAGAGCTTGGCGTAGTGTTCCTGCACTCTCTCTCCCAGATACCCCTGGACAACAGCCGCATAATCGATAAAAAGAGAGAGAGAGTGAGGCCGCTACACTAACATAGCGTAAAACCCTTTAAAAGTTTATTGCAGTAACATAAGGATGCGCACTTACAGTTATGACATTAAAAATGAGCATATAAGAACAATTGAGCTGGCCGGCTCTTTGATTAGCAGCCCGTATCTTCCGGGTCTAGCGTGCAACGCGGTGACGTCAGAACGCCGTTCCTCCCAACGTTTTGTTACTAGAGGGACGTGGTCACGGGATGATGATGTTACTGCAGTAATCTTTTAAAGGGTTTTACGCTATGTTAGTTTATCTTGTCCTTATGTGGTGACCCAGCTGTGTTGGTCTACGTTGGAACCAATGGCAGAATATATGGAAGATGGGGGCTCCTTAACGGGGTTGTAAATAGAGTTGAGCGGACACCTGGATGTTCGGGTTCGACAAGTTCGGCCGAACTTCGCAAAAAAGTTTGAGTCCGGGACCCGAACTTGACCCCGAACCCAAACCCCATTGAAGTCAATGGGGACCCGAACTTTTGAGGACTAAAATGGCTCTAAAAAAGTAATGGAAAGGGATAGAGGGCTGCAAATGGCAGCTTGTTAAGAGCATGGCAAGTGCTCTGCAAACAAATGTGGATAGGGAAATAACTTAAAATAACATAAAATACATTCAAATAAAAAATAATAATCTTGACCTTGGAGCACGAGGTCCATATAGAGTAGGAGGTTGAGGTGGCGGTGGATGTGGTGGTGTAGGTGGAAGCGGCGGTGGAGGAGGACGAGGTAGCCAAAACTGGTTTTTGTTTCTAATTTTTTTTTTTTTTTTAATTAGGGTACACCCCAAAAGAGTGAGAAAGATCAAAAATACAGCAATGGCTGGGTAAGGCCGGTATACATGTATATTCTGCACAAGGTATGGACAAGTCCTGTGGGATCCATGCCTGGTTCATTTTAATGAACGTGAGCTTGTCCACATTGGCTCTGGATAGGCGGCTGCGCTTGTCTGTGATAACGCCCCCTGCCATGCTAAATACACGTTCAGATAATACACTGGCTGCAGGGCAGGCCAGCACCTCCAAGGCATAAAGGGCAAGCTCAGGCCATGTGCCCAATTTGGAGACCCAGATGTTGAAGGGGGCAGACCCGTCATTCAGTACGTGTAGGCTTGTGCACACATACTGCTCCACCATGTTGGTGAAATGCTGCCTCCTGCTAAGATGTTCCATAGCAGGAAGCCCTTTATCTATCCATCAGCATACATGTGCTTCCATTGAGGAGACCTTAAATTTTAGAGTTAGGACTGCAGCATACAGGGAGCCTTGACGGGGCCTGCAGCTTACACATGTATTTGCAAATGCGTGCCAGAAGTCTGCCAAGCAAAATGGGTGAGTTGGAAGCTCTGGTGCATGAGGAGAGCTATGACGTAATCGGTATTGCTGAAACATGGCTTCAATCCTCACATGACTGGATTATTAATATTCCTGGCTATGCACTCTTTCGGAGAGACAGGGCAAAAAGGAAAGGTGGCGGGGTCTGTCTCTATGTGAGAAGTGATCTCAAAGCGAGTGTGAAAGAGGACCTGGTTGATGGAGAGTGTGATGAGGCTGAAGCATTATGGGTGGAACTGCATACAGATGTGCGTAGTTCAAAGTTAATCATTGGAGTTTGTTATAGACCACCCAATGTTAATGAGGAGGTGGAGACTCAGCTCCTTGCACAGATGGAAAGGGCTGCAAGGGCTGGGACGGTGGTAATAATGGGGGATTTTAACTACCCAGAAATTGACTGGAGTAATGGCACTGCTGGGACAGTTAAAGGGCAAAAATTTATAAGCCTATTGCAGGACAATTTTATGGTCCAGTTTATTGAGGCCCCAACTAGGAATGATGCTCTGTTGGACCTGGTAATCTCAAACCATGCAGAGCATATTACTAATGTTCAGATAAAGGAACACCTGGGTAGCAGTGACCATAACATGATTTCATTTGATGTTAGCTGTAAGCAAGAAATACATGCAGGAAGGATAAAAACACTTAATTTCAATAAAGCAAATTTTCCAAGGATGAGGGCTGCTCTCCAGGACTTAGACTGGGAGAGAATATTGGCATCAATGGGCACAGAACAGAAATGGGAATTCTTCAAAAAGACTGTTTGTGAACTCACTGCAAAGTATATTCCCATGGGCAATAAGTTTAAAAGGCTAAAAATAAAACCTATGTGGCTCACAGTTAAAGTTAAAAAAGCTATAAACAATAAGAAAAGCGCTTTTAAAAAATATAAAAATGAAGGAACACTAGTGTCGTTTAAATGTTACAAAGAATATAACAGGATATGTAAAAAGGAAATCAAGGATGCAAAAATTCAAAACGAACGACAGATTGCAAAAGATAGTAGGACAAACCCCAAAAAAATTCTTCAAATATATTAATAGTAAAAAGGTCAAGTCTGAGCATGTAGGCCCTTTACAAAATAATCTAGTGTGGGTGACTGGGGACAAAGAGATGGCTAATTTATTAAATACTTTCTTCAGCTCTGTGTATACAATGGAACATGGGGGAGTTCATGTCCATAATGGGGGTGGTAGTGACACAGCCTCAAATCCACAATGGCTCAAAAGTGATATGGTCCAGAAATATTTAGACAGAATAAAGGTGGATAAAGCACCTGGACCAGATGGCATACACCCACGGATCCTAAAAGAATTGAGCTCTGTAATTTCAAAGCCATTGTATCTAATTTTTAGGGACTCATTAATGACAGGAATAGTACCACTGGATTGGCGCAGGGCCAATGTGGTGCCTATATTTAAAAAGGGAACAAAGTCTTTACCAAGTAACTATAGACCTGTTAGTTTAACTTCCATAGTTGGGAAGATACTGGAGAGATTAATAAAAGACCACATAGATGAGTTCTTGCTGGAAAAAAACTATTTAAGCAACAGACAGCATGGATTCATGAAAGACAGAAGTTGTCAGACAAACCTGATTTCTTTTTATGAAGAGGTAAGTAAAACCTTGGACAGAGGCGTGGCTGTGGACGTGGTATACTTGGATTTTGCAAAAGCGTTTGATACAGTTCCCCACACACGGCTCATGTGTAAGGTAAAGTCTACAGGATTGGAAATATCAGTTTGTAAATGGATAGAAAACTGTCTAAAAGACAGAATTCAGAGAGTAGTAGTTAATGATTCTTACTCTGAATGGTCTAAGGTTATCAGTGGTGTACCCCAAGGTTCAGTGCTGGGACCCTTACTTTTTAATATCTTTATAAATGATATTGGGTCTGAGATCAAAAGTAACATTTCTGTCTTTGCAGATGACACCAAACTATGCAGTGGAATAACGTCCTTACAAGATGTCTCCAATTTACAAGCCGACCTCGATGCCCTGTCTAATTGGGCGACTATGTGGCAGATGAGGTTTAATGTTGATAAATGTAAAGTTATGCACTTGGGGGCTAAGAATATGAATGCATCATACATACTAGGGGGAATACAACTGGGGGGATCCGTAGTGGAGAAGGATCTGGGGGTTTTGGTAGATCATAAGCTCAATAATGGCATGCAATGCCAAGCTGTGGTTTCCAAAGCGAGCAAAGTCCTTTCTTGTATTAAGAGAGGTATGGACTCCAGAGAGAGAGACATCATTTTGCCCCTGTACAAATCATTAGTAAGGCCTCATCTGGAATACGCAGTTCAGTTTTGGGCACCAGTTCTCAAAAAGCATATCGGGGAACTGGAGAAAGTGCAGAGAAGGGCAACCAAACTGATAAGAGGCATGGAGGAGCTCAGCTATGAAGAAAGATTAGAGGAACTGAATTTATTCACTCTTGAGAAGAGGAGAATAAGGGGGGATATGATTAACATGTACAAATATATAAGGGGTCCATATAGTGAACTTGGTGATGAGTTATTCACTTTACGGTCAACACAGAGAACAAGGGGGCACTCTTTACGTCTAGAAGAAAAAAGATTTCATCTCCAAATGCGGAAAGGTTTCTTCACAGTAAGAGCTGTGAAAATGTGGAACAGACTCCCTGCAGAGGTGGTTCTGGCCAGCTCAGTAGATTGCTTTAAGAAAGGCCTGGATACTTTCCTAAATGTACATAATATAACTGAGTACTAACAGTTCTAGGTAAAGTTGATCCAGGGTAAATCCGATTGCCTCTCGGGGGATCAGGAAGGAATTTTTTCCCCTGCTGTAGCAAATTGGATCATGCTCTGCTGGGGTTTTTTGCCTTCCTCTGGATCAACTGTGGGTATAGAATTGGGTATATGGGATTGCACGATATTTATTTTATTTTATTTTAGTTATTTTTTTATGGTTGAACTGGATGGACTTTGTCTTTTTTCAACCTGACTAACTATGTGCAACTAAACCCCTGTTTTTAAACGTACTGTTAGACAGGTGAATTCGTTTTCTTGCTGATTGGTTGGTAAGTTGAGCTTGGACATTATGTGTGTGTTTTTTATTGACATGCGTCCGCCCATCCAGTGCTCCTTGCTGTGAAGACCAGTCATAGATTGGGGCAGTGACATTTTTGTTATATGTATTGGTGTCATTGTGGTCAGGCAACGCACTAGCACCTTTGCTTCCATGTGCTGGGTGTTTAGTGTGCTCCTGCCCCTTTAATGGAGGGTGGGCTCCCCCAGTCATCTGCCCTTTATCTATCCATCAGCATACATGTGCTTCCATTGAGGAGACCTTAAATTTTAGAGTTAGGACTGCAGCATACAGGGAGCCTTGACGGGGCCTGCAGCTTACACATGTATTTGCAAATGCGTGCAACTAAACCCCTGTTTTTAAACGTACTGTTAGACAGGTGAATTCGTTTTCTTGCTGATTGGTTGGTAAGTTGAGCTTGGACATTATGTGTGTGTTTTTTATTGACATGCGTCCGCCCATCCAGTGCTCCTTGCTGTGAAGACCAGTCATAGATTGGGGCAGTGACATTTTTGTTTTAAGATGTTCCATATCAGCTGGTGGTGCTGGTTGTTGTGGCGTGCTGACAAAGCTTTTCCACATTTCGGCCATGCTAACCCTTCCTTCTGAAGTGCTGGCGGTGCCCCGGCTGCGTTGGCGTCCTCTTCCTCCTCCTCTGCCTTCGCCTTGTGCTTCCACTGTGCCCCCGCTGTCAGGTGGGAATGCCACCAGCAGCGCGTCTACCAGCGTGCGCTTGTACTCGTGCATCTTACGATCACGCTCCAGTGAGGGAATTAAGGACGGTACGTTGTCCTTGTAATGGGGATCCAGCAGCGTGGCCACCCAGTAATCAGCACCAGTTAGAATTTGGGCAACTCGGCGGTCTTTGCGGAGACACTGCAGCATGTAATCGCTCATGTGTGCCAGGCTGCCCAGAGGCAACGAAAAGCTGTCCTCTGTGGGAGGTGTATTGTCTGTGTCCTCTGTATCCCCCCAGCCACGCACCAGTGATGGCCATGGCCTCCTCCTCATCCTCCACCTCGTCATCCTCCAGAACTGTGCCCTTGCTGGACAATTGTGTACCTGCCGTTTGTTGTTGCAGGAACCCACCCTCGGAGCCACTTGTGAATGACTGCCCTGAAAGCCTTGGAAATGATCCCTCTTCCTCCTCCTCCTCCTCCTCCTGTGCCACATCCTCTTCCAACATCGCCCGAAGCGTTTTTTCAAGGAGGCATAGAACTGGGATAGTAACGCTGAGAACGGCGTCATCGGCACTGGCCATGTTCGGAGTACTCGAAACAGCGCAACAAGGCACACAGGTCTCGCATGGAGGCCCAGTTATTGGTGGTGAAGTGGTGCTGTTCCGCAGAGCGACTCATGCGTGCGTGCTGCAGCTGAGACTCCACTATCGCCTGCTGCTGCTCGCACAGTCTGGCCTGCATGTGCAAGGTGGAGTTCCACCTTGTGGGCACGTCACATATGAGGCGGTGAGCGGGAAGGCCGAAGTTACGCTGCAGCGCTGACAGGCGAGCAGCAGCAGGGTGAGAACGCCGAAAGTGCGCACAGACAGCCCTCACTTTCTGCAGCAGCTCTGGCATATCGGGGTAATTTTTAAGGAACCTCTGCACCACCAAATTCAGCACATGCGCCAGGCAAGGGATGTGCGTCAAACCGGCTAGGCCCAGAGCTGCTACGAGATTTCGCCCATTATCGCACACTACCAGGCCGAGCTTGAGGCTCACTGCCACCAACCACTCATCGATCTGTTGTTCCATGTCCCTCCACAACTCCTGCGCAGTGTGGGGTTTTTCTACCAAGAAGGAAAGTTTTAAAACTGCCTGCTGTCGTTTACCCCTGGCTGTGCTGAAGTTGGTGGTGAAGGTGTTACGCTGACCGGATGAGGAGGCGGTAGAGGATGAGGAAGCGGAGTAGGAGGAGTTAGCAACATGAGGCAAACTGAAGCGCCCTGCAATCCTCGGTGGTGGACTGCTATCCGCCTCAAGCCCAGCCGCCACTGCATTTTTTTTGAATAGCAGAATAAAACAACAGTATCTAAAGTGTGTATCTCACACATACAGATTTGCAGGAAACACTGCAAAATATTTTTTTTTGCCCTAAATGTGTTTTTTTTTTTAATACCAGAATAGAGCAACAGTATCTAAAGGGTGCACCTCACACGTACAGATACAGACTAGGCCGAAATTTAAGATTTTTCCCCTAAATGTGTTTTTTTTTAATAGCAGAATAAAACAACAGTATCTAAAGTGTGTATCTCACTAAATACAGATATGCAGGAAACACAGCTAAATATATATTTTTTGCCCTAAATGGGTGTTTTTAGAATAGCAGAATAGACCAACAGTATCTAAAGGGTGTATCTCACAGTAACATATGCAGTGCTGGCGCACTGAGATTGCATAAAAAGCCCGCCAACGCCAACCTAACTAACAGATGGATAAAAGTTATCTTTTCTCTGGCACTGGGCACAGGGCAGGGTAAAAAGATTGTGAACTGCACCCACACAACAAAATCAAGGTAGATCGCTGAGTAATTTGATTTCTGAATCAGGACTCCTATCTAATTCTCTCCCTCAAAGCAGCAGCAGCAACCTTTCCCTACACTATCTAAAGCAGAGTAACGTGCTGTGCTATGTGCCTCTAGCTTATATAGAGGCTGGGTCACATGCTGCACTGGCCAATCACAGCCATGCCATTAGTAGGCATGGCTGTGATGGCTTCTAAGGGCACACGAGTTAAACAAATGTTGATTGGCTGCCCTGCAGCTTTTTAAAATGCGCCATTATATTGCCAAACACCGAACTCGAACCCAAACATACAGTAAATTGTTTGTTGCTTTACAGTTCGGGTTCGCTCAACCCTAGTTGTAAACCCTCGTGTTTTTTCACCTTAATGCATCCTATACATTAAGGTGAAAAAACTTCTGACACTGACCAGTTTTACTCATCTGAGCCCATTCCTTTACACGGCAGATATGTCCTCTACCTCTCTGCCCATTGTCTTGGCTCTTGGATAGATTGATAGCAGTGCAGCCATTGGCTCCCGCTGCTGTCAATCAAATCCAATGATGCGGGGGGCAGGGCCGAGTCCTGTATTCTGTGTGAATGGACACAGAAGCAGGATTCGGGAGCGTGCCCACACCGGTGTCCACCTTAGGAGAGCCTTCTCCAACATGGGCACTCGATGCAGGGAGGAGCTACCAGCACTGCCGGGGGACCCCAGAAGAGGAGGACCGGGGCCACTCTGTGCAAAACAAACTGCACCGTGGAGGTAAGTATAACATGTTTGTTATATAAAAAAATTAAAATGAGGGTTTACAACCCCTTTAAGAACCAATTTAAGGAACTAGGCTGCAAGTTGAAGGGAAGGATCTCTAAGGTGATGTAGCGACCTCACCCCGCTCACCCCTTCTCATTCTCGGCTTGTTTGTCTCGTCTAGGGGTTAGTACTGGGGGGAGGGATGTGATACACCACGGCCCATGTCCTCCAGAGAGAGGGAATATAAAGGAGTATTTTTTTCTCCTATAAATAGAACTTTGGATGTGGCAGGAACAAAGACTTCAAATGCTTATCGCAGGTTTCCACATTGTACTCAATGTTCTCTCCATCCTTCTGACAGATTAGCACCCTGTCAGGATGAATGTGTCTCCCGAGCATCCACTCTGCCCTACAGTCTTTGAATTTTCTGGTGACTGTAGGTGAACACGAGAGGTATCTGTGTGCGTGAGGTACCTTGAGCTTTGTCCAGACAAACTCGTTGTACCACCGCTGCCGCAAGACCTCCACCTCATAAAGCAAGTCTCGGGGTAGATATGGGTATTCCCACCCATATTCTCGGGCAACCTTCTGACAAAAGAGACGCTGCAGCCTTGCCAAAGGTGGTATTGTGGCACGGTCTCCTTCTCCAGGCAGAACGATTGATTCAGGATGACGAGGTACTCCAACCACCTCGGTAGATTTGGGCCTAGGAGCCCGCAGTGATGCGCGTTGCACTCCCGCAACAGGAGCAGGTGAAACATTCGATGATTCAAGAAGCGGAAGTGTAGGCAGGGGACCAGATTCTTCCCTAGGCTCCGAGGCCTCCACCCGGGGCGTACTATCCCCAATGGACATAGGTGGTTCCCTTGTGACACGGGATGAGGGTAACTTCATCTTGTCCCATCCCTTCTTGTGGAAGATTTCATCTATCTCCCCATCATCACCGGCATCAGATAGGGACTCTAGGTCGGAGGTGTCATAACACTCTGCGGGCAGGTAATTCCCTGTAGACACGGAATCACCCCCCTTCATGGGTTCCACCGACCGTGGGCTCCCGACACCTCCAACCACACAAACAGTCCCAACCCCTGGCTCACCTGGGCCTTTAGAAGAACAGGGATGTCCAGCGCTCTTCCCTCCGGATCCATCCAGGCCAGGCAAGCGATGGGGCGAAGCTCTTCCACGACCACAGGATGCCATCACCAGGCCAACTTTCCTCTTCGGCGGTGGGAGCAGGGAGCTTTTGGTGACCGAGGCAGCATCCTCAGATTTTTCTCTCTCAATCTCAGCTGGGGCCTTCACTTCACCCTGGTCAGTGCGCGCAGGAATGTCCGCATAGGCATCGATCTCTCCCTCCGGAGTGGCAGTACCTGTGAGGTAGTTGAGGTGGAAGGCGCAAGGCCTTTCTGTGGATGGCTCCACCTCAAAGAGGAATTCTTTGCAGACCTCACATCGCCCGAACGGCTTCAAGTGGACCACCAGTCCTGAACAGCCGGGACAGATCACACCGAGGGCCTCTATGTCTCTGCAGGTATACAGAGCCAACCGCCCCCGGGGCCTTAGTCTTATTCTTGTGTCCGTGATCGGAGCAGCAAGAGAAGTCATCTCCGTGATAGAAGAAGCAGAAATCCACAGGGTATTTGAGGTCATCCTGACTGTCTGCTGCTCCAATGCGCACTGACCCCTTCGACGCCGGAATCCCCACGTGTGTCCTTCCACATGGCCAGACTCCTACCATGCTCTGAATTTGTTCGCGGCTTTCTCTTCTCCCCGCCCACGAACTGCACAGCTATGGTGTGCCTCGTGACGCGTTGGCCAATATGGCCGACCTACTCGGAACTCCTCCGGGGCAGCAAAGTTCAAATTCAGACACAACACACATCCCGGAAACGATGCCCCCACGTGTAGCGACCTCACCCCTCTCACCCCTTCTCATTCTCGGCTTGTTTGTCTCGTCTAGGGGTTAGTACTGGGGGGAGGGATGCGATACACCACGGCCCATGTCCTCCAGAGAGACTGGAGGTGAAAGCCAGAACTATCGGGTATTGTATGTATGTCTCAGTGTCAAATCCTTTCTCCGAAATGACCCCCTTTTCTCCCAGCAACTAGAGTTCCACACACTAAAAAGGTCAAACTCGTATTTATTCTCTTCCAGCAATAAATAGTCATACAGCACAGACAGGTTGAGACCCATAGAACACTTCAGTATTTGTGGGGAGTAGGTCAAGGCACAATCCTTTAAGTAGAGATAACCACTGTGGTGTCACCAATGGTTATGATGTATAGTCGCTGCCACCGACTATATAGAACAAGAGCGTGAATTACCTTCGCTATCGCAGCCCCTGTCAGAGGAAAGACATCCGTCCAAGAGAGTTACCGGAGGCCTCTCCGCCACCGGCAAATGCTGAGCCGGACTCTCCGGAGAAGTTCCGCTCACCAGCCTCCTTGTCTCAGACACGGGCACCCAAGGCGTTAGGGCCCCCTCGGATTCCTCCACCCTCGCGGAACCCAGTCGAAGGTACTGAGTCCCAGGCTTCCGCATTAGTACCTCACCCCAGGCTAAAGGTGCATGAGATGGACTCCATCTCCCGCTCCGGCCAGGTCAAGGGCACCTGGGCCCGGAACTCCGGAACGCCAGCACCCAGGCTGAAGGTGCCTGGGCGCGGCCACGTCCTCCGACTCTGAACCCCAAGGTCAGGGCGTCCGCCCCTTTTATCTCCTCTCCCTTAGCGTCACAGCAGGTTCCCCGCCCTGCCGTACCAGCGCCAGGAAAGGACAAAAAGGGATGCAGTCTTGCGGTGAGTGTTCAGCTCCAGCCCAGGGTGACAGCGCCACCTGCAGGCCGCAGGGAACCTCACACCACCAGAGTCCTCCAAGAACCATAAAAGGGTCTCAGATTCCCTAACAATCAGTGCATCTGGGTTACACTACCACCCAGATGCCTCCCCTAAATTCAAATACCCGCTACAGTGATATTCTCTGAAATATTGCCTGTGCCAACTCAAGAAAGGCAGGAGGAGTTTAGAGAACTGAATTCATGGTTACAGACCTGATGTAAGAGGAAATGATTTGGGTTTCTAGAGCACTGGGCTGACTTTTCATTGGGGTAAAACCTATATGCTAAAGATGGTTTGCACCTAAATGGAGGGGGGTCTACTGTGCTGGGGTAGAGTTTTATGGGAAGGCTGGAGGAGTATTTAGGAAGGGGGAGGGTGAATTAGATTATAATGGGGCAGACAGGGGAAAAGATCAGGGGAGTGCTATGGCAGATAAGAAGGTTCCCATATTACAAACAACCATTGTAAATGGTACTATTTGTACAGAAATAAGAAATATGCAAAATACGTGTGCAAAATGTGACAGTGAATTAAAGTGTTCACCAATGCCAGAAGTCTGCCAAGCAAAACAGGTGAGTTGGAAGCTTTGGTGCACAAAGAGAACTATGATTTAATTGGTAGGAAAAGAGGAAAGATCCCTGGTGATGCACATCCACGGAGTACTATGGTGGTATGAGAGAGACAACCTCAGCCTGGGCTCCCACCTGGCCACGCCCTCAATGAATTTCACTCCGCCCCCAGAGCTTAGTCATGATTTAATTGGTATTGCTGAATCTTGGTTTCATTTTTCACATGACTGAGCTATAAATATTCCTGGCTATGCTCTTTCGGAGAGACAGGGTAAAAAGGAAGGGCGGTGGTGTCTGAATCCATGTGAGAAGTGATATCAAAGTGAGTGTGAATGAGGGCCTAGTTGATGGAGAATGTGATGAGGCTGAGGCATTATGGGTGGAACTGCACATGGGTGTGTGTACTATAATGGTAATCATTGGAGTTTGTTATAGACCTCCCAGTGTTAACGAGGAGGTGGAGACTCCACTCCTTGCACAGATGGAAAGGGCTAGGACAGTGATAATAATGAGGGATTTTAACTGCCCGGTAATGGCACCACAGGAACAGTTAAAGGGCAAAAATGTATAAGCTTATTACAAGACAATTTTATGGTACAGATCATAGAAGCCCCAACTAGGAATGATGCTCTGCTGGACCTGGTAATCTCAAACCATGCAGAGCTTATTACTAATGTTCATATAAAAGAACATCTGGGTAGCAGTGATCAAAATGGCAAAACTTGCTGGCATATACAAAAAAAGCCGCTGGCAGAGACAGTCAGACACGCTGTGCACTCAACAAAATAAACAGAGATATTGCAGAGATTGCATGCAAGCGTGGCGACATCGTGTGCATTAGCTCATGGGCATGCCTGATGTCAATTTTGATGAAATGTGTTGATTTAAAGCTGTCACGCTTGCATGGAATATCTGAATTAGTTTACTACTATGTTCTGTATACACAGCGCTGTTTTTATTATCTACACTTTACTTTTAATAACTGTGTTTTATGTATTCACACTATGTGGGCATATCTGTTTTGATTCTATGAGGAATCTTGGACCATCATCGTGGCCATATACAGTGGATCTAAAAAGTCTACACACCCCTGTTAAAATGTCAGGTTTCTGTGATGTAAAAAAATTAGACAAAGATCAGAACTCCAAGGCCTCCCCAGCTGCAGGCAAGGGCAAAGGCAAGATGGCGCCTGAGCCTCCAGAGCCTGATGACACAACAGCTCTCAACAGCAGATCTGGCATCCCCTGCTGACAGTTTTCATCAATTCCCTATGGATCTGGTGAGTCCATTACCAACAGACTCTGACAATATGCTGGCTAAGTTTCACTCTATAGTCAGGAATGAGAGCACTATGGCCTCTCCCACGCTTTCTTCTGACCTAGTGAAGGGCCTTAAAGAGATAGGTCACCGCACGAATAAGTTGGAGCAACGCATGGACTTAGCCTCCCATGCCGGATAAACTAGAAGATGCTGAAAATAGAGCCCACAGGGATAACCTTCGAATCTGGGGTGTCCCTGAAGCTATAACTGACCTACATAGTGCGTCTGTCAAAATACCCCAACAGTGTCTGCATCTGAAGGGCTGCATCCAATCGGATGCGGAAACTGTTGGGGTATTTTGACAGCCGCACTATGATCCACTAGCTCACAACACTAGGAATCACTATTTGGAAGCTCCAAACACTACTTAGGTTTTGGGGAGACCGTGAAATCCATGTGCTGGGTGAGACTGCTGTAGCAGATGTCGTCATCTGGTAAGTAGATTATTATATCACCTTGGGTGTGCAGAGCCGGATGCACCATTTACATTGTGTGTGAAGATCGTATATTTTTTTTGTTCCATTCCCTATCTCTATGAATGGACTTTAAATAGACACCTATGGATTTTCTCATGTGATGGGACTCTGCTTTAGTTTTTTTCTTTTTTCACTTTTCTTTTTTTCACTTTGATAACCTTATTTTAAGTAATAAATTTTTTTTAGCGCTGCATTCACTTTTTTATATATCTTGTTTGAAGTTTGTTTACTGGACTTTTTTGATGCTGGCTGCTTTATTTATTCATTTACTTTTTTGTCACTATTACTTATTTGGTTTTTTTTTTGGAAACAAATACCTCTTTTTGATTATAACTCTATACCAGGGGTAACCAAAATATGGCCCGCGGGCCACATACGGCCCGCTAGGACGTTTTGCCCGGCCCGCAGCTTCAGTCATCAGATTCACTGCAGGGACGGACTCTGCTCGAATTGCGGGGCTTGCTTTTCCTTCTAACAGGCATTGAGGGAGTGTCCCAACAAAGCCTGTTTCAGTGCAGACCTGCTGCACCTCCCAGCTCCTCCCCCGGAGTTAGATCATTTTCGCTGTAACAGCTTGTCTGTTTAAGAGGGGGGGGGGACCCGGGAAGTGCAGTGTGTCTACTCTAAACCAGCTCTTCAGAGAAGCAGCATAGAACACGCTGATCTATGGGGAAATAGCAGATGGTGATGGGGAAAATAATGTGCTTGGCCGGGGGGGGGGGGGGCTGGGGACACAAGTATAGAGGGGGGACTCTGATGGGGGGACAAAACTGTGTGTGTGGTGGCTCTGATGGGGATGTAGATGTTCAGGGGGGTGTGGAGGAGGCTCTGATGGGGACACAAGTGTGGAGAGGGCTCTGATGAGGGACACAAGTGTGGAGGAGGCTCTGATGAGGGACACAAGTGTGGAGGGGGCTCTGATGGGGGACACAAGTGTGGAGGGGGCTCTGATGTGGGACACAAGTGTGGAGAGGGCTCTGATGGGGACACAAGTGTGGAGAGGGCTCTGATGAGGGACACAAGTGTGGAGAGGGCTCTGATGAGGGACACAAGTGTGGAGAGGGCTCTGATGAGGGACACAAGTGTGGAGAGGGCTCTGATGAGGGACACAAGTGTGGAGAGGGCTCCGATGAGGGACACAAGTGTGGAGAGGGCTCTGATGAGGGACACAAGTGTGGAGAGGGCTCTGATGAGGGACACAAGTGTGGAGGGGTTCTGATGGGGGACACAAGTGTGGAGGGGGCTCTGATGAGGGACACAAGTGTGGAGGGGGCTCTGATGAGGGACACAAGTGTGGAGAGGGCTCTGATGAGGGACACAAGTGTGGAGAGGGCTCTGATGAGGGACACAAGTGTGGAGGGGGCTCTGATGAGGGACACAAGTGTGGAGGGGGCTGTGATTAGGGACACAAGTGTGGAGGGGGCTCTGATGGGGGACACAAGTGTGGAGAGGGCTCTGATGAGGGACACAAGTGTGGAGAGGGCTCCGATGAGGGACACAAGTGTGGAGAGGGCTCTGATGAGGGACACAAGTGTGGAGGGGGTTCTGATGGGGGACACAAGTGTGGAGGGGGCTCTGATGGGGGACACAAGTGTGGAGGGGGCTCTGATGAGGGACACAAGTGTGGAGAAGGCTCTGATGAGGGACACAAGTGTGGAGAGGGCTCTGATGAGGGACACAAGTGTGGAGAGGGCTCTGATGAGGGACACAAGTGTGGAGAGGGCTCTGATGAGGGACACAAGTGTGGAGGGGGCTCTGATGAGGGACACAAGTGTGGAGGGGGCTGTGATTAGGGACACAAGTGTGGAGGGGGCTCTGATGGGGGACACAAGTGTGGAGGGGGCTCTGACAGGAACACAGATGTAAGGCCTCAGGCACACTTAATGTTTAGCCCTGGTGCACAAGGCTCTGGCATTTAGGTGCGGGCGGAGGATACAGGTGCACTATCCAGCCCCGCTGATGGCAGCCTTTTTTTTTATTCTACTCTATTCCATAGCTGAGGAGTCATTTATAAATATCTTCTTTTTTTTCGGCCCGCGAATACCTGTAAAATATACAATGTGGCCCTCAAAGTAAAAAGTTTGGAGACCCCTGCTCTATACCACTGGTTCTAGCGCAGCGTTGGCCTTCAAGCTCCTTTTGTCTCTTAAATATAGATGGGAGTTTCCCTTTAAGCTCTCCTTCTCACAGCTGGGTCGTCAGTTCCATGCCTCTTCTCCATCCATCCTGAGATGGAATTTTCAAGAATTGCAGTTCGACTTACTTCAGTCTCAAGAGGAGGCAGCGTCTTCATCCTGCCAACCTAGACCTTCCCAGCCTCCTCGTCAGCTCTCTCAATCTTCACAATAGTCTCAACCCAGCTCCCAGGCTCTGCGAGATCTATAGGCTCAACATTTCAAAAACGTCCCTACAGACTGATGGTAGCTATCCCAGTTTCTTGACTTCCACATATTGCCACCAGCCCGATGATTTCCTGGGGCAGTCTGGGTGCATTTTTATTGCCCTCTGATACATGATCCTGTACTGCACCGGGTAGGACTTATCCTATCGAAGGGCTACATTTGACCCTATGAAGTTTGTGTCCTGCCCACCTGAGCCCTTGCTTCGAACCCTGATATGGGATTGTGGGTTGCTACCCTGTCATGGGTCGCCCCAGATGTGAGATGGTGGCCTCGGGGGTCTGTGACCTGCATTGTACTGGGTTCCTAGTACTGGGTATTACAGTTGACTTTTCAGGGGCGGTTAAAGTGTGGCAGTACGTGACCATCTGGCCACCTCGTGCCATACCTGCTTCAGGAGATTCCTGAACGTTACGGGGTGGGAGGGCATCTGGTTTCTAGATAAGAATGTTTCTTTACTATGCGTTAGTCGTTCATGCTAGATGGCCTGCAGTTACTTTTATATAGAGGGCGGATGACCGTCGCGTACAATCTCTGGCTGGAGGTGGGATAGACCTAGCAGGTGTCTTTCTATTCTAATTTCGTTGGTTGAAATGTCTAGTTAATTATGAGAGTTTTATATTTTTACATAATGGTTTAAACGGTTGGCGGGGCTGGGATGGTATTTTCGGTCGCTCCTTCACTCTGGGTGGCCTCGATTGATTGATTCACCCCCTTGGCATTTTTCGTGTTTTGTTGCCTCACAACCTGGAATTAACATGGATTGTTTGAGGATTTGCCTCATTTAATATACACAACTTTGAAGATTTTTTTTTTTATTATTGTGAAGCAAACAACAAATAGGACAAAATAACAGAAAAAGTCAATGTGCATAACTATTCACCCCCCCTAAAGTCAATGCTTTGTAGAGACACCTTTTGCGGCTATCACAGCTCCAAGTCGCTTTGGATAAGTCTCATCGGCTTTAAGGTTCTGTCACATGTGCAATTTTGTCACTGGCAACAACTCTTCAGAGACAGAAT
Source organism: Rana muscosa (assembly GCA_029206835.1). Lineage (NCBI taxonomy): Eukaryota > Metazoa > Chordata > Amphibia > Anura > Ranidae > Rana > Rana muscosa. The sequence goes on from JARGYO010000080.1 coordinate 1,588,199, forward strand.
TTCTATATAGAGCTGAAAAATACACACCTACAGTATTTCCTGTTGCTTCCTCACACTGTTTAGATGAGCGAGCCATCGCTGGTAAGGAACAATCTGAAGGTGCTCTGGTCTGATGAGACTAAAATTTTACTTTTTGGCCATCAAAGAAAACCCTATGTTTGGCGCAAACCCAACATATCACATCACTCAAAGAACACGATCCCCACAGTGAAACATGGTGGTGGCAGCATCATGCTGTGGGGATGTTTTTCAGCAGTCGGGACTGGGAAACTGGTCAGAGCTGAGGGAAAGATGGATGGGGCTAAATACAGGGATATTCTTAAGCAAAACCTGTACCACTCTGCGTGTGATTTGAGGCTAGAACGGAGGTTCGCCTTCCAGCAGGACAATGACCCCAAACACACTGCTAAAGCAACACTTGAGTGGTTTAATGAGAAACATGTAAATGTGTTGGAATGGCCTCGTCAAAGCCCAGACCTCAATCCAATAGAAAATCTGTGGTGAGCCTTAAATATTGCTGTTCACAAGGGCAAACCATCCAACTTGAAGGAGCTGGAGCAGTTTTGCAAGGAGGAATGGGCAAAAATTCCAGTGGTAAGATGTGGCAAGCTCATGTGCTTCAGCCTTACATGTACTGTGTGCAGGGTGGCCGAGTGGTCACGCACCGAGTCCTCGGCTTCACCAACCCGGTGCCCAGCCTCGTCCATCCGGCCCCGAATCTTTTCGTAGTCTTTCCGCATAAGGCTCATCTCCAATTGCAGGGAATCGATCTTGGACGTGAGGGCCATCTGGCAGCCGGTGATTGCCTGCATCAGGGCCGTGAAGTTGGCTTGCTCCGTAAGGCCTGGAACAGCATCCGCGGTCTGCGTCGCCATGTTGGATACTCCCGCCACGTGTGCGGCCGCTCCGGCGAGTTTAGTGGGTGATTCGGTAAGTTGTCGGAGTCCAGATTGATTCCTGCGTCTTGTCAACATCTGCCAGGTCTGTTAAGAGAACCCGCAGGTAGGATTTGACGTGCCCAGGATGTGTATATAGGATAATAGGCCTCCGTGGCTGCGGAGCTCTGCACCTAGCATCCGTCCTGTTCGCCATCTTGGCCACACCCTTGGTCTATGAAATTTACCCGGGTGCGACACCATGCTTTCTGAATGGATAACTTCACTCTGGCCGTCTTTAACTGAACTTTAGATAAGATAAAATGCCGCTTATGTGGGTTATTTGGTCACATCGCGAGATTCTGTCTATCCAGTTCCAGTGAAAAAGTCGGTAAACATAATCCATATAGGACCACAAGACGTGATTTTGAAGTGTACCCTGTACGCTTCGCCACGTGGCCTAGGTGTAAGAAGTATGAACCGCCTACATAATGGGTCCCATTCCAAAATCCTGAGAATGCGTCCATACAGGCTGAGAAGGGGTTAATGAAATGGGATGGATATCTGAAAGACATTCAACCTTACAAAACAAATGTTATGGGTTTAAGAAGAAGTACAGGTTATGATAGAAAACATGCGGATATGTGTAATGTCTAGAGTTCATCTTTAACCTAGCTAATTGTGTGAGTGTGTGTGTGGAATATGGAGTATATGTTGTGTAGTCGAATTCTGAGGTTTGTTGTCTCAGCTGCTGACAGCCCACCCAAATGACCCCCCCCCCCCTTTCTTTCTGACCAGGTCTGTGAGAGTGTAAAGCAAACTGTATTGACATGCAAATTGGCCAAGATAATTATCTGTAATAGTGAAGTGAAATGTGTATTTACTAAAATGTGTTTGTTTTCCAGAGAGACAGTTCTGGTGAGGTTTGTGGTGAGGTATTATGATTTGTTGATAGATGGTACCGCTAAAAGATTTATTACGAGTTGCTAATTTTTTTCTCACCATGGTGAATACATTTTTTGGGGGTGAATTAATGGTATACCATAAAACAAAAACCACGTGGTGTTAATATGTATTAAGTAATAATTAGTAATATGTTGAGCTCAACAATTTTTGGTATTTTAAAAAAAGTGCACTGTTTATGGAATGGAATGTATATTTGTGTTTCATATGCTAATGTCTTGTTGCAGGTATATAACCATTGGTTTATTGCAACCAATGGTTATATATATAGTGGAATACAGTACTGTACTGACTTTACAGCACAGGGGGCGGGGGGAGAAAAGGCCCCAAGCCCTTGCTGTATAAGGCCTGTGAAGAAGTAGATGCACATCCATGGAACTACAAGTCTCACCAGCCAGTCTGTAGGAAAAAATCACTCAGCAATACTGTAATCTCTATCTGGATGGGCAGGTGCCCTCTCACCACAATGGACCCCAATAGATGAAGGGCTCTGGCCGGAATCCCTCCTGGTATCTCCGCCCGTTGAAATGGTGGTGCCACGCCGCGCTGCGACTCCCGGTGGACTGGAGTGCAGGTGGTCCCAGATGCTCTGGAGCGCAGGCCGGTCCGCTGGCTGGAATAGCGGTGCTGTCCTTCAAAATCCCTCTAAGGCGGATGATCCGGCTCTCCGCTGTATAGGCCGCAGTCTCTCCCTCCCTGTCACACAGACCTCCTGCTGGCAGGTTCAGAATGGCGTCCGAAGAGGCTGAAAACAGGCTGCGCCTGTCCTTTTATCTCTCCTCCCAGCAGACTGTTCTGCATGCTTTGCATTGTGTGTCCTGTAGTCCAGAGCTGGTCCGGCCAACAGTTTCACTTCCTCACCCAGACTATATGTCCCATAATGCATTGCTCTGTTCATTCTCAAGGAGGAAAGAAAACCCTGACAGAGTTCAGCAGGCACTAGGGGGAGCCAAACCCATACATAAGAAAACAATGAACCATTCAACAATATTAACTATAGTAGCAACCCCTGGCTACACACTCCCCCCACTTGAACTCTTTGGTCCCCAAAGACATGGAGAAATCCATTCCAAACTTAGTGGGAAGGAAGAAATTAATCATTAGTGAGTTTTATAACAACATAAACCACAATCTAAGTTTAACAGATACTGACACACTTCTGGATTCCTTTGGAACAATCTATACACATTTTTGGTTAATTCAAACTCAGTCTTTGAACAGGCCAGGGCAATTGCAGTGTCCCACCCATTGGTGTCAGAGGTTAGAGCAGAGTCACCCCCCACCCAATTAACAGTAGGGGGTGTAGCATCAGGAGCTGATCTGTGAATGGTGTGAATAAGTTCTTCAGAGCTCTCTCCCAGTTTGTCATAAGTGAGTCTCTTGGGAGGATGCACATTTCATCTCAGCCGCACTGGAGAGTATTTTCCAGCAATCTGTGTTGAATCTTTGGCTGTTTTGTTGGCGTTGTTTTGGACATCCAGCTCCGTTGAAGAGTCCTCACTTACAGGTTCAGGGCTTAACATGGGACATGGAACACAATCCCCTTCCAGAGGAATAGAGGGGTCCTCTTGACAATCTGTCCTCTCCCCTCCTGGACTGAGGCCTTCTACTTCAGTAAAGCAATTTGTTTCAGGAACTGGTAATGGTTCACCAGAAAAGTCTATCAGATCCCTAGTTTCTTGCTCAGGAACAACTCTTTCAGTTTTAATTCCTTCAATGCCCTTGAAGGGTGGCAGTTTCTCCAATTCTGGTCCAAGAGACCGGCGTACCATCTTAGTTGTTTCCATTGGCTGCTTTGGTAACACTTTAGTAGCTACTGCCTGTTGTGGAAAAAATTTATTAATGTATGTTGTCAGATGTCAGTTTTGCTGTAATGCGCTCATCTGAGCGTATTTGCACATACAGACGTTGGTGGAAGATCGGTGGCGGGAAAATCTTCCTATGGAAACAGCGATGTTTGCTCCATTTAGAGATGTTGTTTTACACCCCGTCTGGGGACTGGCCACCTCCTGAAGGGGGGGGGGGCGTTAAATGACTCCGAGCGCACAGATCTGTGTCCACAAGAACAGTAGCATAACTATACAACAATTGTGGTCCATTGAGCCATAATTGTCGTATAGTTTCCGTCATTGGAAGCAGTGCATGTCACTGATAGTCTATTTGAATGTATACATGTCTGTGATTGGTTATTATTGTATTGAATCCTTTAAGCTCATGTAATTTATTATATAAGACATCCTGTTGGAAGGAATGTCCTTGTATTGCCATTTTCCTGTGTGGAAGGGACATCCTGTGATGTCCCCGCCCATGGGGGAGGTGATTGGTTGCTGCAGCCAATCTCCTCCTGTTTGAGATCTTTTGAGGCTAATAAAATTCCTTGATGGGGCGTCGGCTGGACACTCGGCTTTAGGATGAGTTGACGATAAGACCTGTGTTGGTGCTTTCCTTGAATGAATGATGGAATGAACGGTGAGTGGAACTTAACTTAGCAAGCATAAAGATAGCATTATTGCAAAAAGATGAAACTGAAGTGTGCTTAGGTAGCACAGGAATTATAGGCTGTGTGCTCTGTAAGCAACAGCCTAGAAATTCCACAACAGTTTATGGCGAGCCAGGACCTTTGGGAATAGAGGGAGTCCCTTTGGACATCGGATCGAGATGGGGGGGGGAGAGTGGATCTACGTTCCGATGTGGGGGGCTCTACTCTAAAAGAACATTTTTTGTCTTTTTGAAATAATGCTTTAAGTTTGCAGTGTGTGTGTGTGTGTGTGTGTGTATGTGTGTGTATGTCTGCGAATCCGATCGTGCATGTGTGTGTGTGATTTTGTTGGGAGAGAGATCGTATGCCTGTGAATCCGATCGTATGTTCCTGGATGTTTGTGTGGGGAAGCTGTGGGCTGTAAGAGTGTAACTAAGCGAGAAATATAGACTGTATATTGTGTATGAAATGAAGGTATAGATGTGGGATTATTCAGCCTGCAATGTGTGTTTGGTTGAGCTTTTTGTATTTCTCAGAGGCTTGTTTGTGAGCCATGTGCTTGAATGGGGGAAGGGCTTGCCCACTGTTTTGTGTTGCAGGGGCTGTGCCCTGAGGGAAAGAAACTCTGAGCAGACATGCAGGCAACATTGTACTGTATGTGTGTGGTGAATATCTCAGAGTATATTAACTTAGAGAAATGAATATGTTTTTAATAGTGATGAGCCGAACACCCCCGGGTTCGGTTCGCACCAGAACCCGCGAACGGACCGAAAGTTCGTACGAACATTAGAACCCTATTAAATACAATGGATGCGAACGTTCGAATTCTAAAGTGCTAATTATAACAACTATTATGCATGTTATTGTCCTAAAAAGGGTTTGGGAACCCGGGTTCTGCACCAGGGGACATGTATCAATGCAAAAAGAAGTTTTAAAAACGGTCGTTTTTCGGGAGCAGTCATTTTAATGATGCATAAAGTGAAAAAAAAAAAGTCAAATATTCCTTTAAATATCGTACCTGGGGGGTGTCTAAAGTATGCCTGTGAAGTGCCACGTGTTTCCCGTGTTTAGAACTGTCCCTGCACAAAATGACACTTCTAAAGTAAAAAAAAAGCCATTTAAAACTGCTTGCGGCTTTAATGTAATGTCTGGTCCCGGTAATATGGATGAAAATCTTTAAGAAAAATGGCATAGCTACCCCATGACCCCCCCCCCTACCCCAGCCCATTACCAGCCCCTTTGGGTCTTGTATGGATATTAAGGGGAACCCCGCACATAAAATAAAAAAGGCCCTATATACTCTGAACAGCCGTATACAGGCGGTGCATACAAGACAGGGACTGTAGGTTTGTTCTTATGTAGAATCTGTTTGTAATTTTGAACAGGTACATTGTTTAAGTGTAGCTCCAGCCCAAAAATCTATTTTTAAACTTTTTGGAAAACATAGGTAAGGGTTATCACCCCTGTAACATTTGTTTTGCTGTCTGTGCCCCTGTTCAGAACATTTCACCTCACTTTCCATCCCAATGACAACTGTTTTTGAAATGTGGTGTTTTTCTTGAAACAAGGATTGCTGATAAAGCATCAGTACAGAGGAGACACCTTTCTCCCATATTAATTCTTACAGGAGAGAATTTTCCTTCCAAGGGGTTGATTTCCTCTCACTTCCTGTTGTCTTCTTGCGTTTGCAAGTAGGAGTCGTTTGTAAGTTGGATGTTTGAAAGTAGGGACCTTCCGTATATACTCTGCAGAAATAGGCCCCTTAGTTGTTGGTGTTGGCACAACACTGTAAGCACTCACAGTTACTCTTGGTTGGTGCTGGAACGCCCTGCTGTCAACTATTATATCAGGAATCTTAATTACATATAATTGTTGATCAGTGGTAGTAAAAATTGGGCCTTTGATGGTGGTGCTGGTGCCACAACACTGTAAGCCCTGACAGTTACTCTTGGTGGGTGCAGCAATGGGCCCTGCTGTGAATTATTAGATCAAGAATTGTAATTGCATGCCCCTGTTGAACAGGGGCTGAAAAATTGGGCCTTTCGTGGTGGTGGTGGTGGTGTTGCCACAACACTGTAAGCCCTCAGAGTTACTCTTGGTGGGTGCAGGAATGGGCCCTGCTGTGAATTATTAGATCAAGAATTGTAATTGCATGCCCCTGTTGAACAGGGGCTGAAAAATTGGGCCTTTCGTGGTGGTGGTGGTGGTGGTGGTGTTGCCACAACACTGTAAGCCCTCAGAGTTACTCTTGGTGGGTGCAGGAATGGGCCCTGCTGTGAATTATTAGATCAAGAATTGTAATTACATGCCCCTTTTGAACAGGGGCTGAAAAATTGGGCCTTTCGTGGTGGTGGTGGTGGTGGCGTTGCCACAACACTGTAAGCCCTCAGAGTTACTCTTGGTGGGTGCAGCAATGGGCCCTGCTGTGAATTATTAGATCAAGAATTGTAATTACATGCCCCTGTTGAACAGGGGCTGAAAAATTGGGCCTTAGGCACTGGTGGCACAACACTACAACCCCTCACAGATACTGTACTTGGAGCACAGCAATGAGCCCTGTTGCAAAGTATTGCTTCAAAAATTGTAATGACACGCCCCTGTTAAACAGGGGCTGAAAAATTGGGCCTTAGGCACTGGTGCCACAACACTCCAACCCCTCACAGATACTGTACTTGGAGCACAGCAATGAGCCCTATGGCAAATTATTGCTAAAAAAATTGTAATTACACGCCCCTGTAAAACAGGGGCTGAAAAATTGGGCCTTAGCCACTGGTGGCGGCACCCATAAACAAAAATGATCTTCCAAGCTATCATCATCAATCGTATCATTGAGGACTCGGAGGAGGAGGATAGCCAGTCAACATAACAGCACAGGCACTCAGCATCAGCATCAGTCTTGAAGGGATGTGACATGTTAAAATCAATTAGTCTGTTATATCAGCATCAGGTGTGTGGTAGCTGGTGGTGATCCAAGACTGGTTCATCTTGATGAAAGTCAGTCGATCAACCGAGTCGGTGGACAGACGCACCCTGTGATCCGTGACAAATCCTCCAGCAGCACTGAATGTGCGTTCCGAAAGAACGCTGGATGCAGGACAGGCCAGTAGCTCAATTGCATACTGTGCAAGCTCTGGCCAGTGATCCATCCTCAAGACCCAGTAAGCCAGAGGATTTTCGGTGGGGAAGGTGTCCAAGTCTGACCTTGCCCCTAGATATTCCTGCACCATGTTTATCAGACGCTGGCGATGGTTGCTGGAACCGATCATACTTTGGGGCTGCGGACTAAAGAATTGTCTGAACGCATCGGTCAGACGGCCACCTTCCCCACCGCTCCTTCTTTGACTGGCCGAAGCCTCAGCAACTCGTTGTCCAGGACCAGGAGTTTGTAACCTCCCAGTCTCTGGGAACGCGTTGCACAGACCTTTCTGCAAGGCCTCCCGGAGTTGTCTCATCCTCTGCTCCCTCTGCGACGGTAACATAAGGTCCGCAACCTTACCCTTGTACCGTGGATCAAGGAGAGTGGCCAGCCAGTAATGGTCCCTCTCCTTGATCCGAAGAATACGAGGATCCTTCCGCAGACTTTGCAGGATCAGGGAGGCCATGCAGCGTAGGTTTGCTGAGGCATTCGCTCCGGAGTCCTCTGGGTCACTAAGGACGACATGATCCGCAGCCACCTCCTCCCAGCCACGTACAAGTCCACTGGTTTCTTGGGACTGTAAATCATCCCTAAAAGACTGCTGCTGATGATGCTGAGTGCCAGCCTCCACCTCCATGCTGACACAATCCTCCTCCTCCTCCTCCTCCTCCTCCTCCTCTTCCTGTGCGATGGGTGGGACAGAAGGAACACTGTCTGGGTAAAGGGGGCCTTGAGAGGCAAGGAAGTCCTCCTCTTCCTGCCTCTGTTCTGCCTCAAGTGCCCTGTCCATTATTCCACGCAGCGTGTGCTCCAACAGGTGGACAAGAGGTACAGTGTCACTGATGCATGCACTGTCACTGCTCACCATCCTCGTGGCCTCCTCAAATGGTGCCAGGACAGTGCATGCATCCCTGATCATGCCCCACTGGCGTGGAGAAAAAAAACCAAGCTCCCCTGACCCTGTCCTGGTGCCGTAGTCGCACAGGTACTCATTGATGGCCCTCTGCTGCGTGTGCAGCCGCTGCAGCATGGCCAACGTTGAGTTCCACCTGGTGGGCATGTCACATATAAGGCGGTTCTTGGGCAGGTTCAACTCCTTTTGCAGCTCAGCCAGGCGAGCACTGGCATTATAAGATCTGCGGAAATGCACACAGACTTTCCTGGCCTGCCTCAGGACATCCTGTAAGCCCGGGTACCTGCCCAAGAACCGCTGCACCACAAGGTTAAGGACGTGAGCCACACAGGGCACATGGGTCAGTTGTCCCTGTCGGAGGGCGGAGAGGAGGTTGGTGCCATTGTCGCAAACCACCATTCCTGGCTTAAGCTGGCGTGGCGTCAACCACCTCTCGGCCTGGCCCTGCAGAGCAGACAGGACCTCTGCCCCAGTGTGGCTTCTGTCCCCCAAACACACCAGCGCAAGCACGGCATGGCATCTTTTTGCCTGCGTACTTGCGTAGCCCCTTGAACGGCTACGGAGCACCGCTGGTTCAGAGGACAAACCACAGGAAGAGGCCATGGAGGAAGAAGAAGAGGAGGGGGTGGAGGAGAGAGGTGTGTCACAACCAGTAGTAGCATTTTGGAGGCGTGGCGGTGGAACAACCTCCAACACTACTGCACCTTGTCCTGCATCCTTCCCAGCTGCCAAAAGAGTGACCCAATGGGCCGTGAAAGAAAGGTAACGTCCCTGTCCATGCCTGCTGGACCATGAGTCAGCGGTAATATGCACCTTACCGCTGACCGCCCTGTCCAGCGAGGCCAAGACATTGCCTTCCACATGCCGGTAGAGAGCCGGAATAGCCTTCCGTGAGAAAAAGTGGCGTTTGGGAACCTGCCACTGAGGAACCGCACATTGCACAAACTCACGGAAGGGGGCCGAGTCTACCAACTGAAAAGGCAGCAGTTGAAGCGCTAGCAATTTAGCCAAGCTAGCATTCAACCGCTGGGCATGTGGATGGCTGGGAGTGAACTTCTTTCGACGGTCCAGCAGCTGGGGCAGGGAAATTTGCCTGCTAGAATCGGACGTCGGTGTACTGCTAGCAGAGTGGCCGCAACTACTTGGCTGTGACACACCTAATTCTACACCTTCATTCCTCTCAGTGCATGTTTCAGAGAGGACTGAAGTTATAGTGGGGTTGGAGATCCCAGCTGATGCGGTGCAAGGAGAGGTCCGCTTTGTTCTTTGGTGTGGGTCTTTGAGGTAGGCTTGCCAACGAGCTGCATGGCAGGTCAACATATGTCTGGTCAGGCATGTAGTACCCAAGCGGCTGATGTTTTGGCCACGCGATATACGCTTGAGACATATGTTGCAAACAGCAGCTGTGCGATCTGATGCACTAGCCTCAAAAAAGGCCCACACCAAAGAACTTTTTGAATGAGGGCAGAGGCAGCGCCCTGCACAGGCGGAGCTCTGCGGTGTGATTCCGTCGGTGTACTGCCCTTACGCTGGCCACCAAAGGGCATCCTGCCTCGTTGGAGATGTGCCTCCTCCTCATCCTCCTCCTCCTCCTCTCTCCTATTAGGCACCCACGTGGAGTCAGTGACCTCATCATCCCCTCCCTCCTCATCACTGGAGCCAATCTGGCAGTATGCTGCAGCTGCTGGAACATGACTGCCAGATTGGTGTCCTTCTTGAGCATCCCCTCTGTCTGCTCTCACGCCTTTGCCTTCCTGTAGCTGGGTTTCATCATCAGACCCTTCGAAACGCTGGGCATCCTCCTGGAGCATGTACCCAACACTGTGCTCAAACAGTTCGGGGGACTCCTCAGGAGGAGGACATGGTGGGTCTAGGGAAGGAGTGACTGATGATGAGTCTGACATTGATACCAGGGAAGAGGACGCTTTGGCAGCTGCTTTGCCAGTACCCTGAGCCTGGGTGAGAGAGGATGAGGAGGAGGAGGAGGGCTTGGTCATCCACTCTACCAAGTCTTCGGCATGATGTGGCTCAACATGTCCAGCTGCCGAAAAGAAGGACAAGCGTGTCCCATGGCCATGTGCTGATGACAATGCACCGTGTCCACGACCAGCACTGTTGCCCCCAGACACAGAGCCTGCTTGCCCTCTTTTATTGCCTCCTGACTGTCTGCCTCTCCTTGTTTGCCTTCCAGACATTCTAATAGATGGCCTGCAGGGAGATGGGAAAAAAGCAATAAGGGCTACCTTCAGGTGTCCTTCTCTGTCCCTTTACTTAAGGATTTCTAAATATGGTTGAGGATGATTGCTTTTGCACAGAATAGCACAACGACAATTTCCCTGACTGTCCAAAAAACAAGGATTTCAAAGATGGTTGATGAGGAATGCTTTAGCACACTATAGCACAAGTAGAATTTCCCTCACTGTCCTTCCCTGTCCCTAGAAACAAGGATTATCACAGTGAAAGAAACTGACACTCTTCCTACCTATAGTTTTCTGTCCCTAGAAAAAATGTTTTTTTAAAGCTGATTGATGAGCAATGCTTTAGCACGCTATAGCACAGGGAGAATTTCCCTCACTGTCCTTCCCTGTCCCTAGAAACAAGGATTATCACAGTGAAAGAAACTGACACTCTTCCTACCTATAGTTTTCTGTCCCTAGAAAAAATGTTTTTTTAAAGCTGATTGATGATCAATGCTTTAGCACACTATAGCACAAGTAGAATTTGCCTCACTGTCCTTCCCTGTCCCTAGAAACAAGGATTATCACAGTGAAAGAAACTGACACTCTTCCTACCTATAGTTTTCTGTCCCTAGAAAAAATGTTTTTTTAAAGCTGATTGATGATCAATGCTTTAGCACACTATAGCACAAGGAGAATTTGCCTCACTGTCCTTCCCTGTCCCTAGAAACAAGGATTATCACAGTGAAAGAAACTGACACTCTTCCTACCTATAGTTTTCTGTCCCTAGAAAAAATGTTTTTTTAAAGCTGATTGATGATCAATGCTTTAGCACACTATAGCACAAGTAGAATTTGCCTCACTGTCCTTCCCTGTCCCTAGAAACAAGGATTATCACAGTGAAAGAAACTGACACTCTTCCTACCTATAGTTTTCTGTCCCTAGAAAAAATGTTTTTTTAAAGCTGATTGATGATCAATGCTTTAGCACACTATAGCACAAGTAGAATTTGCCTCACTGTCCTTCCCTGTCCCTAGAAACAAGGATTATCACAGTGAAAGAAACTGACACTCTTCCTACCTATAGTTTTCTGTCCCTAGAAAAAATATTTTTTTAAAGCTGATTGATGATCAATGCTTTAGCACACTATAGCAGAAGGAGAATTTCCCTCACTGTCCTTCCCTGTCCCTAGAAACAAGGATTATCACAGTGAAAGAAACTGACACTCTTCCTACCTATAGTTTTCTGTCCCTAGAAAAAATGTTTTTTTAAAGCTGATTGATGATCAATGCTTTAGCACACTATAGCACAAGTAGAATTTGCCTCACTGTCCTTCCCTGTCCCTAGAAACAAGGATTATCACAGTGAAAGAAACTGACACTCTTCCTACCTATAGTTTTCTGTCCCTAGAAAAAATGTTTTTTTTAAAGCTGATTGATGATCAATGCTTTAGCACACTATAGCACAAGTAGAATTTGCCTCACTGTCCTTCCCTGTCCCTAGAAACAAGGATTATCACAGTGAAAGAAACTGACACTCTTCCTACCTACAGTTTTCTGTCCCTAGAAAAAATGTTTTTTTAAAGCTGATTGATGATCAATGCTTTAGCACACTATAGCACAAGTAGAATTTGCCTCACTGTCCTTCCCTGTCCCTAGAAACAAGGATTATCACAGTGAAAGAAACTGACACTCTTCCTACCTATAGTTTTCTGTCCCTAGAAAAAATGTTTTTTTAAAGCTGATTGATGATCAATGCTTTAGCACACTATAGCACAAGGAGAATTTCCCTCACTGTCCTTCCCTGTCCCTAGAAACAAGGATTATCACAGTGAAAGAAACTGACACTCTTCCTACCTATAGTTTTCTGTCCCTAGAAAAAATGTTTTTTTAAAGCTGATTGATGATCAATGCTTTAGCACACTATAGCACAAGGAGAATTTCCCTCACTGTCCTTCCCTGTCCCTAGAAACAAGGATTATCACAGTGAAAGAAACTGACACTCTTCCTACCTATAGTTTTCTGTCCCTAGAAAAAATGTTTTTTTAAAGCTGATTGATGATCAATGCTTTAGCACACTATAGCACAAGTAGAATTTGCCTCACTGTCCTTCCCTGTCCCTAGAAACAAGGATTATCACAGTGAAAGAAACTGACACTCTTCCTACCTATAGTTTTCTGTCCCTAGAAAAAATGTTTTTTTAAAGCTGATTGATGATCAATGCTTTAGCACACTATAGCACAAGTAGAATTTGCCTCACTGTCCTTCCCTGTCCCTAGAAACAAGGATTATCACAGTGAAAGAAACTGACACTCTTCCTACCTATAGTTTTCTGTCCCTAGAAAAAATGTTTTTTTAAAGCTGATTGATGATCAATGCTTTAGCACACTATAGCACAAGGAGAATTTCCCTCACTGTCCTTCCCTGTCCCTAGAAACAAGGATTATCACAGTGAAAGAAACTGACACTCTTCCTACCTATAGTTTTCTGTCCCTAGAAAAAATGTTTTTTTAAAGCTGATTGATGATCAATGCTTTAGCACACTATAGCACAAGTAGAATTTGCCTCACTGTCCTTCCCTGTCCCTAGAAACAAGGATTATCACAGTGAAAGAAACTGACACTCTTCCTACCTATAGTTTTCTGTCCCTAGAAAAAATGTTTTTTTAAAGCTGATTGATGATCAATGCTTTAGCACACTATAGCACAAGTAGAATTTGCCTCACTGTCCTTCCCTGTCCCTAGAAACAAGGATTATCACAGTGAAAGAAACTGACACTCTTCCTACCTATAGTTTTCTGTCCCTAGAAAAAATGTTTTTTTAAAGCTGATTGATGATCAATGCTTTAGCACACTATAGCACAAGGAGAATTTCCCTCACTGTCCTTCCCTGTCCCTAGAAACAAGGATTATCACAGTGAAAGAAACTGACACTCTTCCTACCTATAGTTTTCTGTCCCTAGAAAAAATGTTTTTTTAAAGCTGATTGATGATCAATGCTTTAGCACACTATAGCACAAGTAGAATTTGCCTCACTGTCCTTCCCTGTCCCTAGAAACAAGGATTATCACAGTGAAAGAAACTGACACTCTTCCTACCTATAGTTTTCTGTCCCTAGAAAAAATGTTTTTTTAAAGCTGATTGATGATCAATGCTTTAGCACACTATAGCACAAGTAGAATGTGCCTCACTGTCCTTCCCTGTCCCTAGAAACAAGGATTATCACAGTGAAAGAAACTGACACTCTTCCTACCTATAGTTTTCTGTCCCTAGAAAAAATGTTTTTTTAAAGCTGATTGATGATCAATGCTTTAGCACACTATAGCACAAGTAGAATTTGCCTCACTGTCCTTTCCTGTCCCTAGAAACAAGGATTATCACAGTGAAAGAAACTGACACTCTTCCTACCTATAGTTTTCTGTCCCTAGAAAAAATGTTTTTTTAAAGCTGATTGATGATCAATGCTTTAGCACACTATAGCACAAGTAGAATTTGCCTCACTGTCCTTCCCTGTCCCTAGAAACAAGGATTATCACAGTGAAAGAAACTGACACTCTTCCTACCTATAGTTTTCTGTCCCTAGAAAAAATGTTTTTTTAAAGCTGATTGATGATCAATGCTTTAGCACACTATAGCACAAGGAGAATTTCCCTTACTGTCCTTCCCTGTCCCTAGAAACAAGGATTATCACAGTGAAAGAAACTGACACTCTTCCTACCTATAGTTTTCTGTCCCTAGAAAAAATGTTTTTTTAAAGCTGATTGATGATCAATGCTTTAGCACACTATAGCACAAGTAGAATTTGCCTCACTGTCCTTCCCTGTCCCTAGAAACAAGGATTATCACAGTGAAAGAAACTGACACTCTTCCTACCTATAGTTTTCTGTCCCTAGAAAAAATGTTTTTTTAAAGCTGATTGATGATCAATGCTTTAGCACACTATAGCACAAGTAGAATTTGCCTCACTGTCCTTCCCTGTCCCTAGAAACAAGGATTATCACAGTGAAAGAAACTGACACTCTTCCTACCTATAGTTTTCTGTCCCTAGAAAAAATGTTTTTTTAAAGCTGATTGATGATCAATGCTTTAGCACACTATAGCACAAGTAGAATTTGCCTCACTGTCCTTCCCTGTCCCTAGAAACAAGGATTATCACAGTGAAAGAAACTGACACTCTTCCTACCTATAGTTTTCTGTCCCTAGAAAAAATGTTTTTTTAAAGCTGATTGATGATCAATGCTTTAGCACACTATAGCACAAGTAGAATTTGCCTCACTGTCCTTCCCTGTCCCTAGAAACAAGGATTATCACAGTGAAAGAAACTGACACTCTTCCTACCTATAGTTTTCTGTCCCTAGAAAAAATGTTTTTTTAAAGCTGATTGATGATCAATGCTTTAGCACACTATAGCACAAGGAGAATGTCCCTCACTGTCCTTCCCTGTCCCTAGAAACAAGGATTATCACAGTGAAAGAAACTGACACTCTTCCTACCTATAGTTTTCTGTCCCTAGAAAAAATGTTTTTTTAAAGCTGATTGATGATCAATGCTTTAGCACACTATAGCACAAGTAGAATTTGCCTCACTGTCCTTCCCTGTCCCTAGAAACAAGGATTATCACAGTGAAAGAAACTGACACTCTTCCTACCTATAGTTTTCTGTCCCTAGAAAAAATGTTTTTTTAAAGCTGATTGATGATCAATGCTTTAGCACACTATAGCACAAGTAGAATTTGCCTCACTGTCCTTCCCTGTCCCTAGAAACAAGGATTATCACAGTGAAAGAAACTGACACTCTTCCTACCTATAGTTTTCTGTCCCTAGAAAAAATGTTTTTTTAAAGCTGATTGATGATCAATGCTTTAGCACACTAAAGCACAAGTAGAATTTGCCTCACTGTCCTTCCCTGTCCCTAGAAACAAGGATTATCACAGTGAAAGAAACTGACACTCTTCCTACCTATAGTTTTCTGTCCCTAGAAAAAATGTTTTTTTAAAGCTGATTGATGATCAATGCTTTAGCACACTATAGCACAAGTAGAATTTGCCTCACTGTCCTTCCCTGTCCCTAGAAACAAGGATTATCACAGTGAAAGAAACTGACACTCTTCCTACCTATAGTTTTCTGTCCCTAGAAAAAATGTTTTTTTAAAGCTGATTGATGATCAATGCTTTAGCACACTATAGCACAAGTAGAATTTGCCTCACTGTCCTTCCCTGTCCCTAGAAACAAGGATTATCACAGTGAAAGAAACTGACACTCTTCCTACCTATAGTTTTCTGTCCCTAGAAAAAATGTTTTTTTAAAGCTGATTGATGATCAATGCTTTAGCACACTATAGCACAAGTAGAATTTGCCTCACTGTCCTTCCCTGTCCCTAGAAACAAGGATTATCACAGTGAAAGAAACTGACACTCTTCCTACCTATAGTTTTCTGTCCCTAGAAAAAATGTTTTTTTAAAGCTGATTGATGATCAATGCTTTAGCACACTATAGCACAAGTAGAATTTGCCTCACTGTCCTTCCCTGTCCCTAGAAACAAGGATTATCACAGTGAAAGAAACTGACACTCTTCCTACCTATAGTTTTCTGTCCCTAGAAAAAATGTTTTTTTAAAGCTGATTGATGATCAATGCTTTAGCACACTATAGCACAAGTAGAATTTGCCTCACTGTCCTTCCCTGTCCCTAGAAACAAGGATTATCACAGTGAAAGAAACTGACACTCTTCCTACCTATAGTTTTCTGTCCCTAGAAAAAATGTTTTTTTAAAGCTGATTGATGATCAATGCTTTAGCACACTATAGCACAAGTAGAATTTGCCTCACTGTCCTTCCCTGTCCCTAGAAACAAGGATTATCACAGTGAAAGAAACTGACACTCTTCCTACCTATAGTTTTCTGTCCCTAGAAAAAATGTTTTTTTAAAGCTGATTGATGATCAATGCTTTAGCACACTATAGCACAAGTAGAATTTGCCTCACTGTCCTTCCCTGTCCCTAGAAACAAGGATTATCACAGTGAAAGAAACTGACACTCTTCCTACCTATAGTTTTCTGTCCCTAGAAAAAATGTTTTTTTAAAGCTGATTGATGATCAATGCTTTAGCACACTATAGCACAAGTAGAATTTGCCTCACTGTCCTTCCCTGTCCCTAGAAACAAGGATTATCACAGTGAAAGAAACTGACACTCTTCCTACCTATAGTTTTCTGTCCCTAGAAAAAATGTTTTTTTAAAGCTGATTGATGATCAATGCTTTAGCACACTATAGCACAAGTAGAATTTGCCTCACTGTCCTTCCCTGTCCCTAGAAACAAGGATTATCACAGTGAAAGAAACTGACACTCTTCCTACCTATAGTTTTCTGTCCCTAGAAAAAATGTTTTTTTAAAGCTGATTGATGATCAATGCTTTAGCACACTATAGCACAAGTAGAATTTGCCTCACTGTCCTTCCCTGTCCCTAGAAACAAGGATTATCACAGTGAAAGAAACTGACACTCTTCCTACCTATAGTTTTCTGTCCCTAGAAAAAATGTTTTTTTAAAGCTGATTGATGATCAATGCTTTAGCACACTATAGCACAAGTAGAATTTCCCTCACTGTCCTTCCCTGTCCCTAGAAACAAGGATTCGCACAGTAAAACACACTGAAAACACATTCCCTAAACTAAAGGAATCCAGGTTAAGCAAGAAAAAATAAATGTCACTGTCCCTGCCTATGCTTCTCTTTCCCTGCTCCGGAACACACTACACTAGGCCGCCGTGCTGGCGGCCTTTTATAGTGTGGGGCGTGTACTAAACACCCTCAGCAATAATTGGCCACAGGCATCCTGCCTGTGGCCAATCATTGCTCTCCTCGCTGCCGGCGCTGTGATTGGCCAAGCATGCGGGGTCAACAGTGCATGCTTGGCCAATCACAGCGCCTGGATGACACTGCGATGGCGTAGTGCATTGTGGGCCGTTCGCGTCACTCGAATTAGGCGCGAACGGCCCAAATCGTTCGATCTTCGTCGAACGATCGAACAGCCGATGTTCGAGTCGAACGTATGTTCGACTCGAACACCGAGCTCATCCCTAGTTTTTAATATTGTCATGTAACTAACATTTTTTAAATGTGCTGTTTAGTTGGCCAAAGGGTTTAAGTTTGTAAGTGTACATGTGGTCCTTGTAGAGTGTAGCTGACACCTTTTTCAGTGGATTTTGATGATAATTTAGAAAAGTTTCAATGGTGTAGTCAGTCTTTGTGGAGAAAAACATTTTTGATTTTCTTTTAAAGAGATGCTGGTTTTGGCGGGAAAATAAATACATGCGTTAATGGCGCCATTCTTGGCTTTTGATTAGCCTTGTGGTTTGTCTGCCATTTTGAGGCACAGTTTTTCCTTGGCCTGTGGGCATCATATAAGGGAAGGTGCAGCCACCTTTCTTTTGGGCACTATACCATGTGGCATTCGTCTGCTATTTCGCTGGTGGAATTTCTCTGCCTTTGGGGCAGATTTTGATGTTTGGTGCGAATGTAGTGCGCTCTTTTCTGCGTTGGAACCTGGTGGAGACCATTTGTGTTTTTCTTTGTGTGGGGGAACCAATGTGGTGTTCATTGTGACGTCCCATGCTGGTTTTGGCGGGAAAAATTGCATGGTGCCATTGTTGTTGTTGTCCATGAGGCTTGCGATGGTTCATCCACCATTCATGGGCTTGCCTCTGGTAGGCTGTTGCCTTACCTTTATTTGCTGATGTCACTGTGTGTTGCATGGTCATCTGCTGATCTCAGCTTGTGATTTTGCAGGATTTATGCCTTTGCAGTGGGACTATTAATCCATCATTTTTAGCTCTATGATTCAGTATTGTGGTTTAATTTTTGGGGTTTTTATTGCATCATCTGGGCATTCATCTGGACTTTTGTCATATGTTTTATAATCATTGGCCATTGTTTTTTGGTATCTAGTGGTTGGTGCACATCAGCCCCTGGATACTGTGTTGGCATTTGTTGATTGGCGCAGTTTTGTCCTGTTTTATGCGTTTGCTAGATTAAATAGTTTTTCTAAGCATCGCCTTTTGAGTTGAGTAGAGTGGTATCTTGAGATAGCGCGGTTTTACCCCGAGGGGCCACAACGTGCTTGCGGACACACGCACATGCTGGGGCCTATTTATGGATGGGATCTGGCTGACCTACCAGCATTTGGAGTGTGGGGGGAGGCCAACGCAGACACAGGGAGGACATGCAAACTCCATGCACATGATGTTAGGTTGGGGATTTCTCTGTTTTCATTTAAGCTATTGCAGGGTCAGCTGACTTAGCAGTATATGAGCGGCGGTTTTTGGTATTGTATTTCATTTTTAAGTAAAAACTCCACTTTGCACTGAATTTTGCACAATGGTGTGTTTATGTTTAAATTGGAGTTTTGATAGACAAGGCGATTAGGGCTAGGCCTCCCCTCCCCCTCCCTCTTCCTGAACAATTGATATGTAAATAAACCAGTTTTTTTTTTAAGTAGCTGAGCATAACCGGAAGTTTCTTTTCAGCATTTATATATCAGCAGAAAGTTGGTGGGAGGAGCTTGGGGTTGTCTGAAAGGTTGGCAATGAGATTTGTGCTTGGAAGGAAAATGGAAAGCATTTTGGCGTTTAAAAGTGTTTTTATATTTTGTTCCAGTTTTGTGAAGTTTTGTACTGTAATACAGTTTTGGGTAGAGAGCAAATGGGAGCATCACCATTATTGTAACATCTAGATACAGAGAGAAGCCACATTGTTCTGCAGGTGGTAAACTGGCGTAAGTGTTCTGTGTGGTTTAGTCTGACAACGCAGTGTATGGGTGTATAGCGGAAAATTCTTGTGTGTGCATGCACTGTGAGGGGTAGAGGCCTAATTCGGGGGTTGACCTGTGGTTGTTCTGTAGTTCCAAAAGTGTTGGGACAACAAGCCATAAAGTTGACGCCTCGGTTAGGGTTTCTAGTTGGAGGACTTGACCATATAGTGGTTGTAGTTCTTCAATCCACCGTATAAGAAAACACCGGGCGGTGCTCTCCGAAAATGGGTGCAACGGTTTAACCTGGACGCAGGTTTAAGAAGATAAGCCGATTCGAATCGCCATGGACACAAGGAGGTCTGTGCAAAGGGAAGGAATGGAGGCTTCCCACAGTCAGACGGTCACACAGTGCACGAAGCCTAGTTTTGGGGCAAAGGCCTTTGAACCCCAAAAAGATTAACATAGGTGGTCCAAGGATACTATTTTGGGTATCCCTCTGGAATGGATGTAGTTCAGCTGCGGCTTCAGAAATCTGTAATGATGAGTGTTGATGGAGGTGTAGTACACGCTTTTGTGATTCTCAGAGGAGGAATGGTGGTTAAATTCTCATGCCCGTTTGTTTGAACTTTGTATGGCTGGTCCATGTAAGGTTCTCGAGCTACTCTCATGTTCCCATTGTATTTTTTTTTCTATTGCTGAAAGAGTGAAGGGAGAATTCTGGCTGTTTTTGTTTTTTTCATTTGTGGTTTTGGAAACTGGGAAGTATTTCCCCCACGTTTGTATCGGAATGTTTGTATGTAGTAACGTGAATATGTTCGAACTTACCGCGGCGATCCTTCGATGCGTCGCGGCTGTTGTATTTTTGTAGGAACGGGAAAAGTAAGGGTTACAGAGGGTTTTGTTTGAATCGGTTTTGAAAGAATGTCATTGACAATTTACCAATGTACAGGAATGTCATTATCATTTACCATTCTTTGCAGGTTAAATATGAAGGATAGAGTAATGATTTTGCTTATAATTATTTTTCAGGTCCAAGGAGTTTGTACATAGAGAACAGGTGTATGTAGACAGCGGTACATATGGATAAAAACTAGTCTAACCAAGTTTGTGCCAAGACTGTCTTTCTTTGATAGAATTTGAATCGGCAAGCAGCAGTCTGGTGAAGTAGGTTCCCATCCCAGAGGCTAAGAACCTTTTGTCAATGGTTCCAGGTATTGTAAGCCACGCACAGGTTATGCAGTGACCACAGTCCCGATGTCTGGGTTATTGTCATATGAGGGTTGTTTGGAGGTCAATCAAAACCAGGGTCGTACTCTCCTCATTAGCTGTCACTTATATTCTCGGCTGATGGGGTGGGTGCGATCGTTGTGACATGAACTTCAAAATGTCCACCACAGGGTTCACGAGTCCCTCCTGGACCCTGACTCAATAATCAGTTTACATTCTTTCCAACCAGGTGACTGGGTCGTTGTAAAGAAGCTTGAGGGATGAGACCACGCCAGCCACTGCAAGAAGCGGCTCAACCACACCAAAGAATGAGGAGTATCTTTGTTTATTTATATTTTTGTTGTTTAGTAAATTTTAGCAAGGGTAACGGTGAAAAGCATCCCAAGTTATTATGTAAAGTGTATGTCCTGACTAGCTCAGAAAGCGAACAGGACCGATGGTCTGTTCTGAGTCTTCACCGAGTTTTAGTCCCCTGAGATGACAGCGGTACATGCCATTTATGATGTTATTATGGGTATGAGGAGTTTTGAGAAACTAGTGAAGACTCCAAACAGACACTTGTCAATGGAATCTAACGATGTATTTTTAGAGGGTAAAATTGGTTTTAGTTTTAATGGCTCTGCCTCTTGTCGGTTTGGGTATCTAGGCAGCCCACAAGTGTGTTTGAACTTTAGTTTGGTGTTTATGCGGATCTTCAGCTTATAAAGGTAATTCCCCCAAAGCAAGAGGTTCATGCGTGATGGTGAAGCTGTCCCAACATCTTAGGTCGCGGCCGATCGCGAGGATCTGATGGCGCAGGAAATTAAGAATGGCAGGGACAGCTAGAAGGGATTTGTTCACCAACCCCGACCAGGTCTGGGCATGGGGTCCTGGATGTACAAGGTGGGGGGGGCTCGGGCTTGGGATACGATTGAACAATTCTCATCCGTTGAGGATAGGGTTCTTCATGTAATTGTTGAAGCCAGAGCTGTAGCTAAGTGAAGGTTGGGAGTCTATTTTAAGGGTCTGGGAATCTTTGGGGATCTAATTTTTTTATTTTACAGCGGATCGTGGTTAAAGAAAGTGGGAATATATATACTCATGTCGTTTTTATTTCTATTCTTTCTATGTCGTGACGAGGTGCTCCTGTTGCCTGATTTGACGCGTGACCAGAGTTTCCTTGATGAGACGCCCCGAAACCGGACCCACATACAAGACAAAGAGGATCACAGACCGATCGGCGATTACTACAGCTCACCATGTCGTGTCCTCCTTTATAAGTCATGCCCCTGAAGAGTAGAGTCTACATGTCAAGCCGTGTTTTCCTTTTTATGGACTAAGGACTGATTCATTTCCGGGTGTAAGAAGCAGATCAACTTTCATCGAGGGACACATGGGGTGCATATGACAAAAAAGGGAGGACTGTTGTGGAAAAAATGTATTAATGTATGTTGTCAGATGTCCCCCCAATGTCAGTTTTGCTGTAATGCGCTCATCTGAGCGTATTTGCACATACAGACGTTGGTGGAAGATCGGTGGCGGGAAAATCTTCCTATGGAAACAGCGATGTTTGCTCCATTTAGAGATGTTGTTTTATGCCCCGTCTGGGGACTGGCCACCTCCTAACGGGGGGGGGGGGGCGTTAAATGACTCCGAGCGCACAGATCTGTGTCCACAAGAACAGTAGCATAACTATACAACAATTGTGGTCCATTGAGCCATAATTGTCGTATAGTTTCCGTCATTGGAAGCAGTGCATGTCACTGATAGTCTATTTGAATGTATACATGTCTGTGATTGGTTATTATTGTATTGAATCCTTTAAGCTCATGTACTTTATTATATAAGACATCCTGTTGGAAGGAATGTCCTTGTATTGCCATTTTCCTGTGTGGAAGGGACATCCTGTGATGTCCCCGCCCATGGGGGAGGTGATTGGTTGCTGCAGCCAATCACCTCCTGTTTGAGATCTTTTGAGGCTAATAAAATTCCTTGATGGGGCGTCGGCTGGACACTCGGCTTTAGGATGAGTTGACGATAAGACCTGTGTTGGTGCTTTCCTTGAATGAATGATGGAATGAACGGTGAGTGGAACTTAACTTAGCAAGCATAAAGATAGCATTATTGCAAAAAGATGAAACTGAAGTGTGCTTAGGTAGCACAGGAATTATAGGCTGTGTGCTCTGTAAGCAACAGCCTAGAAATTCCACAACATGCCCCTCTCTCCTTCTCCTTTAAAAGGCTAGACTCTGGGTCATTTTCTGCAAGCCATAACCAAAAATACACAGTCACTTGATCTTACTGCTTTTCCTCCATTTCAATACTCCTCCTTCCTGGAGAGGACACAGGACTAGGAACTTGTGAAAACAAATAATCTTCCTCAATTTCCTCATCTTCTTCCTCTGTCATATCAACTGTAGTCAGAATTTCCTTTTGCGAGAGTGTTCGGGGTGGAGTTGGTTTTGAAGGGGACTGTAGAGGTACTTGAGGTACCCTCACTGCATCCGATAATGGTAACAAATGATTTCTGTGCCACATCTTTAACGGCCCCTTTTCTCCATCAGGTCTGATTTGATACACTGGTAATCCAGGGAGTTGTTTACACACAACATAGGGCTGTGGCCTCCATCGATCCGCCAGCTTATGTTTTCCTGGTACCCCTAGATTCTTCAGTAACACTCGGTCTCCTGGTTGCAAGTCCTGTATTTTTACTTTCAAAACAAAGTTTCGTTTATTCCTTGATTCCCTAGTAGAA
Source organism: Rana muscosa (assembly GCA_029206835.1). Taxonomy (NCBI): domain Eukaryota; kingdom Metazoa; phylum Chordata; class Amphibia; order Anura; family Ranidae; genus Rana; species Rana muscosa. The sequence continues at coordinate 1,611,445 of JARGYO010000080.1, forward strand.
GCATGTTCCATAGCTTTCTCATAGGCCTGTCGTAAGTTCTTCCATAATCTGTCCACATAGCCCTTGTGAGACATTAAAGGGATGTTGTCAATTGAAGTGCAAAAAGCCAGGTCAGCAGGAAGATGAGCTTCTCTCCCATACATAAGCCAATAAGGGGAATAGCCAGTAGCATCACTCTCCGTGCTGTTAATAGCATGCACCATTGCTGCGATATGGTTACCCCAATGCTGTTTCTTCTCTGGGGGCAGAGTTCCCAACATATTTAGCAAAGTTCGATTGAATCGTTCAGGTTGAGAATCCCCCTGGGGGTTAAGCGTAGTGCGAGACTTCTTGATACCCAGTAGGGCACACAACTGATGAATTCGGGCACACAACTGATGAATTCAACTCTCAAAATCTCTTCCTTGGTCCGAGTGGATCCGTATGGATAATCCATAGTGCACGAAAAACTTCTCTATGAGAACTTTAGCCACAGTGCTTGCCTTCTGATCTTTAGTAGGGTAGGCTTGTGCATAGCGGGTGAAGTGATCGGTCACGACCAAGATGCTGTTTCTTCCACCTGTATCAGGTTCCAGGCACAGAAAGTCAATGCAAACCAGATCTAATGGCTCCTGACTCTGCAAGTGACCCATTGGGGCAGCCCTAACCGGCAAGGTTTTGCGCTGGAAGTCAAATAGGAGTGGCAATAACTCTCTACCTCTCCTCTCATATTGGGCCAGCAAAATCTGTCTTTAATCAAACGAAATGTCCTTTCTGTTCCTAAATGACTGTGGTCATCATGCAAGGACATCAGAATAGTGGGGCGATGTTTTTCCGGAAGGAGCAGCTGCCACTTCTCCTCCTTATCTCCCGAAGGGCCACGCCTGTATAACACTCCATCTCTTATTTGTAGTTGGTCCCATTCCCTGTGTAGGGTCTTTTCTCCCTTTATGAGGCTTTTCAGCAACAATCTGAGATCCTGCTTGTTCAAGGCCTGAACAGCCAGCTGGCCTAACAGGTCCTGTTCTGGGTCTTTCTTCAAATCTCTCTTCGTCAACTGAGTTAGGCCTTCTCCTCTCACCTGTGTCAATCCACAGTAGCGTCTTGGTATTCTAGAGGGGTGAACCCCAATATATTCAGCAGCCACACCCCCTTTCATCTTCTGATCCATGCCCTGGCACAAGGCTTGCACACCTTCTTCAGTTACATAAGTCCCACCTTCTAATTCTTCCTCCTTCTGATGAGGCCTGCGGGACAAAGCATCCACATCTCGGTTTCCAACTTCGGGCTGATACTTCAGACTGAATCGGAACCCTGCCAAGGCTGCCAACCACCTGTGTCCTGTAGCATCCAATTTAGCAGAGGTCAAGATGTACGTTAAGGGATTATTATGGGTGAAAATGTAGCTCTAAACTTGTTGTGCAATGGAAGTGCACAAAATATTCTAATAAACATTCAAAAAGAAATTAATCAAAATGTCCTACATAGTAAATGTGTGAAAACAAAGTAAGTCCAATAACACCAATCAAATCCTGGAAGGAAAAACACGATAAATTCCACAACAAAAGTCATATCCTCAGGTAAATGGATGTTAGGAGCAGGTGTGTGGGACATCCAAGATGGTGAATCTTCACTAATAGATAAGAATGAATACTCTTACCGATACTGGTGGACCCGATTGTCAGCAACAACGAGTCATAAAGGCATGGATATCAGGATCGATGAGTCGCCCAAACGATCGAAGAAGCCCAGGGTCTCTGATGGTATCTCCAAGCAATCTCGTGGGTATCACCAAACTGGAAAGGTGAATAGCCCAATTGGATAGCCAAAACAACTCACATCCAAGCAGGGTATGTAGAGAAAAAGAAGGGGGGGCTCCAATGGTACAGGTCAAAAAAGTAAAAAAGTAGGTTTATTTTAAAAACCGACATACATGAATTAAAATGTGATCAAGAATAAAAAGCAATGTAGGGAGCGATGAACCATTCCCGACGCGTTTCGTCCTACTAGGACATCTACATGTGCATCTAACTGTTCCCCCACATTGCACATATATATATAAATAACATACAAAATATCCTAACCAATCAGGAATGATCAATTAAGTATACATAATATAATGGCTTCCGATTGGAGGGGAACCAGCCATCTGATGGCCTGAGTTCCAAGCCTCAATCTGAAAGCCAATGACATAACCCAATGGGAAGCTCCTACATAATAGAGACCTCCCCTAAACAAGACCAGGAAGTGGCGTGGCTTCCACGAGGTATAAACCCCGTCAAAAAGCCTGCGAAAACTGACAATGCATTTACATGACTGGCGGTAGCCAGTCACTGATAAGTCAAAGAGGGGGGAAGGCTTGGCGGCGCCACAACAAGCAGTAAGTCAAGCCAATGATGTGAGCGGGGCTGAGTATCTCCGCATCATGATTAACGCCCCTCACGTTGCACGTCGGTAGCGTCGACGGCGCGGCCTGGCCAACACGTCACGCGGTCGGCGCAAACAGACATAACAGGTCACGTAACACGGAAGACATCAGCAACATGACGCAAACACGCCCTGCGGCCAGCGCCACCATCTGTACACGGTCACATGGCTCAAATCGGAGAGACCCAGACCGGAAGTGTTTCAAACAATAAACCGGATATCGGTCCCCGACAAAAAGTTTGAGGAAACAACTGTGTCCAAAAGGTCTCTAAAGAGACACATACATCACGAAAGGAACCCGGAAGCCGGTGAACACAGAGTATCTTGTGTGACTGTACATGGCAATGCTATCCACAAGTGGCAGCACAACATCAACAACCCAAAGTGTCAAATGTCAGCGGAGACAAAGGCTAAGCTAAAAAATATATACTGTATATCTACCCTAATAAATGAATAAAAAACGGGGGAGAAAAATATTATATAAACAAAACTACCCAACATAGCGAAAGTAACCTAAATAAATGATAGAAACGAATGAATAAGTGATTTAAGCTTGGTTAATGAATGAGTTTATGTCCCACTCGACATTCATGCCGTATGGCGAGTAAGACCGAAGCTTGTGAATCCAATACGTTTCAAGTCTGGAGACCCCGTGTAGGCGCGACTCTCCTCTCCAATGTGGGACAAACTTGTCAATGATCAAAAACTGGGTACCGTTGGGGTCTCTGCTGTGGTATTTTAAATAATGGCGGGGAACACTATGATTGATTTTTCCTGTTTTAATGTTAGTTAAATGTTCATTGACTCGGACCGAAAAAGTTCTGATGGTGCGCCCTATATACTGCTTTTTGCAGGGACAGGTCAAGAGGTAAACTACAAATCTGGTAGCGCAAGTGGTAAAATGCTTCATGGGGTATATTCATTGTGTAACGGATGATTGAACTGTCTCAGTTTTGCGTCTACCACTGATGTTGTGAAGACATACATTACATCTCCTACAAGGGTAATAACCTTTCCACTGTTGAAAAAGGAAATGTTTCTAGGGGGATCTATCACATTAGGTGCAATCTGCCCCTGTATAGACCGTTCTCCCTTAAAAATCACACCAGCTTGTTCAGGGATAGCTGGTCCCAAGAATCTGTCATTCTGTAGGATTCCCCAATGTTTTTTTATTGAGGTCTTTAATTTGTCTAGACTGAACAGAATATGTAGTGAAAAAGGACCACCTAAATTTGTTGTCAATGGCAACTTTAGGGCGTGTTGTTAATAAAGACTTCCTATCCATTAATACAATCCTGTTGATCTCCGCATCAAGCTCAATGGGTTCATAACCCTTCTCCAGAAATCTACTTCTCAGAGTCTGGGATTGAACAAGGAAATCGCTCATACGTGTACAGTTCCTCCGCAATCTGAGAAACTGGCTTTCAGCCATTGAGCATGATGACAACTGTCGACCGGAATGTACCCATTCCAGTCGGTGGGTTTGAAGTAGGTCTTAAATTCTAGATGTTGATCTACAGCCATTATTTCAAGATACAGAAAGTGTATAGAGGTGAGGCTGGCCTCATAGCTCAAATGTATACCCTTATCGTTCAAATTGAGCACGATCACCATTCCAAAGGAGGAGGATGTCGTCTATATATCTAGCCCAAAGGACCAATTCTGGTCTCTTAAGGGCAGCATAGACGACATCCTCCTCCCACTTGGCCATGAACAAGTTGGCCAAACTGGGGGTGAACTTCGCCCCCATGGCCACTCCCCTGGTCTGTAAATAAAATACATTTTGAAACCAAAAATAAATATGTTGGGTAGCAAATCTGAGGTGGTCCATAATGAAATTACGCTGGATCAAGGAATGAGTAGTATTTTTGGACAAATAATAATCAACGACAGAAAACCTAAATCACGAGGGATGCAAGTGTATAAAGCAGTGACATCTGCTGTCACCAGAAACATATCCTCCTGATAATCAATGGATTCAAGTAATCTGATAGTATCTCTGGTATCTTTAAGATACAAAGGTGCTAAACGGACTAATGGTTGAAATTGGAAATCAACCTATCTACCAATCCTAGATGTCACAGAGTCAATCCCACTGACTATGGGTCAGCCAGGGGGATTGACTGGGTCCTTATGAACCTTTGGAAGGTAGTATATGGCCGGAATGCGTGGGGCCAGGGGGACAAGGAAACTCCTCTCTTTCTTATCAAGGATTCCCAAGGCAAACCCCTCGTTAACAAGTTCTAAAAGGACCTTTTTAGAAATAGGAGTTGGATCAATATGAATGCGACTATAGGTGTTAGGGTCACCAAGGATCCTATCCATCTCCCTGATGTAGTCATTCTTGTTAAGTATGACAATTGCCCTGCCTTTGTCGGCGGGGCGAATGATAAGATTTTTGCGTTCGCAGAGTTGTTACAAACCCGCTTTAATACCTGGATCTGTGTATACTTTTTTGTTGGGTAGTTGGTCTAAATCTTGTAAAATACTGCTACGAAAAACACTAATGGATGGGGCCATGGTCCCAGGGGGATTAAATAAAGAAGGATTAGACAGACCAGTGTTTACATGACTGTCTGTGGTTACCGAAGTGGCACTAGGAGGCTAGGTTAAAAAGTGTCTCTGAATACTTAATTTCCGGATGAACTTTTGAACATCTATAAACATGGAAAACTTGTTAAGAATTTTCAGAGGGACATATTTCAGTCCTTTATCCAACACTAATTTCTCCTCATCTGTTAAACTGACAAAACTGAGGTTGAAAATACCATCACCTGTCAGGTTCTTTTTCTTTTTGCCTTGGATCCTCCACCCCCCTCTGGTGCCTCTTTTCGTTCTGGGCTTCCTGGATATTCCTGTATGGATCTTTGAAAACCCAAATGATAAGAGGGCCCGGGGTAACTTTAAGGAGACCTAGTACATAAGTCTTATTCTCTGTTGTCATATCTATGAGGGTCTGAATAGGTTTCTCTTGGATCCCTCTCCTGTATTGGGTGGAAACGGTTATGGGTATGAATAGGTGTTCTTTAAGTGTAATCATTTCTATGACTACCCTGTTTATAATCGTCCCGATAATTATACCAACCCGGTGGGGGTCCTTGGTGACCCTAACACCTATAGTCGCATTCATATTGATCCAACTCCTATTTAAAAAAGGTCCTTTTAGAACTTGTTAACGAGGGGTTTGCCTTGGGAATCCTTGATAAGAAAGAGAGGAGTTTCCTTGTCCCCCTGGCCCCACGCATTCTGGCCATATACTACCTTCTGAAGGTGCATCAGGACCCAGTCAATCCCCCTGGCCAACCCATAGTCTGTTGGATTGACTCAGTGACATCTAGGATTGGTAGATATGTTGATTTCCATCATTAACCATTAGTCCGTTTATCACCTTTGTATCTTAAAGATACCGGAGATACTATCAGATTACTTGAATCCATTGATTATCAGGAGGGTATGTTTCTGGTGACAGCAGATGTCGCTGCTTTATACACTTGCATCCCTCATGATTTAGGTTTTTCTGCCGTCGACTATTATTTGTCCAAAAATACTACTCTTTCCTTAATCCAGCGTAATTTCATTATGGACCTCCTCAGACTTGCTACCCAACATAATTATTTTTGGTTTCAAAATCCATTTTATTTACAGACCAGGGGAGTGGCCATGGGGGCAAAGTTAGCCCCCAGTTTGGCCAACTTGTTCATGGCCAAGTGGGAGGAGGATGTCGTCTATGCCCTTAAGAGACCAGAATTGGTCCTTTGGGCTAGATATATAGACATCATCCTCCTCCTTTGGAATGGTGATTGTGCATCACTTGATGACTTTATGGCCTTGCTCAATTTGAACGATAGGGATATACATTTGAGCTATGAGTCCAGCCTCACCTCTATTCACTTTCTGGATCTTGAAATAATGGCTGTAGATCAACATCTAGAATTTAAGACCTACTTCAAACCCACCGACCGAAATGGGTACATTCCGGTCGACAGTTGTCATCATGCTCAATGGCTGAAATTGGTTCCGCGCAGCCAGTTTCTCAGATTGCGGAGGAACTGTACACGTATGAGCGATTTCCTTGTTCAATCCCAGACTCTGAGAAGTAGATTTCTGGAGAAGGGTTATGAACCCATTGAGCTTGATGCAGAGATCAACAGGATTGTATTAATGGATAGGAAGTCTTTAATAACAACACGCCCTAAAGTTGCCATTGACAAAAATTTGGGTGGTCCTTTTTCACTACATATTCTGTTCAGTCTAGTCAAATTAACCACTTCAACACCGGGCTTTTTTTACCACCTCAATACTGGGCCTATTCTGTCACTTCTCTCCTACATGTACAAATACTCATTCTTTTGCTAGAAAATTACCCAGAACCCCCAAACATTATATATGTTTTTTTAGCAGACACCCTAGGGAATACAATGACAGTCATTGCAACTTTTTTTCTTGCATGGTATTTGCGCAATAATTTTTCAAACGCCTTTTTTTTGTAAAAAAAATGGTTTCATGAATTAAAAAAATAACAAAACAGTAAAGTTAGCCCAATTTGTTTGTAAAATATGAAAGATGATGTTACGCAGAGTAAATAGATACCTAACATGTCACGCTTTAAAATTGCGCACACTCATGGAATGGCGCCAAATTTCGGTACTTAAAAATCTCCATAGGCGACGCTTTGAAAATTTTTACAGGTTACCAGGTTAGAGTTACAGAGGAGGTCTAGTGCTAGAATTGTTGCACGTGCTCTAACGCACGGGGCGATTCCTCACATATGTGGTTTGAACGGCGTTTATGTGGGCGGCACTTACGTCTGTGTTCGCTTCTGATCCCGAGCTACCGGGGACAGGGGCGTTTTAAAAAAATATATATATATTTTTTTCTTTTTTATTTTACTTTATTTTTTTTATTTTTACACTTTAAAAAAAAAAAATGTTTTGATCATTTTATTCCTATTACAAGGAATGTAAACATCCCTTGTAATAGGAATGGTGTGTGACAGGTCCTCTTTATGGAGAGATGCGGGGTCAATAAGACCCCACATCTCTCCTCCAGGCTGGAAAACATGAGATTGTGAAAAAAATTCACCGATCTCATGCTTACTAGCCGCAATGGCGGCTTTGTTTACTTCTGAAGACCCGGGCGTGACGTCATCACATCGCGCCTGGGCCTCCGACGGTCATAGAGATGACTGGTGATCATCTGGTCAACAGTCATCTCTATTGTTCACCTCCGGCGCCGGACGATTCATTCTCTGGGCCCCCCAGATGGCACGGGAGAGCCCGGAGATGCACCGGATGGCGGGGGGAGGGGGGGATGTCCCCTCACGCCGCCTATAAGAACAATCAAGCGGCGGAACCGCCGCTATGATCATTCTTATGGTGCGCAGAATCGCTGGCAGAAGACAAGGACATCTGAATGATGCCTCTAGCTGCAGGCATCATTCAGATATCCCCCCACAAAGCCCAGGACGTCATATGACGTCCACCCAGCATGGGAGATCCCATCTGTGGACGTCGTTCCTATAGGCGGGTAGGGAAGTGGTTAAAGACATCATTAAAAAACATTGGGGAATCCTACAGAACGACAGATTCTTGGAAACCGCTATCCCTGAACAAGCTGGTGTGATTTTTAGGGGAGCACGGTCTATACAGGGGCAGATTGTACCTAATAGGATAGATCCCCCTAGAAACATTTCCTTTTTTCAACAGTGCAAAGGTTACTACCCTTTTAGGAGATGTAATGTATGTCTTCACAACACCAGTGGTAGACGCAAAACTGAGACATTTTAATCATCCTTTACACAACGAATATACCCCATGAAGCATTTTACCACTTGCGCTACCAGATTTGTAGTTTACCTCTTGACCTGTCCCTGCAAAAAGCAGTATATAGGACGCACCATGAGAACTTTTTTGGTCCGAGTCAATGAACATTTAACTAACATTAAAACAGGAAAAATCAATCATAGTTTTCCCCGCCATTATTTAAAATACCACAGCAGAGACCCCAACGGTACCCAGTTTTTGATCATTGACAAGTTTGTCCCACATTGGAGAGGAGAGTCGCACCTACACGGGGTCTCAAGACTTGAAACTTATTGGATTCATGAGCTTCGGCCTTACTCGCCATATGGCATGAATGTCGAGTGGGACATAAACTCGCTCATTAACCAAGCTTAAATCCCTTATTCATTAGTTCCTACCATTTATTTAGTTTACTTTCGCTATGTTGGGTAGTTTTGTTTATATAATATTTTTCTCCCCCGTAATTTCTTAGGGTAGATATATATATTTTTTAGCTTCGCCTTTGTCTCTGCTGTCGTGGCTGACATTTGACACTTTGGGTTGTTGATGTTGTGCTGCCACTTGTGGATACCATTGCCATGTACAGTCACACAAGATACTCTGTGTTCACCGACTTCCGGGTTCCTTTCGTGATGTATGTGTCTCTTTAGAGACCTTTTGGACACAGTTGTTTCCTCAAACATTTTGTCGGGGACCCATATCCGGTTTATTGTTTGAAACACTTCCGGTCTGGGTCTCTCCGCTTGAGCCATGTGACCAAGTATGGATGGTGGCACCGGCCGCAGAGCGTGTTTGCATCATGTTGCTGATGTCTTCCGTGTCACGTGACCTGTTATGTCTGTTTGCGCCGACCACGTGACGCGGTCGATGTTACCGACGTGCAACGTGAGGGGTGTTATTCAGGATGCTGAAATACTCAGCCCCGCTCACATCATTGGCTTGACTTCCTGCTTGTTGCGGTGCCGCCAAGCCTTCCCCCCTCTTTGACTTATCAGTGACTGGCTAGTGCATCGTCAGTTTTCGCTGGCTTTTTGACAGGGTTTATACCTCGTGGAAGCAATGTGGGGGAGCAGTTAGATGCCCCTGTAGATGTCCTAGGACGAAATGCGTCGGGCAAGGTTCATCGCTCCCCACATTGCTTTTTATTCGTGATCACATTTTAATTCATGTATGTCGGTTTTTAAAATAAACCTACTTTTTTGACCTGCACCATTGGAGCCCCCCTTCTTTTTCTCTACATACCCTGCTTGGATGTGAGTTGTTTTTGCTATCCAATTGGGCTATTCACCTATCCAGTTCGGTGATACCCACGGAATCACTTGGAGATACCATCAGATACCCTGGGCTTCTTCGATCGTTTGGGCGACTCATCGATCCTGATATCCATGCCTTTATGACTCGGTCTCGCTGACACTTGGGTCCACCGGTATCAGTAAGAGTATTCATTCTTATCTATTAGTGAAGATTCACCATCTTGGATGTCCCACACACCTGCTCCTAACATCCATTTACCTGAGGATATCACTTTTGTTGTGGACTTTATCATGTTTTTCCTTCCAGGATTTGATTGGTGTTATTGGACTTACTTTGTTTTCACACATTTACTATGTTGGACATTTTGATTAATTTATTTTTGAATGTTTATTAGAATATTTTGTGCACTTCCATTGTACAACAAGTTTAGCGCTACATTTTCACCCATCCTCTTACTTGAATATTTGTCACATTCCTATGTAGCAGCTTTTTTACACATTTTTCACTTTACTCCTTTATATTTAGCACAATATTTCCCTTCATTCTCACAAGGGATTATTATCAGTCTGGACAATGAACTTAGCCCCATACAGATAGTCCTTCAACTTACCCACCACAGTCCATTTGAGGGCCAAAAAATCCAGTTTGTGGACGGGGTAATTCCTCCCAGATGGGGTAAGGCTTCGACTCACATAGGCCACTGGTCTTAATCCTCCATTCTGTTCCTGATATAGGACTCCTCCTAACCCTTCTCTTCTGGCGTCCAGATGAAGTTCATAGGGTAGACCAGGGTCAGCATAAGCCAAGACTGGGGCCTCTTTGAGACTCTTCTTCAACTGCCAAAACGCTCTTTTACATTGGGGGTCCATTGGTTTTGGATGGACTCTCCCTTCTTGTGAACACCGCTCTTCTTAGGTTTGACTCCATATTCTCCCTCCCGTGACCACTTGTAACAGCTCATAAAGGGGCCGAGCAATCTTGGCAAAGTTAACCACCAACCATCGATAGTAGGAACAAAATCCCAGGAAAGATCTTAATTCGGTTACAGTCCTTGACCTGGGCCAGGTGGTACCAGCCTCCAGCTTCTGTGGATCTGTGGCAACTCCTCCGGCAGAGACAACATTACCCAAATAGGTGACTGAGGTTCTATAAAACTGGCATTTTTCTAGCGACAGCTTCAGTCTTTCTTCATGGAGGTGGGAGAATACCTTATCCAGTCGGGTTTCGTGCTCTTCTAGCGTCCTTCCGAACACAATGATGTTGTCTCAATACACCAACACCTCCACAAGATTCATGTCTCCTGCTGTTCTTTCCATCAGGCGCTGAAAGGTTGCAGGGGCCCCTGACAGACCCTGAGGCATTCGGCTGAACTCGTAGAATCCTAATGGGCAGATGAATGCCGTCTTCTCTTGGTCTTCCGGGTGCATTGGGATCTGATAATACCCGCTTGTAAAACGTGATGCAATAATATATATACTGTTGTAATCTATAATATGTATCTATTGCATCTATGTATTAATTGTATAGTGTTATACAATAGAGTGTATAATATATAGCTATCGCATCAATGTATTCATGTGTATTTGTCCCTTATTTGCTAGTCTAACCTATCAGAGAATATGCTAGGCCTAATGCTATAATGCTAGTTATAAAGACAGACGCATTTGAGTAAAACAATTACATTTACTTCCTTTAAAAGTAGGAAACATATCCTAACAAAAGATATCAGATACAGTCTATAACAACAATAATAATGAAAATTAATACTTATTCTCTCGAGGCAAAGTCCTGCATGCTGAGCTCCCAGATGTAATAGAGTGAAGGCCTGGGCCGCATGGTATTTAGGCCCAAGCCAATCTGGGCCTCATGAGGCCTTCAGAGATCCATGTGGCTTCAGAAAGGTCTTCAGGTCAATAGAGACTGAGCTCTGGGTTACGACCCTTTTCACAAAACTCACTCATTACTCATTCAAACTCTCTTTCATTGCCAGCCCATTTGCCTTTTGACCAATCGTTGCACTTCCAGGACCCTCGTCCTTGTTACTGATTGTCATGCCATACCTGGCCTCTGGGGGTGATATTGCCCATATAATCTCCAATAGTTCGCTGGTCCTTTCATCATTGTAATTATGTTGACAGTTGCCCTTCCCTTTTGTCTGCGGAAGGGGCTAATCCAAAAGGATCTCAGAAATTGCGGAGTCAGGTCTAACAGATTACATTCCTGAGGGGGGGTGTCCTGTCCTCCAGGACACAGCAGGACAAGTCTCAGCTTAGTATGTACAAAACTCAGAAATTATATTACAACATATGCCGCTTTGTGCCTGAAGAACGCATATCACCCTACTTCAGACATGGCTCCCATTGAACAGTCCATATGGTCTTAACGCCCAACATGTGTTTCCGAACCGTCCTTCACTGTCTTAATGTGTTGCGTTTTCAACATGCGCCTCAGAAACAGCCCTTGTGGAACAGTCCATAATTGTCTTCCAACATGTGCTTCAGAACCAGTACCTCTGGAACAGTCCATAATGGTTTTACCGTGTTGCGCCTCTCACCATAGGCTTCAGAACGAGCTCCTATAGAACAGGCCATAACGGTTTTAATGAGCTGTGCTTCCCAACACGTGCCGCTTTGCTACTGGGTGACACACCAACATCATTCTTCCGTAACAGCTTCCATGTCACCGTTCTGTATCTTCTTCTTGACATCTTCATGAAGGGCTATAGTACCGGCAAGGGGTATCCATTCACTCACCATTCACCAGCACACACTCCAGAGCAACAACTCCACCAGCTTTCAGATACAGAGTCTCGAGGTGGGCCTTTCTTGCACATATTACTGGCCTAATATATATATACCTTCATCACACTATACCATGACATAAATCAACCCATTGTCATAATATATGCATATATATGATCCATCCAATTATGCCTCCCGCTCCCAACCTCATATAACTCTTTATTGTAGATATAGGTCGGGATTAGGCAGGCTTGCTCACAGTGGTCTTTCCTACCGCAACTTGGCCTGTCTGCGGTACCTCAGGGCTCTAAATTGGCAGCAAAGTCTCTAATTTGTACGAAGAGACCCTACCGTCAATTTGTCCCTCAACTTGCATAGATAAGCGGGAGAGCTTCCTATATACAATTTGAGTCAAACAACACATATAAAATTTAAACAATGACGAAACCCACCATATTCCATCCCGTTGCCTAGATTACAGTGACCATGCCCAGGGTATATCATGCACCCCTACCTACTGTTAGGTTCAAGATATACCCTAGTTCCATGACTAACGCTACATCGGTATCCTCTAGGACAAAGAAACAAACTCGTCTATGTCCTAAATCAGGGCTCAAAATTTCAAGTCCTGAGCCACTAGCCAGGCTTTAAGAGTTACTCACAACCAGTTGCCCCATCCAACCCCTCCCCTGCCCCTCCCCTAAGTCCGCCCCTAAACACGCCCTTGTAAATTATCTCATGAAATTACACTGTTAAATGTTTTAAGCAGAATTAAGTTCCAAAAATAAATATTAACAACAACTTTAACAATATTAACATAAAGCATATCAGTGCAGTCTCACTATGCCCATCAAATGCAGCTTTACGGTGCCCCATGAATGCAGCCTCCCTGTGCCCATCAATGCAGCCTCACTGTGCCCATCAATGCACTCTCACTGTGCCTGTCAATGCACTCTCACTATGCCCATCAATGCACCCTCACTGTGCCCATCAAATGCAGCTTCACGGTGCTCATGAATGCAGCCTAACTATGCCCATCAATGCACTCTCACTGTGCCCATCATTTCAGCCTCACTGTGCCCATGAACGCTGCCTCACTGCCCATGAACGCAGCCTCACTGTGCCCCCGATGGCAGCCTCACTGCCCATGAACGCAGCCTCACTGTGCCCCGGATGGCATCCTCACTGTGCCCCGGATGGCAGCCTCACTGTGCCCCTGAGCACAGCCTCACTGTGCCCCTAAGTTCAGACTTACTGTGCCCCTGAGCGCAGCCTCAATGTGCCCCTGATGGCAGCCTCACTGTGCCCGTAAATGAAGCCTCACTGTGCCCATGAACACAGCCTCGCTGTGCCCATGAGCGCAGCCTCGCTGTGCCCGTGAACGCAGACTCCCTGTGTGCCTGAGCACAGACTCCCTCTGCCTCTGATGGCAGCCTCATTGTGCCCCTGATCACAGCCTCACTGTGCCCCTGATGGCAGACTTACTGTGCCCCTTATGGCAGACTCACTGTGCCCGTGAATGCAGCCTCACTGTGCCCCTGAGCGCAGACTCACCGTGCCCCTGAGCGCAGCCTCACTGTGTCCCTGATGGCAGACTCACTGTGCCCCTGATGGCAGACTCACTGTGCCCCTGATGGCAGACTCACTGTGCCCCTGAGCGCAGCCTCACTATGCCCCTGATGGCAGACTCACTGTGCCCCTGATGGCAGACTCACTGTGCCCCTGAGCGCAGCCTCACTGTGCCCCTGATGGCAGACTCACTGTGCCCCTGATGGCAGACTCACTGTGCCCCTGATTGCAGCTGTGCTCGTCAATAAAGCATCAAACCCATCAATGCCCCATCAATGCAGACTCACTGTGCCCCATCAAATGCTCACCTGGATAATGCATCACACACACAGCACTCCCCCTCCCTACCTCTCTCTCTCCTCCTCCTCCTCTTGTATCACACAAAGCCGGCATCTCCTGCTGTGTCACACAGAGCTGGGTCTGTGTTTGGCGGCGCGGTGTTACAAGGTCCCGCCCCCCTAGACCGGCTCGTTTCATAGGAGGAACACTGATTCAATCTATCACACAAGCCGGTCTAGGGGGGCGGGACCTTGGTACACCACGCCACCGAACACAGACCCAGCTCCATGACACACAGCGGGAGATGATCGCTGTGTGTGTTACAAGAAGAGGAGGACAGAGAGAGGGAGGGGAGCGCTGCAGCCTCTGCTCAAAGCGGCGGCGCCAGGGCAGTCCGCTCCTGCCACTCTGTGTCCTCCGGGTGACAGTTTCCTGGCTGATCGCTTCAGCCAGGAAACGGTCAGCCTGGTCCACCTCCGCTCCTCACTCGCCCTGCACTAAATTCCACTCGCAAAATGCGAGCAGGCGAGTGGAATTTTTGAGGGCTGTCCTAAATAATACCCAGGTGCTTCCTTCCCAGCAATGATCTCTCCATCCAGAACACAGAGTACCGTGTATTGACCTGGTATGCAAAGGACATCGTGGTCATGCTTCCGACAGAGGGAAATATCAACCTGCCCCCAGCTTCCATACTATCTGATCACGTGTGGGTCACTTAGGACAAAGGAGCATGGGGGAGCTCATGTCCAAAATGGGGGTGGTAGTGACACAGCCCCAAATCCACAATGGCTCAAAAGTGATATGGTCCAGAAATATTTAGATGGAATAAAGGTGGATAAAGCACCTGGACCAGATGGCATACACCCACGGATCCTAAAAGAATTGAGCTCTGTAATTTCAAAGCCATTGTATTTAATTTTTAGGGACTCATTAATGACAGGAATAGTACCACTGGATTGGCGCAGGGCCAATGTGGTGCCTATATTTAAAAAGGGAATTAAGTGTTTACCAAGTAACTATAGACCTGTTAGTTTAACTTCTATAGTTGGGAAAATACTGGAGAGATTAATAAAAGACCACATAGATGAGTTCTTGCTGGAAAAAAACTATTTAAGCAACAGACAGCATGGATTCATGAAAGACAGAAGTTGTCAAACAAACCTGATTTCTTTTTATGAAGAGGTAAGTAAGACCTTGGACAGAGGGGTGGCAGTGGACGTGGTATACTTGGATTTTGCAAAAGCGTTCGATACAGTTCCCCACACACGGCTCATGTGTAAGGTAAAGTCTACAGGATTGGAAATATCAGTTTGTAAATGGATAGAAAACTGGCTAAAAGACAGAATTCAGAGAGTAGTGGTTAATGATTCTTACTCTGAATGGTCCAAGGTTATCAGTGGTGTACCCCAAGGTTCAGTGCTGGGACCCTTACTTTTTAATATGTTTATAAATGATATTGGGTCTGAGATCAAAAGTAACATTTCTGTCTTTGCAGATGACACCAAGCTATGCAGTGGAATAACGTCCTTACAGGATGTCGCCAATTTACAAGCCGACCTCAATGCTCTGTCTAATTGGGCGACTATGTGGCAGATGAGGTTTAATGTTGATAAATGTAAAGTTATGCACTTGGGGGCTAATAATATGAATGCATCATACATACTAGGGGGAGTACAACTGGGGGGGTCCGTAGTGGAGAAGGATCTGGGGGTTTTGGTAGATCATAAGCTCAATAATGGCATGCAATGCCAAGCTGCGGTTTCCAAAGCGAGCAAAGTCCTTTCTTGTATTAAGAGAGGTATGGTCTCCAGAGAGAGAGATATCATTTTGCCCCTGTTCAAATCATTAGTAAGACCTCATCTGGAATATGCAGTTCAGTTTTGGGCCCCAGTTCTCAAAAAGGATATTGGGGAACTGGAGAAAGTGCAGAGAAGGGCAACCAAACTGATAAGAGGCATGGAGGAGCTCAGCTATGAGGAGAGATTAGAGGAACTGAATTTATTCTCTCTTGAGAAGAGGAGATTAAGGGGGGATATGATCAACATGTACAAATATATAAGGGGTCCATATAGTGAACTTGGTGTTCAGTTATTCACTTTACGGTCAACACAAAGGACAAGGGGGCACTCTTTGCGTCTAGAGGAAAAGAGATTTCACCTCCAAATACGGAAAGGTTTTTTCACAGTAAGAGCTGTGAAAATGTGGAATAGACTCCCTGCAGAGGTGGTTCTGGCCAGCTCAGTAGATTGCTTTAAGAAGGGCCTGGATTCTTTCTTAAATGTACATAATATAACTGGGTACTGACATTTATAGGTAAAGTTGATCCAGGGAATATCCGATTGCCTCTCGGGGGATCAGGAAGGAATTTTTTCCCCTGCTGTAGCAAATTGGATAATGCTCTTCTGGGTTTTTTTGCCTTCCTCTGGATCAACTGTGGGTATAGAATTGGGTATATGGGAGTGTACGATATATGTTTATTTTTATTTTTTTATTTTTATTTTTTACGGTTGAACTGGATGGACTTGTGTCTTTTTTCAACCTGACTAACTATGTAACTATGTAACTATGTAACTTAGCCACAAATGTAGCAAGATAGAATCCCCAGTCAGTAAGCCACTGATGCCACCAAATCTACAGACCGAGTCTGCATTTCTTTTTTTTTTTTTTTATATTCTTTATTTATATTTCAAGAAAGGGATACATCCAATACATTGTTTATACATTTTCCATTACATTTCTATTCATAATATATTTCTCGTCCCATTCCATTAATTAGATCCTTTTATTTAACCATCAATCTCACCTCTAAACCTAAATGTCAATGGGTTGCCTTCCCTTATGTCCTTCATATGTCTCTCCATAAAGGGAGAGACACATAAAGTCCCTTTCCTCTATTAAATGTCTTTGATTCTTACGGCCTTACTTTGTTCTCCCTTACATTTTTATCGATTCCCCCCCTACCTCCCTCCCAAAGTAAACCTAAACAGAAAAAGAGAAAAAAAAAAAGGGGGGTGGGGAAATAAATAAATTTCTCCCTCCCTTCCCCACTCCATCCTCCTCCCCCGTTAAGTGAACCACAGCCTCCTGAATACTTCTCTGGCCAGACGGACGGACTCACTTCCCCATTAATCTTTTCCCTTCTTCTGTCTGCGTAAATTTATTCCATGTTGACCAGATTTTGATATGTTGCTCTTTTCTATCTTGGGCCGAAAACACCAACTCCTCTATATGCCCATCAATGCACTCTCACTGTGCCCATCATTTCAGCCTCACTGTGCCCATGAACGCTGCCTCACTGCCCATGAACGCAGCCTCACTGTGCCCCCGATGGCAGCCTCACTGCCCATGAACGCAGCCTCACTGTGCCCCGGATGGCAGCCTCACTGTGCCCCGGATGGCAGCCTCACTGTGCCCCTGAGCACAGCCTCACTGTGCCCCTAAGTTCAGACTTACTGTGCCCCAGAGCGCAGCCTCAATGTGCCCCTGATGGCAGCCTCACTGTGCCCGTAAACAAAGCCTCACTGTGCCCATGAACACAGCCTCGCTGTGCCCATGAGCGCAGCCTCGCTGTGCCCGTGAACGCAGACTCCCTGTGTGCCTGAGCACAGACTCCCTCTGCCTCTGATGGCAGCCTCATTGTGCCCCTGATCACAGCCTCACTGTGCCCCTGATGGCAGACTTACTGTGCCCCTTATGGCAGACTCACTGTGCCCGTGAATGCAGCCTCACTGTGCCCCTGAGCGCAGACTCACCGTGCCCCTGAGCGCAGCCTCACTGTGTCCCTGATGGCAGACTCACTGTGCCCCTGATGGCAGACTCACTGTGCCCCTGATGGCAGACTCACTGTGCCCCTGAGCGCAGCCTCACTGTGCCCCTGATGGCAGACTCACTGTGCCCCTGATGGCAGACTCACTGTGCCCCTGAGCGCAGCCTCACTGTGCCCCTGATGGCAGACTCACTGTGCCCCTGATGGCAGACTCACTGTGCCCCTGATTGCAGCTGTGCTCGTCAATGCAGCCTCATTGAGGAGCGGAGGAGGACCAGGCTGACCGTTTCTGACCCTGTTAAGCCATTCTGCGATTGTTGGAGGGCTGGAGCTTTTCCAGCATCTCGCAATGCACGACTTAGCCTCATTGACCAGGTGGCATAGTACTGAGTTTTTATAAGTCTATATGGGTATTTGCGTTATGTGCAATAAAAAAAAACCGGATCGTCCGGCACAGGGTAGGGCTCAATTTTTTGAGCAATCCTTCGTACCTCTAGCCAGTATTGTCTGATCCGAGGGCATGTCCAGTATATATGGAACAAAGTTCCCCGCTCCCCATTGCATCGCCAGCACTGATCTGAGGCATCAGGATAGAACCTACCTAATTTTGATGGCGTATAATACCACCTCGTCAGTAATTTATAATTTGATTCTTGCGTTTTAGTTCATATTGATGAATTTAGCGCAAGATATATTTACTTCTGATATTGAGCTGGTGTGAAAGTCTTATTAAGGTCCCTTTCCCACTTTCTAATTGCTGGAAGCTCATAATTCTCTGGTGGGGTCATTAGCATTGTGTATATCTTTGATATTATTCGGTTAATGGGTTCCTTCTCCTCACAGTATGTTTCAAACCTAGTTAGTTCCCGTTTAAAGTTACTCATTGGGCCTAATGTCTCCAGATAGTGTCGGAGTTGTATTGCCTGCCAATGTTCTACTTCAAATTGGCCTCCCGATTTCGTCAAATCCGCCATTGTGGGCCATGTTTCTGATTGCATAAAGTGCGATACCTGTGTATAGCCCTTCTCTCGAAGTCTCCAAAATGCCCTTGTCTCCATCCCCGGCTCGAAACTTGGGTTTCCCAGTACTGGGTATAGTGGAGAGTATCTTGACGAATATTTAGGGTTCAGACATATTTTAGCACCTATAGACAGTGTTGGCCCTATCAGAGGGTGTTTTTTGAGTGAGTCCGGTAACTTTGTATAGCACTAAGGTGCTCTACCCAGTGGTACCTGACTAATTTCTTGCTCCAATTTTATCCATAATTTTAATTCTATATGTCTGCACCAGTCTATGACCCTTCCCAAATGGGCTGCTTGGTGGTAATTAAACACGTCTGGGACTGCTAAACCCCCATAGCATTTGGGGAGGGTCAGTTGACTTCTACTTATCCTTGGTCGCCTGTTGGCCCATATAAACTTAGTAAAGAGTGCATTTACTTGCCGAAAGTAGGCCCTATCAATTCCTATTGGTACAGCTTGAAATAAATACAGAAATTTGGCAGAATATTCATTTTGATGGCGTTACATCGGCCGAACCATGAGTGGAATCCATGTTGCCATTTATCCAATAGGGAGCTAACTGCTTTATATAGTGAGGGGAAATTTACAGCAAAAACCTTGTCTAATCTTGATGGTATATTTATCCCTAGGTATTTTAATGACACGACCCTACCCATTTAAAGTTGAAATTGGGTTGTATGTTTTGCTGCACTTCTGAGGGAAGGGCTACCCCCATCGCTTCCGATTTCGCGTAATGAATTTTTAAATTTGCTAGTCTCCCATATCCTTCTATTTCCTTCATCAGATTTGGCAGTGAAACGTGAGGTCGTGATAAGGAGAACATCAAATCATCTGCATAGGCAGAGATTTTATATTCTTGAACACCTATTTGGAGACCCTGAATGTCTGGATTTTGCCGAATCCTATTCAGTAGGGGTTCCAGGGAGAGGGAAAACAGCATCGGAGAGAGTGGGCACCCTTGGCGCGTTCCATTTGAGATTTTAAATGTCTCAGAATAAACTCCATTCACTTTTACCGAGGCCTGGGGTGTAGCATACACCCCCGCTATCCAACTCCGCATATGTTCTCCCAGTCCCATTTGCCTCAATACTTCAAACATGAATCGCCAGCTAACCCTGTCAAACGCTTTCTCCGCATCGGTACTCAAAAAAATACTGGGCGTTTTTGATATATTAGCGTGGTGTACCAGGTTGAGGACCTTTACTTTAGTGAAAAGTTTTAAATCTGTGTTTAACAGTGAGATCGGGCGGTAGCTCCCGCACTCCGCCGGGTCCTTCCCTTCTTTCGGAATAACCGAGATATATGCCATGAGGGCATCCGGCGGTAGTGCGGGAGCCCGGCCGATCTCATTGAATGCCTTTGTCATATAAACCCCTAGTATTGGGAGAAAATATTTGTAGTATTGGATAGTGAAGCCATCCGGGCCCGGTGCCTTCCCTCATTTAACTGTTTTTATCACTGTCTCTAGTTCCCCCACCCAAATAGGTATCTCCAATTTGTTACGGTCCGCTGAAGACAACCTAGGCAGATGTGCTGAAAGAAGGTATTCTTCCATCGTGCCCTGGGGCATCTGGATTGGGGTCAAATTATAGAGGGATGAGTAGTATTCTCTAAATCTCTGAGCAATATTTTTAGGGAGTGAAATCAGCTGCCCGTTTTTGCCCTTTATATGGGGTACATATACTGTCTTCCCTTTCTCTCTAAGTTTCCCTGCTAGTATTTTACTACATTTTTCCCCAAGTTCATAGGTTACTTTTTTCCCTACTTGTATTGCCGCTTCTGCTTTGTATCTAAGTAACTCTGTCAGTTGTCTCCTCAGGTGTGCCAATTCTATCTCCACTAACGGCATCTGTACTTTCTTGTGTTGTACCTCTAGTGCCTGGATTTCTCTTAACAGATTAGCTATCTGTCTTTCTCGTGCTCTTTTTAATCGGGAACCATGTTTTATCAGTACCCCTCTCATTACTACCTTATGCGCCTCCCATACCATTCCCGGGTCACTCCCCGGGGTTTTATTAGTCCGGAAATATGCCTCCATTTCTTTTACTACGTCTTCCCGAATTTGGGGATCTGCAGTAAACTCTCATTCAAGGGAGGAGGGGGTGTGGCCCAGACATGGCTGAGTGAGGACACGTTGTTTTGAGCTCCCGGACCTCCATCCCTGCCCCGATTAGCAGCGGCTAACTGATAGCTCATAGCACGGCATGAATACAGGCAGTAAATATGGGACAAGATTCGCACTGAAGAAGACCACCACCGGCAGCCCTCAAATCGATATTCAGCAGTATTTTACCTCGAAGACACAAGCTCCGGCCGGGATAACACCACGCAGCACAGGGAATACCGCTGCCGAGAGATCAACCCCACTCTCGAGTACTTCCGGATCAGATAGCAGAGCAGGGAGTGCGATACAGGATACGGCTATGCTGAGAGACGCCCCCCCGAAGGAGGGGGACGTGGATGATATCGCGGGGGACATACGTACCCTGCTGAAAGCACTCCCTACACGCCAGGACATGGAAGCACTCCCCACACGCCAGGATATCGAAGCTTTGATTATGCAAGTGGAGGAAGCACACCGCAAGGAGATGGATGCGGTAAGGACAGATATTAAAGTCTTGACGGAGAGGGTGGATGAGAGAGAGGGTGCAGTGGTTTCTCTGGAGCAGCGGGTCGGGGCCATAGAAAAAAAACTGTTGGTGCAGACAGATATAATGGTGGATTTTCAACTTCATATAGAAGTTTTAGAAGATAGAAGTCGCCGGAATAATTTACGGCTCAGGGGCCTTTTGGAAACAGCAGAGACGGACACAGAAGATCTTGGGAAATCGGTGGAACTAATATTCCGGAAGATTATGAAGCTTCCTCAGTTGACAGTGGAGCTAGATAGAGTACATAGAGCTTTGGGTCCCAGACCTAAAAACCCGGCAAGACCTAGGGATGTAGTATGCCGCTTACATAATTTTCAGCAAAAGGAGCAGATATTAAAAGCAGCATGGGAGTTGGGTGATATTGAACATGAGGGAACCCAGATCAAAATTCTATCAGACTTATCTAGAGCCACCCTACAGCGTAGAACCTGGTTGCGCCCGATCCTGAACTTAGCAAGAGATAAGGGGTTCACATATAGGTGGGGATACCCTTTAACGGTTACGTTTCGCAAAGCATCAGCTTTATTTACATTACGTACACCAGATGATTTGCCGTATTTCTTCGCTTTCTTGAATGAACCACCTATCAAAATTCAAAATTGGTTAATGCCCATTACATATACAGGGGGCTATTTAGGACAAAGGAGGAATCCGCAAATAGTCCAACAGCAACCTCCTAGACGGAGATCCCAGCCCCAAGAGGGAGATTTAAGTCAACAGAAGGGATCCAGTCCTGGAATTAAGGACAGGATAGCTGATAAAGGCACCGGAATGGACATTATTGGTTCATTATGAGCAACCTCAGGGTCTATGAAACTTGATAAGACTGTACTTTTCTCCTTCTCTATTAGTTTAAGAAACTCCCATATTAGGAAACTCCCACATTAAGACATTAAGATATGCACTATGATACACATATGTGGATATTGGAGAGGAAGAAGTTGGGCTGTAGCGCTACAGGGTGCATTGAGGGTGTTGGTAGTATGTTAATGTGGAAGTAAGGTGGAACATGCAGGGGAGACACTTAGAGTAGTTAGATTGGAGGTACAGCCTTTAGTAATAAAGCCTGGGGACTGTGGAGGGTTGATATATGATCCCTGTCTCTCTTCTTTTTTTTTCTCCCTCTTTTTTCTTCTCCTCTTCTTTTTTTTTTTTTTTTCCCCCTCTTGAAGATACGAATTCTTTCTCAATTCCCCTACCATGTACCACCGAGATAGAGAGGGGGGGAGGAGAGGGGGGGGAGAGAGGCTGGGGGAGTACTTACCTCCCTAGAATATAGGATTGTCAGGCCTCCTTTAAGGGAGGCAAATTAGGGAGCTTGAAATCTGATGGTTGAGCCCCTTTTTGGGGAGATTTTTCCCCTTTTCTTTTTTTTTTCTTTTTGATATATACATATTTTTATATATATTCACCACGATATAATATGCACAGGTTCATACAAGTAGGGGTTCCCTCCCATATTTTTCTTTGGAACCCCCTTCTCAGATTATTTCTTTTTCTTTGTTTGGTTTGGTTTGGTCCTATGTAATATGGACATGACACATTGGAAGCACTTTTTTGTAAAGAAGAGTTCAGTGTGGTGTCCCTTCTTTTTGGGGAGGAACAATATAGTATACATTTCCTTTTTTTTTTTTATTTTATCACAGGTAACACTACATAGAGGAGTGGGTGTGGGTGGGGATGGGGATGCACTACCTATTTGAAAAGTATGTTTTTTTTTTCTCCCCTAGAAGGGGTTCCCCCATCTCCCCCCCAGCCTCCCTAGGGAGAGGAGGGGGGAGAGGGGGGTAAGATTAGAGGTTTGGAAATGAGCAACATTTACAGGCTACTCAAAGTGGGGGAGGAGTGGAGGAGGGAGGGGAGGGGAGAAGGGGGAAGGTTGAAGGGGATCCTTTATGATTTATTATGATGAATGTGGGAGTCCTTAGAAGAGGGGAGGGAGCAAGGGGGAGAGGGAGGGAGAATGTGTTGGCTGTGTAGTAGATTGGGGGTTGGGGGCAGGGGGGGGAGGAGGGGGAGAGGCAACTAGCAGAGGGAAGAGAGAATTTTCCCCCAGAGTAGAGGGACTTTATTGAGGATTGTATTTTACAAAGTAGGGATTTTGAGGAGATATCATATATTGACTGTAAATAATATGAAGTTTATATCCCTATGTAATATCATTGAGTCAGAAATGGAATGATGAATATAATTAATAATGAAGTTACTGATGGCATTCGCCTCTCCCTTCTCGTCGTACCCCCCTCCCTTTTTCCCCTTCCAGATATTGGGAATTTGGGGAGGGATGGGGGTCTTCGGAGAGCTCTAGTTCTGTCCATGCCTGGCCTATATTCCCAAATAGATTGACGCTCAAATACTGTTCATTCGGTGAGCGTCTTGCTTTATAGTGATAAACAACTATTAACTTTAGATATAGGGGTTTTTTTTTTTTTTTCTTTTCTCCATCCGTAGGATATGGAGACCCTGGAGGTGCTTTCGCTTAATGCCAAAGGGCTAAATACGCCGGAGAAAAGACGGGTACTCTTACATGATTTGCAGCGTCTGAAAACGGACGTTGCATTCATACAAGAGACACATTTTAGAGATGATAAAATACCAATCTTAAAAAATCATCTATTCCCAACGGTCTATCACTCTACGAATCAATGGGCTAAATCTAAGGGGGTTTCCATTCTGATCTCAGGGAGAATACCCTGGTCCTGTATAGATGTAGTTAGGGACGTGACAGGTCGTTTTTTGTTTGTAAAAGGCAAGGTGGGAGAGGTAGGGGTAACGTTAGCAACCCTATATGCTCCTAATGAGCATCAGGAGACTTTTTTAGGTAAGGTGCTTAAGCGACTGATGGAGTTCTCTGAAGGACACTTGATCTTAGGAGGAGATTTTAATATGTCATTAGATCCAACAGTAGATACTACCCTAGGGTCATCATCAATCTCCCTCAGTAGGCAAAATCATATTTTTCAAATTCTCCATAGAAATCGACTGGTGGACATTTGGCGTCTCCTCCATCCCACGGAAAGAGATTATACTTTCTATTCTAATCCTCATAAATCATATTCACGAATAGATTATTTCCTTGTCCCACATGCCCAATTGCATTCAATACAGAAGGCTGATATAGGCCTAATTACGTGGTCAGACCACACACCTATAATAATGTTATATGTCCTAGGGGACCCCATGATGACTCGGTCAAAACAGTGGAGATTGAATGAAAGCCTTCTACAGGATCAAAGTATCCTGCAGGAGGTTATTAAGGAATTAAGATTTTACTTCGCCACAAATGATACCCTAGATTGCGACCCAGGCATTGTTTGGGAAGCTCATAAGGCGGTCATTCGTGGGGTACTAATAAGCAGGGGGCCAGGATAAAAAGGAAACGTACAGAACAGCTGAAGCTACTCCTTGAAGAATTAGCCATATTGGAGGCTCGACACAAACGGATACAATCTCCCTCTCTAGAGAGGGATCTTGGTAATAAACGGACACAAATTTCAGAACTCCTTTTTTTTAAAGCCAAAGCGACAATACAGGTCTGTAAGAGATTCTCATATGAGTCTGGAGACAAATGCGGGAGATTATTGGCTAGGACTCTACGGGAACAGAAACTAAAGAATTATATCCCATGTATTATCTCACCTAACCAAGGTAGGGCTACGAAACCAAAAGAAATAGCACAGAAATTTCAGGAATTCTATGAGTCTCTTTATAATATAAAGAGAAAGCCTTCCACACAGGAGCAGATAGACTCATATCTTGTATCATCAGCTATGCCCCATCTAACAGAGGAAGATAGGGATGATCTTGAAAAACCCATAACTATGGAAGAATTACAAAAAGTAGTAAGCTCTACTAAATTAGGTAAAGCACCAGGACTGGATGGCCTGACGGCCCAATATTACAAAATACTCCTCCCTTCCTTAGCTCAATATATGCTTAAGTTATTTAACGCACTAGGGTCATCAGCAAGACTGGCCCAAGATACTTTGCTAGCTCATATCTTGGTTATTTTAAAAGAGGGAAAGGACCCAACTTCCTGTGGAAGCTATAGACCGATCTCGTTGCTGAATCTTGATCTTAAGCTTTTCACAAAAATTTTAGCAAATAGGATTCAAAAGTATATCCCTAACTTGATACATCTTGATCAGGTTGGATTTGTGCCTACACGAGAAGCACGGGATAATACCACAAAAGTTATCAACCTATTACAGATAGTAAACGCAACGCAGCTACAATGTGTCTTTTTGAACACGGACGCGGAGAAGGCCTTTGACAGGGTAAGTTGGAGTTTTATGTTATCGGTTTTACGACATGGAGGTTTCGGAAGTAAGATGCTACAATGGATCTCTTCTATTTATTCGTGCCCGAGGGCCCAGTTACGGGCTAGTGGCATATTATCGGAGACCTTTCCAATCTTAAATGGGACACGACAGGGGTGCCCCCTGTCGCCACTCCTATTTGCCCTGTCATTGGAACCGCTTCTGTGTACAATACGTTCAAATCAGGACGTTGCTGGAGTGCATACAGGTAATTTGGAAAGTAAAATCTCGGCTTATGCCGATGATATATTATTTTCGTTAACGAACCCTTTGATTACGATCCCTAATTTATTGAGGGAATTTGAGAAATTTGGTGGCCTGTCCAACCTTCGTATTAATTTTGATAAATCAGAGGCAATGGGACTTATTTACCACAAACGTTGGCTGCGCAATTGGAGCAAAATTTTAAGTTTAAGTGGACTAATAAAGCACTAACATATTTGGGCACTCTTATTCCGTTGAATACAGCTAAGATTTTCGAGCTAAACTTTCCCCCACTGTTGCAAAAAATTAAGACACTACTAAATAAGTGGAATGCTGGCTTATATACATGGTTAGGACGTTGTAACATCATCAAGATGAGCATTCTCCCCAAATTTTGATATCTATTACAAGCCCTACCGGTGTATATCCCGCCCATTTATTTTAAACAGAGCCAGAGATTAATTTTCGACTTTATTTGGGCAAGTAAACATCCCCGGGTGCAAAGGAAGCAACTAATGCTCCCTAAAAGAAATGGGGGATTGGCGGTACCAGAGTTAAAGAGATACTATCAAGCAATACACCTGAGTAGAGTCATTGATTGGAATAGACATAGAGATTTTAAGTTGTGGGTCCAGATTGAGCAGAGTCAAATATCAGTACCGTTGGGTAGAATTCCATGGTGCTTTCCCTTTGTACCCAGAGAGGTGACTAAACACCCCTTAATAGGAAACACAGCGAAACTTTGTTCTAAAATCCTTCCTATGGCTGGCATAACTCCTACCACGTCCCCCCTATATCCAATATTGGGGAATCCTTTGTTCACACCAGGCTATGAGGATGTGGCATTTAGACACCTGGTGAATAAGGGAAGTATACAAGCATCTAATTTTATAAAGGGAGGAGCTTGGTTGACAATTGGAGAATTAATTGAACAAAGAGGGGACTTCAGATTAAAGTTCTGGAACGCTGTACAGATCACCCATTTCCTTAGCACTCTCCCATCTCCGGGACTATTTGATAGATCACTTAACAGATTTGAGAAACTATGTGTAGAGGAAGGGAAAATGTCACATACCCTATCGACTACCTATGAAATACTGACGATATTGCCCGAAACCCAGTCTTTGAAATGTGTTCGGGACTGGGAAAGGGAATTGGGAGGGTCCTTCAGTTTGGAACAGCTACAGCATATTTTTAGGTTTACACATGAATCTTCTATATGTGTTAAGGTACAACAAACGAATTTTAAGATCCTTACCAGGTGGTATAGAACACCAGTGAGTTTAAAAAAAATCTATCCTGACACTTCAGACTTGTGCTGGAGATGCCAGGCGGACAAAGGTACTATGCTACATATTTTCTGGAGCTGTCCCAAACTGAGGGAATTCTGGAGGGAGGCTAGACGAATTCTTCAAATCTGTTCAGACCAAAGCATACCGGAGGACCCAGCGTTCTTCTTATTACATGCGAACCAGATAACAGGGAAGGAATACAGAGAATCTAGCATAGGCCACTTGTTAGATGCCGCTAAAGCGTGCATACCCTTGAAATGGAAATCATTAATACCGCCGACGATAGGAATGTGGATACGTAAAGTTAAAGAAATAAGCCAATTAGAGGACCTAGTGCTTACCGCACGTCACCAGCAGGAATGCTATTCCAGGACTTGGTCTTCTTGGAATGCTTTCCTAGCTTCAGAAGAGGGAAGAACCCTCCTTGATAAAAATTAGGATAATCAGGGGGGAAGCACGGAAGTTCTTATTTAGTTGATCCGATGGCATGGGGGGAAGCACCAGGAGGTCTCCTAAGGGGAAGTTTCCCCATAATAGGTCCTTTTTTTTTTTTTTTTTTTGTGTTTGGGGTTTTTGTTCAACTGTTGTTAGTTTTGTTTCGCTGAATTAATAGACTATAAATATAACTAAGAGATGGAGATGGATCTGGTGATAGATAAGATTGAAGAGAGGGGAGCAGGGAGAGGAGACGCTTGATTATTAGTTTGGGACCGAGAGGAGCATTGCTCCTTTTTTTTTCTTTTTGTTTTTAGGCTTTAAAATTAAGAAGGCTAAATGGAGGGGATTTAATAACTCCCCTGGCATTGATATATATATGCTTTGTCACCCTCTCCCTGGATTATGTGGAACATCTATTTGGTTATGTGAGGCCAGTTTTGTGATATGTTTATATGTCTAAATAAAATTTATAAATTCGAAAAACTCTCATTCAAACGCCAACGGAGCGGTAGATGAATCGGACAGCGCAATGTGTAGCGTCACTGGCGCGTGGTCTGACCATGTTATATTCCCAATTTTTACTTCCTTCACCGCCGTCAACAGATAGTGTGGCACCAGGAAGAGGTCTATACGGGAGTACAGTTGGTGAAGGTTGGAGAAGAATGTATAATCTCTTTCCCCTATACGTAGTAATCTCCACACATCTACCATCTGCAGATCCCGCAACTTCTGCAAGATATTCCTCCTGGTCCCCCCTGATATGGAGGAGACCCCCGTTGATGTATCAACCTTAGGGTCCAATGCTTCCCTCCTGCAAACCCTGCCAGCTTATTCAAGGTTTTACTCAAAAAGGCGTCTTGGTGTGTATTTGGTACGTAGACAGTTGCCAATGTCACCTTTGTGCTTCCAATCTGTCCCTTTAAAAATAAAAAACGGCCCTCTACATCTACTCGTTTGTCCAACAGAGACCAGGGTATTCTATTGGAAATTAGAATTGACACCCCTTTTGACTTTGATATCCGACTACATGCGTGGTATGTACATGGATAAAACCTATTTTATAGGTATGGGAGTCCGCCCGTCTTAAAATGTGTCTCCTGCACGAATGCTATATCTGAGCGGGTTCGTTTTAACTCGCTCAGGAGCATTCTCCTTTTTTCTGGGACATTAAATCCTTTGGCATTGATGGTAGTTATACTTATTTCCTCCATCTCGGGAGATTCGGAGGATGAAGTGTGGATAAAAAAAAAAAATCCCAAGACCAGAACCCCCCCGATCCAAACACCCCTTTCCAATTCTCCCCCTTAAATATTCACCTAACCCCTCCCCCCTTACCCCCACCCCCAAGGGAGGCACCCACTTATGAACCTTTAGCCTTGCAGTTCACGTGGGTGCGAGCCTAATTGGGGTGTTGGGTTGGTGCAGCAGAGGTGCACCCCCAACCCTCCACCCCAGACACCCCTTTCATCTACCTCTCTCCAGCTCCTCTCTCCATTTTTCCCTTTTTTCCTCTCTCTCTTCTCTCCTCCCCTCTCCTTCTCTCCTCTTACTTTATAAAGCCTTGACTTCGAGGGGACATCCCTCCTTTAGTTTTATCCTAATTTATCCTGTTTTTTTTCCTATTATCAACCAGGTAAATGAACAAGTAGTGTTAATGTAGAATTTGTATTCACTTACATAAATTACGTTCTTACTTTTAAGAATTTGGTATGACTAATTTTGGATAGAATATGCCAGGACCATTTTCCCTCCTTTTTCACCATTCTCCCCATTCCATCTGTTCTGTTTCCCTTTGCTTCCTCTACCCTAATCCCTCAACCCCCCCTTCTCCTTTTCTTTCCCTCGTGGTGAATCTTCCGGGTACTAACTTACTCCTATTTCCTGCCAGGGGTTCCTTCCTCTTTCTAACCATTAGCCTCCTCAGTTGTATCCAAGTGTGTGTACCTCCTATTCTATCCTATTGTAGACAAGTGTAGTGTGATGTGTATGTACCCCCCCTCCTCCTACGCTCTAGACATCTCTTTCTTCTCGTGGACCCCCTATTTTCTACCCCCCATCCCTTACATATTATCCCCCCTCCCTCCTGTGTTATCTCAGTCTACCCTCAGTCTGCCCACCTGTTATCCTACTTCCACCCCTTGTGTCTCTGTGTTTAACTCCTAACTGCTCCTTTCTCAATTAATAAATTTATTTATTTTTAAGCATACATACAGTTCGAGCTTCCACATCTGTTATTTTACAACATAAACAACAATATAATCATACAAAACATAACCTCATAATAAACCAAAACAAAACAGAAACAGACAAAAAAAAAACCCACTTCTCTACTTTCCTCACCTCTCTTCTCTACCACCGCAAAAAATAAAATAAATATACTCAATAAACCTCTTCCCCCCTTGCTTCTTTTCCCCGGAGAGCTTCCCCCTCCTCTGAGGCCAGAAAGGCGCTCCAAGCGGACCAGGTCTCGGAGTACCTTTCGTACTGTTGACGTGCAGAGAGGACTAGATCTTCTAGTTTGCTAATCTCCCTCACCTTACTAATCCACATTTCTAATGTCGGTGGCGATATTGATTTCCATTTCAGCGGAATACATGCCTTTGCGGCATCTAAAAGGTATGGAATGCATGATTCCTTATATATCCTTTCGGGTATTACATTAACATGTAATAGGAAGAACTCCGGGCCCTGAGGTATTGTTAGATCCGTGCATAGTTGAAGGGACTGTCTAATCCCCAGCCAAAACCTCCTTATTCTGGGGCAGTCCCAGAATATATGTAGCATAGTGCCTTTCTCTTCCTGACATCTCCAGCACCGGTCTGAAGCGTCCGGAAACATTTCCCCAAGTTTCTCTGGTGTTCTATACCATCTGGATAAGATCTTAAAATTGGTTTCTTGTGTTTTCACACATATTGAAGTCTCGTGTGTAAGCCTAAGCATCCTCTGTCACTGCTCCGGACTAAAAGTCCTCCCTACTTCCTTTTCCCAATCCTGGATATATTTCAGGAAGGGGATTTCTGGCTGAGTATTCAACAATTCGTAACATATTGATAGTGTATGTGATGTTGAAAAGAGCTAAATAGGGGGACTTGGACTTTTTAGGCACAGTACACAATTTGTATAAAAAATATAATTTTATTGTACAATACTCTATCAAATAAATGTTTTCGTTTAAAAATTAATCACATGTTCTAGGAGAGACAATACACCAATGCCGTTATAATATAACACCATAGCTCTAATAACGAACATATAGGGATATTGATGATCCACAACCAGTTTGATACATTCCAAAAAGTTGAGGTATGGTTGAAGCGGCAGAGGTTGTAGGAAAAGATGTAATATTTTCACTCTCGCTCGACAAGTTCCGCGTCCATTGACGCTTCTTCAGGAGCGTGTCATGTGAACTAAAAAAATATATTTAAACATAAAACATACATCAGAAAATATTTTAAATTTGTCACCATGCATTAAACAATGCTATAATACATTTAGAAACCTTTTTATTAGAAAAAAAGAAGTGTTTACATTTTTGCAGAGGAAATCGGAGAAATACCCAAGATGTACTTACTGGCCTAATGAACAGGGGATAGATATAGACCGAACCAGGCGGTCGCTATGGAGGCGTGTACCTATTATTAATTGATAAAACTGAATTAATAATTATAAACCATTACTTTTGAGACATCTGGTTAATAAACCATATAAGTCTATAATTATATAAATAATTAAGGTTCCTGTAGAAAAGACATAATCAAACTTACTTACGAGCAGGAATAAATCCCTTGAAGGTGGAGAATGGTCACAGAGGGTAATATGTTAGAACATAGTTTGGAGAAAGGAACCAAATCTCCAAAGGTCTAGGGACCAAAATAGTGGATCCTAGAATCTGTATACAAAAAGTGTGTACAGAATGTTCATATAGATAATATAACTAATACATAGAGAGCAAGAGTACTAACTTCTAAAAGGTCTTAATAATTGTCTTATTTCTAAGGGGTGAAACTTACCCACTAATGTAGTTTAAATATGAAAGATTGGTCAGCCGTATAGTAAAGGATTTGCCTGGAGATCAAAAACACTGCCCATATACCAAAATATAGGCATAGAGCATTAAATGCGTCCGCTTGTTACCACTAGTCTCATTGTGTACTGTCCATCAGGACACAAAGTAACATATGGTCTAAAGGATGGACCTAAATGAGAAAAGCCATAAGTAGTATTTCCTCCGTATGATTCGGTGAGGTTCAGGTAATTTAAGAGTGGAGCTTAGAAAAATAAAATATGATCATACCTGACACTGGGTTCTCATCTGGTAACCTCCTAGCCACAACGCCGTCCTGGGCGTCCTTAATTAATAAAACCAAATTAAATGATTCTAGGTAATTGCTTTCAAGACGTCTGAATACTTAAAACATAATTGTCTATAATTGTAAAACTCACCCACTAATGTGGTTCAATTGTAGGTAAGTGGTCAGCTGTATAGTGGGGGATTTGCCAGAAAACCAAAAACGCTGCCCATATATCACAATAGAAGCAGAGAAAATCAGATGCGTCCGCTTGTTCGCATGAGCCTCATGATGTATTGTCCATCAGGACATAATGCAGCATATTAGCAAGATAATAGACCTAAAATGGGGGAGACCACAAGCAGTGATTCCTTTATGTAATACAATAAGATTCAGATGGCTTGAAAATTATGCTCAGAGCGATGTATTCGTACCTGACATAGAGTTCCCGTATAATAACCTCCTAGCAGCAACACCGTCCTAGGATGCCGGCTCGATATGTAGCACGCTGTAATAGCGTGATATTTAAGGTACACGCCTCTTCCGTAGTCACCAGCCGGGCCAATGGAGAGGCTCGGCGTGACGTCATTCGGAACGGCCGGAGGATCAGCATTGCTGCACGCACGTACAACACGCATAGGTGCCGGGATAGAATCCGGACATAATGCGTGAGTGATCGCGGCAGCATAGAGCTGAACCAAGCCATCTCAGTTGGAGACGAGATGAGTCGTCAACCAGAGATGGCAATAGCGCTGCCTAGCATTACCTGACAGCGCTCGGGCGGCCACACAGCGGCCGTAAACGATCCCGTCCATTGACCCAAACCCTGCCATGAAACAGACCAGTAGTAAAAGGTCCTAAGCATTCTCCGAATTTCCAAAAGCAAAATTGCAACCTATAATGTGAACAAAGAATTTATATTCAAAGAAGGTAGAATTTTTAAATATTCAATAAACAATGTGTAGCTAGAAAAAAATCCCATTTGATCTAATAAAAGATCATAGGTCATTTTTTATTTAGCTCAAAATATAATTTAGAACCTTCATATTATATATAACAAAAATATATAAATCTATGAGTAACCTATTTTATTCTCAACTATTGATTCATTGATTGGAAAGAGGGGGCCTATAGTGACATCTTGATTAGTTGGTTTTTTAGGGTATTAATTTGATGTTTATTATTTGAAAAATATACAACTTTTTCACAGCGATTGACCCTAATATGATTATATCTACAGAAACGCTTTATATGATTGAGCCTCATTGATGCCAGGTGCATGTATGGCATCAAGACGCTCAATCCAATAAGTTTCTTGGCGAAGTATTTGTTTGTCCCAATCACCACCTCGTGGGTCCCATCGTACCACAGCGAGGGCTATGAATGATACAAACGAAGTATTGAATTTGTGGTAGAGATCCAGGTGTCTACTTACTGCAGTAATCATTTTGCCATTCCCTGAGTAGTATACATGGTCTTTAATACGGGATCGAAATTGTCTGATCGTTTTTCCCACGTAGAACGCACCGCATTGGCAAGTCATTAAATAGACTACTCCCTGCGTGTAACAATCAGCATGAAAATTCAAATTGTAAATGGTGCCATTGGGGAGTATGAATCTGGTACCTACAGAAATCCATGGGCAGAAGGCACATTTGCCACATTGTGTCATCCCATTGGGGACAGATCTAGCCGGTATATCATCATGGAAATGACTAGACGTGAGTTGGTCGTGTAACGATTTTGATCTTCTAAACGTTATATCTGGTTTGGGTTTTATGTATTTATTGAGAACAGGGTCATCACAAAGAAGAGACCAATGATTGGCAAGTATGTTCCTAAGTTCTACATGATGATTTGAATATCTCGTAATGAATCTCACAGGTTGCTCCTGTTTTGTTGTCCTTGTTTTGTATAGTAATGAGTTCCTAGATTGTCGCAGCGCTTTATTAAATGCGTTGCGTAGCAGGGATTTGGTGTATCCCCTGGCTCCAAGTCTATCGCGAAGTAAATTTGCCTGTAATTTGAAATCAGCAGTAGATGTACAATTACGGCGAAGTCTAAGGTATTGTGCGTATGGTATGCTACGTATTAGAGTATTAGGGTGAGCACTATCTGCATGCAGTAGGGTGTTGCCTGCTGTTTCTTTACGAAATAGAGTTGAAGCCAGTTGTCCGTCAGGGTCCTTAGTTATGGTTAAATCTAAGAACGTAACTTTGTCCTTGCTGCTGGACATTGTGAATTTCAAATTAAATGCGTTCACATTAAGCATATCGATAAATCGCTCCAGTGAATATAGAGTCCCAGTCCATATGATAAATAGATCATCAATGTAGCGTAGCCAACAGGCTACATGGTTAACAGATTCCGCCAAGGAATCATCAGAAAAAACATATCATTCCCACCCCCCCAGGTACAGGTTGGCATAGGCCGGGGCACAACAAGTGCCCATGGCCACCCCTGTACCTGGAGGAAGTGGGACTCTTGGAAAGTAAAGACATTGTGGGTCAGGACAAACTGGAGCAATCTGAGAATAAACTCGCAGTATTCCCATCGGTGATGATCCTGCTCTCTGAGGAAAGTCCGCACTATCCCGATGCCCTGGTCGTGAGGTATGCTGGAGTAGAGAGCCTCCACATCCAATGTCACGAGCAGGGCATTGGGAGGCACGGACATTCCCTCAATGTGTTTCAATAGATCGAGAGTGTCTTTGGTGTATGACGGCAGTGCCATGACATGTGGCATTAGGATCGAATCAATCAGCCGACTGGCATTCTCAGTAAGAGAACCGATGCCAGACACTATGGGTCTGCCAGGTGGTGATGTTGGATTTTTGTGTATCTTCGGCAGTGCATAAAAGGTAGCTAGCCTTGGGAAACGTACATTTAAATAGTTGTAGAGGTCTTGATCTATTAGGCCTCTCTGATGGGCAGAGCCAATGATTATAAGGTATTCTTCTTTAAATTTTTGAATATTGGTAGCACTGATAACTGTGTACCAATCTTTATTAGATAGAATGTCCATGACCATTTTTATATAGAATTCCTTTGTCATTAAGACAATATTACCCTCTTTGTCTGCAGATTTTATTTCCAAATCGGGATGATTTTGTAATCGTATGATCGCTTGTTTTTCAGAGGGAGAAAGATTACTTGGTTTATTGGTCAAGGGCATTTTCTTAATATCACTGACTGCTCCCATCAGGAAGGCCCAAATATTAGAGTTTGTCATCAAGTCGGGAAATCGCTGCGATTTAGGTTTAAATTTTTTTGGGGGAAAGGTGTATGGGGGACAAAGATGTTGAGGTTGTGTAGATTCGGCATCAGCTTCTGTTAAATTATTCTCATCCAGTAACAGCATAAGGTCCCGGAGAGCTCTAAAGTCTTTCATTGTGTAATTTTTGACTT
The DNA here is from genome assembly GCA_029206835.1 of Rana muscosa. Lineage (NCBI taxonomy): Eukaryota > Metazoa > Chordata > Amphibia > Anura > Ranidae > Rana > Rana muscosa. The sequence goes on from JARGYO010000080.1 coordinate 1,646,883, forward strand.
GTTCAGAGATCTGTTTATCTTTGAGGGATCGATCCCTCAAAGATAAACAGATCTCTGAACAAGTCAAAAATTGAGTGCAGGTTCAAGCCCCAACATCCAAGTGGACATACGGTAGCACATAGTAACAGGGCCCCTCACGGGCTCGCTTCGATCGCCACGCTTCGGGCACGGCCTCACTTGGCTCGGCTTGAACCACGGATGGTGTGGCCTTCACCTGAACTCACCATGCAGGCGCCGTTCATCTTGGGAGATTTTCGAAATCCTCTTGTCCTACATACTGAGCAAGCGCAGTACAGGGTGGACACTATTCGACGGGGGACAGAATTCGACACATCACTGGCCTTACCCAGCCATTGTTGTATTTTTGAACCAGTGTTGGCTACCTCGTCCTCCTCCACCGCCGCTTCCACCTACACAGCCACATTCACCGCCACCTCAACCTCCTACTTCATATGGACCTCGTCCTCCTAGGTCAAGATTATAATTTTTATTTTATTTTTTTGTAGCGCACAGATCCTTTCCCCCTTACTCAAACACTTCCCTTAAATTTAGCACCCCGCTACATTTTTATTTCAAAGTATTTTATTTTCCCACTAGCTTATCCATTAAATTGAATAATTTATTCCAGAAAGGGCGTCTTCTGGGGCATTCCCACCATATGTGTGGCATTGTGCCGTTGAGTTTCTGAGGTTCTTAATGACTTCCCGTACCTCTTCTGCTGAAAAGGGGGCCTCCAGCATATTTTTTTATTTTTTTTATGTTATTTTAAGTTATTTCCCTATCCACATTTGTTTGCAGAGCACTTGCCATGCTCTTAACAACATTTTGCTGCCATTTGCAGCCCTCTAGCCCTTTCCATTACTTTTTTAGAGCCTTTTTAGTCCTTAGAAGTCCGGGTCCCCATTGACTTCAATGGGGTTCGGGTTCGGGTTAAAGTTCGGTCCCGAACCCGAACTTTTTTCCGAAGTTCGGCCGAACCCGTCGAACCCGAACATCCAGGTGTCCGCTCAACTCTAATCCTGGGTTGTTTATATGCCCATATAAATTCAAATATTAGCTTCTGAGTCTGTAATAAAGCTTAAGGGGATATGTATTGGCAGTGCCTGTAATAAATATAGAATTTTAGGAAGTATACTCATTTTAATAATGTTACATCATCCTAGCCATGTATGGAAACCGAGTCTCCATTTGTCCAGGAGAGTCTTAACCCTTTGCAGTAACGGGGGAAAGTTTCATTCATATATTTTCGCCAAATTTTTGGGGAGTAGGGTACCTAAGTATGTTAAAGCTCCGTCTGTCCACTTAAACTTAAAGTTTTGTTTCAATTGTATTAACGATGTACCTAGTAAATTAACCCCCATTGCTTTAGATTTTTTGAAATTAATACGGAGGATTGAGAGAGCCCTATATTCCTCAAATTCCCTCATCAAATTTGGGATTGTAATTAATGGCTTGGTGAGTGTAAAAAGCATATTGTCCGCGTAGGCCGATATTTTAGATTGAATATTCCCTATTTGAATCCCTGAGATATCTTGATTCCGTCGTATTCTGCACAGAAATGGTTCCAGTGACAGGGCGAAGAGGAGTGGAGACAGGGGACATCCCTGTCGTGTCCCGTTTGTAATCGGGAGGGGTTCTGATAATATTCCATTTGCCCGTACCCGGGCTGTAGGACAGGAATATATGGCAGCAACCCACTGCAGTATCTTGTCTCCAAACCCTCCATAATGAAGAACTGCCCGTATCCACATCCAGTTCACCCTGTCAAAGGCCTTCTCGGCGTCTGTATTCAGGAATACACATTGCGTCTGTGTCTTATTCGCTATCTGTAACAGATTACCGTATTTATCGGCGTATAACACACACCGGCGTATAACACGCACCCCAAGTTTAGGAGGAAATTTTAGGGAAAAAAACTTTTAGCAGGGAAGTTTAAGGAAAAATAACTTACATTTAAATGCAGCCTTGTCAGTGTCCATTGCAGCCTTGTCACAGTGCAGCCTTGTCAGTGTCCATTGCAGCCTTGTCACAGTGCAGCCTTGTCAGTGTCCATTGCAGCCTTGCCCCAGAGTCCATTTCAGCCTTGCCCCAGAGTCGCCGTGCAGCCTTGCCCCAGAGTCGCGTGCAGCCTTGCCCCAGAGTCGCCGTGCAGCCTTGCCCCAGAGTCGCCGTGCAGCCTTGCCCCAGTGTCGCCGTGCAGCCTTGCCCCAGTGTCGCCGTGCATCATTTTAAAATTGGCGCCGAGACTGTGCGGACGCCGCCGAGAACGCCGGGGACGCAGGGACTGGGCGGAGCCGCCGCCGAGATACACATAGCCGAGTGTACTCGGCTATACTCGGCTTTTCTCGGCTCCGCTCACAGTCACGCCGAGTCCCGCCCTATGATGGACATAACGAAGGTCCAATGGGACTGGGCGTGACTGTGAGCGGAGCCGAGAAAAGCCGAGTATAGCTGAGTACATTTGGCTATGTGTATCTCGCTCCGCTCCGCTCACAGTCAGCGGAGACAGCTCAGGGATGTCAGTATCGGCGTATAACACGCACCCACGATTTTCCCCTGATTTTCAGGGGAAAAAAGTGCGTGTTATACGCCGATAAATACGGTAATAACTTTCGTTGTGTTATCACGCGCTTCTCTTGTGGGAACAAATCCCACCTGATCTAGATGTATCAAATTCGGGACAAACTGCTGGATCCTATCCGCCAGGACCTTAGTAAAGATTTTTAGATCCAAATTTAATAAAGATATTGGACGGTAACTTCCACATGAGGCTGGATCTTTCCCCTCTTTTGGTATCACTGTAATATATGCTAGTAGGGTATCTTTCATTAAGGTAGCTGAGGACCCTAAATCATTAAATAGCTTCACCATATATTCCGCTAAGTGGGGAAATAATTTTTTAGAATATTGTGCTGTGAGGCCGTCCGGCCCCGATGCTTTTCCCAGCTTCATAGAGCCTATCGCTGCCTCCACTTCTTCTCTGCTTATAGGGATCTCTAGTCTCTCTCTGTCTATTTCGGAAAGTCTTGGTATGCCTGACGCCGACAGATACCGATTTATTTGCTCTTGTGTAGGGGGTTTATTCTCTAAATTATACAGTGTATGGTAAAATTCTTGGAATTCTCTTACTATCTCCTGTGGTTTTGTTGCTTTAGGTTTATTCGGGGAGCTAATGTGAGGTATATAATTACTTTGTTTCTGTTCTTGTAAGGTTCTGGCCAATGTTTTCCCACATTTATCTCCTGATTCATATGAAAATTTCCGACATATCTGTATAGCCGCTTTAGCCTTGTAATACAGGAGATCTGTAACTTGTGTTCGTTTGTCCATGAGTTTCCTCTCTAAGGACGGTGAACGTGTCAGTTTATGTTTAGACTCCAGAATCGCTAATGCCTCTAGTAGATATTTTAGCTGTTCTGTACGTTTCTTTTTAATCCTTGTGCCGTGTTTAATCAATATCCCGCGTATGATCGCTTTATGTGCTTCCCAGATAACTCCTGGGTCACAATCTGGGGTATCATTAATTGAAAAATAGAATTGTAATTCTTTGATCACGTCTTCCATAACCTCTTTATCCTGTAGAAGACTTTCATTCTGTCTCCATTGATTTGATCTGGACCCAGTAGGATCTTGTAGTACATAGGTCATAAAAATTGGTGCGTGGTCTGACCATGTAATCGTACCAATTTTTGCCGTTTTAACCGAATGCAACTGAGCATGTGGAACAAGGAAAAAGTCTATTCGGGAGTATGTTTTATGAGGTGGCGAGTAAAACGTAAAGTCTTTTTCTTTAGGATGTAAAAGCCGCCATATGTCAATCAATTGATTTCTATGAAGGGTTTGGACAATCCGGTTTCGCACGCTAAAAGGGATAGACGAAATTCCCGAGGAGGTATCTTCTTTTGGCACTAATGTTATATTCCAATCTCCCCCTAGGATCAGTTGACCTTCTGTAAATCCCATTAACCGTTTAATAGCTTTGGTCATAAAGACCTCTTGATGATCATTAGGTGCATATACAGTTGCTAATGTAATCCCTATATCTCCTATTTTACCCTTCACATACAGGTATCTTCCTATTGGATCTCTCATAGAATCTATGTAAGTCCATGGTATTCTCCCTGCTAAGAGAATAGAGACCCCTTTTGATTTAGCTACCTGGTTAGTCGAATGGTATACAGTTGGGTAAAAGCAATTTTTTAAGATCGGGGTTTTGTCATCTCTAAAGTGAGTTTCCTGTATGAAAGCTACGTCAATTTCCAGGCGACGCATATCATGCAGGAGCATCCTCCTTTTTTCTGGCGTATTTTCAAAGTCTCCATTCTGCTCCACTGATCTACTGGACCAGTGGATCAGGAGGAGAGAAAGAGAGAGGTGGAAAGCAAAAAAAAAAAAAAACTCCAAAGGCGGGGAAACCCCCCCCCTTAACCTAATGCGATTAGCTATCTGCTGAACAAAAAAGACGCTCAGCAATACAACGGTATTTGGGCGTCCACCTATATGGGTGCGTGTACCTGGGTTGATCGGGGGGGGCCGTGATAGTTCGCTCCGGGTCCCTCCAGACTCCCCTGTCTACTCTATCTCATGAGGTATTTCATTGGCAAGAAGAAAGAAGAAGAAAAATAAAAATAAAAATAAAAAATAAAAATAACCAACATGGCATGCCCGGAGAAAACCGGAGAACTATAGCGAATTTCAAATTAACATATATGGTACAAGAGATGAGTCAAAAAGTTGGGAGGGAACACATTATATCACTTTTTATCTCTTCCACAATCTTTTAGGGAACACGTAGGGTTATCTATCTTCCCTTATATATGGCCTTGTATATGGCCTCTACTATTTCTCTTCATAGGAGAGGATAACTTAGGAACTCATAATTTGGCAATCTGGACTTATAAACAGCCTTATCCACTTTCGCCCTTCTGCACAATTCCTATCTCCTAAAAATAATTCCTTCCCCCTTTTTTGTCCCTCAATACAATCTGGTTAAAATCTGTCTCTCATCCCAACCAATCCCCCCTTCACCCCTTCTGGAGCCCATATCCCCAATGCATCCCATATCCCCCTTGTCCCTTCTGTCCCCTCTCATTTATTCCCCCCTGGGAGACATGAGCTCCTTCCCCTTCCTCTCTCCCCCATCCCTACGCATGAGGGGGGTGAAAGATAGGGAGAGAGGAAAGAAAAACGAGGAGGAAATACAACATAAATAATAATACTAGAAGGGGGAGATTCGGGACACATAGAGCCCCTTTACTCGCCATATCCCCTTATTTCTATTCAAAGCCCATGGATCCCATAGACATGTGCCCACCCCCTCTCTTCCTCCCCCTCCCCCCTCCTCTCCCGCTTAGCTTCCCCCCTGATATGCCCCACTCCCTATAGGCTAGGAAGGGAGGGAAAGGCCCAAATCCATAGTCTCAGTATATCTCACTCAGTCTCCATACAGGGCCATGTTCATTTTAATTGATTGCTACCGTTCGTTTTCCGTTCTCTTTTGGGCCATAATCAACCCCCTCTATACCAACATAGTCCAAAAATCGAACAATAACACAACAAAAAATAAATAAAAAAAAGGAGGGATAACAGGGGAGAGTACATAACTTTAAACCAATAAGGAACAGATAATGAACATGGACGGGGGGGAGGGGAAACCTGGATCCTTAACCACTTAACGACCGCCCACTGTAAATATACGTCGGCAGAATGGCACCGACAGGCAGAATCACGTACATATACGTGATTGCATTTGTATAGTTGGGGGGTCCGATCGGACCCCCCTTCTTTACAGTGGGTGGTCGTTTTACCTTCGGGAGCGATCCGGCATGAGGGGACGGCCGTTCGATTCCGGCCCCCCCCCTCTCGATCGCTCCCGGCGAATGAGAGAGCTTCCCCTGCCTGTGTACTGTTTACACAGGCAGGAGGAAGTGATGTCATCTCTCCTGCGGCGCTCACATATACTGAGCGCCGTACAGGAGAAGATGCAGGTTAGTGCACAAAACAGCACACTGACACCAGGACACATAGGCACATAAATCGCCCCCCCCCCAGGCCCCCCCAGATCACCCCCCAGCCCCCAGTCGCAGTGTCACTGATTGCAGTGACCATTTATTTAGTGATCACTGCAATCAGTGACATTTGTGACTGTAAAAGTGTCACTACATTTAGTTTTAGGTCCAGTGTAGCCCCCTAACCCCCCCTAATAAAGGTTTAACCCCCTGATCACCCCCCAGATAACCCTTTCACCCCCTAGCACCGCCGTCGCTAAGCGATCATTTTTCTGATCGATGTCTTAGCGTCGGTGATGCTGATCGGTAGCCAGTAATTTTTTTTAGGTTTGCCGCAGGTTTTTATAGCGTCGGGTACCCCCATATATTACCTAATAAAGGTTTAACCCCCTTGATCGCCCCCCAGGTAACCCTTTCACCCCCTATCACCACTGTCACTAAGCGATAATTTTTCTGATCGCTGTCTTAGCGTCGGTGATGCAGATCGGTAGCCAGTAATTTTTTTTAGGTTCGCCGCAGGTTTTTATAGCGTCAGGTACCCCGATATATTACCTAATAAAGGTTTAACCCCCTTGATCGCCCCCCAGGTAACCCTTTCACCCCCTAGCACCGCCGTCGCTAAGCGATAATTTTTCTGATCGATGTCTTAGCGTCGGTGATGCTGATCGGTAGCCAGTAAATTTTTTTAGGTTCGCCGCAGGTTTTTATAGCGTCGGGTACCCCCATATATTACCTAATAAAGGTTTAACCCCCTTGATCGCCCCCCAGGTAACCCTTTCACCCCCTATCACCACTGTCACTAAGCGATAATTTTTCTGATCGCTGTCTTAGCGTCGGTGATGCAGATCGGTAGCCAGTAATTTTTTTTAGGTTCGCCGCAGGTTTTTATAGCGTCAGGTACCCCGATATATTACCTAATAAAGGTTTAACCCCCTTGATCACCCCCCAGGTAACCCTTTCACCCCCTATCACCACTGTCGCTAAGCGATCATTTTTCTGATCGCTGTCTTAGCGTCGGTGATGCAGATCGGTAGCCAGTAATTTTTTTTAGGTTCGCCGCAGGTTTTTATAGCGTCAGGTACCCCCATATATTATCTAATAAAGGTTTAACCCCCTGATCACCCCCCAGGTAACCCTTTCACCCCCTATCACCACTGTCGCTAAGCGATCGTTTTTATGATCGTTGTCTTAGTGTCGGTGATGCCGATAGGTAGCCAGTAATTTTTTTTTAGGTTCGCCGTCAGGTTTTTATATAGCGTCAGGTACCCCCATATATTACCTAATAAAGGTTTTAACCCCCTAATTGCCCCTAGTTAACCCTTTCACCAGTGATCATCATATAAGTGTTACGGGTGACGCTGGTTAGTTAGTTTGCTTTTTATAGTGTCAGGGCACCCGCCGTATATAACCCAATAAAGGTTTAACCCCCTGATCGCCCGGCGGGTGATATCAATTAGGTTTTAGCGTCAGAGAGGGTCTGCGTCACACCCCAGGCAGCGTCAGGTTAGTGCCAGTAGCGCTAACACCCACGCGTTAAGCATACACCCCCCTTAGTGGTATAGTATCTGAACAGATCAATATCTGATCTGATCAGATCTATACTAGCGTCCCCAGCAGTTTAGGGTTCCCAAAAACGCAGTGTTAGCGGGATCAGCCCAGATACCTGCTAGCACCTGCGTTTTGCCCCTCCGTCCAGCCCAGGCCACCCAAGTGCAGTATCGATCGATCACTGTCACTTGCAAAACACAACACACATAACTGCAGCGTTCGCAGAGACAGGCCTGATCCCTGCGACTCCAGTGCTGTAGGAGGTGATTTCACCACCACAGTTAAAAAAAAAAAAAGCATATATGCCGAAGCATTGGGGCAGCGGCATAACTTTTGCGGGAAGATGCCCCCATGCTTCGGCATATATAAATGGTGCATGTATGCCCATCATTAGAAGTGGGTGGATGAAGGGCGGTATTCTAATGGTGGGCATACCCACCGATCAATCTTTTTTTTTCGTTCAGCCAACAGGCTGCATGAAAAAAAAGATTACAATACATGTCCAACAAGGACCAGCAACGTACTGGTATGTTGATGGACTTTGAATGGTTATACCAGATTGATGCCTGCGGGTTTAGGTATCATCTTGGTAGCATTCTTTTCAGCCAGCGGCTGGCTTTCATGTAAAAGCAATCCTAGTGGCTAATTAGCCTCTGGACTGCTTTTACAAGCAGTGGGAGGGAATGTCCCCCCCCCCCCGGATATAAAAAGCGCCATTGGGAAATTGGGAAAGAATTTTATCACACCGATCTTGGTGTGGTCAGATGCTTTGAGGGCAAAGGAAAGATCTAGGGTCCAATAGACCCCAGTTTTTTCAAAAAAGAGTACCTGTCATTACCTATTGCTATCATAGGGGATATTTACATTCCCTGAGATAACAATAAAAATGATAAAAAACAAACAAATATGGAAGCAACAGTTTAAAAATAAAATAAAAAAGCAAAATTAATAATAAAAAAAAAAAAAAAAAAAGCACCCCTGTCCTGCCCTGCTCTTGCCCAATGGCAAACGCAAGCGTCGGTCTGGCGTCATATGTAAACAGAAATTGCACCATGCATGTGAGGTATCACCACGAAGGTCAGATCGAGGGCAGTAATTTTAGCAGTAGACCTCCTCTGTAAATCTAACGGCGTAACCTGTAAAGGCTTTTAAAGGCTTTTAAAAATGTATGTAGTTTGTCGCCAATGCGCGTTTGTGCGAAATTTTAAAGCTTGCCGTGTTTGGTATCTATGTACTCGGCCTAAGATCATCTTTTTTATTTCATCAAACATTTGGGCAATATAGTGTGTTTTAGTGCATTAAAATTTAAAAAAGTGTATTTTTTCCCCAAAAAATGTGTTTGAAAAATCGCTGCGCAAATACTGTGTAGAATAAAAAATTGCAACACCCACCATTTTAATCTGTAGGGCCTTTGCTTTAAAAATATATGTAATGTTTGGGGGTTCAACATAATTTTCTTGCAAAAAAAAAAAATGTTTTCATGTAAACAAAAAGTGTGAAAAAACGGAAAATTGTATCATACTTACCAGTAATTTTCCTTTCCTGGTGCCTATCCATGGCAGCATACCTGTGATAGAGCTCCGCCTCGACTCCTCCTTCAGGACTAGTGAATAGCATAAATTAAAGGCATAGCCCCTCCCCCAACATTCTCTGTAATATAGAATACCGAGGGTGGGAGCGTATGCTGCCATGGATAGGCACCAGGAAAGGAAAATTACTGGTAAGTATGATACAATTTTCCGTTTTCCTGGTGCCTCCATGGCAGCATACCTGTGATAACTAACTAGCTGACATGGGTGGGATAATTGCTTAACAATAAATGTTTAATTATAAGAGGACATAGCAGCCTGAACTGCCCTCCTTCCAAACTCAACAGTCGTGAGCGCTCCTGGATCAATATGGTAGTGTCTGAGGAACGTATGGTGAGAAGACCAGGTGGCGGCCCCGCACACTGTCTCCAACGAAACATTAGCCCTTGCTGCCCAGGAAACTGAGACTGCCCTTGTAGAATGAGCATTCACTCGGGATGGAGGCTCCATATTCTTCACCCTGTAGGCCTTCTGGATTAACTTTACAACCCAAGATGCCAGAGTTCTGATGGAAGCTTCTTTGCCCCTGTATTTACCGAACGGTACGATGAAAAGTCTCTCAGAATTTCTGAAGGGGCCGGTGGCTTCTAGGTAGGCCCTGAGCACTCTGGATACATCCAGTTCGTGACAAGACTCTGAATCCATGTCTGTAAACACTGGTAGTGCCCAGGGTTCCAACAGGTGGCTTGGAGTAGCAACCTTTGGTGTGAACCCCCGAAGGGGACGAAGTTCCACTCTGTCTGTGAAGAAGGAGATGTGGTCGTCACCTATCCCTAAAGAGTGAAGTTCCGAGATTCTTCTGCCAGATGTAATGGCTAGCAGGAAAGACGCCTTTAGTGTCAGGTTCCATATTGTTACTTGTTCCACTGGAGCAAAGGGATGGTCAGATAGAACTTCCAGGACTAGGGACAGATCCCACTTAGGAAATGATCGTCTGACAGGAGGGCGAATCTTCAATATACCTCTGAGGAAAGTGACTACTGAAGGATCCTCCGCCCATCTCTTATTTGTTGCAGCAGAGATTACTGCTACCTGCACTTTGAGAGAGCTCAGACCAAGTCCCAGATCAAGTCCTGTCTGAAGGAATCCTAGAACATGAGATGTAGAAGGAAGGATTGGATGAAATCCATTTTCGGAAACAAATGACAAGAACTTGTCCCATATTCTTGAATATATGGCATTAGTTGCTGGCTTCCTAGCTTTTAGAAGGGTTGATATGACTCCTGGAGAACACCCTAGGGACTCAAATCTTTGCCTCTCAACCTCCAGATTCGAAGATTCAACTTCTGAGGGTTTGGATGAACTAGACTGCTCTGCGACAGAAGTTGAGGGAAAGGAGTGATCTTGATTGGAGAGCCCACACTGAGGCACAATACGGAAGTACTGCCACCACCTGGACTGGCTCCCTGAGGAGCCTCAGGAGGAATTTGAATATTAATGGCCTGGGAGGAAAGGCATATGCCGTGGTGAACCTCCAGGGACATGACAGGGCATCCACTGCCTCGACTTGTGGATGCGGCAGCCGAGAGAAGAACCTGTCCAGCTTGGCGTTCTTCGGGGAGGTGAACAGATCTACCTGAGGGGGATCCCATATGTTGGCAATCTGAAGGAAGACATGGGGGTGGAGAGCCCACTCATTGTCCATGAAGTTTCTGGATAAAGTGTCTGCTTCCGTGTTCAACCTGCCTGGCAGATACATCGCTCTGAGGTCCAGGAGGTTCTGCTCTGCCCAGAGCATGATCGGCTCTACCTCCTTGAGGAGTGACCTGCTGCGAGTGCCTCCCTGCTTCTGCAGATAAGCGACAGCTGCTCTGTTGTCTAGGCGTAGGAGTATTCTTTGGCCTCTGATGTGGGGTGCCAAAGAGGTCAGTGCCAAGAAGGCTGCCCTCATCTCCAAGATGTTGGATACCACTCCCTGGGTGGTGCATGCCCATCTCCCCTGTATTCTGGTTTGCCCGCAATGGGCTCCCCAGCCCTGTCTGCTTGCATCGGACGTAATTGTGATCCAAGGAAGGGAGCCCAGGTGATGAGGCTTGGAGAGGTTTTCCGGAACTGTCCACCAGTGAAGGCTCCTGCGTATTTTTCCCATCAGCAGGATCGTCTGAGATAGTCGTTGTTTCTTCCACTGTGCCAAGAAACCAGTCTGGAAATACCTCAAGTGCCAATGTGCCCAAGGAACCATGGGTATACAGGAAGACATTGTGCCAATGAGGCTCAGGCATTGTGAAGCCGTCAGATACGGGCTCTGGATGACTTTGATTATTCTCTGGATGACAATCCTTGCCTTCGGCGGTGGTAATGACACTGTCCCCTCCTGAGTGTCGAACATTGTGCATAGATTATCTGCTGTGTTGGCATTAGTTGACTCTTGTCGGAATTCACCAGCCACCCTAGCTCTTTTAGGGACTGTAGAAGAATGTCCCGGTGGCATACCAACTGATCCGGATTGCTTGCTAGGAGTAGGATGTCGTCCAAGTAGTGGTATATCCTCAAGCCCCTCTCCCGCAGGGGAACTAAAGCAGATATTAGTATCTTGGTTAACACCCTGGGAGAGGTGCACAGACCGAAAGGCAGGGCTTGAAACTGTAGGTGGGTCCGTCCCACTGCAAATCTCAGGTATTTTTGAAATGCAGGTAGAATTGGAACATGTAGGTACGCATCCTGCAGATCGACCAAAATCATCCAATCTGATGGCTGGACTGCCTGAATAATCGTCTGCAGGGACTCCATTTTGAAGCTTTCGGGGCGGATATACCGGTTGAGCCTCTTTAGGTCTATCACAGGCCTCCACCCCCCTGTCCTCTTTGGGACCAGAAATAGGGTGGAGTATAAGCCTGCGAAGCGCTCTGCCAAGGGAGCCGGAACAGCCGCCCCCTGAAGCTGGAGTGACGTTAGGAAGTTTTTCAGAGCTTGAGCCTTCAGTGGAGAGGATGGAATCTCTGTTCCTTTGAAAGAGTTCCGAGGTGGAGGGTGAGAAAAATTCCAAAAGTGCCCCCATTGAATTGTTGACAGAACCCAGGGGTTGTGGCAGCAGGTGGCCCAGACTGGGGTAAAAAAACTTTAGCCTGGCTCCCACCGGGAGTGCCTGGGTTCCTCTGGCGTCAAAAAGACTGCTTCTGCTCCTGTAAAGCCGGAAGGGCTTTCATCTTCCTGTTCAAAAAGGATCCCCGAGTACCTTTCCAAGGTCTTTTGTTGTCTCTGGGATGTCTCGACTGCCTAAAATCCCTTGGGTTTGACTGGCGGAACCTAGAGGAACCACCTCTAAATCTTCGCCTACTTCTGTCCTGTGGAAGCATACCAGACTTCCCTCCTGACAGCCTGGAGATAGCTTTATCCATTTTGTCTCCGAATAGTGCTTTCCCATTAAACGGGATTTTGCACCCATTTTGTTTGGAGGATAAGTCAGCCATCCAGGGTTTCAGCCACAAGGCCCTCTTCGCCATCACTGAATGCAACATGGATCTTGCCGAGCACCTGATCGTGTCAATGGCCGCTACGCAGACAAAGTCTGCCGACAATCTAAGCTCTTCTAAGGCCTTAATTATATCCTCCATGGGGACATCCTGATGCAAAGCCATCTCAATATTATCTGTCCAAGATCTTATGGCATTTGATACTGATGTGAGGGAAATAGCTGGCTTACATGCTGCTTCCGCGGCTAAGTAGCTCCTCTTCAGCTCCAGGTCGATTCGCCTGTCTAGAGGGTCTTTGAAGGAAGTGGAATCCTCCATTGGTAGAGTAAGTTTTTTTGCGAGTCGCACCACGGACGCGTCTACCACTGGCATGGAGTTCGGTGACTGCGTTCCCGACTCTGGTAAGGGGTATATAGTTTATTGAACCGACCCCAAAATTATTATTTTTTTATCAGTCTTTGACCATTCCTTCTGAATGACTTGACTAATCTTGCCCATCAACGGGAAAAGAACCTGCTTCCTTTTGAGGAATGGGAAGTAGCTTGTAGACTCTTGGGGAGGCTATTCTGCGTCTTTCCAGGCGATTGCAGTTTTGACTACCTGGATGAATGGCTTTACCAAGGAGAGACTGAAGCCAGAAGGTTCTGACTCTTCTCAAGAGTCCCCTGAAGAGTCTTCAGGTGGTGAATCTCTAGCTGGTCGGCCTGACGGCGGCAGAGGTGTACTGACTGCTGACGGACCAGGGAGATTAGGTTCTATATCCTGAACCTGGGATATCTGCCAGGTATACATTCTGTTGCTTCTCCTGAGTACGGGAATACCACATGTGTGAGACTTTTTGGGAGCCTAGCCGCGTACGGGACCCCAAAAACCAATCACCGCCTTCAGGCTTTCTAAGGGTGTAAATTTTTGATTTCACTTCTCACTGCCTATCACAGTTTCGGAGGCCATGGAATGCCCAGATGGCACAAAACTCCCCCAAATGACCCCATTTTGGAAAGTAGACACCCCAAGCTATTTGCTGAGAGGTATGGTGAGTATTTTGCAGATATCGCTTTTTGTCACAAAGTTTTGAAAATTAAAAAAAAAAGAAAAAAAAAATATTTTTTTTCTTCATTTTCAAAAACAAATGAGAGCTGTAAAATACTCACCATGCATCTCAGCAAATAGCATGGGGTGTCTACTTTCCAAAATGGGGTCATTTGGGGGGGTTTTGTGCTATTTTGGCATTTTATGGCCTTCGAAACTGTGATAGGTAGTGAGGAGTGAAATCAAAAATTTGTGCCTAGAAATCCTGAAGGTGGTGCTTGGTTTTCGGGGTCCCGTACGCGGCTAGGCTCCCAAAAAGTCCCACACATGTGGTATCCCCGTACTCAGGAGAAGCAGCAAAATGTATTTTGGGGTGTAATTCCATATATAACCATGGCATGTGTGAGCAATATATCATTTAGTGACAACTTTTTGTAATTTTTTTTTTTTTGTCATTATTCAATCACTTGGGACAAAAAAAAAATATTCAATGGGCTCAACAGGCCTCTCAGCAATTTCCTTGGGGTGTCTACTTTCTAAAATGGGGTCATTTGGGGGGGTTTTGTGCTATTTTGGCATTTTATGGCCTTCGAAACTGTGATAGGTAGTGAGGAGTGAAATCAAAAATTTGCGCCCTTAGAAATCCTGAAGGTGGTGCTTGGTTTCCGGGGGCCCGTACGCGGCTAGGCTCCCAAAAAGTCCCACACATGTGGTATCCCCATACTCAGGAGAAGCAGCAAAATGTATTTTGGGGTGCAATTCCACATATAACCATGGCATGTGCAGGGCCGGATTTCCCACAAGGCCAACAAGGCCAGGCCTCGGGGCGGCACTGTGTGAAAGGGCGGCGCCGCGGAGGAGACAAGTCCTCCTAAAATTCATTTACTGTGTCCCCGGCCGCCTGAAGCTCCGGCCGCCATTTTTCAAAGTCCGGCGCCCTGTGATTGGGCCATGGGGGTCATGTGCGGCGTGGGGCTGGCCTGTCCGTGATCTTGAACTCCCCCCTCTGCACATGACCTCCATACGCCCAATCACAGTGCCCGGGACACTAAACAAACATGGCGGCCGCCTCCTCCTATCCTCCAGGCCTATGTCCATGATGCAGGACAAGCAGGTGAGGAGGAACACAGACTGGGGAGAAAAACGGAGGCAGAGACAGAGCGGCAGAGGCAAAGAGAGAGTGAGGCAGAGAGACAGAGGCACTGAGAGAGAGAGAGAGAGTGAGGTAGAGAGACAGAGGCACTGAGAGAGAGAGAGAGACAGAGGCACTGAGAGAGAGAGAGACACAGAGGCACTGAGAGAGAGAGACAGGCACTGAGAGAGACAGAGGCACTGAGAGAGCGAGAGACAGAGGCACTGAGAGAGCGAGAGACAGAGGCACTGAGAGAGCGAGAGACAGAGGCAAAGAGAGAGCGAGAGACAGAGGCAAAGAGAGAGCGAGAGACAGAGGCAAAGAGAGAGCGAGAGACAGAGGCAAAGAGAGAGCGAGAGACAGAGGCAAAGAGAGAGCGAGAGACAGAGGCAAATAGAGAGAGAGAGAGAGACAGAGGCAGAGAGAGACAGAGGGAGAGAGAGGCAAAGAGAGAGAGATCCAAAGAGAGAGAGAGAGGCATAGAGAGAGAGGCAGAGAGAGAGAGAGAGGCAAAGAGAGAGAGAGACAGAGGCAAAGAGAGAGAGACACACAGAGGCAAAGAGAGAGAGAGAGAGATGCAGAGACAGAGAGAGAGGCAAAGAGAGAGGCAGAGAGAGACAGAGGCAGATAGAGAGTGAGAGACGTGGGCAGAGAGTGCAAGTGACATTCCCATCTGGTGGCAGGCAGCGTGGCAAGTGACATTCCAATGTGGTGGCAGGCAGCGTGGCAAGTGACATTCCCATCTGGTGACAAGCGATGATGGCAAGTGACACGCTGAGGGCTCCCACTCATTCTGCTTTATGGTGAGTTGAACTGTTTCATTTTATATTACAATGTAATGATAGAAACAATGCATTTCAATCATCCTGGACACCATAACAACCATGGTGCCGGAATGATTGAAGCACTAACACCAGTCATTGTCTGCGAAAAATCGATTACCCCCCCCCCACGCGTCGCCCCCCCGCCCCCCCCTATGTGATGGTGGGGGGGCGGCATTGAAGGACCCGGCCTTGGGGCGGCAAAGGGAGTAAATCCGGGCCTGGGCATGTGTGAGCAATATATCATTTAGTGACAACTTTTTGTAATTTTTTTTTTTTAGTCATTATTCAATCACTTGAGACAAAAAAAAAATATTCAATGGGCTCAACATGCCTCTCAGCAATTTCCTTGGGATGTCTACTTTCCAAAATGGGGTCATTTGGGGGGGGGGGGGTTTGTACTGCCCTGCCATTTTAGCACCTCAAGAAATGAGATAGGCAGTCATAAATTAAAAGCTGTGTAAATTCCAGAAAATGTACCCTAGTTTGTAGGCGCTATAACTTTTGCGCAAACCAATAAATATATGCTTATTGACATTTTTTTTTACTAAAGACATGTGGCTGAATACATTTTGGCCTAAATGTATGACTAAAATTTAGTTTATTCGATTTTTCTTATAACAAAAAGTAGAAAATATCATTTTTTTTCAAAATGTTCGGTCTTTTTCCGTTTATATCGCAAAAAATTAAAATCGCAGAGGCAATCAAATACCATTAAAAGAAAGCTCTATTTATGGGAAGAAAAGGACGCAAATTTCGTTTGGGTACAACATTGCATGTCCGCACAATTTACAGTTAAAGCAGCGCAGTGCAAAATTCTGAAATCACCTCTGGTCCTTTAGCTACCAAATGGTCCGGGGCTTAAGTGGTTAATGTGTATTTGTCCCTTGTTTGCCAGTCTAAGCTATCAGAGAATATGCTAGGCCTAATGCTATAATGCTAGTTATAAAGACAGATGCATTTGAGTAAAACAATTACATTTACTTCCTTTAATAGTAGGAAACATATCCTAACAACAGATATCAGATACAGTCTATAACAACAATAATAATGAAAATTAATACTTATTCTCTCGAGGCAAAGTCCTGCATGCTGAGCTCCCAGATGTAATAGAGTGAAGGCCTGGGCCGCAAGGTATTTAGGCCCAGCCAGTCTGGGCTTCATGAGGCCTTCAGAGATCCATGTGGCTTCAGAAAGGTCTTCAGGTCAATAGAGACTGAGCTCTGGGTTACGACCCTTTTTACAAAACTCACTCATTACTCATTCAAACTCCCTCCCATTGCCATACCATTTGCATTTTGACCAATCGTTGCACTTCCAGGACCCTCGTCCTTGTTACTGATTGTCATGCCATACCTGGCCTCTGGCGGGGGATATTGCCCATATAATCTCCAATAGTTCGCTGGTCCTTTCATCATTGTAATTATGTTGACAGTTGCCCTTCCCTTTTGTTTGCGGAAGGGGCTAATCCAAAAGGATCTCAGACATTGCGGAGTCGGGTCTAACAAATTACATTCCTGAGGGGGGGATGGCATCCTGTCCTCCAGGACACAGCAGGACAAGTCTCAGCTTAGTATGTACAAAACTCAGAAATGATATTACAACACCGCTCTTCAAATCAAGCACACTAAACCACTTGGCCCCAGTGAAACACTGCAAGACATCTTCAATGCGGGGTGTTGTGTACTGGTCCGGCATAGTGCACCGATTCAGAGTCCAGTAGTCGATACACATATGTAGCGACCCATTTTTCTTCCTCACTACGATTGGAGATGCATATGGACTCCGGGACTCCTGAATAACTCCTGACTTCTTCAACTCCGCCAACTTCTCTCGTAAATCTTCCAAATCACTGAGAGGTATCCTTCTGGCCCGCGCTTGGAAGGGTTTATCTTCCTGCAGCCGAATTCTATGTTGAGCACTCCTTGCATCAAAATCGTCTTTGGAAAAGCGCTTCTCTCATCTCATCAATTGAGACATCATCCTTTTCTGGCAAGTAGATGATAAGACTTTGGCACATCGCTGGAACTCCGTCTGCAACTGCTGACTATTTTTCCAATCTTTGGCTTCTTCAGGGAATACAGGAGTGGCTGCACTCACTTGTCCCACCAGCATGTGGGCTCCCAACCTGATTGGTTGATCGGTCACATTCCTCAAGCTGATGGGCACTCTTCTTCCTGTTCTGGACAGGTCCCGGGTGGGGACTAGCTCAGGGACCATTTCCAGTCCAGCCGCCCTGGCTTGTTCGTCCGTTTCTAACACCACAAAGGGGCCTGGTTGGTCCCAAGTCAACTTGATGGTGGCCTTCACATGGCCAAACTCTCCTGGTTGTAACACCCTCTCCTTGGTCTCCAACTTCCACAAGCGCCCCACTCCCCTATCAGGAGCATTCTTCTCTCTTGCCACACGCCGACAAGTCTTCAGTAGCTGTGGGTGGATTTTGTTTTTGGTGGACCCGTCTTTGCCCAGCACTGATGATAGCAGTCTTCTTACTAAATCAGTATTGGTTCCTACTAGTATTGTGTTTCTCCCGGCCCCAGGTGGTCTGGGACACATGACAGCAAAGGTGTCAAAAGCCTCCTCTTTCCCAATGGCTGCTGGTCCGAAGGATATCTGAATAGGGATGTAGCCATCATATGGGCACTTTGCAGTCCCAATTCCCCAGATCTCTAGTTCTTCGAGCTTGCGTAGGGGGATGTGGCTCAGGTGTTTGTCGTAGAAATCCCGATACAGTAGCATAACCTGGGCCCCAGTGTCTAGTAGAGCCCTGGTGTAGACACCTTCTATTTGTACAGGCACGATCGGGGACGGTCCCACTGGGTTTTCTGGGAAACTAACAGCATTATCCTGAGGGTGGTGGGTTTGCAGTCCTTTTTTAAAGCACTCTGTGGGGACCTTACAGTGACCCTAGGTGGTGTTGCCAGGTTGCTTTGGTTTGGGCTAGGCTGACAATTTTTCTTAGGGGTGTTCTGATAGGACCTAACCGTGGCCCTGGTTGACGGCAAAGCATTGACCCTCTGCGCCTGGCTCCCTGACCCCGATGCTGGGTTACTTGAGATGCACAGGGTAAGTGCGTCACCCTCTTCTTCTGCAGCCTCTTTCTGGCCCTTCTCCTCCTTTGCATTCTGGAGCTCTGTTTCTCACCGGGGTTCTCAGTTGGCTCCCTCACTGAGACCCCCTGAAGTTTCCCGCCTGCTGATCTTTGAATAGTTTCTGTAACATCTCCACCAACTCCGCCAACAGTTCAGCATTCACTTCCTTCTGTGGACACTGGGCCTTGAAGTGCCCTGGGTCACCACACTTGTAGCACTTCTGAATGCCTGTCCGCTCAGCCTGGGCTTTGGCCTGAGCATCCATCACATGCAACAAAGCTTGTTGTACCTGCTCTTGAATTTGAACTGCACTACAGGGGTCTTGGTGCACTCCCCCCACTCAGACACTTCATCACTCTCCATCACACTGGCATCCACTTGAGCTCATTGTGCGGCTACCTTCTTACCCTTCTGGGGTGTCTTTACGGCGAGTCGGGCTTCCTGATTCTTTTCATCCAGGAGAGCCTCCTCTTCTGTCACCAGTCCCATCAGCTCTGGGTAGCAAGGAGCTTCCCGGGTGCCCTTCAGTAATAACCGGAGCACAATAGGATGGTTTTGCCTGGCTCCTTGTAAGGTCCGATCCAACCTGACTCTGTCCGCCTCTCGAGTATCAATCCCCTTCTTCAAGATAATCTGGTGCAGTATCCGATCCACCTGAACAACATACTCGGACAACGTTTCTCCTCTCCACTGGTGGGTATGCTCAAACTTGTACATCAAACCTGGTAGCTTTTCTACCCTTCCGTAAACTGCATACAGGGGCTCGATATAATTCCATAGCCTCACAATCTGGTTTTCCCCTCTTTAGGCTTCTGATGACATCTGCTGCTGGACTGCGGAGACTTTCACTGATCCGCTGTCTCTTCACTGTTTCTGACACATTTCACTCCTCCATTGCTTGCATGGCCTGATCCATCCAGCTATCAAATTCGTCTTCCCCGTCTGGTCTGGGTATATGACCTGAAAAGATCTGTAGTCTCAGGTACCCCTGATTAGCAGATATGGCGTGATTCTTTATCAGGCTGTCAACTAGACGACTCATGTCTGTATAGAAAGAGGCAGGAGGCGTTCCTGCCATCGGGCCTCCCACCGCTGGGCCGGTTGCGACTGGACTACCGGCAGTTGGGCCGCCTGCGACAGGACTTCCTGGTAGCGACCGAGGGGAACTCTCATCAACTTCCTCCGGCAACTGCACTGGGGTCGCGTGACCATCCAGGCCTTCTGCTAGGCTCATACCGCTTTTCTGGAACTCTGCCGGAATATTCTCTTTCCACTCTAATAGGACATATGTGCAGTCTTCATCAAATTCATGTTTCAGGTCCAAGAGGTAGGACCACTGTTCTGGAGCGGCCTTCCTTATCAACTGCCGCACCTCCATCCCAAACCACCAGACTCCTGGTAACCTCAGAAATGTGGTTTTCTCCAACCGACTTCCATACTCCCGACTCCACTCTGCGGCAGTGGCTGGGTCCATGTTTTCTTCCACCCTAGACACGTCAACTGATCTGCTCAGGTGTCCCAGATGGGGTATCTTGGTGGGACCTCCAAATTCAGCGGTACCCCCGTGAGGGCTGCTGATAGACTCTATACCCCACTGGCCACCCCAACTCTGCCAATCCTCTCTTACCTCTAACACCTTGGGTTCCATTCTGAAATGTTGCGTTAGTAATGAGAAACTCACACAGTATCACTGGACCACTCAGAAATGTTTACTGAGATAAAGAATGAACACAAACCAGCAAACAGTGCACAGCATATATATATACAGTAAACATAGTGTAAAATTAGGTAATGTTCCACAAAATGGCTCCCCCTAGGTTGTAATTCAATGATTAGCATTAAATGCAGAGCAGTAAAGCATAATAAAGAGGAGAATGATGAATGTTCTTTCAATTCTGGATATCTTCAGCTAGCCTGTTGTTTATACTGCAGTGTAATTTGTAATTTGTAATCCATGTAGGTGAAAGACAAAAAGGACTGAAGAACAAAGATGAATACTTAAACTGAAGAAATATCACGACTTATAGATTCCTCTTTAAATATGTAAATGAGTGCAATACAGTACTGACTTTACAGCACGGGGGGGGGGGAAAGGCCCAAAGCGCCTGCTGTATAAGGCCTGTGAAGAAGTAGATGCACATTCGTGGAACTACATGTCTCACCAGCCAGTCTGTAGGAAAAAACACTCAGCACAACTGTAATCTTTTTCTGGATGGGCAGGTCCCCTCTCACCACAATGGACCCCAATAGATGAAGGGCTCCAGCCGGAATCCCTCCTGGTGTCTCCGTCCGGTGAAATGGCGCTGCCATGCCTTGCTGCGACTCCTGGTAGACTGGAGCGCAGGTGGTTCCAGATGCACTGGAGCGCAGGCCAGTCTGCTGGCTGGAATAGTGGTGCTGTCCTCCGAGGTCCCTCTGAGGTGGGCGATCCGGCTCTCCGCTGTATAGGCCGCAGTCTCTCACTCCCTGTCACACAGACCTCCTGCTGGCAGGTTCAGAATGGCATCCAGAGAGGCGCCTATCCTTTTATCTCTCCTCCCAGCAGGCTGTTCTGCACGCTTTACATTGTGTGTCCTGTAGTCCAGAGCTGGCCCGGCCAACAGTGTTACTTCCTCACCCAGACTATATGTCCCATAATGCATTGCTCCGTTCACTCTCAAGGAGAAAAGAAAACCCTGACAGAGTTCAGCAGACACTAGGGGGAGCAAAACCCATACATAAGAAAACAATGAACCATTCAACAATAATAACTATAGTAGCAACCCCTGGCTACACATGTTATCTCACAAGACTTGTGTTTAAGACTGCTTAACCCCCCTTTTGTTATTGTAATTAGTTACACGCCCAGCCAGTGCTTACTTTTCAAGTTTGGCTCATTGCCTCAGCCTAAGGTCCAAGAGCCTGGCTCCTTGCAAGCCTCGTGGACTATGGGTCCATCGGAGGGTGCGGAGGGGACACACGGACATTTTGGGACCACTAGATACAACTGCCATATGGCAATTCTGGCCATGGGACACTTTTGCATCTGTCCATCCCTGAAATGGTAAATATACTACTAGACATGTAGAGACGTAATAGTGATCAATCTTATTAATGTGCAATGCTGATAATGTTTTGTATATTGTATAAAAATATTAGTGATATTTTCTAAACTAGAATTTTATTCATAAATATTTCTTTAGAATTAAAAAACCCCCTGAAGAGACCGGCAATGATAAGGTCGAAATGCATTGGGGTATTCATATGGATCACAATCCTCCAATAGAATGGAAATTCAGGTCTCCTTGGTTTATTGTTCTCCATGGGTGACGGTATATGTTGTTATTTGTATCACAGACCAGAGCTAATATCTGTAATTGTTTGTACATTGAATTCATTCTGTGTCAATAAAGACCTTTAATTGAATACAGTTTTCATAAATACTTTGCTGCTAAAAACCCCTATGGGGGTAACTTTCTCTGCTTCTGTACGATTCTGGGTATGCAGCATTGTCAACTCTAATGCCCCGTACACACGATCGTTTTTAATGTCATTTTTTAAACCAACGTTTTTCTCCTCGTTTTTTTTCATGTTTCCTCTCAAGCCTGCCTTGCGTACACACCATCATTAAAAAAAACAATCAAGCAAAGCGCAGTGACGTTCAACACGTACGACGGCACTATAAAGGGGAAGTTCCGTTCGAATGGCGCCACCCTTCATGTTAGTAAAGTTTGTTGAGCGACGATTCGCGCTTTTCAGTCCGTTACTGTGTAATGAATGTGCTATCTCCATTACGAACGCTAGTTTTACCAGAACGAGCGCTCCCGTCTCATACTTGATTCTGAGCATGCGCGTTTTTTTTCACGTCGTTAAAGCATACACACTATCGTTTTTCACGTCGTTAAAAAAAACGACATGAAAAACGACGTGAAAAAAGAGAGCATGTCCGGAATTTTTAATGGCCGTTTTTCACGTCGTTAAAAATGCTCTGGAGCATACACACGATCATTTTTCAGGGCCATTTTTTAAAATGGCAGTTTTAACGGCATGAAAAACGATCGTGTGTACGGGGCATTACATGTGTTTTCCCTGTTTGTACTTCTTTGGGGTGGTTAAACACCCGTTCCCCTTTAACACATGTGAGTTGCAAATATAGGAGCTGATATATATATCCCAATTTCTCGAAAGACCTAGTAGCTTCTTCCCTTCAGTCACGTGGTGGTGACTATGAAAGGGCTTTGGCAAAAGGCTGAATCAGCCATACTAAAGGGAACCGATATTCGGTCAAATATAGACAGAGCCAAGATGGCCAAGTCTAGGAGGAAACTCCTTGGGTGAAACAGACAAAAGTTTCCCTCCCCTCTTTCTCTAAATTGGTTAAATATTATATTCTCAGCTTTTTACATTGAACATAGTTCCAAACATAATTAATCAAGTTATATGAGATATAGATGAATTGGTTGTACACATTTATACATGCTTTGTATTATTTATGTTTGTTTTTTGGTGGTCACCCGGGATGTATCGTTGTGTTTTCCCCCCCCAGCCAGCGCCGGGTGGACGCTCCTCCACTTGGCTTCCCGGCACGGTGGGGAGACGTGCATGTTTGCGCTCCTCCCCTTGAGTGTTCCCACGGTTGAGCTCACCCAGGGGGCCACTGGAGGGAGCACTTTCCGTGCTGGCGGCGTACCTTGATCACCGACGGATGTTCTGTGACGTTGCGTGCAGTCACGGCTAAGCCGCGCATGCGCGTGACGTCACAACATCACGCAATTGCGTCGGCGAGGACTGCAGAGCCGGGGCGTAAGCCTTCCGGAACGCCGAGGGGGCCAGGCGGGTGTCGCGCACCTAGCGGCAGAGACTCCACGTGGAGGGGGATTGGGGGAGGAGACAAGCACCTGCAGCCCATGGGCATTTAATCCCAATACTATATAAAGGGCGTGTTTTCCAAGGGAATCCGTGGTGATCTCTGGAAGGCCGCTTAACACACATACATAAGGACGAGAATGCTGGGTAAGTGTAGCTCCTGGATACACCAGACTGGTCGGTGCTTCTTCCATATTGAATATTTGATTAAAATACCTTTACTTCATGTAAGCTTTCCTTAAAATCATCAACATACTAACTATTCTTACAGCTCTGATCTCATTCTCACATTAAACTCTCCTCATTTGTGACACATATTTTTTATTTTTTGTTTATTAGGCAACCTTCACCATCTCATTAACACTAACACCCTTTTTACTTTTAACATTTTCATCTTATATGGGACTGTCCCACTATTATACACTTTACTTCACTCAATGCACAGTCATCTACACAAACTGATCAAATAGGCTATAAATAATTATTCCTCCTTACAAATAGTATACTTATCATCATATGTTTATGTAAATCAATATTCCCATCAACTATAACGTAAATGAATTTATAAATAAATTAAATTAATAAATACATAACATAAAGAAAACATATATTGTATACCCTTCAATTTTGGATGAAGCATGGATCAGTCTGGAGCCATGGGGTGGCACCGAATACCCAAGCAACCTCTTGGTTATTGATTTACCTATACTCCTCAATACTATTTTGCAGGTGCCTCGCCCCACACTTCCCCCTCGGGGTCCAAGAGCCTGGCTCCTTGCAAGCCTCGTGGACTATGGGTCCATCGGAGGGTGCGGAGGGGACACACGGACATTTTGGGACCACCAGATACAACTGCCATATGGCAATTCTGGCCATGGGACACTTTTGCATCTGTCCATCCCTGAAATGGTAAATATACTACTAGACATGTAGAGACGTAATAGTGATCAATCTTATTAATGTGCAATGCTGATAATGTTTTGTATATTGTATAAAAATATTAGTGATATTTTCTAAACTAGAATTTTATTCATAAATATTTCTTTAGAATTAAAAAAAACCCTGAAGAGACCGGCAATGATAAGGTCGAAATGCATTGGGGTATTCATATGGATCACAATCCTCCAATAGAATGGAAATTCAGGTCTCCTTGGTTTATTGTTCTCCATGGGTGACGGTATATGTTGTTATTTGTATCACAGACCAGAGCTAATATCTGTAATTGTTTGTACATTGAATTCATTCTGTGTCAATAAAGACCTTTAATTGAATACAGTTTTCATAAATACTTTGCTGCTAAAAACCCCTATGGGGGTAACTTTCTCTGCTTCTGTACGATTCTGGGTATGCAGCATTGTCAACTCTTACATGTGTTTTCCCTGTTTGTACTTCTTTGGGGTGGTTAAACACCCGTTCCCCTTTAACACATGTGAGTTGCAAATATAGGAGCTGATATATATATCCCAATTTCTCGAAAGACCTAGTAGCTTCTTCCCTTCAGTCACCTGGTGGTGACTATGAAAGGGCTTTGGCAAAAGGCTGAATCAGCCATACTAAAGGGAACCGATATTCGGTCAAATATAGACAGAGCCAAGATGGCCAAGTCTAGGAGGAAACTCCTTGGGTGAAACAGACAAAAGTTTCCCTCCCCTCTTTCTCTAAATTGGTTAAATATTATATTCTCAGCTTTTTACATTGAACATAGTTCCAAACATAATTAATCAAGTTATATGAGATATAGATGAATTGGTTGTACACATTTATACATGCTTTGTATTATTTATGTTTGTTTTTTGGTGGTCACCCGGGATGTATCGTTGTGTTTTCCCCCCCCAGCCAGCGCCGGGTGGACGCTCCTCCACTTGGCTTCCCGGCACGGTGGGGAGACGTGCATGTTTGCGCTCCTCCCCTTGAGTGTTCCCACGGTTGAGCTCACCCAGGGGGCCACTGGAGGGAGCACTTTCCGTGCTGGCGGCGTACCTTGATCACCGACGGATGTTCTGTGACGTTGCGTGCAGTCACGGCTAAGCCGCGCATGCGCGTGACGTCACAACATCACGCAATTGCGTCGGCGAGGACTGCAGAGCCGGGGCGTAAGCCTTCCGGAACGCCGAGGGGGCCAGGCGGGTGTCGCGCACCTAGCGGCAGAGACTCCACGTGGAGGGGGATTGGGGGAGGAGACAAGCACCTGCAGCCCATGGGCATTTAATCCCAATACTATATAAAGGGCGTGTTTTCCAAGGGAATCCGTGGTGATCTCTGGAAGGCCGCTTAACACACATACATAAGGACGAGAATGCTGGGTAAGTGTAGCTCCTGGATACACCAGACTGGTCGGTGCTTCTTCCATATTGAATATTTGATTAAAATACCTTTACTTCATGTAAGCTTTCCTTAAAATCATCAACATACTAACTATTCTTACAGCTCTGATCTCATTATCACATTAAACTCTCCTCATTTGTGACACATATTTTTTATTTTTTGTTTATTAGGCAACCTTCACCATCTCATTAACACTAACACCCTTTTTACTTTTAACATTTTCATCTTATATGGGACTGTCCCACTATTATACACTTTACTTCACTCAATGCACAGTCATCTACACAAACTGATCAAATAGGCTATAAATAATTATTCCTCCTTACAAATAGTATACTTATCATCATATGTTTATGTAAATCAATATTCCCATCAACTATAACGTAAATGAATTTATAAATAAATTAAATTAATAAATACATAACATAAAGAAAACATATATTGTATACCCTTCAATTTTGGATGAAGCATGGATCAGTCTGGAGCCATGGGGTGGCACCGAATACCCAAGCAACCTCTTGGTTATTGATTTACCTATACTCCTCAATACTATTTTGCAGGTGCCTCGCCCCACACTTCCCCCTCGGGGTCCAAGAGCCTGGCTCCTTGCAAGCCTCGTGGACTATGGGTCCATCGGAGGGTGCGGAGGGGACACACGGACATTTTGGGACCACCAGATACAACTGCCATATGGCAATTCTGGCCATGGGACACTTTTGCATCTGTCCATCCCTGAAATGGTAAATATACTACTAGACATGTAGAGACGTAATAGTGATCAATCTTATTAATGTGCAATGCTGATAATGTTTTGTATATTGTATAAAAATATTAGTGATATTTTCTAAACTAGAATTTTATTCATAAATATTTCTTTAGAATTAAAAAACCCCCTGAAGAGACCGGCAATGATAAGGTCGAAATGCATTGGGGTATTCATATGGATCACAATCCTCCAATAGAATGGATATTCAGGTCTCCTTGGTTTATTGTTCTCCATGGGTGACGGTATATGTTGTTATTTGTATCACAGACCAGAGCTAATATCTGTAATTGTTTGTACATTGAATTCATTCTGTGTCAATAAAGACCTTTAATTGAATACAGTTTTCATAAATACTTTGCTACTAAAAACCCCTATGGGGTAACTTTCTCTGCCTCAGCCTAAGGTATGTTAATTTCCCAAGCAGTCTGTGTGTCCCCAAGTGTATTTCAAGCCTGTTTCCTGCCCAGTGTCACCATGCAACCCTATTTGCTCCTAGAGTTTCCTGTTTGTCTGTTTTTATGTGGCTATTTGTTACCAATTGTCTAATGTGTCTTTGGGGTATCTGTCACTAATATCTGTGTGTTTCAAGGCCCACCGGTTGGCTCAAATTGTACCCCCTACTGTTCAGTGATCCCGGCGCCTCAGTGCTGCAAGGAATTTTTCTTTGTCTGTTGGCCAGTTGGGTCTGGTAGCAGCAGTTACTTGAGCTGGACACATATTATGCAATTTTTGTTTTTCTATTTCCTTTAGATTTACCTTCAGATGTGTAGTACGAGGGCCTGCCTGATTGCATACAAGTTAAGAGTGTATAGGTCTGGCCTTGTATTGTATAGTTTGGTTGAGTCTGGAGAAAAGTTGTGCAGGAAGATTGTATGGGGTGCTACCAGCTCTTGGTTGTTCCAAGGGCCCTCACTTCCGTTATATGTGTGGGCATGCTGTATTCTCCTCAGTTAATACCCATAGGTGTCCTTACTGTCCTAGACTCTTTGTGTACCTTAACTAGTTGTTCGTGTCCTGCATGCCAGGAAGACCAGCGCCCCAGTGCTACACTATGCCCCTGTCATTCGTGTGAGTCCTGTCTGAACATTGTCTGATTACCGAATTGATAAAGGAGGGAAAAGGTGTGCAGCCTCTATAAAGAATGAAGTGTACCTGGTGGCAGGTTTTTTTCAATCCGGGTATTTAGACTATTTCCCATACTTAGGAAAAAGAGAGGCTTAATGGAGACTGCCTTTGGAGCTGGAGGCGGGTCACTGGGTACCTTAAACACTATGGAGCTGGAGATAATCAGGAACACATTGGGAGGTGTTGCGTTACATATCAGGGAAGGGGTTAGGAAATCCAACTTGCTCTGTCCAGCATCCAAAACCTCAGAGAAGTCACTGACTCTTTCTCAGTGGGACAATTTCCACTTTGCAAAGACAGGCAGGTGGGGTAGTATCCGAGTTGACTATGCGTCCTATGGATTGGTGGATGACTCAGGGTTGTCAAAATCTAACTTGTACTATTCTCATCCCTAAAGGCAAGGACGGAACATTGTGCATATATCATTGTCAATTTGGGTACTATCCTATCAGACTGTGTTACACCCTGGAGTCCATCTTGTTCTGATGGTTTGAGTCTGGACAGCCTCAGGTGACTGGTACTGATGAGTGCTGGAGAAAGGAAGGTGTCGTGCTATAGGAAAAGGACAGAATAATGAGACGGCAATGCTGACACAGGAGGGGGTCGTGTCTAACGGATGCCAAGGTAGTGTCCCAACTGGTTCTAAACAAAGTTAAAAGTATTGCATAGTATTGCAGAGTATTGCAGGGTATTGCAGAGTATTGCAGGGTGTTGCAGGGTGTTGCAGAGTTATGCAGGGTATTGCAGGGTATTGCAGAGTATTGCAGGGTATTGCAGAGCAGGGCAGGGATGGCTGAGCAGGGATGGATGGATCTCTCCCCTCTCACACTGTACCGAGGGGAGAGAGGAACCACGCCATGACAAGTGATCCGTCATTTGACAGAGCGATCACCTGGTAAACGGCCGCTATCAGCGGCGATTTACCGTGATCCGTGATGCGCCGGGTCCAGAGGTTCATGGACACTCCCGTGTGCGCGCCCCAGGCGAAGCGCAGTAGCGCAATTCTCCATGGACGTCCTCCCAGAGTTAACGAACCGCCCTGTAGATGTCTTTTGTCTATGGGCGGGACGTTAAGTGGTTAATGGGAAAAGTTCATTCAGGTACAGTCTTAGGGCCAAATCTTTAGGATACTCCACCCTGATGCTGTCCCGATGCGGGTCACTATTAGGGATGAGCCGAACACCCCTCCTGTTCGGTTCGCACCAGAACCTGCGAACGGACCGAAAGTTTGCGCGAACTTTAGAACCCTATTAAATACAATGGACGCGAACGTTCGAAATCAAAAGTGCTAATTATAACAGCTAATATGCAAGTTATTGTTCTAAAAAGGGTTTGGGGACCCGGTCCTGCCCCAGGGGACATGTATCAATGCAAAAAGAAGTTCTAAAAACTGCAGTTTTTTCGGGAGCAGTGATTTTAATGATGCATAAAGTGAAAAAAAAGTGAAATATTCCTTTAAATATCGTACCTGGGGGGTGTCTAAATTATGCCTGTGAAGTGGCACGTGTTTCCCGTGTTTAGAACTGTAACTGCACAAAATGACATTTCTAAAGGAAAAAAAGTCATTTAAAATTGCTTGCGGCCTTAATGCAATCTTTGGTCCCGGCAATATGGATGAAAATCATTGAGAAAAATGGCATGGGTACCCCCCCCAACCCCAGCCCACTACCAGCCCCTTTGGATCTTGTATGGATATTAAGGGGAACCCCGCACCCAAAATAAAGCACAGCAATGAGCCCTGCTGCAAAGCATTGCATCAAAAATTGTAAATACACGCCCCTGTTAAACAGAGGCTGAAAATTGGGCCTTAGCCACTGCTGGTGGTGCCCAGAACCAAAATGTTCTTTCAAGCTATCAGCATGATTATTGAGGAGGAAGAGGATAGTCACTCAGCATAACAGGATAGTCACTCTGCATCAGCATAGGCAGTCTTGAAGGGATCTGACATTTAAAAGAAAAATATTCTGTTACATCAGCATCAGGTGCTTGGTGATCCAAGACTGATTAATTTTTATAAAGGTCAGTCGATCGAACGAGTCGGTTGTGATCGGTTACAAAGCCTCCAGCAGCACTGAATGTGCGTTCCGAAAGAACACTGGATGCACCATGTAAACCAGACGCTGGCGATGGTTACTGGAACCGATCATACCTTGGGGCTGCAGACTAAAAAAGTGTCTGAACGCATCGGTTAGACGGCCACCTTCTCCACCGCTCCTTCTTTGACTGACCGAAGCCTCAGCAACACGTTGTCCAGGACCAGAAATTTGTAACCTCCCAATCTCTGGGAACGCGTTGCACAGACCTTTCTGCAAGGCCTCCCTAAGATGCCTCATTCTCTGCTCCCTCTGCGACGGCAAGATAAGGTCCACAACCTTACCCTTGTAACGTGGATCAAGCAGGGTTGCCAGCCAGTAATGATCCCTCTCCTTGATCGCACGAATATGAGGATCCTTCCGCAGGCTTTGCAGGATCAGGGAGGCCATGCAGCGTAGGTTTGCTGAGGCATTCGGTGAGGAGTCCTCTGGGTCACTGAGGACGACATGATCCGCAGCCTCCTCCTCCCAGCCACGTACAAGTCCATGGGTGTCTTGGGACTGTAATTGATCCCTTGAAGACTGCTGCTGATGCTGAGTGCTAGTCTCCACCTCCATGCTGACACAATCCTCCTCCTCCTCCTCTTCCTGTGTGATAGCCGGGCCAGCAGGAACACTGTCTGGATAAAGGGGGCCTTGAGAGGTAAGGAAGTCCTCCTCTTCCTGCCTCTGTTCTGCCTCAAGTGCCCTGTCCATTATTCCACGCAGCGTGTGCTCCAACAGGTGGACAAGAGGGACAGTGTCACTGATGCATGCACTGTCACTGCTCACCATCCTCGTGGCCTCGTCAAATGGTGCCAGGACAGTGCATGCATCCCTGATCATGGCCCACTGGCGTGGGGAAAAAAATCCAAGCTCCCCTGACCCTGTCCTGGTGCTATATTGCAACAGATACTCATTGATGGCCCTTTGCTGCGTGTGCAGCCGCTGCAGCATGGCCAACGTAGAGTTCCACCTGGTGGGCATGTCACAGATTAGGCGGTTCTTGGGCAGGTTGGAATCCTTTTGCAGGTCAGCCAGCCCAGCACTGGCATTATATGACCGGCGGAAATGCCCACAGAGTTTCCTGGCCTGCTTCAGGACCTCCTGTAAGCCTGGGTACCTGCCCAAGAACCACTGCACCACCAAGTTAAGGACGTGAGCCAAACAGGGCACAAGGGTCAGTTGTCCCTGTCGGAGGGCAGAGAGGAGGTTGGTGCCATTGTCAGAAACCACCTTTCCTGGCTTAAGCTGGCATGGCGTCAACCACCTCTGAGCCTGCCGCTGCAGAGCTGACAGAATCTCTGCCCCAGTGTGGCTCCTGTCCCCCAAGCACACCAGCTCAAGCACCGCATGGCATCTTTTAGCCTGCGTACTTGCATAGCCCCTTGAACGCCTACGGAGCACCGCTGGTTCCGAGGACAAATCAGCAGAGGAAGAGGCCATGGAGGAAGAAGAAGAGGAGGGGGTGGAGGAGAGAGATGTATCAGAATCACCAGTAGTAACATTTTGGAGGCGTGGTGGCGGAACAACCTCCAACACTACTGCACCTTGTCCTGCATCCTTCCCAGCTGCCAGCAGAGTCACCCAATGCGCCGTGAAAGATAGGTAACGTCCCTGTCCATGCCTGCTGGACCATGAGTCAGCGGTAATATGCACCTTACCGCTGACCGCTCTGTCCAGCGAGGCCAAGACATTGCCTTCCACATGCTGGTAGAGAGCCGGAATCGCCTTCCGTGAGAAAAAGTGGCGTATGGGACCCTGCCACTGAGGAACCGCACATTCCACAAACTCACGGAAGGGGGCAGAGTCTACCAACTGAAAAGGCAGCAGTTGAAGTGCTAGCAATTTAGCCAAGCTAGCATTCAACCGCTGGGCATGTGGATGGCTGGGAATTAACTTCTTTCAGCGGTGCAGCAGCTGGGGCAGGTATATTTGCCTGGTACAATCGGACGTCGGTGTGCCGATAGCAGATTGCCCGCAAGTACTTGGCTGTGACACACCTAATTCTACACCTTCATTCCTCTCAGTGCAGGTTTCTGAGAGGACTGAAGGTATAGTGGGGTTGGAGATCCCAGCTGATGAGAAGCAAGGAGAGGTCTGCTTTGTTCTTTGGTGTGGGTCTTTTAGGTAAGCTTGCCAACGGACTGCATGGCAGGTCGACATATGTCTGGTCAAGGACGTGGTGCCCAAGCGGCTGATGTTTTGGCCACGCGAGATACGCTTTAGACATATATTGGAAATGGCAACGGTGCGATCTGCTGCACACGTCTGAAAAAAGGCCCACACCAAAGAACTTTTTGAATAACGCGCAGAGACAGCAGTGTGATGCAGTCGGTGTGCTGCCCTTAAGCTGGCTCCTGGAGGGCATCCTGCCTTGTTGGAGATGTGCCTCCTCCTCCTCTCTCCTATCAGGCACCCACGTGGAGTCAGTGACCTCATCATCCCCTCCCTCCTCATCACTGGAGCCAATCTGGCAGCATGCTGCAGCTGGGGGAACATGACTGCCAGATAGCTGACATTGTTGGGCACCCCCTCTCTCTGGGCTCACGTTACTACTCCCTCTCTCTGAGCTCACATTACTGCCTTCCTCCAGCTGGGTTCCATCATCGGAGCCTTCAAAACGCTGGGCATCCTCCTGGAGCATGTACCCAACACTGTGCTCAAACAGTTCGGGGGACTCCTCAGGAGGACATGGTGGGGCTAGGGAAGGAGTGACTGATGCCATTGAGCCCGAGGGAGGAGGCCCCTTTGACAGATACTTTGCCAGACAAAGTACCCTGAGCCTGGGTGAGAGAGGATGAGGAGGAGGAGGACGGCTTGGTCATCCACTCTACCAAGTCTTGGGCATTTTGCGGCTCAACATGGCCAGCTGCCAAAAAGAAGGACAAGCATGTCCCACAGCCACGTGCTGATGAGGATGCACCGTGTCCACGACCAGCAGCACTGTTGTCTCTAGACACAGAGCCTGCTTGCCCTCTTTTATTGCCTCGTGACTGTCTGCCTCTCATTGTTTGACTTCCAGACATACTAATGGCCTGCATTGAGATGTAGCTGCACAAAGGTGGGATATATATATATATATATATAGTTTGTCTGTACTGATAATGCAGCTATCAGAATCAACTGCCTGCTGTGGTGTTAGTATGGGAAAAGCAGCAATTGTTTTCAGTTAGTTTTAGGTTAAAACTGTGCAGAGGACACAGTACACTGAAAATACTTGCAGCTCTCTGCTTGTGGTTTTATTATGAGAACACCACTATAATAGTTACTAACTCTATTCAGGTAAGCTTTAGGTGAAAGCTATGCAAAGCACACAGTACACTAAGTGAAATACTGACGGTCTGCAGCTAGCACAATCACCTGCCTGCCTGTCACAGTATAGAGACTAACTTTATTCTAGTGAGCTTTAGGTGAACGCTATGCAAAGCACACAGTAGTACACTAAGTGAAACACTGACTGTCTGCAGCTAGCACAATCACCTGCCTGCCTGTCACAGTATAGAGACTAACTGTATTCAGGTGAGCTTTAGGTGAACGCTATGCAAAGCACACAGTAGTACACTAAGTGTAACACTGACTGTCTGCAGCTAGCACAATCACCTGCCTGCCTGTCACAGTATAGAGACTAACTGTATTCAGGTGAGCTTTTGGTGAACGCTATGCAAAGCACACAGTAGTACACTAAAGCCCTGTACACACGATCAGATTTCCTATGGATTTTAAACCGATGGATTTTTCCATCGGAAATCCGATGAAGCTGACTTCCATCAGTCTTGCCTACACATCATCAGTCAAAAAATTGATCGTCCCAAACGCTGTGACGTAAAACACTCAGACGAGCCAAGAAAAATAAAATTCTATGCTTCTGAGCATGCGTCGACTTGATTCTGAGCATGCATGGGTTTTTTATCCGATGGAGTTCCCCACACACGATAGTAATTTGCTATCGTTTTTTTTTCCATCGGTTAAATATAAAAGATGTTCTATTTTTTAATACCAATGGAAAAAAGACCGATGGGGCCCATACACGATCGGTTTGTCCGATTAAAAAAGTCCATCGGACTGCTTTCATCGGTAAAACCGGTTGTGTGTACAGGGCTTTAGTGAAACACTGACTGCAGCTAGCACAATCACCTGCCTGACTGTCACAGTATAGAGACTAACTGTATTCAGGTGAGCTTTAGGTGAACGCTATGCAAAGTACACAGTAGTACACTAAGTGAAACACTGACTGTCTGCAGCTAGCACAATCACCTTCCTGCCTGTCACAGTATAGAGACTAAAGCCCTGTACACACAATCGGATTTCCTATGGATTTTAGTCCGATGGATTTGTCCATCTGAAATCCGATGAAACTGTTTTCCATCAGTCTTGGCCACACACCATCAGTCCAATAACCGACGGCAAAAAAACGCCGGGACGTACAACACGTACAACGTCGCTATAAAAGGGAAGTTCAAATCTAATGGCGCCACCCCTTGGGCTGCTTTTGCTGATTTCGTGTTACCGCGTGTTAGTAAAAGTTTGGTGAGAGCCGATTCGCGCTTTTCAGTCTCCGTGCTTTGCAGATCGTTTCCTGGTGTTCAGTTTGTGCTTGTGGGTTCGTATTTGTTATTCAGTGCGTGCAGTCAGGTCTTTACTGCTTTGCAGTGCCTTCTTGGCCGTTCGTTTACTGTTTTTTAGGTCGTTCTTTTCAGGCCTTGCTGTTCCACGGTGCGTTCTGTTTGAGTTCGTTCTGACCAGCCGACCAGTTTAAGACCATGTTTGAAGTGCGTTCTCGTTCTCAAGCTCGTGCTGGCTATGAACTTGGTGTTGCGGTTAACACTGTAAACCGAGTTCAGTCCGTGAACAGGGTGAGGAGGAGTTCATGGACCAAGAATTGGTTGCTCCAGCGGGACCAATTCTCACATATGTCTCTGCTGCGGGAAATCCATGAGAATAATCCTGATGATTTCAGGAATTATCTCAGGATGACGGACCCCGTTTTTCACCGTCTTTTGGATTTGCTGTCCCCCTATATCACAAGGCAGGACACTGTGATGCGCCAGGCCATCCGTGCCGAGCAGAGGCTTATTGCCACGTTGAGATACCTGGCGACTGGGAGAAGCTTGCAGGACCTCAAGTTCACAACAGGCATCTCCCCCCAGGCTCTCGGGTTCATTATCCCTGAAACGTGTTCTGCCATTATTCAGGTCCTACAGAAGGACTATATGAAGGTAAGTTTGCTCCTTTAACATCACATTATATGTTTGGATTGTTTCCTAATGTATTTTATTTCTTTCCTCCTTCCCAAATTTGCCTGATTGTAATATTCTGGGAATGTCCCCTTTCTCCCCATGCATGTTTTTACCTCTAATGGCCTCTTTTGGGGCCTACATGCCTATTTCCCTTCACTAACCTCTCCAGCATGCTATCCTGTGCCAAAAAACACAGCTAGCCTAGTTTTTTACTCCCGTTTTTTTTGGGTCAGTGCCATCGTAGTTTTGCAACCAATCCCCCCCCCCCTAAAATGTGTACAAATGTTTTAGTTCTCATTCAAGTTCAGCAGAATAGTAGAGCCTTTATTTTGGGCCCCCAAAATCACCTCAAACCCCCCCTTAGAATATTTTCTAATGTCCCCTCAGCGGGGGTGAGTCATCTGATAAGTGGGCCTTCTTTTTTGGGCATGAAATACTCCTTTAAATAATAATGTTAGACTGATGTTGGTCAACAATGTCTTTGTGTAATCTGTTTGCACTGTAAACTGAAAAAGTTTGCCCAGCGGTGGGACTTCCCCAACTGTGGAGGGGCAATTGATGGCAAGCACGTCCACATAGTGCCGCCACCCCGTTCGGGGTCATACTATTTTAATTATAAAGGATTTAATAGTATAGTGTTAATGGCGGTGGTGTCGGCACGGTATGAGTTCCTGTATGTGGACGTGGGGAAGAACGGCCGGATGTCCGATGGCGGAGTATTCGCTCAGACGGAGTTTGCTCATCGTCTGCACTCTGGGGGTTTTGCACTGCCTCCCGATGCAGACAACGTGGATGGACTACCGTTTGTTTTTATCGCGGATAAAGCCTTTGGACTGGGACCACACCTGATGCGGCCGTTTCCCCAACGCACCCTCACCCCGGAGAGGAGGGTTTTTAATTACCGGCTGGCCAGAGCCCGGAGAGTTGTGGAGAATGCCTTCGGGATAATGGCCAGCCAGTTCCGTCTGTTTCAGACAGCAATCCAAGTTCAACAACATCGTTTACTGCTGCTGCATATTGCACAACTTTCTGAGACATTTTTCTGCAACAGATGTGTCAACAGTTGGGCCTGAGGCCGGTCCATCAGAGATGAACATTATGACCGGCCTGGACAATGCCCGTACTGGTTTGGCCCCCAAAGTGCCCGTGAAGTATGTGATAAATACGTTGAGTACTTCACGGGTAGGGGGACCATCGCAATGCCAGACCATATCTGACCTTTGGGTTTTGAAAATAAAATATAATCATTTTTTTTTAATTCTGGTTTTGTCATTCTTGTTTTTTTTAATTATGGGGCTGATTTACTAATAACAGTGCGCTGCGCTGGTTGATCCCTTAATTGGTGCGCCGGATAACTCCTCCATTGGGCGCAGGAACCAGCGGCGCACTGTTATAGTAAATACAAATGTCAGCGGCGCTCTATTGAAAATGAATGGTTGAATAGAGGTCGCCCGGGAAGTCGGATGAAGCCGATCCGACTCGCGGGGTGACTCGTGTGCCGGCTGACACAGGGACAGCGCGACTTTGCGAGGCAACTTGGACACGACCTGAGCGTGAAGCAGTCCTAGAGGCGACTAGCTGGCCAAGAATGTCTCCAGTGCGATGGCATCACGCTGGTTCTCGGCAGCCTCGCTGTCCCGTGTTTTGTATGAATCATGAAGGGGAACTCCTGGTCAAATTTTAATGAAAAAACCGGCATGGATTCCCCTTCAGGAGCATACCAGGCCCTTAGGTCTGGTATGGATTTTAAGGGGAACCCCCTAAGCCGAAAAACGGCGTGGGGGTTCCCCCAAAATCCACACCAGACCCTTATCCGAGCACACAACCTGGCAGGCCGCAGGGAAAGAGGGGGGACGAGAGCGGCCCCCCCTCCCTCCTGAACCGTACCAGGCCACATGCCCTCAACATGGGGGGGTGGGTGCTTTGGGGGGGGCAACCTGCGGCCCCCCCACCCCAAAGCACCCGGCCCCCATGTTGATGGGGACAAGGACCTCTTCCCGACAACCCTGGCTGTTGGTTGTCGGGGTCTGCGGGCGGCGGGCTTTTTGGAATCCGGGAGTCCCCTTTAATAAGGGGGTTCCCAGATCCCGGTCCCCCCACCCTATGTGAATGAGTATGAGGTACATCGTACCCCTACCCATTCACCTGGTGGCAAAAAAAAGTAAATAAAAAACACAACACAGGTTTTTAAAGTAATTTATTAGGCAGCTCCGGGGGTCTTCCTGCCGGGCGCCCCGCTATCTTCTTCCAGCTCTTTTGCTAGCGGGGTCCCGGGGCTTCCTCGTCATCTTCTTCCGACTTCGGGGGTCTTCCTGCCGGGCGCCCGCTATCTTCTTCCAGCTCTTTTGCTAGCGGGGTCCCGGGCTTCCTCGTCGTATTCTTCTGACTTCGGGGGTCTCTTGTTCTGTTCTCTGGTGTCGTCTCCGCGCTCTCTGGTTCTTCTCCCGCTCTCCGGTGCCTTCTCCACGATCTCCGGTTCTTTCTGCCTTCTGCCGGGCGCCCCGCTATCTTCTTCCAGCTCTTTTGCTAGCGGTGTCCCAGGCTTCAGCGCCGCCGTTACAATGCTCTGGCCGCGGAGCGCACCCACTTATATTGGCATGGGGCGTGGTCACCGTGTGATGCCACCGCTGACCCCGCCCCCGTATGATGTCACAGTCCCGGGCAATGATGGGACTGTGACGTGCTACGGGGGCGGGGTCAGCGGGTGGCATCACCCGGTGGACCACGCCCCATGCCAATATAAGTGGGTGCGCTCCGCGGCCAGAGCATTGTAACGGCAGACAGCGACGAGACGACGCTGAAGCCCGGGACCCCGCTAGCAAAAGAGCTGGAAGAAGATAGCGGGGCGCCCGGGAGAAGGCAGAAAGAACCGGAGATCGTGGAGAAGGCACCGGAGAGCGGGAGAAGAACCGGAGAGCGCGGAGACGACACCAGAGAACAGAACAAGAGACCCCCGAAGTCGGAAGAAGATGACGAGGAAGCCCGGGACCCCGCTAGCAAAAGAGCTGGAAGAAGATAGCGGGGCGCCCGGCAGGAAGACCCCCGGAGCTGCCTAATGAATTACTGTGTTGTTTTTTTTATTGACTTTTTTTGCCACCAGGTGAATGGGTAGGGGTACGATGTACCCCATACTCATTCACATAGGGTGGGGGGCCGGTATCTGGGGGCCCCCTTATTAAAGGGGGCTCCCGGATTCCGATAAGCTGATCACATGGTAAAGGGCAGGTATCGGCCCCTTACTTGGATCTGTCATCACCCGAGTCTCAGTGACTCGTGACCACAGCGCGCGCACGCGAAGGGGAGGACGTTTATTGACGGACTCCCGGCAATTGAGGACCATGCTGTGGCCGTCGATCAGTTATAGCGCTGATCTCAAGTGATTAAAGAGGGTCTAAATGGGCCATTGACATGCATCACAATTCAATTTAGGAATGTGTCTTTGCAAAGTTAAACTAAATGAAATCCTTTCTTATTTTTGCTTGGGGATAGAGTGCAGAGGGATTACAAGTCTAGACAGTTTTTGGGGATGTCTGCACCCCTGATAGGGTGAAGACAACTCCCAAATTTGGCTACTTTATCCTTCCAAATAATTAACTTCTTGTCACATAGCCACACAGGAAGTGAGGGGAAATCCCTAACAATGTCTTTCCTTAGGGACACACAGGTCAATCTAAATACTTTACCCATTATGTACATTGCACTCCAGCATTTTGCGGGTTACACCCCAAATTATTAGGTATTTTGGACTTTGGGGTTTATTTACTAAAGGCAAATCTACTTTGCACTACAAGTGCACTTGCTGGATATCCGAGGGGGACATGCAAGCAAACAAAAAAAAACACCATCTTTGCTTTTTACATGATTGGATGTTACAATCACCAGTGATCCCTCAGATTTTCAGCAGCTACACTTGTACTGCAGAGTGGATTTGTCTTTACTAAACCCCAAACTACCCAATGATTTGGGGTATACACAACAAAGTGCTAGAGTGCAATTTGCTTAATGGGGACACTAGTTAGATTGATCTGTGTGTCCCCAAGAAAAGACATTGGTAGGGTTTTACCTTCACTTCCTGTTTAGCTGTGTGACAGGAAGTGAAGCCAATTTTACTAAAAGGGGACACAAAGCCCAACCTACAAAAAAAAAACAACAC
Organism: Rana muscosa; assembly: GCA_029206835.1. Taxonomy (NCBI): domain Eukaryota; kingdom Metazoa; phylum Chordata; class Amphibia; order Anura; family Ranidae; genus Rana; species Rana muscosa. Next base: position 1,686,041 of record JARGYO010000080.1, read on the forward strand.
AAGCAGGGGTTCTAACACTTACTTTGTTTCCCTCAAAATGCCCACAATTAGAATTGTATTGCCTTGAGCTATTTTTAAGTGCAGTGCTCTAAATCCGTGCTTCTCAAGTACCCCCAACAGGCCATGTTTGCAGGTTTTCCTTCATCTTGCACATGTGCTTTAAATCACAGTCAATGGTTTTGTATTTTGGACAGCAATACTCCATAAGATAAATTCACAAAACATGTCCTGTTGGGGGTACTTGAGGACTGAGGCTGAGAACCACTGCAGTAAAAAAGGAAAATTGAATACTTACCGCTCTGTATTTTTCATTTCCTGGTGATTTTCCATGGCAGCACACAATACATGCATATGCTAGCATGAAGGCACCAGGGTAGACAAATCACACCTGTTGTTTTGACATGCCAATCAGCTGTCACATTAGGGCAAAGAAAACGCAAAACAAACCTCAAAACTTTGCATCAAATTTTATTGGTCAACAAAACAAAGAATAATAAAAATAAATAAAAAAATAAAAAACAGGGTCAATTTGAAACAGTTACAAACTCACAACATCTTGAGAAAGATTTGGCTAAATAATGCAGCACAGTCAATTAAATCAAAGTGAACAAACAACACACATTAACAACATCAAAATTATTTCAGGGGAACATTTCCCCCACACAAAAAAAAACAATACACAAAAGAAAACCAAACATCCTGTTTTGCAAAGACATAACAAATAAAATACATGTGTTACTCGATAAGGACACCAAAATGTACATTTTGCCAGACAGACGGGGACACACGCTTGCCTCTTTTCAGGGCAAGGTAGAGAATGCTATCTGTGAGCTTTATATAACATAGGTTTGTGTGCTAATGAGGCAATTGAAAACACATGCACAGTCCATGGAACACCCAAAATGCAAGTTCACCCAATGTAGAGACTGAACTTCAAAGTGGCTACACCTGTTAAGGATGTCCTTCAATTACTAACCCATAAAAACACTCTCTGAGCATGGCCAGAAATGTCCAGGTGCTGTTCACACACAAAAAGCACCAAAAAAAATCTAACAGCCTGGGCATGCTCAGAAGAACTCAAATGCAGCTAGCAGAAAATAACCCCCCCTCCCTGTCCAAAATTAAGCACATCATCCAGCATGCTACAAAATTAGGGATGGGACAATCACCCCCCCCCCCCCCCCACCAACAAATACCATTGCAGTCTATAGGAACTGGCATGTTAATTTTGTAATATATCAATGTCACCAATTTGGACAACACCAAAAACAAAACAAGGAGAAGTGCCTTTAAATATGCCAAATTGCTTAAGGGCCATTTCACACCACATGCAGTCCATTGCGTTTTTTATGCATCAAAAATGCATGGAAAGTTGGTTATATGGTTCTAAATGGCAGTGTTTGTTCCAGTGCGTTCCAGTTCCACAAAAAAAGTAGAACATGCTGCATTTTACCTGCACTGGACTGTACTGGAACACAGCAAAATGCATCATAAACGCACTGGAACGCACAGGAACACACCTAAATGCACCAAAAACGCACTGGAACACACTTGTCCTTATCTATGGTTAATAAAAAAGAGGGGTGAAAAAAAAAACTGGACTGCATCAAAAACATACCAAAAATGCACTGGAACGCATCAAAAACGTGCATGCAGAAAAGCACCTGGAACGCATCCGGATTGCGTTTCTATGGTGTGAACTGGCCCTAGTTCACACCATAGAAACGCAGTCTGGATGCGTTCCAGGTGCTTTTCTGCATGCGCGTTTTTGACACGTTCCAGTGCATTTTTGATGCGTTTTTGATGCAGTCCAGTGTTTTTTTCCACCTCTTTTCACTTAGGACAAGTGTGTTGCAGTGCGTCTTTGGTGCATTTAGGTGCGTTCCGGTGCATTCCAGTGCGTTTTTGGTACGTTCCATTGCGTTTTTGATGTGTTTTACTGCGGTCCAGTACAGTTCTGTACCTAAAAAATGCAGCATGACCAATTTTTTTTTTGCCTTTCTGAAACGCACTGGAACGGACTGCAGTGGTGTGAACTATGCCATTGGCATTAATGTGATCAACTTTCTTTGCGTTTTTCATGCATCAAAAAAACGCACTGCACTGCATCCGGTGTGAACTGGCCCTAAATATCATACCCGGGGGGTGTCTATAGTATGCCTGTAAAGTAGCGCATGTTTTCCATGTTTATAACAGTTCCAGAGCAAAATTAAATTTCTAAATAAAATAATAGTCATTTAAAAGTACTCGCGGCTGTAATGAATTGCTGGTTCCCGTCAATACAGACAAAAGTCATTGAAAGTCTTTGATAACAAAAAAAAAAAAGCGTGGGGGTCCCTCCAAATTCCATTACCCGGCCCTTCAGGTCTGGAATGGAAATTAAGGGGAACTCTGCCGCAAATTTAAAAAAAATGCGTGCGGTTCCCCCAAATATCCATACCAGGCCCTTCAGATCTGGTATGGATTTTAAGGGGAACTCCACCCCAAATAAAAAAAAAATGGCGTGGAGTCCCCCCAAAAATCCACACCAGACCCTTATCCAAGCACACAACCTGGCAGGCCGCAGGAAAAGAGGGGGGGACGAGAGAGCGGCCCCCTCCCTCCTGAACCGTACCAGGCCACATGCCCTCAACATGGGGAGGATGTCCCCATGTTGATGGGGACAAGGGCCTCATCCCCACAACCCTTGCCCGGTGGTTTTGGGGTCTGCGGACGGGGGGCTTATCAGAATCTGGAAGACCCCTTTAACAAAGGGGACCCCCAGATCCCGCCCCCCCCCCGTGTGAATTGGTAATGGGGTACAAATGTACCCCTACCATTTCACAAAGAAAGTGTCAAAAATGTTAAAAATGACAAGAGCCGGTTTTTGACAATTCCTTTATTAATGTCTTCTCTTTTCTTCCATCTTCTTCCATCTTCTTCTTTTCTCCATTCGGGTTTCTTCCTACATCTTGTTGTTCATCTTCCTCTTCCTCTTTATCTTCATCTTAAACTTCCTTCTTCCTTCGGTCTTCTCGTTCGCATCTTGCTCCGGCTTCTTCTTTCGGCCGCTCCATTTGAATTGGAGGTTCCCGCTGTGCGACGCTTCAGTTCTTCAGTTCTCCTCTGGGTCCGCTGCCACCCGGTGACCCCGCCCCCCTCTGACACACATGGATTTCACAGGGACTTTCCCCGTGGTGTAAGAGGGGGCGGAGCCACCGGGTGGCAGCGGCCTAAGAGGAGAACTGAATCGTCACACAGTGGGAACCTTCAATTCAAACGGAGCGGCCGAAGTAGAAAGAAGAAGCCGGAGCAAGATGCGGACGAGAAGACCGAAGGAAGAAGGAAGAAGGAAGATGAAGATAAAGATGAAGAGGAAGATGAAGAACAAGATGGAGGAAGAAACCCGAATGGAGAAAAGAAGGAAGAAGATGGAAGAAAAGAGAAGACATTAATAAAGGAATTGTCAAAAACCGGCTCTTGTCATTTTTAACATTTTTGATACTTTCTTTGTGAAATGGTAGGGGTACAATTGTACCCCATTACCAATTCACACAGGGGGGGCCTGGATCTGGGGGTCCCCTTTGTTAAAGGGGTCTTCCAGATTCCGATAAGCCCCCCGCCCGCAGACCCCCACAACCACCGGGCAAGGGTTGTGGGGATGAGGCCCTTGTCCCCATTGTCGTGGAAATATAGGTTGTATTCAGAGCACAGAGCCCATATTTCCTGTGCTAAATAAACACAGACTTCAGATTTCATTCTTTTGCAATAATGCTATCTTTAGGCTAAAATTCACTCACCATCATTCGTCCCATCATTCATCCCAAAAAGGTCAGCACCACACAGGTCTCATTATCAAGGCATCCCAGAGCAGAGTGTCCCTGGGATAGCCAGCTCCCTTTATTTATAGTCAACATGAATAACAAAAGAAGGTTGTGGCTTCACAAAACAGCCAATCAGACATTTTGTATATTTTCAAAAGAACCAATGACAGACATGTATATATTCAAATAGAATGCTAGCAGTGATGTGTGCAAACCGTTGGACACAGGGACCATGCTTTCTGTGAGACAAAGGAACACTAGAAAGCATGGCCCTGTACAAAGCCGTGTGCAAACCAACTCACTGCTACTAATGACGCAAACCATACTTAATCATGGATCAGAATAATACAATAATAATACAATAATCAATGAGCACAGTTCCTGATAAGGGGAGCTTCTCTGCACGCCATCAACCCAAATGCTGATCAGGCACTACAGAGATGACAAGAGAACATACCTGCTAAACCGATAATGTGTTTGCAGAGAGGCCTCACTCCGCAAACACCCTTCCCCAAACCAGGAAGTTTATCTCAACCAGCCTCAGACTGCCCCAGTCAGCTCTTTAGAGCGGGTTGCGGAAGTACTAACACTGGGTGACACTATGACAATACATATTAAATACATCGTCATAAAATTCTCCACAACAGTCCTCCCTTTTTTGTCATATGCACCCCATGTCCATTGATGAAACTTGATCTGCTTCTTACACCTGGAAATGAATCAGTCCTTACAGTCCATAAAAAGGAAAAACATGGCTTGACATGTAGACTCTGTTCTTCAGGAGCATGACTTATAAAGGAGGACACGACATTGTGAGCTGTAGTAATCGCTGATCCGTCTGTGATCCTCTGTGTCTTGTATGTGGGTCCGGCTTCGGGGCTTCTCATCAAGGAAACTCTGGTCACGCATCAAATCAGGCAACAGGAGCACCTCGTCACGACATAGAAAGAATAGAAATAAAAATGACATGAGTATATATATTCCCACTTCCTTTAACCACGATCCGCTGTAAAATAAAAATTAGATCCCCAAAGATTCCCAGACCCCTAAAAGGACTCCCAACCTTCCCTTAGCTATAGCTCTGGCTTCAACAGTTACATGAAGAATCCTATCCTTAACGGATGAGAATTGTTCAATCGTATCCTAAGCTCGAGCCCCCCCCACCTTGTACATCCAGGACACCATGCCCAGATCTGGTCGGGGTTGGTAAACGATTCCCTTCTAGCTGTCCCTGCCATTCTTAATTTCTCGCGCCATCAGATCCTCGCGATCGGCCATGTCATAAGATGCTGGGACAGCTTCACAATCACACATGAACCTCTTGCATTGGGGGAATTACCTTATAAGCTGCAGATCCACATAAACACCAAACTAAAGTTCAAACACACTTGTGGGATGCCTAGATACCGAAACCAACAAGAGGCAGAGCTATTAAAACTAACCAATTTTACCCTCTAAAAATGCATCGTTAGATTTCATTGACAAGTGTCTGTTTGGAGTCTTCACCAGTCTGTCAAAAACTCCTCATACCCATAATAACATCATAAATGGCATGTACCGCTGTCATCGCTGGGGACTAAAACTCGGTGGAGACTCAGAACAGACCCGGCAATCGGTCCTGTTCGCTTTCTGAGCTAGTCAGGAAATGCACTTTAAATAATAACTTGGGATGCTTTTCATCGTTACCCTTGCTAAAATTTACTAAACAACAAAAATATATAAATAAACGAAGATACTACTCAGTTCTTTGGTGTGGTTGAGCCGCTTCTTGCAGTGGCTGGCGTGGTCTCATCCCTCAAGCTTCTTTACAACGACCCAGTCACCTGGTTGGAAAGAACGTAAACTGGTTATTGTGTCAGGGTCCAGGAGGGACTCGTGAACCCTGTGGTGGACATTTTGAAGTTCATGTCACAGCGATCGCACCCACCCCATCAGCCGAGAATATAAGTGACAGCTAATGAGGAAAGAACGACTCTGGTTTTGATTGACCTCCAAACAACCCTCATATGACAATAACCCAGACATCGGGGATTGTGGTCACTGCACAACCTGTGCGTGGCTTACAATACCTGGAACCATTGACAAAAGGTTCTTAGCATCTGGGATGGGAACCTGCTTCACCAGACTGCTGCTTGCCGATTCAAATTCTATCAAAGAAAGACAGTCTTGGCACAAACTTGGTTAGAATTACAGAGGGTAACATTATTTGCTTGAAAAAAAACTGTCATTCTTACATTTATCATTCCCCCCCCTTTTCTTCCTCCTTAGAAACTGAAGGAAGAAATGTGTGGTGCAGGAAAAAAGAAACAATGAAATAGCCTATGATACTTTTACCTCCTTAGACTCATATTTATCCATATGTACAGCTGTCTACATACACCTGCTCTCTGTGTACACACTCCTTGGACCTGAAAAATACTTATAAGCAAAATCATTATTCTATCCTTCATATTTAACCTGCAAAGAATGGTAAACAAAAATGACATTCCTGTACGTTGGTAAATTGTCAATGACATTCTTTCAAAACCGATTCAAACAAAACCCTCTGTAACCCTTACTTTTCCCGTTCCTACAAAAATACAACAGCCGCGACGCATCGGAGGATCGCCGCGGTAAGTTCGAACATATTCACGTTACTACATACAAACATTCCGATACAAATGTGGGGGAGATACTTCATAGTTTCCAAAACCAAAAATCAAAAAAACAAAAACAGCCAGAATTCTCCCTTCACTCTTTCAGCAATAGAAAAAAATACAATGGGACAAACATGAGAGCAGCTCGAGAACCTTGCATGGACCAGCCATACAAAGTTCAAACAAATGGGCATGAGAATTTAACCACGTTCCTCCTCTGAGAATCACAAAAACGTGTACTACACCTCCATCAACACACTCATCATTACAGATTTCTGAAGCTGCAGCTGAACTACATCCATTCCAGAGGGATACCCAAAATAGTATCCTTGGACCACCTATGTTAATATTTTTGGGGTTCAAAGGCCTTTGCCCCAAAACTAGGCTTCGTGCACCGTGTGACCGTCTGACTGTGGGAAGCCTCCATTCCTTCCCTTTGCACAGACCTCCTTGTGTCCATGGCGATTCGAATCGGCTTATCGTCTTAAACCTGCGTCCAGGTTAAACCGTTGCACCCATTTCGGAGAGCACCACCCAGTGTCTTCTTATACGGTGGATTGAAGAACTACAACCACTATATCTGGTCCAGTCCCCCAACTAGAAACCCTAACCGAGGCATCAACTCTATGGCTTGTTGTCCCAACACTTTTGGAACTACAGCAACAATCACAGATCAACCCCCGAATTAGGCCTCTACCCCTTTACAGTGTATGCATACACAAGCATTTTCCGCTATACACCCATACACTGCGTCGCCAGACCAAACCACACAGAACACTTACGCCCGTTTACCACCTGCAGAACAATGTGGCTTCTCTCTGTATCCAGATGTTACAATAATGGTGATGCCCCCCAGTTTGCTCTCTACCCACAACTGTATTTCAGTATAAAACTTCACAAAAAACTGGAACAAAATATAAAACACTTTTAAACGGCAAAATGCTTTCCATTTTCCTTCCAAACACAAATCTCATGGCTCACCTTTAAAAAACCCAAGCTCCTCCCACCAACTTCCTGTTGATACATAAATGCTGATGTAGCACCCTCCTCACTCCCCTCTCTTTCTTCAGCTCGTCTTTCTCTTGTCATGGGGTATCTTTCAGAGGGGAAGGGAGCGGGGACACTACGGATGGTCTTCACCACAGGTGTCAGTGTAATGCAAGCAAAGTTCTTTTACCTTCGGGTCAGTGTTGTGCACCTGGAGCCTCCACCGAGAGTTACCTTGAACAATGTCTGTCAGGAAATGAGCCCCACACCGTTAAAGTTCAACACTCCTTTATTCTTCTTGAATGAACACAATCAGTTGAACTCCCTTGGTAGAAACAGAACAGAAAAGGAGGTGTGGATGCGAATAGGCCCAGACACAATGTATTCTCCACTTTCCTTCCTGAAAGTGGGTTGCGGTCTCCAAACGAGGGGGAATTTCCTTCCAGGCGGTCTCCGGTGAGAGACTCACCCGTCACTGGCAATCTGCTGCACCAGGTCTTCGAATGAGGAGCTCCCCCCGGTCCATTACGCCTTCCGGATTCGGGTACCCACTCCCGGGGTCCCCTAGGATCTCCTTCCCTTGCGGAACTCAGTGTTGGGCACTGAGCTCCGGACCTCCATCTGAGTACCTCACCCCAGGCTAAAGGTGCCTGGGATGGAACACGACCTCCGGCTGTCCTCTAGGCCTAAGCCCGCCTAGAGAACCGACACGAACCACCGTCCACAGGCTGAAGGTGCCCTGGACTCCGACTCCGTGACAAAGATGGCCGGCCCCTTTATACCCTCTCCCAGCAAGCACGGCGGGTTCCCCGCCCCACCATACTGCTGCCGAGGGAGGACAAAAAGGAGGCACGACACACAGCAATGATTCAACCCCAGCCCAGGGCGACAGCGCCACCCGCTGGGCTGCAGGGAATTACACATCACCAATGTCTCTGTCAGGTTCAAATTCACACCCGGGAAAGTACATACCCGCTACACTGAAAAGAAACTTCCGGTTACATGCTCAGCTACTTAAAAAACCAAACTGGTTTATTTACATATCATTTGTTCAGGAAGAGGGAGGGGGAGGGGGGGAGCCCAGCCACATTGCCGTGTCTATTAAGACACCAAAAAATCCATGGCTAAACATCATATATATTTCAACAATTTAAAAAAACCTTTGTCAAGGAAACAATGGAACAAACCCCCCTTTTGCAAATGGGAGGGAATCTCCCCCTGACCCAAACATCCCCTGGAAGCAAAACCACAAGTTGAGACTCAAATACAAAACTTCTGCCAAAAGATGGCTATACAATACAAGCTTCAAATCATATGAATTGCCTTCTGGGAAACTCCCAAATATTTAAACATAAAAACACACACCACTGTACAAAAACTCTGTTAGTCTTACAATCTATCAAATTCAGTGTAAAGTATTGATTTCACTTAAAAACGAAATCCAATACAAAAACCGCCGTTCATATACTGCAAAGTCAGCTAACCCTGCAATAGCTTACATTCACTTAAATGAAAACAGAGAAATCCCCATCCTAACACCATCTGCATGGAGTTTGCATGTTCTCCCTGTGTCTGCATTGGCTTCCTCCCACACTCCAAAGACATGCTGGTAGATCAACCAGATCCCATCCATAAATGGGCGCCAGCACGTGCATGTGTCCGCAAGCGCGTCAGGACCCCTTGGGGTAAGACCGCGCTATATCAAGATGCCACTCTACTCAACTCAAAAGGCGATGCTTAGAAAAACAATTTAAACCAATGAATTCAACATTAAACAAAAACAGCCTCTCAGTATGTCACCCTGGTGTCTCACTACTCTCCCCAGTAGTGCACAGGTCAAACTGTAAACGCATAAAACAGGCGAAAAACGGCGCCAATCAACAAATGTTAATATAGCATCCAGGCGCTGTGTTTGCCAACCCGGAACTTCCTATCTCAAACTGTAAACGTCTCTCAAGATGGCCGACAAGCCAGGACAACAAAATGGTGGATGACCACCGCACACCTCATGGACAACAAAATGGTGGATGACCACCGTACACCTCAACAACAACAAAAATGGCGCCATTAACGCATGCAATTTTTCCCGCCAAAACCAGCACAAACATGGACAAGACCACATGGGTTCCCACACACAAAGGAAAACAAAAATTGTCTCCACCAGTTTCCAACACAGAAAAGACCGCACTAAATTTGCACCAATCATCAAAAACTGAGAAATTCCACCAGCAAAGTAGCCGACGAATGCCACAGCACGGTCACATGATATCACACTCAAAAGGAAAAGTGGCTGTGCGTTCCCCCATAGGACACCCACAGGCTAAGGAAACACTGCGCTTCAAGATGGCAGACAAACCACATGGCCAACAACCAAACCAGGAATGGTGCCATTACTTTTTCCTGCCAAAACCAGCATCTCTTCACTAGAAAACCAAAATGTTTTTCTTCACGAGGACTGACTACACCATTGAAACTTTTCTAAATGACCATCAAAATCCACTGAAAAATGTGTGTCTTGAGTCACATGACCACTAAAACATTTTAAAAACCCTTTGGCCACCAAACAGCGCATTCAATAATGTAAGTTACATGCACAACCTTAAAATAACACTTTTCTCTATGTAAAGTTCACACACACACACACAGTGGCATCAGTTTCCATAACAAGCCATCGCAAACATTCAAAGGGCGTATTCCTTTCAACAAAACAGCTACTATTGTCTGGCTTCCAACAATACCTTGCAGCAGGCTGCTTTCAATTTAAAACCAGACAGACCCTTTACTTAAAATATTTTTACAAAGTCAAAAATCACAATCTATCCATTTCTATTTTTCATAGAAATCACAAACGCTACACACATACAGTATATCATCAGATCATCTCTCAGGGCGTAGCCCTCCCCAACACAAAACTCCTCCATGCTATTTACAGAGAGTCACCAACTTTCACCATTGTAACTGATGGCCATGCTGCCGGCCCCTCCCCCACTAAAGCACATGGCAGCCAAACAATCATCTACTTACAAACTGCTCAGTGCACTAAATACCACAGCTATACCTTCATTTCATACACAATATACAGTTTCCATCAGCATTCACACAGGCACAAACACTACACACAACTTTGTTCTGAAAATTGGAAAGTCAATAGATACACAGAACTATCAACCAAGCTGGTCACTGATGGCCATGCTGCCTGCCCCACCTCCGCTCTACCTCATGGGAGCAGCCATTTTCAGCTTCTCTACACACTACAAAATTCATGCAATTTACTTGTTCCATACATTCACACATACACACACACACACACATCTCTCATACATTCACACACACATCTCTCATACATACACACACACATACTGCAAACTTACAGCATTATTTCAAAAAGACGAAAAATTTGTTCTTTTACAGAGCAGAGCCCCTACACATCGGATCGTGCATCCATACTTCCCCCATCTCGACTCGATGCCCAAAGGGGCTCCATCTAGTCCCACCAGAGTCGCCATTTTACTGTCGTGGAAATATAGGTTGTATTCAGAGCAAACAGCCCATATTTCCTGTGCTAAATAAACACAGACTTCAGATTTCATCCTTTTGCAATAATGCTATCTTTAGGCTAAAATTCACTCACCATCATTCATCCCATCATTCATCCCAAGAAGGGCAGCACCACGCAGGTCTCATTATCAAGGCATCCCAGAGCAGAGTGTCCCTGGGATAGCCAGCTCCCTTTATTTATAGTCAACATGAATAACAAAAGAAGGTTGTGGCTTCACAAAACAGCCAATCAGACATTTTGTATATTTTCAAAAGAACCAATGACAGACATGTATATATTCAAATAGAATGCTAGCAGTGATGTGTGCAAACGGTTGGACACAGGGACCATGCTTTCTGTGAGACAAAGGAACACTAGAAAGCATGGCCCTGTACAAAGCCGTGTGCAAACCAACTCACTGCTACCAATGACGCAAACCATACTTAATCATGGATCAGAATAATACAATAATAATACAATAATCAATGAGCACAGTTCCTGATAAGGGGAGCTTCTCTGCAGATGTGCGCTCACGCCATCACCCCAAATGCTGATCAGGCACTACAGAGATGACAAGAGAACACACCTGCTAAACCGATAATGCGTTTGCAGAGAGGCCTCACTCCGCAAACACCCTTCCCCAAACCAGGAAGTTTATCTCAACCAGCCTCAGACTGCCCCAGTCAGCTCTTTAGAGCGGGTTGCGGAAGTACTAACACTGGGTGACACTATGACAATACATATTAAATACATCTTCATAAAATTCTCCACAACACCATCAACATGGGGACATCCTCCCCATGTTGAGGGCATGTGGCCTGGTACGGTTCAGGAGGGAGGGGGGGCGCTCTCTCGTCCCCCCCTCTTTTCCTGCGGCCTGCCAGGTTGCGTGCTCGGATAAGGGTCTGGTGTGGATTTTTGGGGGGACTCCACGCCATTTTTTTTTTAAATTTGGGGTGGAGTTCCCCTTAAAATCCACACCAGATCTGAAGGGCCTGGTATGGATATTTGGGGGGAACCGCACGCATTTTTTTTTAAATTTGCGGCGGAGTTGCCCTTAATATCCATTCCAGACCTGAAGGGCCTGGTAATGGAATTTGGGGGGACCCCCACGCTTTTTTTTTTGTTATCAAAGACTTTCAATGACTTTTCTCTATATTACCGGAGCCGACAATTCATTACAGCCGCGGGTGCTTTTAAATGCCTTTTTTTTTCCTTTAGAAATGTAATTTTGCTGGCGCACTGGGAAGTTCAGAGCTGCGCCTGTTCAACTTATGCAAATTGAGTTACGTGACTTGACATTTACTAAGATTTTGCCGGCGCAGTGTCTTGGCGCAAGGAAACAAGGAAAATTCCCGCGCTGAGCTCAAAAAAACTCCCGCAGCTCTAAACATACTTGCCGGCGCAGCGGGCTGGTTTTGAAAAAGTAACTTTCTCACTCTATTTTGGGCATATTAGTTATTTGGGCAGGTGTCACTACACTTCCTCACATCACCCCACATCACCCCCATTATATTCTCACTTCCAGCTTCTTTATATTTAGATTTTAACATGCCTTGCGCCAGGTCCATAGTGGCGCACTGAGCGCCTCCTCCCGTCCGCCGACAACACTATAGTAAATGGGAAATAGGGCTGCGCTACCGGCGCTAATGTTTTGTAAATACCAAAACAGCCATTGCGCGTGCAGATGCGCCGATACTCATGGCGCAAACATTTTGTAAATCAGCCCCTATGTGTCTCCCAGGTTCTTGTAGTGCCAAGTGTATTTGTCCTTAGTAAATAGCCACAATTGTCACTATAATTAACATGGATTTAGCATTTTCAGAACTGCTATTGAGCATAGAAAGAACGAGCCACACCTTTTTGAGTGTCCCAGAAACTTTTTACTCTGTGCACCACATTATTTTTGGTTTTTATAGAAATACAATGTAGAAAGTTTTACCTCCCCAAAATTTTTTATTTTTTTTTGGAGGTTTGTTTTGCAGAAACATGCATGGGTCAAAATAGTTAACATTTAAAAAAAAAAAAGGAAATATAAAAATTCAAACTGAAAAAAAGAAACCTGAGATGGGGTGATGTCACCCCTGATCCATCCCAAATGTGAAGATCCCCACTTTATTTTTGTGTCTCAAATGGGTATTTTCTACATGATCCCATGGCTAAAGTAAACATGTGCTATCTGCCATCATGGGGGATCAATGGACGTGCTTTGGCTGTGCAAACCCTTTCTCTCACCTACTTGAGTAGGAAGGAAGAGGTTGCACCCCCAAAACAGGGACATAGATATCCTGTGACGGCAGATAGCACATGTTGACTCACTGTGTGCACCTTCACATTTGGGCTGGTGGGAATACCAGTGCAAATTTGTGAGGCGAAAAAAAAAAAAACAGGGGGGGGGGTCAGACTATTCGCCCCAAAATATCTATAATGTTTTTATATTTTTGCTCAATCACATTCATTCTATTCCTCATAATGTCCATTTCGCTACTACATTCCATTATTTCTTGAATAATTATTTTGGCACTAGCACTTGAGAATGGATGATTTGGAGTTCCTGACACACCACCACGTTCATCCCCTAAAAAAAAAGAGAAATTTAGAAATATGCAGGCCTACATCTGTATTTACCTTGAAGTTGTGGTGACAGACACTGACCTGTTGTGGTGATAAGCTCCACCTCTCCTTCCTCCACCTCTCCTTCCTCCACCTCCGCTTCCTCCACCTCCGCTCCCTCCACACGCTGATCTTGGGGTGCTTTTGGATCTTGGGGGTGTTTATGTGGTCTGTGCTTCCTCGTCTCCTCAGATTGGTGTCCTCCCAGTCTCCTCTCCCCTATGGGAATGCCAAAAAAAAGGTATCCTTTAGCACACCGAGATTTGAGGGCAGAAATTGTAAACATTACTTGGAAGTGGGGTCCAATTGATATTTGGGCCTGATTTCCAAGATGAACTCATGAGATCTTGAGAAGCTGAATGTTTTTTTTTAGGGGCATAAAAAACACACTTGGAGAACCACCAAGGTATCCACTGGAGCACCTGTGTGTGAAACCCTTAAAAATCTGGTCATGTAGCCAACACTATAGTATATTGCTCCTGAGCAAAAAGCTGTGTAACCAACTGCTTGAGTGTCATCTCCTTTACACAGAATCCAGTTTAGCCTTTCATTCACATTCTACTTTACTTACAACACATCATCTAGCCAAAAATGTGTAGAAACGTTGTTTTATTAAAATGAGGCATGACCACATGTGGTTTACGTGGATATGTGCCAAACATGTTTTTGGGAAGACGATCAAGTGTTTACTACGAAACATTACCAAATAAGTGGTCCCTCAACTTAACATAAAAGTTGCCATTTTAAAATGTGAAACCAGTCAAGCCAAGCACATGGAGCAAAACATGGAAGAATACATATTACAATGTGAAAGAACACAGTCAAAATAAAAGCTTACTTTTTTCAATGCTTTTTTTAAGCTTCCTATACTGCTCCGGCTCCCTCAGCTTCAGGTCAGACCACCTTTTACGGAGCTGCTCCTTGGATCTCCTGACCCCATATTTCTGATAGAGAGTCCTCGCCACTTTGTCCATTATTTGCGACTTCCTGAGATTAGGGGTGTCGTATGGCCCATGCGTCCCATCGTATAGACATTTTAAACACCATTCTAAAGCAAAAAAACAATGCGTTGCATTAAACGAGGCAATAACTTGCAGACTGACGAATGTGCTCTCTCCATTAGGAACGCTAGTTTTACCAGAACGAACGCTCCCATCTCCTAATTCAGTCTGAGCATGTGTGTTTTTTTTAAAACATGTTCTATTTTTTAAAACCGATGTAAAAAAGACCGATGGGTCCCATACACGATCGGTTTGTCCGATGAAAATAATCCATCGGACGGTTTTCATCGGTAAAACCGATCGTGTTTACAGGGCTTAACTGTATTCAGGTGAGCTTTAGGTGAACGCTATGCAAAGCACACAGTAGTACACTAAGTGAAACACTGACTCCAGCTAGCACAATCACCTGCCTGCCTGTCACAGTATAGAGACTAACTTTATTCTAGTGAGCTTTAGGTGAACGCTATGCAAAGCACACAGTAGTACACTAAGTGAAACACTGACTGTCTGCAGCTAGCACAATCACCTGCCTGCCCTTCACAGTATAGAGACTAACTGTATTCAGGTGAGCTTTAGGTGAACGCTATGCAAAGCACACAGTAGTACACTATGTGAAACACTGACTGTCTGCAGCTAGCACAATCACCTGCCTGCCTGTCACAGTATAGAGACTAACTTTATTCTAGTGAGCTTTAGGTGAACGCTATGCAAAGCACACAGTTGTACACTAAGTGAAACACTGACTGTCTGCAGCTAGCACAATTACCTGCCTGCCCTTCACAGTATAGAGACTAACTGTATTCAGGTGAGCTTTAGGTGAACGCTATGCAAAGCACACAGTAGTACAATAAGTGAAACACTGACTGTCTGCAGCTAGCACAATCATCTGCCTGCCCTTCACAGTATAGAGACTAACTGTATTCAAGTGAGCTTTAGGTGAACGATATGCAAAGCACACAGTAGTACACTAAGTGAAACACTGACTGTCTGCAGCTAGCACAATCACCTGCTTGCCTGTCACAGTATAGAGACTAACTGTATTCAGGTGAGCTTTAGGTGAACGCTATGCAAAGCACACAGTACACTAAGTGAAACACTGACTGTCTGCAGCTAGCACAATCACCTGCCTGCCTGTCACAGTATCAGTGTTGCCAACCCCCTGAAGTGAAATTTACTGGCAAGGATGCCAAAATTTCTGAACGGCACCAATTTCTTACTGGCAAAAATCTTGAAAATTGCTGGCAGAGCCGCATTTTTTACTGACGCTGCAAAAAAGTACCTAAAATTACTGTTTTCAGTGCTAAACAGTGCAAGTGTAAATATTTGAACTATAAACACATAGCTAGTGCTATTAGCAATGTGTTTAAGTTAAACAAAAGTCAAAAAACATATTTCTCCATTGACAGGAAGGTCAGGTTACTATAACCCAGCCAGCACTGGGTTCCCCCCTTACATCAGAGTCTGCAGGGATCCCCCTTACAGTGAAAGGGAACTCTTATGTAAAGGGGAACGCTGCAGATCATGATCTAAGGGGGAACTCTGATGTAAGGGGAGGCTCTGGTGACCAGAGAACACCTTATATCAGAGTCCCCTGCATTCCCTTTACATCAGAGTTACCACTTACATCAGGGTCTGCAGCATTACCCTTTCACTGTAAGGGGCAATCCTGCAGACTCTGATGTGAAGGGGAATGCCAGGAACTCTGATGTGGGGGACACTCTGGTGACTAGAGACCACCTTCGCAGAGTGAATACACCAAGGTAAGTTACTAATATAGGGGGGAACCTTTATATCAGTGCCCCTTACATTATTGTATTCACTCCCCCCTTACCTTAGCAACCCCCCCCCCCAGACTGGCCTGGAGGCACTGTCACTGACCTCCTCTCAGGTGCATTGTGCAGGGCTCAGTCAGATGGCTCCAGCTTGGCGGCTCTGGTTTTCCTATGGTCTCCTCTCCACAGTCCACACATGTCCAACTTCTCCCGTGACCCCCACGATCCCGGCAGTGCTCCCACTCATGACTCCTTTCCCGACTCCCCTCAGAGACTGCAGATATGATGTAGGAAATGGTCAGAGACTGTGGGCAGGATACAGGAACAGGAGATGGTCAGAGGTTGAGGGCAGGGGATGGACAGAGGCTGCGGGCAGGACTCAGGAGATGGTCAGAGGCTGCGGGCAGGACCCAGGAGATGGTCAGAGGCTGCGGGCAGGACCCAGGAGATGGTCAGAGGCTACGGGCAGGACCCAGGAGATGGTCAGAGGCTGCAAGCAGGACCCAGGAGATGGTCAGAGGCTGCGGGCAGGACTCAGGAGATGGTCAGAGGCTGCGGGCAGGAGATGGTCAGAGAGATGGTCAGAGGCTGCGGGCAGGACCCAGGAGATGGTCAGAGGCTGCGGGCAGGACCCAGGAGATGGTCAGAGGCTGCGGGCTGTACCCAGGAGATGGTCAGAGGCTGCGGGCAGGACCCAGAAGATGGTCAGAGGCTGCGGGCAGGACCCAGGAGATGGTCAGAGGCTGCGGGCAGGACCCAGGAGATGGTCAGAGGCTGCAAGCAGGACCCAGGAGATGGTCAGAGGCTGCGGGCAGGACCCAGGAGATGGTCAGAGGCTGCGGGCAGGACTCAGGAGATGGTCAAAGGCTGCGGGCAGGACTCAGGAGATGGTCAGAGGCTGCGGGCAGGAGATGGTCAGAGGCTGCGGGCAGGAGATGGTCAGAGGCTGCGGGCAGGAGATGGTCAGAGGATGCAGGCAGGAGATGGTCAGAGGATGCGGGCAGGAGATGGTCAGTGGCTCAGGGCAGGACTCAGGACTGGAGATGGTCAGAGGCTGCGGGCAGGAGATGGCCTCCTCTACAGTGTCCTCCTCACCCCCCCAGTAATGTCCTGCTGGGGCCCGTCACTCACAATGCTCCTCTCTGCACCGTTGCGATGCGCAGCGCTCCCCCCGTGGAACCGCCACGCCGAGAACTTAGAACGAGTGTTTAAAAATAGCGCCAGGCGGCGACATCACGTTACTGCGCATGCGCCGATTTTCCCTGAGTCCTGCAGGCTTCGGAACGGCGCATGCGCAGTTGCATGGCCGGCCCGCAGCCATCTTTCTTACTGGCACCGGCTGTCCGTAACGGACATTCACGGACACCCTGAAAATGGGGTGAAAATCCCGTACTGTCCGTAAATTAACGGACGGTTGGCAACACTGCACAGTATAGAGACTAACTGTATTCAGGTGAGCTTTAGGTGAACGGTAGGCAAAGCACACAGTAGTACACTAAGTGAAACACTGACTGCAGTTAGCACAATCACCTGCCTGCCTGTCACAGTATAGAGACTAACAGGAACGGATCTAGCTAAACTCAATACAGTGTATAAATATATATACAACACCTAGGATGCATATATATATCCTCTACACACTGTAACTGCAGCTAACTGACTCCCCTGCCTGCTCTATCTAACTCAATATAAATGACACTGTCTCTGTAAACTCTCTCTTTTCACAACTCCAACACACTACACAAGGGCCCAGAGCTGGCGGCCTTATATAGTGTGGGGCGTGTACTAAACCCTGGCTTTGGCCAATTACGGCTCTCTGTTCAGACGGCGCTTTGGTTGGCCAAGCATATGGGTCATAGTGCATGCTTGGCCAATCAATAGCCTGCAATGCACTGCGATGCCACAGTGAATTATGGGCCGTGACGTGCCACTCAAATTTGGCGCGAACGGCCCATAATGTTTGATCTTCGTCGAACGATCGAACAGCCGATGTTCGAGTCGAACATAGGTTCGACTCGAACTCGAAGCTCATCCCTAGTCACTATTAAGAGACTGATGTAGAGTATTGTCGCATTTAAAAGAGGACGCTAGAACTATATGTAGCGGCCCCCTCACCCCGTCCTCTTTAGCTAGGGGTATGTCACGCGACAGAGTGAGGTGCGCTACGGCCCATGTCCTCCCCATAACTGTGGGTGAGGTGAAGGCCAATATCTGATGTTTCCTCGGGCCGGTGTGTCTTGGGCATGTACCGAGTCTGTTGTGCAGAAAACCACCAAACTACCCTTTGCTCCCATTAACAGAGTCCATACACCGATCACAGTCCAACTGTTGGGTTTATTTCGTATCTCCACATACAGGCAATGCGATGGCAGGATACGGTGGGATGAGCAGGTCGAGGCACTATACTGATCTGGGTCCCTACACCCCCTGTGCTATGACCAAGGGTTGCAGGAGTCTTAATTCGAATACCTCCGCTGCGTTGCAGCCCCTATCAGGGGAAGATGTCCTCCAAAGGAGTTACCGGAGGCCCATTCGTAACCGGGTTGACGCTGCACCGGAATCTTCGGACGGGTGACCCCCCCCCAGCCTCCTCACCTCAGATGCGGGTCCCCTCGCAAGGGGCACCCTGGAATCACTTCACCCTTGCGGGACCCAGTCGGAGTCACTGGGTCCCAGGCCTCCTCAATAGTACCTCATCCCAGGCTAAAGGTGCCTGGGGTGGAATCCCAGCTTCATTCCGGCCAGGCCTAGGGTGCCTAGGCCGGAACCTTGAACCGCCCGCACCCAGGCCGAAGGTGCCTGGGTGCGTGACGAGATGACCCCCGAAGACCTCGTGGCGAGGGCGTCTCCCCCTTTTATCTCCTCCCATCAACACCATGGCGGGTTCTCCGCCCCAGCCGTACCATCTCCAGAAAGGGACAAAAAGGGTAGCACTGTGGTGATGATTCTACCTGAAGCCTGTAGGTACTCCGCCACCCACAGGCAAAGGAGAATATTACATCCCCCAATCCTCCACGAATAACAAAAAGGGGTCTAAACCCTGACATAATTACACACCTGGGTCACACTACCCCCAGGTGTATCCCACTAAATCTGAAGACCCCGCTACACACTCCCCCTTGTGATTTGACGCTGGTCCCCAGCGTCAGGTGCACACCCATGTCTCCCAAGGAGGGATGACATGGAGCAAGCCCCTGAGGCTGTCCCCAAATTTGTGAATACTAAGTGTGCCAAGACCTGCTCAAAAGGGAAAGGAAAAATATAAAACGATAAACTTTTGCATAAAACATCTATTCTGTACACATGTACAATCCCTCCCATCACTGTCTAAGAACCACCCCATACTCAGTAGTCTTGACCGATGAATCTCCTGCAGAAGGGAAACAAAAACAACATCCTAACAATCTGTGTTAACTTGGAATAATTAGGTCTGTCAGCCGAGAGACCCACTCACTCCAATAAGCAAAGTGATGCATGTGTAAAATTTTCAAACAGTCGTTGCACAACACTGCCACCTGTTGACAGCGCCGCGGTCATGACACTTGCCGAGATCTTCCTTCTTCCTGCTTTTCTACGCTAACTTTTACCCCCAGAGTCTCTGCCTTTGGCACATGAAGAAGAGGGAGAAAAACAACAGCTCCCAAGTCTCCAGTGAGTGAAAGAAAAGCCCAAATCAAAACAAAAGTAGGGCGCAGTTCTGAGCGTCTGGGAATGTTCCTTCCAGAAAGTTCAACAGCAAACAAAATAGGAGCTCACTTCTCCTACAAGTAAAACCTTGGATCCGGCAAAAATAGGGGCTTCAGGTGCTTGTCAAACACTTCCACCGAATATTCGACATCCTCTCCTTCTTTCCTGCAGATGAGCACCTTATCGGCTTGAATATGGCGCCCCAGTCTCCAATCAGCTCTACAGTCTCTAAACTTTTTAGATACAGGCGGCGAACACGACAGGTATCGCCGGGCATGAGGCACTTTGAGCTTTTCCCATACAAACTCGTCGTACCACCTTTGTCGCAAAACTTCGACTTCATACAATAAGTCCCGAGGCAAGTAGGGGTACTCCCACCCATATTCACGGGCGACTCTTTGGGAGAAAAGTCTCTGCAATCTGGCTAGAGGTGGCATCACATCTCGCTCGCCTTCTCCTGGCTGTACGATGGCCTCCGGGTGCCGAGGTACCTTCACCATCTCGAGTTGCTTTGCCTTTGGTGCCCGCAACGAAGCACGCTGCGTCCCCACTATCGGAGCGGGTGATGTGGTTGAAAGTGGAAGGTCGGTCGGAGGACTAGATTTCCTCAGGAACTCCGGGGCCTGCGCCCGGAGCGTACTGTCTGCTATGGACATGGGGGAATCCTGCGGTTTACACAGCACAGGTAGTGGGCGTCTGTCCCAGCCCTTCCGGTGAAACAGTTCGTCTATTTCTCCGTCATCACCACAGTCTGACAACGACTCTAGGTCGGAGGTGTCATACATCTCGGCGGGAAGGTAGTCTCTAGTAGACGGAAGGCTACCCTCCCTTGCGGGCTCCACCGGCTGTGGACTCCCGACACCTCCAAGCAACACCACAGTCCCAGCCCCTAGCTCACCTGGACCTTCTGAAGAACTGGGATGTCCGGGACTCTCTTCTCTACCGGCGCCATCTAGGCCAGGCAAGCGGTGGGGTGAAGCTCGACCACGACCATAGGATGCCTGTACCAGGCCGACTTTCCTCTTCGGAGGTGGCAGCAGGGAATCTGTGGTGACCGAAGCAGTGCCCTCGGATTTCTCTCTTTCCGTCTCTGGTTGGGCAGTCACGTCGCCCTGGTCAGCGTGTACGGGGACCTCCGCAAAGGCCTGGATCTCTCCCTCCGGAGTGGCGGTTCCTGTGATGCAGTTGAGGCGAAGGGCCCGGGGCCTTACTGTGGATAATTCGACCTCAAAAAGAAACTCTTTGCACGCTTCACATCGCCCGAACGGCTTTAGTTGGACCACCAGTCCCGAGCATCCGGGACAGATCACACCGAGGGCCTCCGTGTCTCTGCATGAATACAGAGCCAACTGTCCTCGGGGCCTGAGCCTTATCCCCGTGTCTGTCAGGGGAGCAGCAAATGCAGTCATCTTCATAGGGTAAGATATCGGCATCCACGGAGAGCTTGAATTCATTCCGACCACTTGCTGCTCCATCACGCGCTGACCACGCGCCGGAGTCTCCACGTGTATCTCCACATGTGGCCAGACTCCTCCCATGACTTGCACGTTTTCGCGGGCTTCCGCCAGCCTCCGCCCACAAATTGCACAGTCACGGGGTGCCTCGTGGCGCAGTGCATTAACAGTCCCCACATGTAGTACTTCACACTGCTGGACCTCTCCCTTTTTACGCTCCTCCGCGTGGGCCTTTCCCGACTTAGGGTCATGTCCACAACTCCGAGCAGGGATGCACTTTAGCCAATCACATGGCCGACCTGCTCGGAACTCCTCCGGGCAGCAAAGTTCAAACACAGACGTTCTCAGTTCCATCGTTGAGACACACACCATCCCGGACGAGCCCCCACGTGTAGCGGCCCCCTCACCCCGTCCTCTTTAGCTAGGGGTATGTCACGCGACAGAGTAAGGTGCGCTATGGCCCATGTCCTCCCCATAACTGTGGGTGAGGTGAAGGCCAATATCTGATGTTTCCTCGGGCCGGTGTGTCTTGGGCATGTACCGAGTCTGTTGTGCAGAAAACCACCAAACTACCCTTTGCTCCCATTAACAGAGTCCATACACCGATCACAGTCCAACTGTTGGGTTTATTTCGTATCTCCACATACAGGCAATGCGATGGCAGGATACGGTGGGATGAGCAGGTCGAGGCACTATACTGATCTGGGTCCCTACACCCCCTGTGCTATGACCAAGGGTTGCAGGAGTCTTAATTCGAATACCTCCGCTGCGTTGCAGCCCCTATCAGGGGAAGATGTCCTCCAAAGGAGTTACCGGAGGCCCATTCGTAACCGGGTTGACGCTGCACCGGAATCTTCGGACGGGTGACCCCCCCCCCCAGCCTCCTCACCTCAGATGCGGGTCCCCTCGCAAGGGGCACCCTGGAATCACTTCACCCTTGCGGGACCCAGTCGGAGTCACTGGGTCCCAGGCCTCCTCAATAGTACCTCATCCCAGGCTAAAGGTGCCTGGGGTGGAATCCCAGCTTCATTCCGGCCAGGCCTAGGGTGCCTAGGCCGGAACCTTGAACCGCCCGCACCCAGGCCGAAGGTGCCTGGGTGCGTGACGAGATGACCCCCGAAGACCTCGTGGCGAGGGCGTCTCCCCCTTTTATCTCCTCCCATCAACACCATGGCGGGTTCTCCGCCCCAGCCGTACCATCTCCAGAAAGGGACAAAAAGGGTAGCACTGTGGTGATGATTCTACCTGAAGCCTGTAGGTACTCCGCCACCCACAGGCAAAGGAGAATATTACATCCCCCAATCCTCCACGAATAACAAAAAGGGGTCTAAACCCTGACATAATTACACACCTGGGTCACACTACCCCCAGGTGTATCCCACTAAATCTGAAGACCCCGCTACACACTCCCCCTTGTGATTTGACGCTGGTCCCCAGCGTCAGGTGCACACCCATGTCTCCCAAGGAGGGATGACATGGAGCAAGCCCCTGAGGCTGTCCCCAAATTTGTGAATACTAAGTGTGCCAAGACCTGCTCAAAAGGGAAAGGAAAAATATAAAACGATAAACTTTTGCATAAAACATCTATTCTGTACACATGTACAATCCCTCCCATCACTGTCTAAGAACCACCCCATACTCAGTAGTCTTGACCGATGAATCTCCTGCAGAAGGGAAACAAAAACAACATCCTAACAATCTGTGTTAACTTGGAATAATTAGGTCTGTCAGCCGAGAGACCCACTCACTCCAATAAGCAAAGTGATGCATGTGTAAAATTTTCAAACAGTCGTTGCACAACACTGCCACCTGTTGACAGCGCCGCGGTCATGACACTTGCCGAGATCTTCCTTCTTCCTGCTTTTCTACGCTAACTTTTACCCCCAGAGTCTCTGCCTTTGGCACATGAAGAAGAGGGAGAAAAACAACAGCTCCCAAGTCTCCAGTGAGTGAAAGAAAAGCCCAAATCAAAACAAAAGTAGGGCGCAGTTCTGAGCGTCTGGGAATGTTCCTTCCAGAAAGTTCAACAGCAAACAAAATAGGAGCTCACTTCTCCTACAAGTAAAACCTTGGATCCGGCAAAAATAGGGGCTTCAGGTGCTTGTCAAACACTTCCACCGAATATTCGACATCCTCTCCTTCTTTCCTGCAGATGAGCACCTTATCGGCTTGAATATGGCGCCCCAGTCTCCAATCAGCTCTACAGTCTCTAAACTTTTTAGATACAGGCGGCGAACACGACAGGTATCGCCGGGCATGAGGCACTTTGAGCTTTTCCCATACAAACTCGTCGTACCACCTTTGTCGCAAAACTTCGACTTCATACAATAAGTCCCGAGGCAAGTAGGGGTACTCCCACCCATATTCACGGGCGACTCTTTGGGAGAAAAGTCTCTGCAATCTGGCTAGAGGTGGCATCACATCTCGCTCGCCTTCTCCTGGCTGTACGATGGCCTCCGGGTGCCGAGGTACCTTCACCATCTCGAGTTGCTTTGCCTTTGGTGCCCGCAACGAAGCACGCTGCGTCCCCACTATCGGAGCGGGTGATGTGGTTGAAAGTGGAAGGTCGGTCGGAGGACTAGATTTCCTCAGGAACTCCGGGGCCTGCGCCCGGAGCGTACTGTCTGCTATGGACATGGGGGAATCCTGCGGTTTACACAGCACAGGTAGTGGGCGTCTGTCCCAGCCCTTCCGGTGAAACAGTTCGTCTATTTCTCCGTCATCACCACAGTCTGACAACGACTCTAGGTCGGAGGTGTCATACATCTCGGCGGGAAGGTAGTCTCTAGTAGACGGAAGGCTACCCTCCCTTGCGGGCTCCACCGGCTGTGGACTCCCGACACCTCCAAGCAACACCACAGTCCCAGCCCCTAGCTCACCTGGACCTTCTGAAGAACTGGGATGTCCGGGACTCTCTTCTCTACCGGCGCCATCTAGGCCAGGCAAGCGGTGGGGTGAAGCTCGACCACGACCATAGGATGCCTGTACCAGGCCGACTTTCCTCTTCGGAGGTGGCAGCAGGGAATCTGTGGTGACCGAAGCAGTGCCCTCGGATTTCTCTCTTTCCGTCTCTGGTTGGGCAGTCACGTCGCCCTGGTCAGCGTGTACGGGGACCTCCGCAAAGGCCTGGATCTCTCCCTCCGGAGTGGCGGTTCCTGTGATGCAGTTGAGGCGAAGGGCCCGGGGCCTTACTGTGGATAATTCGACCTCAAAAAGAAACTCTTTGCACGCTTCACATCGCCCGAACGGCTTTAGTTGGACCACCAGTCCCGAGCATCCGGGACAGATCACACCGAGGGCCTCCGTGTCTCTGCATGAATACAGAGCCAACTGTCCTCGGGGCCTGAGCCTTATCCCCGTGTCTGTCAGGGGAGCAGCAAATGCAGTCATCTTCATAGGGTAAGATATCGGCATCCACGGAGAGCTTGAATTCATTCCGACCACTTGCTGCTCCATCACGCGCTGACCACGCGCCGGAGTCTCCACGTGTATCTCCACACGTGGCCAGACTCCTCCCATGACTTGCACGTTTTCGCGGGCTTCCGCCAGCCTCCGCCCACAAATTGCACAGTCACGGGGTGCCTCGTGGCGCAGTGCATTAACAGTCCCCACATGTAGTACTTCACACTGCTGGACCTCTCCCTTTTTACGCTCCTCCGCGTGGGCCTTTCCCGACTTAGGGTCATGTCCACAACTCCGAGCAGGGATGCACTTTAGCCAATCACATGGCCGACCTGCTCGGAACTCCTCCGGGCAGCAAAGTTCAAACACAGACGTTCTCAGTTCCATCGTTGAGACACACACCATCCCGGACGAGCCCCCACGTGTAGCGGCCCCCTCACCCCGTCCTCTTTAGCTAGGGGTATGTCACGCGACAGAGTAAGGTGCGCTATGGCCCATGTCCTCCCCATAACTGTGGGTGAGGTGAAGGCCAATATCTGATGTTTCCTCGGGCCGGTGTGTCTTGGGCATGTACCGAGTCTGTTGTGCAGAAAACCACCAAACTACCCTTTGCTCCCATTAACAGAGTCCATACACCGATCACAGTCCAACTGTTGGGTTTATTTCGTATCTCCACATATAGGCAATGCGATGGCAGGATACGGTGGGATGAGCAGGTCGAGGCACTATACTGATCTGGGTCCCTACACCCCCTGTGCTATGACCAAGGGTTGCAGGAGTCTTAATTCGAATACCTCCGCTGCGTTGCAGCCCCTATCAGGGGAAGATGTCCTCCAAAGGAGTTACCGGAGGCCCATTCGTAACCGGGTTGACGCTGCACCGGAATCTTCGGACGGGTAACCCCCCCCAGCCTCCTCACCTCAGATGCGGGTCCCCTCGCAAGGGGCACCCTGGAATCACTTCACCCTTGCGGGACCCAGTCGGAGTCACTGGGTCCCAGGCCTCCTCAATAGTACCTCATCCCAGGCTAAAGGTGCCTGGGGTGGAATCCCAGCTTCATTCCGGCCAGGCCTAGGGTGCCTAGGCCGGAACCTTGAACCGCCCGCACCCAGGCCGAAGGTGCCTGGGTGCGTGACGAGATGACCCCCGAAGACCTCGTGGCGAGGGCGTCTCCCCCTTTTATCTCCTCCCATCAACACCATGGCGGGTTCTCCGCCCCAGCCGTACCATCTCCAGAAAGGGACAAAAAGGGTAGCACTGTGGTGATGATTCTACCTGAAGCCTGTAGGTACTCCGCCACCCACAGGCAAAGGAGAATATTACATCCCCCAATCCTCCACGAATAACAAAAAGGGGTCTAAACCCTGACATAATTACACACCTGGGTCACACTACCCCCAGGTGTATCCCACTAAATCTGAAGACCCCGCTACACACTCCCCCTTGTGATTTGACGCTGGTCCCCAGCGTCAGGTGCACACCCATGTCTCCCAAGGAGGGATGACATGGAGCAAGCCCCTGAGGCTGTCCCCAAATTTGTGAATACTAAGTGTGCCAAGACCTGCTCAAAAGGGAAAGGAAAAATATAAAACGATAAACTTTTGCATAAAACATCTATTCTGTACACATGTACAATCCCTCCCATCACTGTCTAAGAACCACCCCATACTCAGTAGTCTTGACCGATGAATCTCCTGCAGAAGGGAAACAAAAACAACATCCTAACAATCTGTGTTAACTTGGAATAATTAGGTCTGTCAGCCGAGAGACCCACTCACTCCAATAAGCAAAGTGATGCATGTGTAAAATTTTCAAACAGTCGTTGCACAACACTGCCACCTGTTGACAGCGCCGCGGTCATGACACTTGCCGAGATCTTCCTTCTTCCTGCTTTTCTACGCTAACTTTTACCCCCAGAGTCTCTGCCTTTGGCACATGAAGAAGAGGGAGAAAAACAACAGCTCCCAAGTCTCCAGTGAGTGAAAGAAAAGCCCAAATCAAAACAAAAGTAGGGCGCAGTTCTGAGCGTCTGGGAATGTTCCTTCCAGAAAGTTCAACAGCAAACAAAATAGGAGCTCACTTCTCCTACAAGTAAAACCTTGGATCCGGCAAAAATAGGGGCTTCAGGTGCTTGTCAAACACTTCCACCGAATATTCGACATCCTCTCCTTCTTTCCTGCAGATGAGCACCTTATCGGCTTGAATATGGCGCCCCAGTCTCCAATCAGCTCTACAGTCTCTAAACTTTTTAGATACAGGCGGCGAACACGACAGGTATCGCCGGGCATGAGGCACTTTGAGCTTTTCCCATACAAACTCGTCGTACCACCTTTGTCGCAAAACTTCGACTTCATACAATAAGTCCCGAGGCAAGTAGGGGTACTCCCACCCATATTCACGGGCGACTCTTTGGGAGAAAAGTCTCTGCAATCTGGCTAGAGGTGGCATCACATCTCGCTCGCCTTCTCCTGGCTGTACGATGGCCTCCGGGTGCCGAGGTACCTTCACCATCTCGAGTTGCTTTGCCTTTGGTGCCCGCAACGAAGCACGCTGCGTCCCCACTATCGGAGCGGGTGATGTGGTTGAAAGTGGAAGGTCGGTCGGAGGACTAGATTTCCTCAGGAACTCCGGGGCCTGCGCCCGGAGCGTACTGTCTGCTAAGGACATGGGGGAATCCTGCGGTTTACACAGCACAGGTAGTGGGCGTCTGTCCCAGCCCTTCCGGTGAAACAGTTCGTCTATTTCTCCGTCATCACCACAGTCTGACAACGACTCTAGGTCGGAGGTGTCATACATCTCGGCGGGAAGGTAGTCTCTAGTAGACGGAAGGCTACCCTCCCTTGCGGGCTCCACCGGCTGTGGACTCCCGACACCTCCAAGCAACACCACAGTCCCAGCCCCTAGCTCACCTGGACATTCTGAAGAACTGGGATGTCCGGGACTCTCTTCTCTACCGGCGCCATCTAGGCCAGGCAAGCGGTGGGGTGAAGCTCGACCACGACCATAGGATGCCTGTACCAGGCCGACTTTCCTCTTCGGAGGTGGCAGCAGGGAATCTGTGGTGACCGAAGCAGTGCCCTCGGATTTCTCTCTTTCCGTCTCTGGTTGGGCAGTCACGTCGCCCTGGTCAGCGTGTACGGGGACCTCCGCAAAGGCCTGGATCTCTCCCTCCGGAGTGGCGGTTCCTGTGATGCAGTTGAGGCGAAGGGCCCGGGGCCTTACTGTGGATAATTCGACCTCAAAAAGAAACTCTTTGCACGCTTCACATCGCCCGAACGGCTTTAGTTGGACCACCAGTCCCGAGCATCCGGGACAGATCACACCGAGGGCCTCCGTGTCTCTGCATGAATACAGAGCCAACTGTCCTCGGGGCCTGAGCCTTATCCCCGTGTCTGTCAGGGGAGCAGCAAATGCAGTCATCTTCATAGGGTAAGATATCGGCATCCACGGAGAGCTTGAATTCATTCCGACCACTTGCTGCTCCATCACGCGCTGACCACGCGCCGGAGTCTCCACGTGTATCTCCACACGTGGCCAGACTCCTCCCATGACTTGCACGTTTTCGCGGGCTTCCGCCAGCCTCCGCCCACAAATTGCACAGTCACGGGGTGCCTCGTGGCGCAGTGCATTAACAGTCCCCACATGTAGTACTTCACACTGCTGGACCTCTCCCTTTTTACGCTCCTCCGCGTGGGCCTTTCCCGACTTAGGGTCATGTCCACAACTCCGAGCAGGGATGCACTTTAGCCAATCACATGGCCGACCTGCTCGGAACTCCTCCGGGCAGCAAAGTTCAAACACAGACGTTCTCAGTTCCATCGTTGAGACACACACCATCCCGGACGAGCCCCCACGTGTAGCGGCCCCCTCACCCCGTCCTCTTTAGCTAGGGGTATGTCACGCGACAGAGTAAGGTGCGCTATGGCCCATGTCCTCCCCATAACTGTGGGTGAGGTGAAGGCCAATATCTGATGTTTCCTCGGGCCGGTGTGTCTTGGGCATGTACCGAGTCTGTTGTGCAGAAAACCACCAAACTACCCTTTGCTCCCATTAACAGAGTCCATACACCGATCACAGTCCAACTGTTGGGTTTATTT
Organism: Rana muscosa; assembly: GCA_029206835.1. Classification (NCBI taxonomy): domain Eukaryota; kingdom Metazoa; phylum Chordata; class Amphibia; order Anura; family Ranidae; genus Rana; species Rana muscosa. The sequence continues at coordinate 1,715,031 of JARGYO010000080.1, forward strand.
CGTATCTCCACATACAGGCAATGCAATGGCAGGATACGGTGGGATGAGCAGGTCGAGGCACTATACTGATCTGGGTCCCTACACCCCCTGTGCTATGACCAAGGGTTGCAGGAGTCTTAATTCGAATACCTCCGCTGCGTTGCAGCCCCTATCAGGGGAAGATGTCCTCCAAGGGAGTTACCGGAGGCCCATCCATAACCGGGTTGACGCTGCACCGGAATCTTCAGACGGGTGACCCCCCCCCCCAGCCTCCTCACCTCAGATGCGGGTCCCCTCGCAAGGGGCACCCTGGAATCACTTCACCCTTGCGGGACCCAGTCGGAGTCACTGGGTCCCAGGCCTCCTCAATAGTACCTCATCCCAGGCTGAAGGTGCCTGGGGTGGAATCCCAGCTTCATTTCGGCCAGGCCTAGGGCGCCTAGGCCGGAACCTTGAACCGCCCGCACCCAGGCCGAAGGTGCCTGGGTGCGTGACGAGATGATCCCCGAAGACCTCGTGGCGAGGGCGTCTCCCCCTTTTATCTCCTCCCATCAACACCACGGCGGGTTCCCCGCCCCAGCCGTACCATCTCCAGGAAGGGACAAAAAGGGTAGCACTGTGGTGATGATTCTACCTGAAGCCTGTAGGTACTCCGCCACCCACAGGCAAAGGAGAATATTACATCCCCCAATCCTCCACGAATAACAAAAAGGGGTCTAAACCCTGACATAATTACACACCTGGTCACACTACCCCCAGGTGTATCCCACTAAATCTGAAGACCCCGCTACATATATTTTTCTTTTTGTTGTTTTGGGGGAAAGCCTCTAAAAGATTTTGAGTAATAAAGTGCAGTCGGGTTTGATTAAATTCTAAAAGTTTTTTGGCAAACATTGTTTTCTCTCCTTTTTAATATTTTTTTTGTACCCGACTTTTTTTAGTGACAGTGATCCTGTTCACCTGTTGATCACTAATATGGGAGAGGAGTTATCCATTTTTAATTTTTTGTTCCTCTTTATTATTCTTTTTTGCTAAGTTGCTGCTGCAACAGCTGCAATGTATTATTTTTCAAGGCACTTTCTAATATTTTTTCAGAACAGTTATATATTGTTCGTATTGCAGATTTAGTGCTCTTTGACATGAGTGAAATGTGTGTGATAAATGGCCTGGGTTGAAGCAGCATTGAACCTGTATGTTTTTTTATTGCTTATGTAGCGCTACCCCCAATTAAGAGAGCCGCTGGTTTGATTTCGGGCCCTGCACGCAGTACCGCCAACCCCTGGCAATCTTACTCGACCCACTCTGGCACAGTCAGTCTAGGGTTAAACCCCTATCACTCTCAGGTGTATTATACTTAATAATCTCTAAACAGTCAGACAACACACTGAGGCAAGAATATAAAATATATATTTCAGCTTTTCTGGTAATGAAGGATTCAAGATATAACATGCAACATATACATGGGCCTGCAGAGCCCTGCATCAATCAATGTACTAGGTGCAGCACAATAATATGGCGCCGCGCAGTGTCCACCACACGGAGCTATTATAGCGTGTGCTCGTTTATGGCGTAGTAACACAAACTTTCTAAACTCCCCACCTAAGTCAGGCCTGACATGGAATGGAACTAAGGCCTCGTACACACGACCGATTTTCTCGGCAAGAACCAGCAAGAAACTTGCTGGCAGAGAGGTCTTGCCGAGTAAATCGGTCGTGTGTACGCGGCTATCGGGTTTCTCGTCGAGAAAACCGACAAGTAACCTCGACGAGAAAATAGAGAACCTGCTCTCTATTTTCTCGTCGAGATTCTCGTCGGCATGTTTCTCGACGAGAAAAGTGAGTGTGTGTACACTTACCTTTCCTCCCGGAAGCCCGCGCATGTTCGAAATGAATTCGACGCATGCGCGGTAGCTTCCTAGGCATACGTAGGGTATACCAAGATGGCGGCGACGGCATCGAATGTGACGAGCGCATGCTCGTCGTAGTCGATGACGTCACCGCGTACGCTCCATTCAAAGAACCGCGGGTTATTTGAAACGAGCGTGTGTACACTCGGCCGGGACAAGTTTCTTGTCCAAGAATCTCGTCGAAAAAAACAACATGTTTTTTTCAACGAGAATCTCAGCCGTGTGTACGAGGCCTAAGTCTCTTTCCCCTAAGGGATGAAGGTTTCTTCACCGGCCAGCTTTCGATGGTGCACTTACAGGAATAACCATTTGTAATCCACATTGGGTGTTAACTTGAAATTAGAGTTGAGCGGACACCTGGATGTTCGGGTTCGACGGGTTCGGCTGAACTTCGGAAAAAAGTTCGGGTTCGGGACCGAACTTTAACCCGAACCCGAACCCCATTGAAGTCAATGGGGACCCGGACTTCTAAGGACTAAAAAGGCTCTAAAAAAGTAATGGAAAGGGCTAGAGGGCTGCAAATGGCAGCAAAATGTTGTTAAGAGCATGGCAAGTGCTCTGCAAACAAATGTGGATAGGGAAATAACTTAAAATAACTTAAAAAAATAAAAAAAATTGCTGGAGGCCCCCTTTTCAGCAGAAGAGGTACGGGAAGTCATTAAGAACCTCAGAAACTCAACGGCACGATGCCACACATATGGTGGGAATGCCCCAGAATACGCCCTTTCTGGAATAAATTATTCAATTTAATGGATAAGCTAGTGGGAAAATAAAATACTTTGAAATAAAAATGTAGCGGGGTGCTAAATTTAAGGGAAGTGTTTGAGTGGTAAATAGGCTCAAACACCCTAATTCTGTAGGATTCATGGACCATTTTGTCCTCGGGGGACAGTATTGGTGTGCAGTTCCCTGCGGCCTTGTAACGCTGAGTGCTCCAGGTGTCCCATCCAGCCCGGAGCACTCACGGCGTCGTCCCCTCTGCGGTGCTCCGGCCAGCCCCCCTGGCCGTGGCCGCTGCTCCGCTCTCCTCTCCACTTACCTTCCTCTTCCTGCTTCCTCCCGGCGCGCGCGGCCCCGCTGTGTTCTAGGGCGCGCGCGCGCCGGCCTTCTACAATTTAAAGGGCCAGTGCACCATTGATTGGTGCCCGGTCCAATTACGGTTCCACTACCCAAAACCTATTTAAACCCACTTCCCCTTCCTGTCCTTGCCGGATCTTGTTGTCCTAGTACCTTGTGGAAGTATTTTGAGTTTACCTTGCCTGTGTACCTGACCTTCTGCCTTTGTCTCTGACCACGAACCATTGCCGCCTGCCCTGACCTTTGCTACGTCTGACCTTGCCTCTGCCTAGTCCTTTTGTACCGCACCAGCCTCAGCCGCCAGAGAGGTGGAGTCGCTACTGGGGGACACGACCTGGTTGCTACCGCCGCAGCAAGTCCATCCTGCCTTGCGGCGGGCTCTGGTGAAAACCGGTAGCTGCTTAGAACCGGTCCCTCGGTGCGATTCGTACCATCCCCTCTATGGTACAGTGGATCCACCTCCTGCCTCCTCTATAGTCGCCTGCCCGGCCCGTGACAGTAGATCCGGCCATGAATGCCGCTGAGGTGCCGCTGCCCAATCTCGCTGATCTCACTACCGTGGTTGCCCAGCAGTCGCAATTGATTGCCCAACAAGGACAGCAGCTGGCGTAGTTGACCGCCATGGTCCAGCAGCGTCTGCCGCGACAAGCTCCAGCATCTCCTCCTCTCCGAGCAGCCGCGTCTAGTTCAAAGATCCGCTTGTCTCTTCCGGAGAAATTTGACGGGGATTCTAAGATGTGCCAGGGATTCTTGTCTCAATGTGCCCTGCATCTTGAAATGATGTCGGACCAGTTTTCCACAGAACGCTCTAAGGTGGCATTTGTGGTCTGTCTGTTGTCTGGGAAGGCCTTGGCCTGGGCCACGCCACTCTGGGACCGCAATGACCCTGCTACGGCCACCGTTCAGTCCTTCTTTGCTGAGGTTCGTAGCGTTTTTGAGGAACCAGCCCGAGCATCATCCGCTGAAACCGCCCTGCTTAACCTGGTCCAAGGAAACTCCTCTGTGGGCGAATATGCCATATAGTTCCGCACACTGGCCTCAGAGCTAGCCTGGAATAATGAGGCTCTCTGCGCAACCTTCAAGAAAGGCTTATCCAGCCACATCAAGGACTCTCTGGCCGCACGAGACATACCCTCCACCCTGACAGAGCTTATCCACTTAGCTACCCGCATTGACATCCGCTACGTTGAAAGACGCCAAGAGCTTCGCCTGGAGAAAGATCTTGTTCGTACCAGGCGTTATCCGCGCCTGGCTCCTCTCTTCCTGAATCCTACGCATCCTGATACCATGCCTCCTGTCGAGGAGGCCATGCAAGTCGACCGATCTCGTCTGACCCTGCAAGAAAGATCTCGCCGTAGGAATGAGAACTTATGCTTCTATTGTGCGAGCTCTGAACATTTCCTAAAGGACTGCCCTATTCGTCCTCCACGTCTGGGAAACGCTCGCACCTAGTGAGCGTGGGAGAGGCGTTACTAGGTGTGAATTCTTCCTCTCCACGTCTGACTATTCCTGTGCGGATCTCTCCTTCTGCCGGCTCCCCCTTCTCTGCGGTGGCCTTCCTGGACTCCGGTTCTGCAGGAAACTTTATTGAAGCCTCCTTCATCAACAGGTTCAACATTCCTGTTATCCGTCTCATCAAACCCTTCTTCATTTCCTCCGTAAATGGAGAGAATCTGGATTGTACCGTGCGTTACCGCACCGAACCCCTGCTCATGTCCGTTGGGGTCCTTCACCAAGAAAAGATTGAATTCTTTGTTTTGCCGAACTGTACTTCTGACATCCTTCTTGGCCTACCCTGGATCCAGCGTCATTCTCCTACCCTCGACTGGACCACGGGGGACATCAAATCCTGGGGCTATTCCTGCCACAAGCATTGTCTTAAGTCTATACCCACCAGTCGAATTCCCATTTCTACTCCTTTGCCTGGCCTTCCCAAGGCCTATCAGGACTTTTCCGATGTTTTTTGCAAAAAACAGGCGGAGGTCTTACCTCCACATAGACCCTACGACTGCCCCATTGACTTGCTCCCAGGTACTACACCACCCCGTGGCAGAATTTACCCTCTCTCCTCTCCCGAAACCAAGGCCATGTCCGATTACATACAGGAGAACCTCAAGAGAGGGTTTATTAGGAAATCATCCTCTCCAGCCAGAGCGGGGTTCTTCTTCGTTACCAAGAAGGATGGTTCACTACGCCCTTGCATAGACTATCGTGGTCTTAATAAGATCACTGTTAAAAATCGCTACCCTCTGCCTCTCATCTCGGAGCTCTTTGACCGTCTGCGCGGAGCAAAGGTTTTTTCAAAATTAGACCTCAGGGGCGCTTATAACCTCATCAGAATCCGTAAAGGAGATGAATGGAAAACCGCATTTAACACCAGAGACGGCCACTTCGAATATCTCGTCATGCCTTTTGGACTTTGCAACGCCCCTGCAGTCTTTCAGGATTTTGTCAATGAAATCTTTCGGGACATACTGTATACCTGTGTGGTTGTCTATCTTGACGACATCCTAATTTTCTCTACCAACCTTGAGGAACATCGGCTCCATGTCCGTCAAGTACTCCAGCGCCTCCGTGTAAATCATCTTTACGCTAAATTTGAAAAATGCCTTTTTGAGTGTAGCAGCCTTCCTTTCCTAGGTTATCTGGTTTCAGGACAAGGTCTTCAAATGGATCCTGACAAGCTTTCCGCAGTCTTAGATTGGCCACGTCCCTCTGGACTCCGTGCTATCCAGCGCTTCCTTGGATTCGCCAACTACTATCGCCAGTTCATACCCCACTTCTCCACCATCGTTGCACCAATAGTGGCGCTGACTAAGAAAAACGCGAATCCAAGGTCCTGGCCACCTCAGGCGGAAGAAGCCTTTACTCACCTAAAAACCGCCTTCTCTTCGGCACCTGTTCTATCTCGACCAGACCCCACTAAGCCGTTCTTCCTTGAAGTTGACGCCTCCTCGGTAGGAGCCGGAGCCGTTCTTCTTCAAAGAAATGCTAAAGGAGGAAATGTCACGTGTGTTTTTTTCTCTAAAACCTTCTCCCCTCCTGAAAAGAACTATTCCATAGGTGACCGTGAACTGTTGGCCATCAAGTTGGCATTAGAAGAGTGGAGACATCTCCTGGAAGGTTCTCTTCACCCCATCTCCATCTACACTGACCATAAGAATTTGTCCTACCTTCAGTCCGCTCAGCGCTTGAATCCTCGCCAGGCCAGGTGGTCATTGTTCTTTGCCCGGTTCAATTTTCAGATCCATTTTCGTCCCGCAGACAAGAATGTCAGGGCGGATGCCTTGTCCCGTTCCTCTGATGCCTCCGAAACCGGGAACCCCCCACAACACATCGTACCCCCTGAGTGCCTGATTTCCTCTGCTCCCGCTGCTCTGATGCCAGTCCCTCCAGGAAAAACTTTCGTTCCTCCAGGCCTTCGTCTCCAGATACTTAGGTGGGGCCATTCCTCCCATCTAGCCGGCCATGCTGGGATCAAAAAATCCTTACAATTGTTGGCCAGACACTATTGGTGGCCTACCCAGGAAAGAGATATGACTGACTTTGTACGGGCCTGCACTATCTGTGCACGTGACAAAACTCCACGCCAGAAGCCTGCAGGTCTTCTCCTTCCTCTACCGGTGCCTGAACTACCATGGTCCCACATTGCCATGGATTTCATCACGGACCTTCCGTTGTCTCATGGTAACACTGTCATCTGGCTGGTCGTTTACCGCTTTTCGAAAATGGCTCATTTTGTCCCTCTTCCTGGTCTGCCTACTGCACCTCAGTTGGCGAAGCACTTTTTTCTTCAAATTTTCCGTCTCCATGGCCTTCCCTCACATATCGTCTCGGATAGAGGCGTTCAATTTATCTCAAAATTTTGGAGAGCTCTCTGTACTCAACTTAAGATTAAATTGAATTTTTCTTCCGCTTATCACCCGCAATCCAATGGACAGGTGGAGAGAGTTAACCAGGTCCTTGGTGACTACTTACGACATTTTGTCTCCGCCCGTCAAGACGATTGGGTCGACCTATTGCCCTGGGCGGAATTCTCATACAATTTCAAGAACTCTGAATCGTCCTCCAAATCACCTTTCTTTGTGGTCTACGGCCGCCACCCTTTGCCCCCCCTCCCCATTCCCACTTCTTCTGGAGTTCCTGCCGTGGATGAATTAACCCGGGACTTTTCCTCTATCTGGAAAGAGACTCAAAACTCGCTATCACTGGCCTCTGCCCGCATGAAGAGACATGCAGATAAAAAGAGAAGAATTCCCCCTGTCTATCTCCCTGGTGACAAAGTGTGGCTCTCCTCCAAATATGTTCGGTTTCGGGTACCTAGCTACAAGCTGGGCCCTCGTTACCTCGGACCTTATAAAATCAAAAATCAAATCAATTCTGTCTCTTACAAACTCCATCTTCCTCCTTCTCTTCGCATCCTCAACTCTTTTCACGTGTCTCTTCTTAAACCCCTCATTCTTAACCGATTTTCCCCCAAGGTCACCGCTCCTGCTCCTGTCTCTGGTTCCTCCGATGTCTTTTCGGTGAAAGATATCCTCGCCTCCAAGGTCGTCCGAGGTAAAAAAAATTTTTTAATTGATTGGGAGAACTGTGGTCCTGAAGAGAGATCCTGGGAGCCTGAGACCAACATTTTAGACAAAGAGTTCATCCGTAGATTCTTGGGTTCCAAGAAAAGGGGGAGACCTAAGGGGGGTACTGTAACGCCGAGTGCTCCGGGTGTCCCATCCAGCCCGGAGCACTCACGGCGTCGTCCCCTCTGCGGCGCTCCGGCCAGCCCCCCTGGCCGTGGGCGCTGCTCCGCTCTCCTCTCCACTTACCTTCCTCTTCCTGCTTCCAAACGGCGCGCGCGGCCCCGCTGTGTTCTAGGGCGCGCGCGCGCCGGCCTTCTACAATTTAAAGGGGCAGTGCACCATTGATTGGTGCCCGGTCCAATTACGGTTCCACTACCCAAAACCTATTTAAACCCACTTCCCCTTCCTGTCCTTGCCGGATCTTGTTGTCCTAGTACCTTGTGGAAGTATTTTGAGTTTACCTTGCCTGTGTACCTGACCTTCTGCCTTTGTCTCTGACCACGAACCATTGCCGCCTGCCCTGACCTTTGCTACGTCTGACCTTGCCTCTGCCTAGTCCTTTTGTACCGCACCAGCCTCAGCCGCCAGAGAGGTGGAGTCGCTACTGGGGGACACGACCTGGTTGCTACCGCCGCAGCAAGTCCATCCTGCCTTGCGGCGGGCTCTGGTGAAAACCGGTAGCTGCTTAGAACCGGTCCCTCGGTGCGATTCGTACCATCCCCTCTCTGGTACAGTGGATCCACCTCCTGCCTCCTCTATAGTCGCCTGCCCGGCCCGTGACAGGCCTACAGGTGGCGCTGCCATGGTAGGCTAGGGTTGAACCGCCGATACAGTGCTGTGCCTTTTGTGTCCCCTCTTGGCAGTAGTACAGCGGAGCGGGGAACCTGCTGTGCATGCCGGGAGAGCATATAAAAGGGGCAGACCTTTGGCCTGGGGGCTGATGTCCAGTGGGGTCCACGCCCAGGTGCCTTCGGCCTGGGTGCATGTGTTCCTGTTCCATCTCGGGTACCTTTAGCCCGGGGTGAGGTACTATCCTGGAGTTCCTGCTGCCCTGGGTATGGAGGCCTAGGTGCGGGAGTAAAGCCTGGAGTCCAGAGCCTTCGTTTGGAGTCCGCTAAGGGTCGAAGAGTCTTAGGGTGCCGCCTCGTGTAGGGGACCATGTTCCAGGGAAGGGAGGATCATTCTGATGGACCGATGCGGGAGTCACGGTGAAGGAGAGATGTCTTCCCCTTGATATGGGCTAGGTTCGTAGAAGGAGAAGCTCAAGGTCATATTGACTGTATCAGAGGCCTTATTCACCCAGCCCGTGGCAGGGGCCTTATACACCCTGGTCTGTGGCAGAGACCAAAGTTCTCCAGGTCCGTGGCAGGGGCCTTGTACACCCTGTCTGTGGCAGAGACCAACCTCAAGGTCTGTGACAAAGACTGTGCACCTAAAACTGTTTGAGAAACCTAAGCAGTGAAGTGAATGTGCTACGTTTGTGCCTGGACCTCCTCCACACCTTAAGCTGTCCTGTTTCTTTGCTCTAACATTTTCTATCCAAGTAGAGTTTATTTTGCCATGAGAGAATAAGAGTTGTAATTTCAGCTGGTGTGGACATTGACTTTACTGGGAATTAAAGGACTTGCCTCTACCTACAGTAGAGGTGAGACTCATCCTCTGGAGGAGTTTTGACTCCGGCTGTGGACACGGCCCATCAAGTACACCGCTCAACCTCTTTATATAGGAGGGTACGGGCTGGTAGTGCGGTGTGCCTTTCTCCCTCCTGCGAGGAGCCAACAACATAAAGGCAGGTAAGGGGGAAAGGATCTGTGCGCTACAAAAAAATAAAATAAAAATTATAATCTTGACCTAGGAGGACGAGGTCCATATGGAGTAGGAGGTTGAGGTGGCGGTGGATGTGGCTGTGTAGGTGGAAGCGGCGGTGGAGGAGGACGAGGTAGCCAACACTGGTTCAAAAATACAACAATGGCTGGGTACTGCGCAAGCGCTGCGCCTTCGCAGTATGGGCCGGACACAATCCGATGGCCGGACAGTTTTTGTCACAACACCGGTATACATGTCTATTCTGCACAAGGTACGGACAAGTCCTGTGGGATCCATGCCTGGTTCATTTTAATGAACGTGAGCTTGTCCACATTGGCTCTGGACAGGAGGCTGCGCTTGTCTGTGATAACGCCCCCTGCCGTGCTAAATACACGTTCAGATAATACACTGGCTGCAGGGCAGGCCAGCACCTCCAAGGCATAAAGGGCAAGCTCAGGCCATGTGCCCAATTTGGAGACCCAGGAGTTAAAGGGGGCAGACCCGTCATCCAGTACGTGTAGGCCTGTGGACACATACTGCTCAACCATGTTGGTGAAATGCTGCCTCCTGCTAAGACGTTCCATCTCAGCTGGTGGTGCTGGTTGTTGTGGCATGCTGACAAAGCTTTTCCACATTTCAGCCATGCTAACCCTGCCTTCTGAGGTGCTGCCGGTGCCCCGGCTGCATTGGCGACCTCTTCCTAATCCTCTGCCTTCGCCTTGTGCTTCCACCGTACGCCCGCTGTCAGGTGGGAATGCCACCAGCAGCGCGTCTACCAGCGTGCGCTTGTACTCGTACATCTTACGATCCCTGTTGTGTTACACTATGTGATTATTCTTGCTCTGTGTCTTTAAGATCTGTCCCCTTCTTTCTAGCTGAACTCTCTCTCTCACCGTAGTTCTTTATATATCTCCTCCACTTCCTGATTCTGGTCATTACTCCTGTATATCTTCCATGCTAAACATCTTACATGTGGCTTACAACTGCAACGTTTTTCTACCTATGAATATCCATCATTAAACGGAACATCGTCTGTCGTCCTAACTGTGAGTTTATTCATTGAGTTAAACTGCCTGTATCGATGCAAGGGATAATAGCAAACCAGCTTGTGTAAGGCCTACTTCAACCTGGAGATGAACTTTATCGCTTTGTAGTTGGGACAGAACAGTAGAAAAACTGAGTTTCACAGCCTAATTACAAGATTTCTGCATGTCAGTACTGAAACAGACAAGATTTACTGCCCTCATAGCAAGAAAGAAGGGACAGAGCAGCACATGGCAGCCTTATAGCCTGAGACAATCTGCACAGTGTCATATTTCAGCACACAGATCCTGCCTGCTTACACAGTCAGTCTGCTATCATGAGTGACCAAGCTTCTGCATGTGAACTCACATCTCCTTCCTCACAAGTTCCTGAAGAAACTGAGTTACCCAAACGCTCAGTTAAACCCACTTGGAAAGTAACGGAGAATTATGAAGCTTCAAGGACTGAATTGTCAAATAGCTTGGAATTAGTCTGGGAGAAAATCCTTGCTGAAGTCAATACAGTGTCTGTTGAACGTGAACCACTGACACTAGAGGGCGCCATTAAACAACTTTCTGCCTCATATGAGCTTTATCAGCTTACCAGCAGCAAATTCACTAATGTCTTGCAAAACATGAATACAGAAAGTGCGATGACACAATTAAAGCGCGTCAATGCTCTCAATATTGAAAGAGACAGTTTTATCCAGCAAACCAGATTAACCACTTCCCACCCGGCCACTGTATATATACGGCCGGGTGGGTGCTCTCTCCTTCTGAGTGGACGTTCCTGAACGTCCTTCAGAAGGAGCGTGATCGCGCGCGCGCGCGCACCCGCGCGATCCCGATGCGCGCGTGTCCCGCGGACACGCCGCATCTCGGAACAGCAGGAGGGCACTGTGATTCGCCCTCCTGATCGGCACGATGGCTGTGTGTAATCACAGCCATCGTGATGTAAACACAGAGAGGGGGGGCTGGCACTTGTGAGGGGATCGCGCCGCCACGTGCACGCGCAGCGGCGCGATCCCGATCTGCCTGTACCCCCCAGAGATAGAAGGTGTGTGCAAACAGGAGGGCCATGTGATTGGCCCTCCTGATGACATGACGGCTGTCCAATGACAGCCGTCATGTAATGTAAACACAGAGCAGTTGTAACTGCTCTGATCTCTTCCTCTCCTCACACAGAGCCTGTCAGTGAGGAGAGGAAGAGACAATCTGTGCTGCAGCCGGGAGATCAGTGAGTTTTTAGCTGTTTGTCTGCTGTTTACCCACTGATCACCCAGCTAGTGTCCCCAAAACACAGTGTCCCCAAAACAGTGTCCCCAAAACACAGTGTCCATAAAACACAGTGTCCATAAAACAGTGAAAACATCTGCCCGCCAACATCTTGCGCATCTGCCCGCCAACATCTTGCGCATCTGCCCGCCAACATCTGGCACAGCTGCCCGCCAACATTTGGCACAGCTGCCCGCCAACAGCTGCCCACCAACAGCTGCCCACCAACATCTGGCGCATCTGCCCGCCAACATCTTGCGCATCTGCCCGCCAACATCTTGCGCATCTGCCCGCCAACATCTGGCACAGCTGCCCGCCAACATCTGGCACAGCTGCCCACCAACATCTGGCACATCTGCCCGCCAACATCTGATCGCCAGCATCTGACCGCCAACAGCTGCCCGCCAACAGCTGGCACATCTGCCCGCCAACATCTGCCCTGCCAACATCTGGCACATCTGACTCCCAACATCTGGCAGTAAACATCTGCCCGCCAACAGCTGCCACATCTGCCCGCCAACAGCTGCCACATCTGCCCGCCAACAGCTGCCACATCTGCCCGCCATCTGCCCGCCAACAGCTGCCCGCCAACATCTGGCACAGCTGCCCGCCAACATCTGATCGCCAGCATCTGACCACCAACAGCTGCCCGCCAACAGCTGGCACATCTGCCCGCCAACATCTACCCTGCCAACATCTGGCACATCTGACTCCCAACATCTGGCAGTAAACATCTGCCCGCCAACAGCTGCCACATCTGCCCGCCAACATCTGGCCGCCAACATCTGACATCTGCCCGCCAACATCTGACCGCCAACAGCTGCCCTGCCAACATCTGGCACATCTGCCCGCCAACATCTGACACATCTGGCCGCCAACATCTGACCGCCAACAGCTGACCGCCAACAGCTGACCGCCAACATCTGCCCTGCCAACATCTGGCACATCTGACCGCCAACATCTGGCACATCTGACCGCCAACATCTGGCACATCTGCCCACATGGCTAAACGATTCTACAGCAGCGAGGAGGCTCTCCAGATACTCCAGGGTATGTCGGACGAGAGTAGCGAGGAACTCTCTCTGTCAGAATCGGATAGTGAATATTATCCAGAGGAAAGTAGTGGCTCTGAAATAGAAACTGAGGATAGAATCGTAACAAGTGAGATCAGGAGTTATGAGCAGGCGCCGCAGACATCCACCAGCAGCGCAGCACTCCAGGACATCCACCAGCAGGCATCCACCAGCAGCGCAGGACTCCATGATGACATGCAGGCATCCACCAGCAGCGCATCACGCCAGGATAGGCAGGCATCCGCCAGCAGCGCATCACGCCAGGATAGGCAGGCATCCGCCAGCAGCGCATCACGCCAGGATAGGCAGGCATCCGCCAGCAGTGCATCACGCCAGGATAGGCAGGCATCCGCCAGCAGCGCATCACGCCAGGATAGGCAGGCATCCGCCAGCAGCGCATCACGCCAGGATAGGCAGGCATCCGCCAGCAGCGCATCACGCCAGGATAGGCAGGCATCCGCCAGCAGTTCTGCAACTTTTCTAGAGGATAGGCCAAATGCTAGCAATGGGGCGTCCCATCAACAACGAGGCAGGGCCCATACTAGCCTCCCCGATCTTCTACTGTATCCAACATGGCTGCCCGATACGTCAGTAGAACCTATCATTCCCCCTTTTACAGCCCAGCCAGGCCCTCAGATACAGTCGGAAAATGCTACCCCGATTTATTATTTTGAATTATTTTTTACTGATGATATCCTAACCTACATTGTGGAGCAGTGTAATCTATACGCCAGTCAATATATAGCCAACAATCCAAATTCTTCCTATGCCCGTCCTTTTGTTTGGAAACCCCTCACCGTGGAAGAATTTAAAATTTTCCTTGGCCTAACCCTCAACATGGGGCTGACAAAAAAAAATGAACTCCATTCCTACTGGTCTACCCGACCTATCTACCACATGCCAATCTATTCATCTTTTATGAAAAGAACCCGTTACGAGATGATAATGAGGTTTCTACACTTCAACGACAATGCCCAATGCCTCCCTCGAAATCATCCCAATTATGATAAATTATTTAAAATTCGGCCCCTAATCAATTTTTTTTGCGCCAGCTTCAAGCAGATGTTTACCCCTGATGTAAATATATGTGTAGATGAATCATTAGTACACTTCACAGGAAGACTTGGAATAAAGCAATACCTCCCCAGTAAAAGAGCCAGACGTGGGGTAAAATTTTATAAGGCATGTGACAGGGCCACGGGTTACACATATGATTTTATAATTTATGAGGGAAAAGACAGACAGCTAAACCCCCCTGGATGCCCTACCTACATGGGAACAAGTGGCAAAATTGTCTGGCAGCTGATTGAACCATTGCTTGGGAAAGGTTACCACCTATACGTAGACAATTTCTATACAAGTCTCCCACTTTTTCGCCATCTGTACCAAAAGAAAACTGTGGCCTGTGGGACAGCACAGACCAACCGTAAAGGCTTCCCACAGAGATTGGTTGCCAAGAAACTGAAACAGGGGGAAATGGCCAGTATGCGGACTGAAGAGGTCCTAGCATTGAAGTGGAGAGATAAAAAAAGAGATGTCTACATCCTTTCCACAATGCATGATGACACCTTGGTGGAACTGCAGAGAAGAAGAGGCCCCGTCCAGAAGCCAAAATGTGTGCATGACTATAATCTTTACATGGGGGGGTGGATATGAATGACCAGATGATGCAGCCCTACTTGGCCACCAGGAAATCACTGTTTTGGTACAAAAAAGTTGCCATTTATTTGATGCAACTAGCCCTTTTCAATTCTTATATCATTTTTTCTAAGTGCACCCAAAGTTCCCTAACCTATCTAAAATTCCAAGAAGACTTGATCGAAGCCCTTCTCTATCCCCATGGCCAAGCCCCTCAACTAATTCGCTCCGATGCAGTAGCCAGACTCCACGAAAGGCACTTCTCCGAAATCCTCCCTCTTACCGAAACAGGTCGCAAACCCCAAAAAAAATGTCGTGTGTGTTCAAGTAGAGGAATTCGTCGTGACACCCGATACTACTGTCCCCAATGTCCCTCCCAGCCAGGCCTTTGTATTGGAAAGTGCTTTCAGAGCTATCATACTTTACTAAACTATTAGTAAAGTGAAGATGATTTTTTTTCCAGTTTCCACCATCTGCCATTTCTGTGAATGACCCGGACTGTTTTCGACTATGCCTCTGCCAACCATGTTTCTGCCTTCAACGTGAATTGACCTCGGCCTGTTACATGACCATGCTTTTTGCCTGCCTCCTAAACTGATCATTTATGTACAGCACAGGGGTCTCACATATTTGAGGGGCTCCAGAAAAGAGTTTCCGAGTGGAGAAAATGTTTTTCTCCAGGTTTTGTTTTTCTCGGATTAGGGTCTGGAGACTCGGAGGCTTCGTAGAGATTTGGGTGGGAAGAAGCCTCTACCCCTGTTCTTAGGTCTTTCCTGACCAAGGCCTAAATGTTATAGTGCTGCCACCTGAACTGGCCGTGCCTCTGCCTGCCACCTGAACTGGCCGTGCCTCTGCCTGCCACCTGAACTGGCCATTCCTCTGCCTGCCACCTGAACTGGCCATTCCTCTGCCTGCCACCTGAACTGGCCATGCCTCTGCCTGCCACCTGAACTGGCCATGCCTCTGCCTGCCACCTGAACTGGCCATGCCTCTGCCTGCCACCTGAACTGCCTGCTAAACCATGGACCATGTTCATAGGTTTCCATATCTCTGTTTCCCTGCTGGACAATTCCTGGACATTTCCTATGGCTGTCTGGACCAATGCTTTGACTGCTCTGGAACGGTATTCCTGCCTGCTAAAACCATAGGTGAGCCTTTTTTTTATTACCTTTTGCTCAGCAGAATGTATTTTGGGGTGTAATTCTTGGTGTGTACATGCTATGTGTTAGAAGCCTGAAGGTGCTACTTGCATGTTGGGCCTCTGTATGTGGCCAGGCTGTGGAAAAGTCTCACACATGGGGTATCACTATACTCAGGACGAGTAGCAGAATGTATTTTGGGGTGTTATTTTTGCTGTGTACATACTATGTGTTAGAAAGATCTTCTGAATTGACAACTTTGTGAAAAAAAAATATGTTTTAATTTTTTCCCCACATTTTCCCAAAACTTTTGGAAAGAAATGACATGTTCAAAAGACTTATTATGCCTCATAGAAGATACATTGGGTTGTTTTCTTTCCAAAATGGGGTCATTTTGTGGGTAATTCCATTGTCCTTGTTCTCCAGGGCCTTCAAAAATGTGATAGGTACTCAGGAAATGAAATGTGTAATTTATGCCTTTAGAGCGCCTGATGGTGCTACTTGGATGTTTGGCCTCCGTATGTGGCCAGGATGTGGAAAAGTCTCACACATGTGGTATCGCCATACTCAGGACGAGTAGCAGAATGTATTTCGGGGTGTTATTTTTGCTATGTACATACTATGTGTTAGAAAGATCTTCTAAATTGACAACTTTGTGAAAAAAAAATATGTTTTAATTTTTTTCCCACATTTTCCCAAAACTTTTGGAAAGAAATGACATGTTCAAAAGACTTATTATGCCTCATATAAGATACATTGGGTTGTTTTCTTTCCAAAATGGGGTCATTTTGTGGGTAATTCCATTGTCCTTGTTCTCCAGGGCCTTCAAAAATGTGATAGGTACTCAGGAAATGAAATGTGTAATTTATGCCTTTAGAGCGCCTGATGGTGCTACTTGGATGTTTGGCCTCCGTATGTGGCCAGGATGTGGAAAAGTCTCACACACTGGGTATCGCCATACTCAGGACGAGTAGCAGAATGTATTTTGGGGTGTTATTTTTGCTATGTACATACTATGTGTTAGAAAGATCTTCTAAATTGACAACTTTGTGAAAAAAATATATGTTTTAATTTTTTTTCCACATATTCCCAAAACTTTTGGAAAGAAATGACATGTTCAAAAGACTTATTATGCCTCATAGAATATACATTGGGTTGTTTTCTTTCCAAAATGGGGTCATTTTGTGGGTAATTCCATTGTCCTTGTTCTCCAGGGCCTTCAAAAATGTGATAGGTACTCAGGAAATGAAATGTGTAATTTATGCCTTTAGAGCGCCTGATGGTGCTACTTGGATGTTTGGCCTCCGTATGTGGCCAGGATGTGGAAAAGTCTCACACACTGGGTATCGCCATACTCAGGATGAGTAGCAGAATGTATTTTGGGGTGTTATTTTTGCTATGTACATACTATGTGTTAGAAAGATCTTCTAAATTGACAACTTTGTGAAAAAAATATATGTTTTAATTTTTTTTTCCACATATTCCCAAAACTTTTGGAAAGAAATGACATGTTCAAAAGACTTATTATGCCTCATAGAATATACATTGGGTTGTTTTCTTTCCAAAATGGGGTCATTTTGTGGGTAATTCCATTGTCCTTGTTCTCCAGGGCCTTCAAAAATGTGATAGGTACTCAGGAAATGAAATGTGTAATTTATGCCTTTAGAGCGCCTGATGGTGCTACTTGGATGTTTGGCCTCCGTATGTGGCCAGGATGTGGAAAAGTCTCACACACTGGGTATCGCCATACTCAGGACGAGTAGCAGAATGTATTTTGGGGTGTTATTTTTGCTATGTACATACTATGTGTTAGAAAGATCTTCTAAATTGACAACTTTGTGAAAAAAATATATGTTTTAATTTTTTTTCCACATATTCCCAAAACTTTTGGAAAGAAATGACATGTTCAAAAGACTTATTATGCCTCATAGAATATACATTGGGTTGTTTTCTTTCCAAAATGGGGTCATTTTGTGGGTAATTCCATTGTCCTTGTTCTCCAGGGCCTTCAAAAATGTGATAGGTACTCAGGAAATGAAATGTGTAATTTATGCCTTTAGAGCGCCTGATGGTGCTACTTGGATGTTTGGCCTCCGTATGTGGCCAGGATGTGGAAAAGTCTCACACACTGGGTATCGCCATACTCAGGATGAGTAGCAGAATGTATTTTGGGGTGTTATTTTTGCTATGTACATACTATGTGTTAGAAAGATCTTCTAAATTGACAACTTTGTGAAGAAAAAAAAATATATATATATTTCTTAATTTTCCAAGGCATTGTGGGAAAAAAATTGCAACTTCAAAAAATTCACGATGCCTCTTACTAAATACCTCCGACTGTCTTCTTTCCAAAAAGTG
This sequence comes from Rana muscosa, assembly GCA_029206835.1. Classification (NCBI taxonomy): domain Eukaryota; kingdom Metazoa; phylum Chordata; class Amphibia; order Anura; family Ranidae; genus Rana; species Rana muscosa. Next base: position 1,732,878 of record JARGYO010000080.1, read on the forward strand.
GTCATTTGGGGGGTATTTGTACTGTCCTGACATTTTAGGGCCTCAAGAAATGAGATAGGCCATCAGTGCATTAGGATTGATCAATTTGCAATAATGCGTAGCTTAGTTTGTAGACTCTATAACTTTCACACAAACCAATTATCATACACTTATCAGGATTTTTTTTACCAAAGACATGTAGCAGAATACATTTTGGCCTAAATTTTTGCCGAAATTTGATTTGTTTGGATTTCTTTTAAAACAGAATGTAGAAAATGTTGTTTTTTTTCAAAATATTCGCTCTTTTTTCGCTTTTATCGCAAAAAATTGAAAATGAAATTGTGAACAAATACCACCAAAAGAAAGCTCTATTTGTGTGAACAAAATGATAAAAATTTCATTTGGGTACAGTGTAGCATGACTGAATAATTGTCATTCAAAGTGCGAGAGCACTGAAAGCTGAAAATTGGTCTGGGAAGGAAGGGGGTTTAAGTGCCCAGTATTGATGTGGTTAAAGACAGAAGCAAAAATAAAGCTGTTACAGGACACTGCATCTCACAGATCTGTTTCCACCAGACGTTCTAAAAACTCGTCAAGATCCCATAGTTCAAGATACTCAACACTCAGTGAGCGACTTATTAATGCCTGCGCTGAAGTGGAAGCCAGCAAAGTGCAGGTGGCATATGCAGAAAAAAGAGCAGAGTTGGAAGCTCAAAGGGCAGAGTTGGAAGCGCAGTCAGCACTTCAAAGAGCAGAGTTGGAAGCGCAGTCAGCACGACAAAGAGCAACAATGGAAACCTTAAATGAACAGTGTAAACATGACGCAGCTATGGCAAAGCTAAGGGTCCTACAGCAAGCTATCAGTGCAGACGAAGGTGCAAGTGAGAAAGACAGCATTAACCTAAACATAGCAGATATGGAAGACCCCCTCAAACGCACTAAAGACTATGTCCTAAGCCACTGCAGTGCACACTCCATTGTCTCCAATGCTCCCGGCTACATAGAGACTCCTTCACAGCTTCAAGTTAAAGAGGTTCCAGCAACTTCCTGCACTCAAAATCACTCCACTGCATTTCCTACCTGCCTACCTTGCCTGCCTTCATACGTCACAGAGCATCAGCGCAAGCTTCAAGCAAGTCATCAATCTCCAGTCATCGGTACAGCCTTGAATCAACGTACCATTGGAACAACTGACTTCAAGCAAGCAACTCACCTGGATGCATCTGCTGCACCATATTTCCCTTTGTCCTTTAACAACAATGTCAAAGATAACGCAATCAGCACCATACAGCCAACAGCATCTCACATAAAGGCGGAGACAACTGAAACAGAGTTTGTGAGGTACATGCTTCGCAGGGAGCTCACAAAGACTGGTCTTACAAGTTTTGATGACCAACCTGAGAACTACAGAAGTTGGAAATGTGCCTTCAGAACTACAATCAGCAATATTGGCATTACAGCTGATCAAGAATTGAATCTGCTGATCAAATGGCTTGGTCCTCTATCTGCTGCACGTGTTAAGCCATTAAGATCGGTTTTCATGGACAATCCTACTGCAGGCCTCACAGCTGAATGGGAGCGACTAGAGCAAAGTTATGGCAGTCCAGAAGCTATAGAAAATGCTTTGTTCATGCGTCTGGAAACTTTCCCAAAGATATCCGGTAAGGACAACAAGGAGTTCCAGAGACTGAGTGACCTTTTCCTTGAGCTTCAGCTAGCCAAGACAGACCCAAAACTACCTGGACTCAGTTACCTTGACACTCCAAGAGGGGTAAACCCAATTGTGTCCAAGCTCCCGTATGGTTTGCAAGAGAAATGGACTGCACTAGGGTCATCATACAAAAGAGAGAACAAGGTTTCCTTCCCTCCATTCTCTTTCTTCTGTGAATTCATCAGGGAAATTGCAGAGACCAAGAACGATCCAAGTTTTTCCTACGGTGAGTACAGTCTCTTCTCACCCTTTCCTAAGAGTACCAGTCTTCAGGGCAACTACAGAAACCATAGAGGCCCAGTGTCCGTGAAAAAGACTGACATCCTTCCCACTCCTACCACAGTTCTGGCCACGAACAAACAGAGTAGGAAGATTGAAAACCCTAACAGAGAGTGTCCCATACACAAGAAGCCACACCCCCTCAATAAATGTATCGGCTTTAGGAAAAGGCCTCTGGAAGAGCGCAAGGAGCTTTTAAAGACATTTAGGGTATGTTTCAGGTGCTGTGCTTCTACAGAACATTTTGCAAGGGACTGTAATGTGTCCATCAAGTGCATAGAGTGTGGCTCTGAAGAACATGTGCAAGCCCTCCATCCTCTTGAGCCCAGCTCTGCACAACCTGCCAACACTCCTCCCAGGTTAACGCATGGCGGGGAGAATACAGACCAAGTGCCTAATTCTACCATCATTTCTTCATCCTGCACTGAAGTTTGTGGAGAAGACCGCTGTGGTAAGTCCTGTGCTAAGATATGCTTGGTGAACATATACCACAAGGATCAACCAGAAAAGTCTCTAAAGGCATATGCTATCTTAGACGATCAGAGCAATCGATCACTTGCAAAATCGGAATTGTTCAATCTATTTGAAATAAAAGGCGAAGCTCATCCTTACACCTTGGGTACCTGCAGTGGAACTATAGAGGTTTCTGGAAGAAGGGCTCATGGACTCATGGTATCTTCTCTCAAAGGTAACTTGCAATTACCCTTACCTACACTTGTTGAGTGCAATCAGATACCTGCCAACAGGGAAGAAATCCCTACTCCAGCTGCTGCTTTCCATCACCCTCACCTCAAGGTAATAGCAAATGAGATACCGCCGCTTGACAAAGATGCTCAGATCCTTCTTCTGTTAGGAAGAGACATTCTAAGAGTTCACAAGGTACACAGACAAGGCAGTGGACCCCCAGATGCCCCATTTGCCCAGCGCACAGATCTAGGGTGGGCCATCATAGGCAATGTCTGCATAGGCAAAATGAAAAGACCTACCAACATTTCGTCATTCAAGACAAATGTTCTGCCAAATGGCCGAAACACTTACTACTGGGTGAAAGAGAAGATAGCCAGCCACAAATGGCAACATGGTATCTCAGGTGACACAAGCCCTTTCTCCTGCCATGATGGCGACTTCGGGTCTACAGTGTTTAATGCAACCAGTGAAGATGACATACTGGCTCCTTCAATGGAAGACAAAGAATTCATCAAGGTAATGGACAATGAGTTCTTTCAAGATGACTCCAATAACTGGGTAGCACCCCTACCCTTTCGTCTCCCAAGAGAGAGATTGCCCAACAACTTACAGCAGGCCATCAGTAGATTCTCCTCCTTAAAGCGAAACTTAAGCAGGAAACCAGAGATGCAAAAGCACTTTGTGGACTTTATGCAAAATGTATTTGACAGAGATCATGCAGAGCCTGCTCCCCCACTAAAGGAGGGAGAAGAATGCTGGTACCTTCCATCCTTTGGCGTGTATCACCCACGCAAACCAGACCAAATCAGAGTTGTCTTTGATTCCAGTGCTCAGCACAAAGGTGTTTCTCTTAACAACATGCTCCTTACGGGACCCAACTTGAACAACAGTCTAACAGGAGTCTTGATTCGTTTCAGACAAGAGCCTGTAGCAGTAATGGCCGACATTCAACAGATGTTTCACTGCTTCATCGTCAGAGAAGACAACAGAAACTACCTCAGGTTTCTATGGCACAAGGACAATGACCTCAACAAGGAAGTTATAGATTATCGCATGAAGGTACATGTCTTCGGTAACAGTCCTTCCCCAGCAGTGGCAACTTATGGGCTAAGGAGAACAGCTCAAACTGGAGAAGTTGAATATGGATCTGATGCCCGTCAATTTGTTGAAAGAAACTTCTATGTTGATGACGCACTTAAGTCCTTTCCAACTGCTAAAGAAGCAATTGATCTTCACACCAGAACAAAGGAGATGCTGTCTGTAGCAAACCTTAGACTGCACAAGATTATATCCAACAGCCAGGAACTTATGAATGCCTTTCACTCTGAGGACTATGCCACTAGTCTAAAAAACCTTGACTTAGGTACAGATGTGCCTCCTGTACAGCGAAGTCTGGGTTTGTTGTGGAACATCAAGCAAGACAAATTCACCTTCCAAGTGTCAACTTGTGACAAACCCTTCACTAAGAGAGGAGTCCTGTCCGTGGTGAATAGCATCTATTACCCACTGGGTTTCCTTGCTCCAGTTACCATTCAAGGTAAGATTTTACTAAGACAGTTGTCTACTGAGAACATAGACTGGGATACTCCCTTGCCTAGTGAGAATCAACACAAGTGTCAGGAAAGGTTCCATCCGCTGGTGGCATTTATTTATCTTGCAGTACTGTGGTCCACCAGCAGGTGTCTCCTGGCAGTTTGTAACTGTCAGGAGAATCTTTCCCTGCTGGTGTTGTATTATCTTTTGGACGCAGTACTGGTTTCCACCAGCGGATGGATCCTGGCAGTGTGGAGCAGACTGCCCTCCCTCCGATCAGGTGTGACCTGAAGCTAATCGGGCATTCCTATAAATACCCGGCAGGTGTATACACACACTGCCCTGGTATCGTCCTCGTGCCCTGACCTGTAGCTTGAACCTTGATCCATGTATCCTGATCCCTGTAACCTGAACCTGAACCTGAACCTGTAACCTGATCCTGAACCTGTTGTGTCCGTCCTAATCCCTGATCCCTGCTCTGCAGCCTGGTTGCCCCCTGCTTGATCCTGTCTCCCTGTCCTGATCCATCCTTACCCCATCTGCTGATCCCCCTGTGTATGACCTCGGCCTGGCCCTGTTTATGATTCTGGTTTCCCCATTACTTGTACATATTTGTCTGTTACTGTTATTAATTGTGGGTTCTGTTTGTTATTGGTTGTTGTGCACTGTGTGGTATTGGAGGTGGTTATATTTATATTATTTCACTTATCTTTAATAAATCTTTATATTTCACTTATACGTGTTTGGTGTTCCTCTGTTGCTAGCTGCACAGTTCTGGTCACACTTGGTACGTGACAGTATACCAGGGCCATTAATGATCAGAAGTAGCTGCACAGAGGACCCATTTTGGTTCTGTTACTCTGCTAAAATGAACTCTGATATGATTCCTTATTATACTCTGCTGGCGTCAGAGAGTGGTGAATATCTCCGTCAGACACTGAAAGAGTGGACCAGTGATCAGCTGCTAGAGATTATTCGTTTAGCTCACTCCTGGGTTGATCAGGGCTGTATGATGTTTGGGGATGTTCAACCTTTAATTAAAATCTGCACAGAGCTGGCTTTGCCTTGTATCCCAGAGGGCCATGATGATTTTTCTCCCCCCTTTAATGTTAATCAGGTCGTATCTTTGGTTTGGCTTCTGGAGGATGACTCCCCATACTTTTTTGAACATTACACAGCTTGTTCCCAACAGAAAATAATAGAGTGTGTTGATTGTGTACAATCCCTTGTCAGACAGGCAGGATGTAAACTGCAGTTTGTGCAGCCACTACTCTCAGCATGGTCTGATATTTTGCAATCGGCCCCAGCCAGCCCACAAAAAAACATCTCTGCTGCCAGACACCCGCCTGCCCAAGAGTCTATTTCTCCATCACCCATGGCAACCCCAGTCGCAGTTCAGTACACACTACTTCCCACCAGGTATCAATATCCAGTCTCTGCTCCCTGCACCTATCCTGCATTCAACCCACCTGCCTCTTCTCAGCTGCCTGCAAGCCCACAAGAACCTCCTCCAGCCACTGTCCCCGTATCCCTGCCATATTCTTCCATTTGCTCGATTCCATCTTTTCCATATACTCCCCCCGTTATGTGCAAACCTGCAGTGACCAAATCTAAAAAGAAGCGGAAGTATTTCCCTACCCACACAATCCAACCAGTAATCCCACCTTCCTCCACACCCACCAACCTGCTCCAGCCTGTAGTTCCAGAACCAGCCTTCGAGCCAGCTTCCCAGCCTGCAGTTCCAGAGCCAGCCTTCCAGCCTGCAGTTCCAGAGCCAGCCTTCCAGCTTGCAGTTCCAGAACCAGCCTTCCAGCTTGCAGTTCCAGAACCAGCCTTCGAGCCAGCTTCCCAGCCTGCAGTTCCAGAGCCAGCCTTCCAGCTTGCAGTTCCAGAACCAGCCTTCCAGCTTGCAGTTCCAGAACCAGCCTTCCAGCTTGCAGTTCCAGAACCAGCCTTCCAGCTTGCAGTTCCAGAACCAGCCTTCCTGCTTGCAGTTCCAGAACCAGCCTTCCTGCTTGCAGTTCCAGAACCAGCCTTCCTGCTTGCAGTTCCAGAACCAGCCTTCCAGCTTGCAGTTCCAGAACCAGCCTTCCAGCTTGCAGTTCCAGAACCAGCCTTCCAGCTTGCAGTTCCCGAACCAGCCTTCCAGCTTGCAGTTCCCGAACCAGCCTTCCAGCCTACAGTCCCAGAGCCAGTCCTTGAGCCAGCCTTCCAGCCTGCAGTCCTTGAGCCAGCCTTCCAGCCTGCAGTCCTTGCGCCAGTCTTCCAGCCTGCAGTCCTTGAGCCAGCCTTCCAGCCTGCGGTCCTTGAGCCAGCCTTCCAGCCTGCGGTCCTTGAGCCAGCCTTCCAGCCTGCGGTCCTTGAGCCAGCCTTCCGGCCTGCGGTCCTTGAGCCAGCCTTCCGGCCTGCGGTCCTTGAGCCAGCCTTCCGGCCTGCGGTCCTTGAGCCAGCCTTCCGGCCTGCGGTTTTCGAGCCAGCCTTCCGGCCTGCGGTTTTCGAGCCAGCCTTCCAGTCTGCGGTTCTCGAGCTAGCCTGCCAGCCTGAAGACCCTGTGCCAGCCTGCCAGCCTGAAGACCCTGTACCAGCCTGCCAGCCTGAAGACCCTGTACCAGCCTGCCAACATGGAGTTCCCGTGCCAGCCTTCCAAACTGAAGCCCTGATGACAGTGTCCCAGTCGGAAGATCCGGTGCCCGTTTCCCGGCCTGTGGTTGTGGTGCCCGTTTCCCGGCCTGTGGTTGTGGTGCCCGTTTCCCGGCCTGTGGTTGTGGTGCCCGTTGCCCAGCCTGAGATGATCCCGTCTGCTGCCCAGCCTGAGATGATCCCGTCTGCTGCCCAGCCTGAGATGATCCCGTCTGCTGCCCAGCCTGAGATGATCCCGTCTGCTGCCCAGCCTGAGATGATCCCGTCTGCTGCCCAGCCTGAGATGATCCCGTCTGCTGCCCAGCCTGAGATGATCCCGTCTGCTGCCCAGCCTGAGATGATCCCGTCCGCTGCCCAGCCTGAGATGATCCCGTCTGCTGCCCAGCCCGAAGTGTTCCTGTCTGCTGCCCAGCTTGATGATCCGGAGCCTGCTGCCCAGCCCGAAGTGTCCCTGCCTGCTGCCCAGCTCGATGACCCGGAGCCTGCTGCCCAGCCCGAAGTGTTCCTGTCTGCTGCCCAGCTCGATGACCCGGAGCCTGCTGCCCAGCTCGATGACCCGGAGCCTGCTGCCCAGCCCGAAGTGTTCCTGTCTGCTGCCCAGCTCGATGACCCGGAGCCTGCTGCCCAGCCCGAGGTGTTCCTGCCTGCTGCCCAGCTCGATGACCCGGGGCCTGCTGCCCAGCCCGAAGTGTTCCTGTCTGCTGCCCAGCTCGATGACGCGGAGCCTGCTGCCCAGCCCGAAGTGTTCCTGCCTGCTGCCCAGCTTGATGTGATTGTCTGCCCGGATGTGACTTTGCCTACTACCCAGCTGATTGCCATGAACTTTCTCCGGCAACAGCTAGTTGGAGCGTCCGGAGGCCGCTCCTTTGAGGGGGGGTACTGTCAGGAAAGGTTCCATCCGCTGGTGGCATTTATTTATCTTGCAGTACTGTGGTCCACCAGCAGGTGTCTCCTGGCAGTTTGTAACTGTCAGGAGAATCTTTCCCTGCTGGTGTTGTATTATCTTTTGGACGCAGTACTGGTTTCCACCAGCGGATGGATCCTGGCAGTGTGGAGCAGACTGCCCTCCCTCCGATCAGGTGTGACCTGAAGCTAATCGGGCATTCCTATAAATACCCGGCAGGTGTATACACACACTGCCCTGGTATCGTCCTCGTGCCCTGACCTGTAGCTTGAACCTTGATCCATGTATCCTGATCCCTGTAACCTGATCCTGAACCTGTTGTGTCCGTCCTAATCCCTGATCCCTGCTCTGCAGCCTGGTTGCCCCCTGCTTGATCCTGTCTCCCTGTCCTGATCCATCCTTACCCCATCTGCTGATCCCCCTGTGTATGACCTCGGCCTGGCCCTGTTTATGATTCTGGTTCCCCCATTACTTGTACATATTTGTCTGTTACTGTTATTAATTGTGGGTTCTGTTTGTTATTGGTTGTTGTGCACTGTGTGGTATTGGAGGTGGTTATATTTATATTATTTCACTTATCTTTAATAAATCTTTATATTTCACTTATACGTGTTTGGTGTTCCTCTGTTGCTAGCTGCACAGTTCTGGTCACACTTGGTACGTGACAACAAGTGGGAAAGGTGGAGATATTCTTTGAAGTCACTAGAAAAACTTCAGATTCCCCGTTGCTATGTTCCAGGATCCACTTCAACTGCTAACCGGAGAGAGATTCATATTTTCTCTGATGCATCAGTTGAAGCTACTGCTGCAGTAGCCTATTTGAAGACCTCTGAACTGAATGGAGAATCACACTGTAGTTTTGTCCTAGGCAAGGCAAAACTCACACCCAAGCCTACACATACCATACCAAGACTTGAACTTTGTGCAGCCGTGCTAGCAGTAGAAATTGCCGAGGTCATACGAAGTGAAATGGACACTAGAATTGATTCTTTCACCTTCTATACAGACAGTAAGGTAGTACTTGGTTACATAAACAACCAAACAAAACAATTTTATGTGTACGTCAGCAACAGGGTTGAACGTATCAAGAGATTCTCTCTACCAAGTCAATGGCATCACGTTCCCACTGAACTCAACCCAGCTGACTGTGGGACCAGAGCCGTGTCACCTGCCGCTCTTCAGGACAGCTTATGGCTGTCACCTCCAAGGTTTCTGCGTGAGGACTCTTACTTACTCCCTATTGACACCACCTATGGGCTAGTAAACCCTGAAGATGATGAGAAAATAAGAACTGTGAACACATCACTCCACACTTCTGTAAGTACAAAACAGAAGCTGCGGTCACACCATTACAGGCATCAATGGAAGCAGGTGCAGCATCTAGCCAATGTGTTCTGGCATCGCTGGAAGAAAAAGTATCTTCATTACCTTCAAGGTCGTAACAAATGGCAAGCATCTAAGCCGAATCTTAAGGTTGGAGACCTCATCCTTCTAAAAGACAAGGAAGTTTGTCGGAATGAGTGGCCTATGGGTCTTTTTACTAAAGTTATGCCCAGCGACGATAACAAAGTCCGGAAGGTAGAAGTTAAGGTAACCAAGGGAGGATCGACACGAACCTTTAGTCGACCAATCACAGAGTTAATACTCCTTTTGCCAGGTGAGTGACTTGTGCAAGGACTAGCCATGCTGTTGGCACGGCGGGGAGTACATTGCTGCCATCTTCAGGTTCTACTCAGAACTTTGGAATTATTTGAAGACATCATACTGTGACTTTATGTTCTTCATCCTGTTGAACTTATGTTTATTATTTGCTTGTTGCATGTTTTTCATTACAGGTTCCAGGACATTCGTCAGTATTGGACTTTTTGAAAATATATATTTTAGTTTAAGGTTATGAAATCTAAAGATTTCAGACGGGGAGTGTTGTGTTACACTATGTGATTATTCTTGCTCTGTGTCTTTAAGATCTGTCCCCTTCTTTCTAGCTGAACTCTCTCTCTCACCGTAGTTCTTTATATATCTCCTCCACTTCCTGATTCTGGTCATTACTCCTGTATATCTTCCATGCTAAACATCTTACATGTGGCTTACAACTGTAACGTTTTTCTACCTATAAATATCCATCATTAAACGGAACATTCGAAAGGATTCATCGTGTCTGTCGTCCTAACTGTGAGTTTATTCATTGAGTTAAACTGCCTGTATCGATGCAAGGGATAATAGCAAACCAGCTTGTGTAAGGCCTACTTCAACCTGGAGATGAACTTTATCGCTTTGTAGTTGAGACAGAACAATCCCGCTCCAGTGAGGGAATTAAGGACGGTACGTTGTCCTTGTAACGGGGATCCAGCAGGGTGGCCACCCAGTAATCAGCACCAGTTAAAATGTGGGCAACTCGGCGGTCATTGCGGAAACACTGCAGCATGTAATCGCTCATGTGTGCCAGGCTGCCCAGAGGCAAAGAAAAGCTGTCCTCTGTGGGAGGTGTATCGTCTGTGTCCTCTGTATCCCCCCAGCCACGCACCAGTGATGGCCACGAGCTGGTCTGGGTGCCACCCTGCTGTGAAAATGGCTCCTCCTCCTCCTCCTCCTCCATCTCCTCCTCCACCTCGTCATCCTCCAGAACTGTGCCCTTTCTGCCGGACAATTGTGTACCTGGCGTTTGTTGGTGCAGGAACCCACCCTCGTAGCCACTTGTGAAAGACTGCCCTGAAAGCCTTTGAAATGATCCCGCTTCCTCCTCCTCCTCCTCATCCTCCTGTGCCACATCCTCTTCCATCATCGCCCGAAGCGTTTTTTCAAGGAGGCATAGAACTGGGATAGTAACGCTGAGAACGGCGTCATTGGCACTGGACATGTTGGTGGAGTACTCAAAACAGCGCAACAAGGCACACAGGTCTCGCATGGAGGCCCAGTTATTGGTGGTGAAGTGGTGCTGTTCCGCAGAGCGACTCACACGTGATTGCTGCAGCTGAAACTCCACTATCACCTGCTGCTGCTCGCACAGTCTGGCCAGCATGTGCAAGGTGGAGTTCCACCTTGTGGGCACGTCACATATGAGGCGGTGAGCGGGAAGGCCGAAGTTACGCTGCAGTGCTGACAGGCGAGCAGCAGCAGGGTGAGAACGCCGAAAGTGCGCACACACAGCCCGCACTTTCTGCAGCAGCTCTGGCATATTGGGGTAATTTTTAAGGAACCTCTGGACCACCAAGTTCAGCACATGCGCCAGGCAAGGGATGTGCGTCAAACCGGCTAGGCCCAGAGCTGCTACGAGATTTCGCCCATTATCGCACACCACCAGGCCGGGCTTGAGGCTCACTGACAGCAACCACTCATTGGTCTGTTGTTCCATGTCCCTCCACAACTCCTGCGCGGTGTGGGGTTTTTCCCCCAAACAGGAAAGTTTTAAAACTGCCTGCTGTCTTTTACCCCTGGCTGTGCTGAAGTTGGTGGTGAAGGTGTTACGCTGACCGGATGAGGAGCCGGTAGAGGATGAGGAAGCGGAGTAGGAGGAGTTAGCAACAGGAGGCAAACTGAAGCGCCCTGCAATCCTCGGTGGTGGAAGGACATGCGCCAAACTGCTATCTGCCTCAGGCCCAGCCGCCACTGCATTTACCCAGTGTGCTGTTAGGGAGATATAACGTCCCTGACCGTGCTTACTGGTCCACGCATCCGTAGTTAGGTGGACCTTGCCACAGATGGCGTTGCGCAGTGCACACCTGATTTTGTCCCCCACTTGGTTGTGCAGGGAAGGGATGGCTCGCCTGGAAAAGTAGTGGCGGCTGGGCACGACGTACTGTGGGACAACCAATGCCATCAGGCTTTTAAAACTTTGCGTCTCCACCAGACGGAATGACAGCATTTCAAAGGCCAGGAGTTTTGAAATGCTGGCATTCAGGGCCAGGGATCGCGGGTGGCTAGGGGGGCACTTCCTCTTCCGCTCCAATGTTTGGGAGATAGAGAGCTGAACGCTTCCATCGGACATTGTGGAGATGGTTGGTGACCCAGGTGGTAGTGTTTCTGGCAGATCCTCTGTTTGCGGGGTGGCAGGTGCCACTGTCACTACAGAGGTGGATGAAGAGGCCGAGACTGCAGCAGAAGAGGAAGCAGGAGGAGCCAGAGACCTTTCTTGGTTTTTGAGGTGTCTACTCCACTGCAGCTCGTGCTTTGCACTTAGATGCCTGGTCATGCAGGTTGTGCTCAGGTTGAGAACGTTTATGCCTCGCTTCAGGCTCTGATTGCAAACCACTCGTGTCTTGTCATCAGCACATTGTGTGAAGAACTGCCACGCTAGGGAACTCCTTGGACCTGGCTTTGGTGTGCTCGGTCCCTTGCTGCGTTGGGCAGTAGCAGACATACTGTCTAGGGGACGGACGCTCCGCTTTTGCACCCTGCTCCCTCTTCTGCTGTGCTGGTGGCTCTGTGCGACCACCGCCTCTTCCTCCAAACCACACTGGTCACCTGCATAACGTTGATTCCATGTGGGGTCGAGGACCTCATCATCCTCCACATCATCTTCCACCCAGTCTTCACCCCTGCCCTCCTTGTCTGTCTGCACAATTGCGAAAGCAGCAGCAGTTGGCACCTGTGTTTCGTCATCATCCGAGACGTACTGCGATGGTCCTCCCATGTACTCATCATGAAACATAAGTGGTTGGGCATCGGTGCACTCAATCTCTTCCACTTCTGGGGCAGGGCCAGGTGGATGGCCCTGGGAAACCCTGCTAACAGAGTCATCGAAAAGCAGAAGAGACTGCTGCATGATTTGGGGCTCAGACTGCTTGGCTGATTTGCAAGGGGGTGAGGTGAAAGACTGATGGACATGGGTTTCAGGTGCCAACTCTGATCTTTCATCAGAAGAGTGGGTGGGAGACAATGTGAAGGAACCCGAGGCACTGTCAGCAACCCAATCTACTATCGCCTGTACTTGTCCTGGCCTAAACATTCGTACAGCCTCATTAGGCGCGACAAAATACCGCCGCAGGCTCGGTCGCCTACTCGCCCCTGAGGAAGGTGTTTCACTTGTGCGTGTATCTGGCACAGATCCACCACGTCATCTCCCTGCAACAGGAGCTCCACCAGCAGCACCACGACCGGGGCCACCACGTCCCTTTGACCTTCTCCTCATATTTTCCAAATTTAGGATCTTGCCCTAAATGTGTGTTTTTGGAAGAGCAGAACACACCCACAGTACGTAACCACTGAATCGCACAGCTACAGAACTGCAGAAAATGCTATTAAAAAAAAATGTTGTTTTTTTAGTATAGCACAGTAGGAGAAAACTATATAGAAATTGTTTATTTCACACACCTCCACATATGTATAACACACTGCAAACTATTTTTTGTGCCCCTAAACGGCGTTTTTTGGAAGAGCAGAACACACCCACAGTACGTAACCGCTGAATCGCACAGCTACAGAACTGCAGAAAATGCTATTCAAAAAAAATGTTGTTTTTTTAGTATAGCACAGTAGGAGAAAACTATATAGAAATTGTTTATTTCACACACCTCCACATATGTATAACACACTGCAAACTATTTTTTGTGCCCCTAAATGGCATTTTTTGGAAGAGCAGAACACACCCACAGTACGTAACCGCTGAATCGCACAGCTACAGAACTGCAGAAAATGCTATTCAAAAAAATGTTGTTTTTTTAGTATAGCACAGTAGGAGAAAACTATATAGAAATTGTTTATTTCACACACATCCACATATGTATAACACACTGCAAACAATTTTTTGTGCCCCTAAATGGTGTTTTTTTGGAAGAGCAGAACACACCCACAGTACGCAACCGCTGAATCGCACAGCTACAGAACTGCAGAAAATGCTATTAAAAAAAAATGTTGTTTTTTTTAGTATAGCACAGTAGGAGAAAACTATATAGAAATTGTTTATTTCACACACCTCCACATATGTATAACACACTGCAAACTATTTTTTGTGCCCCTAAATGACGTTTTTTGGAAGAGCAGAACACACCCACAGTACGTACCCGCTGAATCGCACAGCTACAGAACTGCAGAAAATGCTATTCAAAAAAAATGTTGTTTTTTTAGTACAGCACAGTAGGAGAAAACTATATAGAAATTGTTTATTTCACACACCTCCACATATGTATAACACACTGCAAACTATTTTTTGTGCCCCTAAATGGCGTTTTTTGGAAGAGCAGAACACACCCACAGTACGTAACCGCTGAATCGCACAGCTACAGAACTGCAGAAAATGCTATTAAAAAAAAAGTTGTTTTTTTTAGTATAGCACAGTAGGAGAAAACTATATAGAAATTGTTTATTTCACACACCTCCATATATGTATAACACACTGCAAACTATTTTTTGTGCCCCTAAACGGCGTTTTTTGGAAGAGCAGAACACACCCACAGTACGTAACCGCTGAATCGCACAGCTACAGAACTGCAGAAAATGCTATTCAAAAAAAATGTTGTTTTTTTAGTATAGCACAGTAGGAGAAAACTATATAGAAATTGTTTATTTCACACACCTCCATATATGTATAACACACTGCAAACTATTTTTTGTGCCCCCTAAACGGCGTTTTTTGGAAGAGCAGAACACACCCACAGTACGTAACCACTGAATCGCACAGCTACAGAACTGCAGAAAATGCTATTCAAAAAAAATGTTTTTTAGTATAGCACAGTAGGAGAAAACTATATAGAAATTGTTTATTTCACACACCTCCACATATGTATAACACACTGCAAACTATTTTTTGTGCCCCTAAATGGCGTTTTTTGGAAGAGCAGAACACACCCACAGTACGTAACCACTGAATCGCACAGCTACAGAACTGCAGAAAATGCTATTCAAAAAAAATGTTTTTTTTTTAGTATAGCACAGTAGGAGAAAACTATATAGAAATTGTTTATTTCACACACCTCCATATATGTATAACACACTGCAAACTATTTTTTGTGCCCCTAAACGGCGTTTTTTGGAAGAGCAGAACACACCCACAGTACGTAACCGCTGAATCGCACAGCTACAGAACTGCAGAAAATGCTATTCAAAAAAAATGTTTTTTTTTTAGTATAGCACACTAGGAGAAAACTATATAGAAATTGTTTATTTCACACACCTCCACATATGTATAACACACTGCAAACTATTTTTTGTGCCCCTAAACGGCATTTTTTGGAAGAGCAGAACACACCCACAGTACGTAACCACTGAATCGCACAGCTACAGAACTGCAGAAAATGCTATTCAAAAAAAATGTTGTTTTTTTAGTATAGCACAGTAGGAGAAAACTATATAGAAATTGTTTATTTCACACACCTCCACATATGTATAACACACTGCAAACTATTTTTTGTGCCCCTAAATGGCGTTTTTTGGAAGAGCAGAACACACCCACAGTACGTAACCGCTGAATCGCACAGCTACAGAACTGCAGAAAATGCTATTCAAAAAAAATGTTTTTTTTTTAGTATAGCACAGTAGGAGAAAACTATATAGAAATTGTTTGTTTCACACACCTCCACATATGTATAACACACTGCAAACTATTTTTTGTGCCCCTAAATGGCGTTTTTTGGAAGAGCAGAACACACCCACAGTACGTAACCGCTGAATCGCACAGCTACAGAACTGCAGAAAATGCTATTAAAAAAAATGTTGTTTTTTTAGTATAGCACAGTAGGAGAAAACTATATAGAAATTGTTTATTTCACACACCTCCACATATGTATAACACACGGCAAACTATTTTTTGTGCCCCTAAATGGCGTTTTTTGGAAGAGCAGAACACACCCACAGTACGTAACCACTGAATCGCACAGCTACAGAACTGCAGAAAATGCTATTAAAAAAAAATGTTTTTTTTTTAGTATAGCACAGTAGGAGAAAACTATATAGAAATTGTTTATTTCACACACCTCCATATATGTATAACACACTGCAAACTATTTTTTGTGCCCCTAAACGGCGTTTTTTGGAAGAGCAGAACACACCCACAGTACGTAACCGCTGAATCGCACAGCTACAGAACTGCAGAAAATGCTATTCAAAAAAAATGTTTTTTTTTTTAGTATAGCACACTAGGAGAAAACTATATAGAAATTGTTTATTTCACACACCTCCACATATGTATAACACACTGCAAACTATTTTTTGTGCCCCTAAACGGCGTTTTTTGGAAGAGCAGAACACACCCACAGTACGTAACCACTGAATCGCACAGCTACAGAACTGCAGAAAATGCTATTCAAAAAAAATGTTGTTTTTTTAGTATAGCACAGTAGGAGAAAACTATATAGAAATTGTTTATTTCACACACCTCCACATATGTATAACACACTGCAAACTATTTTTTGTGCCCCTAAATGGCGTTTTTTGGAAGAGCAGAACACACCCACAGTACGTAACCGCTGAATCGCACAGCTACAGAACTGCAGAAAATGCTATTCAAAAAAAATGTTTTTTTTTTTAGTATAGCACAGTAGGAGAAAACTATATAGAAATTGTTTGTTTCACACACCTCCACATATGTATAACACACTGCAAACTATTTTTTGTGCCCCTAAATGGCGTTTTTTGGAAGAGCAGAACACACCCACAGTACGTAACCGCTGAATCGCACAGCTACAGAACTGCAGAAAATGCTATTAAAAAAAATGTTGTTTTTTTAGTATAGCACAGTAGGAGAAAACTATATAGAAATTGTTTATTTCACACACCTCCACATATGTATAACACACTGCAAACTATTTTTTGTGGCCCTGAATGGCTCTTTTTGCAAGCGTACATTAAAGTGCAATTTTTTTTTTTTTTCCGCCCTAAACGGGTCTTTTTTTGCACAAGCAAAATAAAATGCAATTTTTTATTTATTTTTTGCCCTATGGGTCTTTTGGAAAAGAGCACAATAAAGTGCCTTTTTTTTCCCCTAAATGGATCTTTTTCAAAGAGCAGAATACACCCACAGAATGGAAACGGTGTATCTCTCAACGTAATATATGCAGTGCTGGTGCACTGAGCTTGCAGATAAAAGTTAGATTTTCTCTGACACTGGGCTCATGGCAGTGTAAAAAGACTGTGCACTGCAACACAAACAGGTAAACCTATGCAGATCGCTGATTTTAATCTCTGAATCTGGACTCCTATATAATATATCTCTCTCCCTGAAAGCACCAACAGGAACCTGGCCCTACACTACACTATCTCTCTATCTTTTCCCTCAGATTGCAGAATCAGGACTACCTCATGTATTTTACAATCTCTCCCTATTAGCAACAGCAGCAGCCAAGATCCTCTCCCTATCTATTCTGAAGCAGAGTGACGTGTGTGCTGTGTGCCTCTAGCTTATATAGAAGCTGGGTCACATGTTGCACTGACCAATCACAGCCATGCCATTAGTAGGCATGGTTATGATGGCTTCTAAGGGCACACCAGCTAATCAAAAGGTGATTGGCTGGCCCCTGAAGCATTTCTAACTGCGTAATTAGATTGCCGAACCCGAACCCGGACTTTTGCGCAAAGTCCGGGTTCGGGTTCGGGAAAAAGCTAAAGTTCGGTACGGACCCGAACTTTACAGTTCG
This sequence comes from Rana muscosa, assembly GCA_029206835.1. Taxonomy (NCBI): domain Eukaryota; kingdom Metazoa; phylum Chordata; class Amphibia; order Anura; family Ranidae; genus Rana; species Rana muscosa. The sequence continues at coordinate 1,750,177 of JARGYO010000080.1, forward strand.
GGTTCGCTCAACACTACTTGAAATAACAGGGCAAAACGGGGGGGGGGGGGAGATTCTTCAACTCTGTCCCGCTACCGTACCCCCCAAGAAACACTGGTGGGCAAACAGTGGGCCTAGGCAGTCTATAGGCCTGAACACAACTCAGTCTATTGATAAGGGCAGGTGCCCGCTCACCACTCCAGGCCCGATCCCAGCCTGGGACTTCCACTTCCTGTGTGTCGCACACAGCGTTTGCTCCAATCGAGTCCTCGATCCAGCTCACGTCCTATCACGACGGGTCAGGATTCACCCAGGCTCCGCAGTATGGTGGAAGGCTCTTCGGACTTCAAGCAAGGCCTCAGGCTTCAGGCCTTACTTCACAGCCAATCCGCACAGGATGACTGGCCACTTGACGCGCTGTGTCCCAAGAGAGCGAGCTCCGCCTCGCCTCCCACTTAAGTAACCCCTCCCATGAGTCTCTGCAGTAGAACCTCCGCCCTGGGGCCGAATGGGGTTCTGGGTAATGTAGTCCTGGGGCCTTAGAAGAGACCCCGCTACACACTCCCCCCACTTGAACTCTTTGGTCCCCAAAGATAACATAACTTCAAGCTACACATTTAACAACATCCATCAATTCTCCATATGATGTCGGCAGAGTAAATTCCCACCAGAAACGAGGCGGTGAACTCCTCTGCCCACAGGACACATTAACAACAGTATCCTGCCTAACTGTGCCAGAGAGTGAGCTGGGGTTGCCTCCCACCAAATGAACAGTGGGAGGGTCAGGGTCTTCCATACTCCTTCTGGCAGTGAATACAGTGTCTTCCGCACTCTTCCCCATTTGTGGGTAGGTTAATCTCCAGGGAGGCTTTATGGCCCTCCACTTCCTCTGTCCTCTGGGACTTTCTGTGGGAACAGATTCTTCTTCTGTGACCAACTCGGGAGTTCCTTCTAATTCAGGAGCATCTGGCTCCGGAGCAGGAAGATACATGGCTTCCCTTGGGTCCTCTTCAGGTGATAGTTCACCGACACTCTCCCAAGCATCTGACCAGTGACTAGATGGAATGAACTCCGTAGCTTCTGCATTCAGTGTGTGATCCTCGGTATCTTCGTCAGGTGGAAGATCAATAGCAGAAGTCGTTGGGCCCTGGGAAGGCCAAAGCCAGCCAATTTCCTCCCCCTCGCCTTCACTTAATTCTGAATCTTCTGTATCCTCCATCCGAGGAGTCTAAGACCGAGTGTTGGGTCTAGGGGTGTTCGGAATGGACATGGGTTCAGGAGAATCCATCCTAGGAGGCAACCGAACTGCTTCAGCGAGCGGAAGTAGGTGGTTTTGATGCCAAGTCTTCAAGGGCCCTAACTTCCCCTCGGGTTTAAGTCTGTAAACGGGTAGGCCTGGTAATTTTCTACAAATGACATAAGGTTCTGGTCTCCATCTATCTGCGAGTTTATGTTTTCCAGGGACCCCCAGGTTCCGCAATAACACCTTGTCTCCTGGTTGTAAGTCTTGGATCCTAACCTTTAGGTCAAAATTCCTCTTGTTGCGAGCCCCTCTCTGTTCCGAGGCCGCCTGAGCTTGCTCATAAGCCGTCTTCAAGTTGTGTCTAAATCTATCTACATATCCCTTGTGGGAGGCAGAAGAACAATGATCTATGGAGGTACCGTAGGCCAGATCCACTGGCAATCTTGCTTCTCTCCCGAACATAAGTCTGTAAGGTGAATATCCAGTAGCATCCCTGACAGTGCTGTTGTAAGCGTGCACAAGGGCCGCTATGTGACTACTCCAATGTTGCTTTTTTTCGCCACTTAAAGTTCCCAGCATATTGAGCAGGGTTCGGTTGAACCTCTCCGGTTGAGCATCACCTTGAGGATGATAAGGAGTAGTCCTGGTCTTCTTGATCCCTAAGGCATCTAGGAGTTTTCGTATCAGTTTGCTCTCGAAATCCCTCCCCTGATCTGAGTGGAGCCTTTGTGGTAGTCCATAATGTATAAAGTACTTCTCTACAAGTATTTTGGCCACAGTAGAGGCCTTCTGGTCCTTGGCTGGAAAAGCCTGTGCATACCGGGTGAAATGGTCGGTTACTACCAGAACATTTCCTAGTCCTCTCAGGTCGGGTTCGAGGCAGAGGAAATCAATGCACACCAGGTCAAGCGGGCCTTCACTTTGTAAATGGCCCATTGGGGCAGCTTGATGGGGCAGAGTCTTTCTCTGTATGCATCGGGCACATGAATGGCAGTATTCCTCAACTTCAGCCCTCATGCAGGGCCAATAGAAACGGTCTCTAACAAGTTGGAAAGTCCTTTCCGCTCCCAGGTGACCATGGTTGTCATGTAAGGCGATCATGACCGTCTCCCTGTGTTTCTCCGGCAGGAACAACGGCCACTTGTCTTCTTGGTCATCAGAGGGGCCCCTTCGGTAGACCACTCCCTGATGCACCTGTAGCCTGTCCCACTCTTTTTTTAACAGGCGAGCTTCCTTCGAGGGGTGACGTAAAAGTATGTTTGGGTTCTGATTTTCTAATGCTTCTAGGACCAATCTCCCCATAGGGTCCTCCTGTTGGTCAGATCTCAACTCCTTTTTGGTCAGTCTGGGTAGGTTGTTGTCCCCCAGTAAGGTTGCTCCACAGTACTGCTTAGGGACTACTACAATAGTGACCCCTATTTCTTCTGCTCTTGAACCTCCCTTGGCTTGGAGTTCAGCCCCTTGGCAAAGGGCCCGCACCCCGTCGGGTGCCACTTGGGTCCAGTCTTCACTACTGTGGGTGGGAAAATGAGACCTTCTGGACAGGGCATCCGCATCTCGGTTTCCCGCCCCAGGTCTATATTTCAAGCTGAAATTGAAGGCAGACAGCGCCGCCAGCCATCTATGTCCTGTGGCGTCCAGCTTTGCTGTGGTAAACAGGTAGGTAAGGGGATTGTTATCCGTTTTTACAGTGAAATCTGCTCCATATAGGTAATCTCGAAGTTTGTCTACTATGGCCCACTTGAGGGCCAGGAACTCCAACTTATGGGTGGGGGTAGTTCTTTTCAGAGGGGGTCAAGCTTCTGCTCACATACGCAACAGGTCTCTGTTGCCCTTCATGCTCCTGGTAGAGTACTCCTCCCAGACCATCATGACTGGCATCCACATGGAGTTCGTAAGGCTTCTTTGGGTCTGCATAAGCCAGAACAGGGGCAGTGGTCAAGCTCTTTTTCAGCATCTGGAAGGCGCCTTCACACTTCTCAGTCCACTGGTCCTTGACTGACTCCCCTGACTTCCTGGGGCCCGAGTCATCCTCTTCCCCATCCGTCTTCAGCAACTCATTCAAGGGTCTCGCTATTCGAGCAAACCCCTCCACGAACCTCCTGTAATAGAAACAGAATCCTAGGAAGGACCTGAGTTCTGTTACAGTGGTAGGTCTTGGCCAGGAGGTGACAGCCTGCAGTTTTTCAGGGTCTGTGGACACCCCATTTTCAGACACTATGTGTCCCAGATAGTTGACTGAAGATTGATAAAATTGGCATTTTTCAGGCGAGAGCTTGAGTCCTTCTTCACTCAGCCTCTTCAAGACCTTCTCCAGCCTTTCTTCATGCTCCTCCAGAGTTCTGCCAAAGACTATGATGTCATCCAAGTATACAAGGACCTTGATGAGGTTCATGTCTCCTACAGTCTTGTCCATCAGTCTTTGGAATGTGGCTGGAGCTCCGGACAGACCTTGAGGCATCCGATTGAATTCAAAGAATCCCACTGGGGTTATGAAAGCCGTCTTTTCATTGTCTTCTGGGTGCATCAGGATCTGATAATACCCACTCTTTAGGTCCATAACACTGAATCACTTGGCTCCGGACAAGCTCTGCAAGGCATCTTCTATCCTTGGAGTGGTATACTGATCCGGAGTGGTTCTCCTGTTGAGGGTCCTATAGTCAATACATAACCTTAGTGACCCGTTCTTCTTCCGGACCACTACTATGGGGGAGGCATACGGACTTCTAGATTCCTGGATCACACCTGTTCGCTTGAGCTCAGCAAGCTGCTCCCTCAAATCCTCAAGGTCTGCCAATGGAACCCGCCTAACCCTTTCTCTGAAGGGCTTGTCTTCCTGGAGGCGGATTCGATGGGTGGCACTCCTAGCACACCCCACATCAAACTCATCATGTGAGAAGATCCTCTCCCACGAGTCAACTGGTTCCGGGCTCTCTCTCTCCAAGCCCTGGGCAGGTTTGGGTTCTCCATGGAAAGCTTCTCCCACACCGTACTCTCTCCATCTGTCTTTCCCACATCTGATGGCGCAACTGGTGTGGCTGGGCTCACCCGGCCCAATAACAGCCTGGCAGGGACTTCCATGGGGCCATCCGTGGTGTTTCTGACACTCACAGGCACCTTGCAGTGGGCCTTCTTCAGGGCCCTCACCGGGACCATTTCCGGGACTACCTCCAAGACCGAAGGTTCTTCTCTTGGGTCGGGTTCCAACATCACAAAAGGGCCCGGCTACTCCCAAGTGAGTTTCACTGTGGCCTTCAAGCAGGTTACTTCACCGGGTTGCAGCACTATCCCTTTTTTTCCGAGTCTCCAGACCTTCCCTACCCCCTCTTCCGGGGCCTTCTGCTCAAAGATCAGCCGTTGGAAGGCGGTCTTCAACTTGGGATGAATCTCCGTGACTGGGAGGTTCTTCCTTCTTGTTAGTGGGAACAGAAGTCTTCGGACCAGGTCCGTGTTGGTTCCTATTATTAAGGAACTCCTGTTAGCTCCAGGCGGTTGGGGGCACACCACAGCCAAGGTGTCGAACACTTCCCCCTTACCAGTTATGGATGGGTCAAACGTCAATCTTATGGGTAGATATCCATCATAAGGAAACTTCTCTGTTCCAATTCCCCATATCTCCAAGTCTTCAATCTTCTGGATGGGTAAGTGACTCAGGTGCCTGTCGTAGAAGTCTCGATACAACAGGGTCACCTGCGCTCCAGTATCCAACAGGGCTCTTGTGTATATCCCCTCTACTTGAATGGATACAATTGGGGAGGGACCCACCAGTTTCTCTGGGTACTGCTTCGAAGGGGTCTCTTTCCTTGGATCTTTGCATTTCCCTTCTTGACTTTCCTTGCTCTTTTTGTCTTTGGACCTAAGTCTCTCCTGAGCCTGGTATGCATTAATCTCTCTCCTCTGTATGGGTGTAACTACCCGCTGAGGGACTTTATTGTGTTTCTTTGGAGTACGTTCCTTCTGAGGAACCCTTGGTTTCTTCTGTGGGGCTCTGGCCCCTTCTCTCATGTGCTTCTTATTCAGTGTGGAGTTCCTTGATGATGATGGGCACCCGGTTGACTCCTTTACCGGGGCCCGTTGAAGTTTTCCGGCGGCTTTCGGTTATTCAGTCTCTTCTTCTTGGGACTGGCACATACTTTGGCAAGATGGCCAGCTCCCCCACAATTGAAGCAGATCACATTTCCCCAACTTTCCAGGGATGCGGGTGCTGAGGTATTCGGGAACAATTCCTTCCTCGGACTTTCCCTCTCTGGTACCCTTGACTCCTTTTCCATCAGGGAGGTCAACATTCCCAGCACTTGGGACATCTGCGACTTCAAGGTATCCACCTCTGCATCTCTTTCTAAGGTCATAGTCGTCCTGACCATCACCGGAGGAGGGTTCACTGTCTCAACTGGTTGGCTCCTCTTTTTCTCCTCCAGCATAGCTTCTTCCTCTCTGACTACTCGGATCAAGTCAGGGTACTCCAGGCTCTTCCCATCTTGTCTTGTACGTAACGCCAGTGCGATGGGATCCAGTGGTTGAGATCCTCTCATCACCTGTTGGACCCGGGCCTCATCCACCCTCTTCGGGTCAATCCCTTTCTTTAAGATCATCTTGTGCAGTATTTTATCTAGGCGCATCATGAACTCTGATAGCTTCTCCCCTGCCTTTTGATAACAATGCTCCAGTTGGTAGGTGAGTTCAGTGATCTTCTCTGTTCCACCAAACACATTCTGCAGAATGTCTAGATAGTCCTGCGCCGTACAGTCTGTTTTGCTCATCTTGAGGTTGCGTACGGCCTCTAAAGCAGGCTCCTTCAAGCTCTCAGCAATTCACTGCTTCTTCCTGTGGTCTGGGACTTCCCACTCCTCCAGAGCCTGAGTTGCACCGTCTAACCACTCCTCATATCCTTCTTCGCCTGAAGGTACAGGTTTGCTTCCTGAAAACATTCTGAGTTTTCGGTATCCTGCTATTTGATAATCCGCTGGGTCTTTCTTGCATTGCGCTATGATTTCCCCTAGAACCGCGCATAATTCTGTGCTGAGGGTGCCCTGTGGCGACCCGGGACTCTCTTCTTTCTTTACATCTTTGAGGTTGGGTGGGACACGTATTAACTTATAAGTTTGTTTATCCACCGTCTCTATGCTTGGCTTCTTGAAGTCTTCTGGGACTCCATCCTTCCATTTAACCAGTACATATGTCGAAGGAGGTTCTGATCTTACATCCACTATCCATGCTTTCTGTTGTGGGGACAGGGACATCACTAACTGTTTCACTGCATCTTCTTGCCAGATCCCTGGGAGTTCTATAATCACTGCCCCATTTTCATCTACGTTGGCTGCTGCGCACCACTTCACTATTTCTAGTGGGTCCATGCTGGTACTTTTTGGCTGCTATTTGCTGCAACAGGATCCCGGACTCACGAGCCCCCACGTGTAGTGCTACCCCCAATTAAGAGAGCCGCTGGTTTGATTTCGGGCCCTGTACGCAGTACCGCCAACCCCCGGCAATCTTACTCGACCCACTCTGGCACAGTCAGTCTAGGGTTAAACCCCTATCACTCTCAGGTGTATTATACTTAATAATCTCTAAACAGTCAGACAACACACTGAGGCAAGAATATAAAATATATATTTCAGCTTTTCTGGTAATGAAGGATTCAAGATATAACATGCAACATATACATGGGCCTGCAGAGCCCTGCATCAATCAATGTACTAGGTGCAGTACAATAATATGGCGCCGCGCAGTGTCTACCACGCGGAGTTATTATAGCGTGTGCTCGCCTATGGCGTAGTAACACAAACTTTCTAAACTCCCCACCTAAGTCAGGCCTGACATGGAATGGAACTAAGTCTCTTTCCCCTAAGGGATGAAGGTTTCTTCACCGGCCAGCTTTCGTTGGTGCACTTAAAGGAATAACCATTTGTAATCCACATTGGGTGTTAATTGGAAATAACAGGGCAAAACGGGGGGGGGGTAGATTCTTCAACTCTGTTCCGCTACCGGACCCCCAAGAAACACTGGTGAGCAAACAGTGGGCCTAGGCAGTCTATAGGCCTGAACACAACTCAGTCTATTGATATGGGCAGGTGCCCGCTCACCACTCCAGGCGCGATCCCAGCCTGGGACTTCCACCTCCTGTGTGTCGCACACAGCGTCTGCTCCGATCGAGTCCTCGATCCAGCTCACGTCCTATCACGACGGGTCAGGATCCACCCAGGCTCCGCAGTATGGTGGAAGGCTCTTCGGACTTCAAGCAAGGCCTCAGGCTTCAGGCCTTACTTCACAGCCGATCCGCACAGGATGACTTGCCACTTGACGCGCCGTGTCCCAAGAGAGCGAGCTCCGCCTCGCCTCCCACTTAAGTAACCCCTCCCATTAGTCTCTGCTGTGGAACCTCCGCCCTGGGGCCGAATGGGGTTCTGGGTAACGTAGTCCTGGGGCCTTAGAAGAGACCCCGCTACACTTATTTTATTTTTTCTCTTCTTTCTCTTTCCTACTTTCTTTGTTTCATATTCTTATCTTTAATTACTTTAAGGGATGGTACCAGTCCATTAGCTGATAATGTTCTTCTACATCTTTAAAAATAAATGTATTCATCTTCTGGAACCTTTGTTTGAATATCAGAGATGAGCTGTGAATTGTGATGCCGCATACACACGACCGCTTTTAATGTCATTGAAAAAAACAACGTTTTTCTCGACGTGATTCTTCTCAAGCCTGCCTTGCCTACACACTATCGTGGAAAAAAATGCTTGAGCAAAGCGCGGTGACGTACAACACGTACAATGGCACTATAAAGGGGAAGTTTCATTCTGATGGCATCACCCTTTTGGCTGCTTTTGCCGATTTCGTGCTACCGCATGTTAGTAAAAGTTTGGGAAGAGACGATTCGCGCTTTTCAGTCTTCGTGCTTTAAATATCGCTTTCTGGAGTTCAGTTTGTGCTTGTGGGTTCGATCTGTCTTTCAGTGCTTGTAGTCAGTTCGTATCTGTTTTTGCAGTGCGTTCTTGTCCGCTCGTTACTGTTTTTCAAGTCGTTCTTCAGAGGCCTTGCTGTTCTTCAGTGCGTTCTTTTAGTTCGTTCTGATTAGACGACCGTTTTGTAGCCATGTTGCGGGTACGTTCTTGTCGCCGAGATCGTGCTGTGCTTCCTTCTGGGCTTGTTGCTATATCCCAGATCCGGTCCATGAACAGGGTGAGGAGGAGTTCTTGGACCAAGAATTGGTTGCTCCAGCGGGACCAATTCTGTCACATGCCTCTGCTGCGGGAGATCCAGGAGAATAACCATGATGACTACAGGAATTTTCTTAGGATGTCTGACCCCGTTTTTCAGCAGCTCTTGGCTTTGGTGTCCCCCTATATCACCAGGCAGGACACCGTTATGCGGGAAGCCATCACTGCTGAGCAGAGGCTAGTTGCTACGTTGCACTACCTGGCAACAGGACCTCAAGTTCTCGACAGGCATCTCCCCCCAGGCTCTGGGCGTCATTATCCCAGAAACCTGTTCTGCCATAATCCAAGTCCTGCAGGAGAACTATATTAAGGTAATTTTTCTCCTTTAACATCACATTCTATGTATTTTATGCTTGCTAATGTATAGTATTTTTTTAAACAGGCCCTAATTACCATGATTGTAATATGCTGTGAATGTCCCCAACCTCTCCAGCATTCTATCCTGGGCCCAAACACACCTAGCCTAGTCACTTCCCAATGTTTTTTGTCAGCTCTATTGTAGTGCTTAGCTTGACCCTCTCCCCCCCCCAAATGTTTTTATTTTATATAATTATAAAAAATTCTGACATAGTGCTAGAACCTTTATTTATGATGTCCCCAACTCATCTCAACCCCCCTCTAAAATAATTTAATTGGTCCATCAGAGGGGGTGATGAATATGATTTTTGGTCATTTTTAGCTCTTATTAAAGCGGAGCTCCACCCTAAAGTGGAACTTCCGCTCATCGGAACCCTCCCCCCCTCCGGTGTCACAATTGACACCTTTCAGGAGGGAGGGGGTGAAGATACCTGTCTAAGACAGGTATTTTCACCCACATCCGGGAGTCCTCTCTGCTGGAAATCTGCGGGAGACACGTCACTTCCCGCAGAATACCCGTAGTGTTCTGGGAGACACTCGGCTCCCCGAACACAGGAGGACCAGTCAGAACGGCGCAGCGCGACTCGCGCATGCACCGTAGGGAACCGGGCAGTGAAGCCGCAAGGCTTCACTTCCTGGTTCCCTCACCGAGGATGGCGGAGGGGGAAGCAGAGTGGCGAGCGATCGCTCGTCCTCTGCTGCGGACGTCGCAGGACTCCAGGACAGGTAAGTGTCCAAATATTCAAAGTCAGCAGCTGCTGTGGCTGTAGCTGCTGGCTTTTAATAAAAAAAAAATTCGGCGGAGCTCCGCTTTAAAATACTCCTTCCAAATTAATGTTATACTGATGTTTTGCCAAGAAGGTTTTGTGATAATCTGCTTGCAATGTTTAGGTATCAAAGTATTAATTTTTTTTTTGTTTGACTCCACAGTTCCCTTCGACGCCACAGGAATGGCAGAATGTGGCATCTGAGTTTTCTCAGCAGTGGAACTTTCCCAACTGTGGAGGAGCCATTGATGGCAAGCACGTCCGCATCGTGCCACCACCCCATTCGGGATCCTTTTATTTTAATTATAAAGGGTTCCACAGTATTGTGCTGATGGCGGTGGTGTCTGCCAACTATGAGTTCCTTTATGTTGACGTTGGGAAAAATGGGCGGATGTCTGACGGTGGAGTTTTTGCTCAGACAGAATTCGCCGACCGGCTTCAATCAGAGGACCTGGCATTGCCACCTGCGGCAGAGAATGAAGATGGACTACCCTTCGTTTTCCTCGCAGATGAGGCATTTGCGCTCGGTCCCCATTTGATGAGGCCTTTTCCACAAAGGACCTTCACCCCTGAGAGGAGGGTCTTTAATTATAGGCTGGCCAGAGCGAGAAGGGTGGTATAAAATGCCTTTGGCATCATGGCCAGTCGTTTCCGCCTTTTTCTGACCTCTCTAAACATGGCGGAGTACAAATGGAATCATATAATAATGTGCTGTTGCATACTCCACAATTTTTTAAAAAGACATTCAAATAATTATCTTTCTTCAGTTGCCCTTCAGGCCACACAGTTCTCTGATGGACCATTGCCAGCCCAGGTAGCTGGCCCTACAGGCTTGGCCCCCCAAAGCGGGCGTGATGTGCGCCAACGCTATGTAGACTATTTTATGGGTAGGGGCGCCATTGCAATGCCTGATAACATTTGAAAATTTCTTGGGAATAAAAATATACTTTATAATGAAAACATCTTGTTTGGTTTTATTTTGGTTGCAGGGGTGTACCTAAAACATTTGGCACCCGGGGCGGATCCTACATCTGGCACCCCCCCCCCCAACTTTTAAATGGAAAAACACCCACAAGTCCAGTGCTTCTTCATCCAAATCTCAATATGTGCACCAGCAAACTGTGCATGGTGGACTACAAAACAACTCCTTCTCAGAATACAAAACCCATGTGCTTTTGGTGCTCACACTCAAATTGTGCACTCACCAGACCTCCATAACCCTCTTAACTTAATTAGTGGGTCCACAGTAGCTTACATTTACGATATCCAAGGCAGCCTTCTGAGTCCCTTCCATCCAGTTTTTGATCTTTACACCTACGTGGAACACACGTAGGAAACAAACAGGAAGTTGGGTCAGTGGTAGCCATCTTGGAATCATGTGGTATAGTAACCATACTGAATGCTGCCATTTGTATTTTTAATATTATTGCAGACTTGGAATTATAGCAGCTGCTAGCAACAGTCGCAATTGAATCCGGCAGGCTGGTTGTACCCAAGCTGATCGATCAAACCGTGTATGGCCAGCCTAAGCTACTGTGGACACAATAAAGAGGGTCATGGAGGTCTGGTTAGTGCAAAGTTTGAGTGTGAGCACCAAGAGAGCATGGGTTTTGTGTTCTGGGAAGGAGGTGTTTTGTAGTCCACCACGCATGATTTACTGGAGCACATACTGTATTGAGATTTGGATAAAATAATAAATATATATATTGTTAAGATATAACAGCAATTAGGGCCCATTCACACCACCAATGTTAGGTTGTGTTGGGCTACATTGCCCAATGTAGTCCCAAGCAACACCTATAGTTTAAAGAGGAGTTTCGCCCCCACATACGAAAAAAATAAATAAATCAGCAGCTACACATACAGTAGCTGCTGACTTTTAATAATAGGACACTTACCTGTTCTGGAATCCAGCGATGTCGGCACCCGCAGCCAATGTTTCCATTGGCTCTCAGGTGGTGCCGCCGCCATTCGTAGTAAGGGAACCCGGCAATGAAGCCTTGGCAGGTTCCCTACTGCGCATACGCGAAGCGCGCTGCACTCTCTTACTCACTGGCCCGGCAGCAGGGGAAGGAGGAGGGAGGCTGCAGTACAATCATATGTTCATAATGTGCACACTAGTAGGTGTACTGTGGTGTGAATTAACCCTTGCAGAGAAGCCTGGATGAGACGCCGTGAGACAACGTGTCCTATCTGTATACTAACCGCCCTATACTTGCCAGCACATTGTAAGTGCATTATGCTTTAATTCTACAATAAATGTGTATGCAATATCACACTATGGAGCTTTTTCTTTCCCTCTGAGATACCAACTACGGTCCATATCTGTATCCTGATACCGGCAGTGGGTCTGAAGGGAGACCTAAAATCCCTGTGCTCACATTGACCGCCGTAATAGTGGTCTATTCTATCTGATAAGGAGATTTTGATATCACTTCCTGCGGTGTCTCTAATGGTGGATGGAATTTTCTCCTATTCAAAGTTTTCCTTCATATCTCTTCATATCAAGACACATTACTTCAAGGATATGTTTCCCCTCTTTTATATCCATTGCTGATTGCCAGCAAGATACATTTATTTCACTATTGTGATCGGGACTATTTTCTTTTATATGGTTCTTTTATATGTTTTATATGTTTTTTTCTCAGTAATTTGTGTTTTTACCACATTTCACATGCACCTTAGTAATCAATTATTATTGGTCATATTTTTTCATATGTTTTATCACATAAGGTTCATGTTCACTTATTAGCGCCGTACTTTATTTTTATTTTATGAACTTCTGACGTACCTCGCCATCGCAAGGTCTGACGGAAGTGAGGATAGGCTCCCCCCCAAAAGGTGCCAAATGTGTCAAATTTTTGCACCGTGCAATCTGACATGCTGAATGCATCACAATGATCTACAGCACTAAGTAATAACAATAGAAGTAAAAAGAAAAGAAAAACATTGCAATGTGTGTTAAAACTGCCAGTCAGCAAGGTAAAACGCCCACAATCATATGTTCATAATGTGCACACTAGTAGGTGTACTGTGGTGTGAATTAACCCTTGCAGAGAAGAAGAATTTTTTAATGAATTTATACCTAAAAAATTACTTAGAACCCCCAAACATTATATATATATATTTTTTAGCAAATGACAGTCATGGCAATATTTTATGTCACACGATATTTGTGCAGCTGTCTCTCAAACGCAAATTTTGTGTAAAAAAATACACTAATGTGAAAGATGATGTTACACTGAGTAAATGGGTACCGAACATGTCACGCTTTAAAATTGCGCACACTCATGGAATGGCGACAAACTACGGTACTTAAAAATCTCCATAGGCAACGTTTTAAAATTTTTAAACGGTTACCTCTTTAGAGTAACAGGGGAGGTCTAGTGCTAGAATTATTGCTCTCACTTAAACGATCGTGGCGATACCTCACATGTGTGGTTTGAACACTTATTATATTTGCGGGCGTGACTTAGGTATGAGTTTTCTTTGGCGTGCGAACATGGAGGGATTGGTGCATTAAACCTTTTTTTTTTTTTAATACTGTCCCTTAAAATAAAAATTATGATCACTTTTACTGTTGTCACAGGGAACGTAAACATCCATTGTGACAGTAATAGGCAGTGACAGGTACGCTTTATGGAGGGAGGGGGGGTCCTCCTCTGCCAAGATCAGTGTTTTTGAATTATGATTTTTTTTTTAAATGCCGCCGTTGGCTGCCGAGTAAACCGGAAGTGATGCTGTGATGTAGTTTCTGGGTTTCTAAATTGGAGACCCGATCAAAGGCAAATCCGGACGTGCCGGCTGGTGGCTCAGGTCTCCGGGTGGGGTGGGAGATCTGGGTGGAGCTGTGGGGGGATGTGGACGTCCCCTCCCGCTTCTTGTAATGACAGCTGATGCTGTTCATTCATGGCAGCCAGTGAAAAAAGACGGGACAGGCAAAAGGTGTCAGTCACTCAGGTGAGCAGATCCCACATTTTTAGACAAATCAGTGCTACGGTCAGGGAAGTGGAGAGCTTGACTGGAGCTGCTATGGCCCCTTTCACACTGACTAGTTTTTCAGGCGTTTTGCGCTAAAAATAGCGCATAAATAACGCCTAAAAAAATCCTGCCCCAGTATGCTCAATGTGAAAGCCTGAGGGCTTTCACACTGAGTCGATGCGCTGGCGGGAGGAGAAAAAATCTCCTGCAAGCCGCATCTTTGGAGCAGTGAAGGAACGGTGTGTATACCGCTCCTTTACCGCTCCTTCCCATTGAAATCAATGGGACACCGCGGTAATACCGCCCGCAAACCGCGGCTGCAGCCGCGGTTTGCGGGCGGTATTAACCCTTTTTCGGCCGCTAGTGGGGGTTAAAACCGCACCGCACCGCGAATATTGCGGTAAATACGACGGTATAGCGGCGCTAAAAATCACACCGCTATACCGCCACCGTACCTGCCCGCCCCAGTGTGAAAGGGCCAATAAGGGAGACATCAGAGTGAGATAGGGAGACAGCTAACAATACAAAGTATGGCCCATACTTTGCATTATCTGCTGTTCGACTCCTCAGGGACAGATCCGATCCAGCGATCCCACTGTATGGCGATCTCCCATCCAGGGAAGGCAGACAATGGCATCATTGGCATTGATGATTTGATTCGGATTTTGGAACTGACCTGCTGACAAGGCGTATTGCTTGCTGGACCGCGGACGTGATCTGATGGCCGCAGGGAAGATGCTGCTGTGACCTGCTGCTTGCTGGACCGATCTGATGGCTGCAAGATGTGGGTGTAGGTCAATGTATGTCACCTGGGATACAGACATCCCCAGGGGCGTACCTAGAGCATTTGACACCCGGGGCGGATCCTATATCTGGCACCCCCCCCCACATTAAAATGTAAAAACACCCCACTGTGCCCCAGGCATACCTCTGCATCCTTCAATATTTCTTTGTCACTACTGTGTACCCCCTCTCCACAACTGCACCTCTGGACCCCTTTACATTACACATCACCCTGCATCTCTGGACCCCTTTACATTACACAGCACCGCACCTCTGGGCCCCTTTATATTACACAGCCCCCTGCACCTCTGGGCCGCTTTACATTACACAGAACCCTGCATCTCTGGACCCCTTTACATTACACAGCCCCCTGCACCTCTGGGCCCCTTTACATTACACAGTCCCATGCACCTCTGGGTCCCTTTACATTACACATCCCCCTGCGCCTCTGGGCCCCTTTACATTACACAGCACCCTGCACCTCTGGGCCCCTTTACATTACAAAGTCCCCTGCACCTCTGGGACCCTTTACAATTATACAGCCCCCTGCACCCCTTTACATTACACAGCACCCTGCACCTCTGGGCCCCTTTACATTACACAGCCCCCTGCACCTCTGGGCCCCTTTATATTACACAGCCCCCTGCACCTCTGGGCCCCTTTACATTACACAGCACCCTGCATCTCTGGACCCCTTTACATTACACAGCACCCTGCCCTTCTGGACCCCTTTACATTACACAGCCCCTGCACCTCTGGGCCCCTTTACATTACACAGTCCCCTGCACCTCTGGGACCCTTTACATTACACAGTCCCCTGCATCTCTGGACCCCTTTGCATTACACAGCACCCTTCACCTCTGGGCCCCTTTACATTACATAGCACCCTGCACCTCTGGACCCCTTTACATTACACAGTCCCCTGCATGTCTGGGCCCCTTTACATTACATATCCCCCGGCGCCTCTGGGCCCCTTTACATTACACAGTCCCCTGCACCTCTGGGACCCTTTGCATTACATAGTCCCCTGCACCTCTGGACCCCTTTACATTACACAGTCCCCTGCGCCTCTGGGCCCCTTTACATTACACAGTCCCCTGCACCTCTGGGCCCCTTTACATTACACAGTCCCCTGCACCTCTGGGCCCCTTTACATTACACAGTCCCCTGCACCTCTGGGCCCCTTTACATTACACAGTCCCCTGCAGCTCTGGACCCCTTTACATTACACATCCCCCTGCGCCTCTGGGCCCCTTTACATTACACAGTCCCCTGCACCTCTGGGCCCCTTCACATTACACAGTCCCCTGCAGCTCTGGACCCCCTGCATGTTACACAGACCCCCCTTCAGCGCAGGCCCCCCTTCAGTGTATCCACCCCTTCAATGCAGACCCCCATTCAGTGCAGACCCCCCCGTTCAGTGCAGCCCCCCCCTGTTCAGTGCAGACGCCCCCTTGTTCAGTGTAGCCCCTCCCCCCGCTCAGTGTAGCCCCCCCTCGTTCAGTGCAGATGCCCCCTTGTTCAGTGTAGCCCCCCTCGTTCAGTGTAGCCCCCCTCGTTCAGTGCAGACGCCCCCTCGTTCAGTGCAGACGCCCCCTCGTTCAGTGCAGACGCCCCCTCGTTCAGTGCAGACGCCCCGCTCAGTGTAGCCCCCCCTCGATCAGTGTAGCCCCCCTGCTCAGTGTAGCCCCCCTCGTTCAGTGCAGGCGCCCCCTCGTTCAGTGCAGGCGCCCCCTCGTTCAGTGTACCCCCCCCGCTCAGTGTAGCCTCCTCTTTCAGTGTACTCCCCCCTCGTTCAGTGTACCCCCCCTCGTTTAGTGAAGCCCCCCCTTCAGTACCTCAGATCAGCGCAGCGGCACATGCATGCAGGTCCCCTCCCCCTGTTTACACATAAACAGAGAGGAGGGGGAGGCGGCTTCACTCTGCTGCTCTGTGCCTGTGTGACATTTGGGATCACACAGACAGGCAGCCCGTGGCCGCGAGAGGAGAGGAGGGGATGGTAGGTGCAGCGGTGTCACTCTGCACCCCCCGCACACCCCCTTCCCCCCGCCCTCGCCACTGTAGCTAGCTCGCCGCGGCCTCTCCCTACCTGTCAGTGTGCCGCTGTGGCGCTGCCTAAACCCGCGGCGCTGCCACCGCGGGTGTAGTACAATCGCGGAGGGGGGTGCCGGTCTGACACCCCCCCCAGTGTGTGGTACCCGGGGTGCCCCGCCCCCCTCGCCCCCCCTTAGTACGCCTCTGGACATCCCTCCCCCTTATCAGACCAGCTCACCTGGGTTGTGAACACAGCAACACCCCCCCTCCCCTTATCAGGTAAGCTCACAGCTCAGCTACTTCTGGAATCTGCACCCTGTACATAGCAAACGCCTGGATTCTGCATCCTGTATATAGCACGTGTCTACATTCTGCACCCTGTAAATCGCACGTGTCTACATTCTGCATCCTATATATAGCACGTGTCTACATTCTGCACCCTGTAAATCGCACATGTCTACATTCTGCACACTGTAAATCGCACATGTCTGCATTCTGCACCCTGTAAATCGCACATGTCTACATTCTGCACACTGTAAACCGCACATGTCTACATTCTGCACCCTGTAAATCGCACATGTCTACATTCTGCACACTGTAAATCGCACATGTCTGCATTCCGCACCCTGTAAATCGCACATGTCTACATTCTGCACACTGTAAATCGCACATGTCTACATTCTGCACACTGTAAATCGCACATGTCTGCATTCTGCACACTGTAAATCGCACATGTCTACATTCTGCACACTGTAAATTGCACATGTCTGCATTCTGCACACTGTAAATCGCACATGTCTGCATTCTGCACCCTGTAAATCACACATGTCTACATTCTGCACACTGTAAATCGCACATGTCTACATTCTGCACACTGTAAATCGCACATGTCTGCATTCTGCACCCTGTAAATCGCACATGTCCACATTCTGCACCCTGTAAATCCCACATGTCTACATTCTGCACACTGTAAATCGCACATGTCTGCATTCTGCACACTGTAAATCGCACATGTCTACATTCTGCACACTGTAAATTGCACATGTCTGCATTCTGCACACTGTAAATCGCTTATGTCTGCATTCTGCACCCTGTAAATTGCACATGTCTACATTCTGCACACTGTAAATCGCACATGTCTACATTCTGCACCCTGTAAATCGCACATGTCTGCATTCTGCACCCTGTAAATCGCACATGTCTGCATTCTGCACCCTGTATATAGCACATGTCTGCATTCTGCAACCCCCCCAATCAGGTCAGCTACAGTGCTACACTAAACACATGGTAGGGGGTGGTGGACACAGCAATCACCCCCCCCCCCCAAATCAAGTCAGCTACATACAGTGCTAGTACACATGGCAGGGGGTAGTGGACACAGCAATCACCCCCCCCCCAAATTAGGTCAGCTACATACAGTGCTAGTACACATGGCAGGGGGTGGTGGACACAGCAATCACTCCCCCCCCCAAATCAGGTCAGCTACATACAGTGCTAGTACACATGGCAGGGGGTGGTGGACACAGCAATCACCCCCCCCCCAAATCAGGTCAGCTACATACAGTGCTAGTACACATGGCAGGGGGTGGTGGACACAGCAATCACCCCCCCCCCAAATCAGGTCAGCTACATACAGTGCTAATACACATGGCAGGGGGTGGTGGACACAGCAATCACCCCCCACCCTCCCAAATCAGGTCAGCTACATACAGTGCTAGTACACATGGCAGGGGGTGGTGGACACAGCAATCACCCCCCCCCCAAATCAGGTCAGCTACATACAGTGCTAATACACATGGCAGGGGGTGGTGGACACAGCAATCACCCACTCCCCAAATCAGGTCAGCTACATACAGTGCTAGTACACATGGCAGGGGGTGGTGGACAAAGCAATCACCCCCCCCCCCCTCCAAATCAGGTCAGCACAGGGTGGCAGAGCAGACACACACACACTCCTCCAGGCTCTTCTTTTTACAACACCCCCGAGCCCCCCCCCCCGCTCACCACTGTCCCCTAGCTTTCAGACTCAGTCTCAGCTAGGGAGTAACTTGGGAGGTCCGGATTCGATTCCTGATCCTGACTGTGTCTGTGGTAGCAGCTGAGCCGCCCCAGTGAAGAGAGATGATGACAGACACAGGCTGAGGCCGCAGTGGTGGGTGGAGGCGGAGCTAGCAGGAGGGAATTCAGTCACTGAACGAGTGGATGGTCTGGACCAGTCTATTGCGGCCGCGGCACTGGGGGTGTTCTAAAAACACCTAAAGGGAAAGGGAGCAGCCAGAGCCAGCAGGGATGCCCTTGGGATGATCGGATGGTGTCATCCGATTCGGGTGCGGAGCGCACCCCATTTAGCGAAGTCACTCGGCCACTGACACCCCCCAATGTGTGGTACCTGGGGCGGAGCGCCCCCCGCCCCCCTATTGGTATGCCCCTGTTTGGTTGATTTGATCTTTCTCCTAGGTCAGTGATGGTGAACCTTGGCACTCCAGATGTTTTGCAACTACATTTCCCATGATGCTCAACTCCACTGCAGAGTGCCTGAGCAACATGGGAAATGTAGTTCAAAACCATCTGGGGTGCCAAGGTTCACCATCACTGTCCTAGGTTATCCTAGTGCAGTTGTAGTGCCATGTTTATTTTTCAGAAGTAAATTACCATCATTGTCAGTGTAAACATACCCATTTTTTTGGGGGGGGGGGGGGCAACATTGATATAAGAAGCCACACATTGTTGATTCCAAAATATTTTTTATTGGAGCACAATTGTTTGTTTATTTTTATATAAATATAAAATGGTATATTTTTAGTATTTTTAGGTATTTTTCTTGCTAAAACGCATGAACCATATGTAACTAGTAAAGTTCAACATGTACAATAGTACTTAAAACAATTAAAACCTTACAAAACCAAATCTCAAAACAACAAACAAAAGACAAAAAATTTTTTTAGCCCATATAAAAGATTTAAACCCTCCCAAGAACATCTCTTATTTTTTTGATTCTTTGCTCCAGCTGCTTGCTCTTTTGCCTGATCTGGAGCAAGTTTTCGTTCATTTATCCAGGTCACGAGAGCAGACCATAAGTTCTTGGATCAACATCTGGGCACTGTGACTGTTGAATGTTGCTTGGGCCGCAGGCAGAAAAGCACCTTAAATTTAGAAAAAAAACAATGTCTTATAAATATGCAGGCCTACATCTATTACCTGAGGCTGTGGTGTATGACACTGACCTGTTGTGTTGCCATTTTCCACTTCTTCCTCCACATCCTGCGGTTGTGGGTCTTGGGTTGGTGGTGTGGGGTTCCTAGCCTCCTGTCTCGAAGCTCTTTGAATCCCTATTAGATTGAACCCAAAGGTAGACTTCAGTAAATAAATATATTTAGGCCTGAAAGAGGAATATTAATCATTCTTTGGAAGTGTGGTACAATTGTCTTTTTTGTCAATAGTTCTAAGCTGAACACATTACCAAAGCTGGTAGATTGATCTATTTTGGTCAGGTTTCACACATGGAAACACACCAAGTATCCACTGGATCACCTGTGTGTGACACCATCAAAAGGTTGTTCATGTGGCCCACACTTGTGCTAATGTGTCCAGATGTGTAAGCAGCTGCTGAGCATACTCTCCTAACCGTACACTGAATCCAGTTACATTAGTTAAATATAGTTACCAACACATATACACAACCATGTTTATAAAAAATTCTCACATGAACAGTTCAAGATGTCAAGTTTCATGGTCTTGGGCACAATAATCAGTCGTAGGAATCATCGTTCAATCGTTCACTAAATGACGATGTTTTGGTCTGATACAGTGTTAACTACATTTGATCATTCCTTAATAGGCTAGTTCAAATTTAGTTAACACTGTATTATAAAAAAAACATTGTATTATTGTTAATGAACGATGATTTCTACGATCGATTATTGTGCCCAAGAACATGAAACTTGGCATTTGAACAGTTCAAGATGTCAAGTTTCATGTTCTTGGGCACAATAATCGATCAAAGAAATCATCATTCATTAGCAATAATACGATGTTTTTTTTAAAATACAGAATGATCAAATGTAGTTAACACTGTATCAGACCAAAACATCGTCATTTAGTGAACGATTGAACGATGATTCCTACAACTGATTATTGTGCCCAAGAACATGAAACTTGACATCTTGAACTGTTTATGTGAGAATATTTTTGAACAGTTCAAGATGTCAAGTTTCATGTTCTTGGGCACAATAATCAGTCGTAGGAATCATCGTTCAATCGTTCACGAAATGACGATGTTTTGGTCTGATACAGTGTTAACTACATTTGATCATTCCTAAATAGGCATGTTCAAATTTAGTTAACACTGTATTATAAAAAAAACATTGTATTATTGCTAATGAACAATGATTTCTACGATCGATTATTGTGCCCAAGAACATGAAACTTGACATCTTGAACTGTACTACATTAAATAAAAAGCACATGCAGCACCACGCTAGTAGTAAAAATCTGAGTAACTGTAAATCTACTTACTTTTTCTGATCACATTTTTGATTTTCCTGTATTGCTCCGGCTCCCTCAACTTGATGTCAGACCATCTTTTGCGGAGCTGTTCTTTGGATCTGCGAACCCCAGATTTCCTGTGCAGACTTTTCACCACTTTGTCCATGATTTTAGCCTTCACCTGATTAGGCTTTTTGTATGGGCCATGTTTAGCATCGTAATCCTCCCTCCTCAATATTGCCACCATTTCCACCATCTCCTCAAACGCCATGTTTGTGGCCTTGTATCTCCTGGATCTGGTCTGGGGTTCTTCCACACTTTCCTGCTCATATCGCAGAGTCTCCGCCATGTTGTTACATAGTTACATAGTTAGTCAGGTTGAAAAAAGACACAAGTCCATCCAGTTCAACCATAAAAAAAATAATATATATATATATATATATATATATATATATATATATATATATCGTACAATCCCATATACCCAATTCTATACCCACAGTTGATCCAGAGGAAGGCAAAAAAAAAAAAAAACAGCAGAGCATGATCCAATTTGCTTCAGCAGGGGAAAAAATTCCTTCCTGATCCCCCGAGAGGCAATCGGATATTCCCCGGATCAACTTTACCTATAAATGTCAGTACCCAGTTATATTATGTACATTTAAGAAAGAATCCAGGCCCTTCTTAAAGCAATCTACTGAGCTGGCCAGAACCACCTCTGCAGGGAGTCTATTCCACATTTTCACAGCTCTTACTGTGTAGAAACCTTTCTGTATTTGGAGGTGAAAATCTCTTTTCCTCTAGACGCAGAGTGCCCCCTTGTCCTTTGTGTTGACCGTAAAGTGAATAATTAAACACCAAGTTCACTATATGGACCCCTTATATATTTGTACATGTTGATCATATCCCCCCTTAATCTCCTCTTCTCAAGAGTGAATAAATTCAGTTCCTCTAATCTTTCCTCATAGCTGAGCTCCTCCATGCCTCTTTTCCCCAATATCTTTTTTGAGAACTGGTTCCCAAAACTGAACTGCATATTCCAGATGAGGTCTTATTAATGATTTGAACAGGGGCAAAATGATATCTCTCTCTCTGGAGACCATACCTCTCTTAATACAAGAAAGGACTTTGCTCGCTTTGGAAACCGCAGCTTGGCATTGCATGCCATTATTGAGCTTATGATCTACCAAAACCCCCAGATCCTTCTCCACTACGGATCCCCCCAGTTTTACTCCCCCTAGTATGTATGATGCATTCATATTCTTAGCCCCCAAGTGCATAACTTTACATTTATCAACATTAAACCTCATCTGCCACATAGTCGGCCAATTAGACAGAGCATTGAGGTCGGCTTGTAAATTGGCGACATCCTGTAAGGACGTTATTCCACTGCATAGCTTGGTGTCATCTGCAAAGACAGAAAGGCGCGCCGGCCTTCTGAGATTTAAAGGGCCAGCGCACCATTGATTGGTGCCTGGCCCAATTACTGTGTGCACACCCAAATCTGATATAAACCCACTTCCCCTTCCTGTCCTTGCCGGATCTTGTTGTCTTAGTACCCTGTGGAAGCGTTTTGTGAGTTGCCTTGCCTGTGTATCTGACCTGCTGCCATTGTCTCAGACTACGAACCATTGCCGCCTGCCCTGACCCTCTGCTACGTCTGACCTTGCCTCTGCCTAGTCCTTTTGTACCGCGCCTATCTCAGCCGCCAGAGAGGTGGAGTCGCTACTGGAGGACACGACCTGGTTGCTACCGCCGCAGCAAGTCCATCCCGCTTTGCGGCGGGCTCTGGTGAATACCGGTAGCTGCTTAGAACCGGTCCCTCAGTACGACCCGTGCCATCCCCTCTCTGGTACAGAGGATCCACCTCCTGTATCCCCACTAGCCGTCAGTCCGGCTCATGACAGTAGATCCGGCCATGGATCCCGCTGACGTGCCGCTGCCTAGTCTCGCTGATCTCACTACCGTGGTTGCCCAGCAGTCGCAATTGATTGCCCAACAAGGACAGCAGCTGTCGCAGTTGACCGCCATGATCCAGCAGCGTCTGCCGCCACAAGCTCCAGCATCTTCCCCTCTCCGAGCTGCTGCTACTACCTCGAAGATCCGCTTGTCTCTTCTGGAGAAATTTGACGGGGATCCTAGGATGTGCCAGGGATTCTTGTCCCAATGTTCCCTGCATCTTGAGATGTCAGACCAGTTTTCCACAGAACGGTCTAAGGTGGCATTCGTGGTCTGTCTGTTGTCTGGGAAGGCCTTGGCCTGGGCCACGCCACTCTGGGACCGCAATGACCCTGCTACAGCCACCGTTCAGTCCTTCCTTGCTGAGGTTCATAGCGTTTTTGAGGAACCAGCCCGAGCCTCATCCGCTGAAACCGCCCTGCTTAACCTTGTCCAAGGAAACTCCTCTGTGGGCGAATATGCCATACAGTTCCGCACACTGGCCTCAGAGCTAGCCTGGAATAATGAGGCTCTCTGCGCGACCTTCAAGAAAGGTTTATCCAGCCACATCAAGGATTGTCTGGCCGCACGAGAGATACCCTCCTCCCTGACGGAGCTCATCCACTTAGCTACCCGCATTGACATACGCTACGTTGAAAGACGCCAAGAGCTTCGCCAGGAGAAAGATCTTGTTCACACCAGGCGTTATCCGCGCCTGGCTCCTCTCTTCCTGAATCCAACGCATCCTGATACTATGCCTTCCGTCGAGGAGGCCATGCAGGTGGACCGATCTCGCCTGACCCTACAAGAGAGGACTCGCCGTAGGAATGAGAACTTATGCCTTTATTGTGCGAGCTCTGAACATTTCCTAAAGGACTGCCCTATTCGTCCTCTACGTCAGGGAAACGCCCGCACCTAGTGAACGTGGGAGAGGCGTTACTAGGTGTGAATTCTTCCTCTCCACGTCAGACTATTCCTGTGCGGATTTCCCCTTCTGCTGGCTCCCCCTTCTCTGCGGTGGCCTTTCTGGACTCTGGTTCTGCAGGAAACTTTATTGAAGCCTCTTTCATCAACAGGTTCAACGTTCCTGTTATCCATCTCATCAAACCCTTCTTCATTTCCTCTGTAAATGGAGAGAATCTGGATTGTACCGTGTGTTACCGCACCGAACCCCTGCTCATGTCCGTTGGTGTTCTTCACCAAGAAAAAATTAAATTCTTTGTTTTGCCGAACTGTACTTCTGACATCCTTCTTGGCCTACCCTGGCTCCAGCGTCATTCTCCTACCCTCGACTGGACCACTGGGGACATCAAATCCTGGGGCTACTCCTGCCACAAGCATTGTCTTAAGTCTGTACCCACCAGTCAAGTTCCCATCGCTACTCCTTTGCCCGGCCTTCCCAAGGCCTATCAGGACTTTTCTGATGTCTTTTGCAAAAAACAGGCGGAGGTCTTACCACCACATAGACCCTACGACTGCCCCATTGACTTGCTCCCAGGTACTACACCACCCCGTGGCAGAATTTACCCTCTCTCCTCTCCTGAAACCAAGGCCATGACTGATTACATACAGGAGAACCTCAAGAGAGGTTTTATTAGGAAATCATCTTCTCCAGCCGGAGCGGGGTTCTTCTTCGTTGCCAAGAAGGACGGATCACTACGCCCTTGCATAGACTATCGTGGTCTCAATAAAATCACTATTAAAAATCGCTACCCTCTGCCTCTCATCTCGGAGCTCTTTGACCATCTGCGCGGAGCAAAATTTATTTCGAAATTGGACCTCAGGGGCGCTTATAACCTCATCAGAATCCGTGAAGGAGATGAATGGAAAACCGCATTTAACACCAGAGATGGTCACTTTGAATATCTCGTCATGCCATTTGGACTTTGCAACGCTCCTGCAGTCTTTCAGGATTTTGTCAATTAAATCTTTCGGGACGTACTGTATACCTGTGTGGTTGTCTATCTTGACGACATCCTAATCTTCTCTACCAACCTTGAGGAACATCGGCTCCATGTCCGTCAAGTGCTCCAGCGCCTCCGCGTAAATCATCTTTACGCTAAATTTGAAAAATGCCTTTTTGAGCGCAGCAGCCTTCCTTTCCTAGGTTATCTGGTCTCAGGACAAGGCCTTCAAATGGACCCTGACAAGCTCTCCGCAGTCTTGGATTGGCCACGCCCCTCTGGACTCCGTGCTATCCAACGCTTCCTTAGATTCGCCAACTACTATCGCCAGTTCATACCCCACTTCTCCACCATTGTTGCTCCTATAGGGGCACTGACTAAGAAAAACGTGAATCCAAGGTCCTGGCCGCCTCAAGCGGAAGAAGCCTTTACTCGCCTTAAGACCGCCTTCTCCTCTGCACCTGTCCTGTCTCGACCAGACCCCATAAAGCCGTTCTTCCTTGAAGTTGACGCCTCCTCGGTAGGAGCCGGAGCTGTTCTTCTTCAAAAAAACGCTAAAGGAGGAAACGTCACGTGTGGTTTTTTCTCTAAAACCTTCTCCCCTCCTGAAAAAAACTATTCCATAGGTGACCGTGAACTGTTGGCCATCAAGCTGGCATTGGAAGAGTGGAGACATCTCCTGGAAGGATCCCTTCACCCTATCTCCATCTACACTGACCATAAAAATTTGTCCTACCTTCAGTTCGCTCAGCGCTTAAATCCTCCCCAGGCCAGGTGGTCATTGTTCTTTGCCCGGTTCAATTTCCAGATCCATTTTCGTCCCGCAGACAAGAATGTCAGGGCTGATGCCTTGTCCTGTTCCTCCGATGCCTCTGAAACCGGGACTCCCCCTCAACACATCGTACCCCCTGAGTGTCTGATTTCCTCTGCTCCTGCTTCTCTGGTGCCAGTTCCTCCAGGAAAAACTTTCGTTCCTCCATGCCTTCGTCTCCAGATACTCAGGTGGGGCCATTCCTCCCATCTAGCCGGTCACGCTGGGATCAAAAAATCCATACAATTGATGGCCAGACACTATTGGTGGCCTACCCAGGAAAAAGATATGACTGACTTTGTACGGGCCTGCACTATCTGTGCACGTGACAAGACTCCACGCCAGAAGCCTGCAGGTCTTCTCCTTCCTCTACCTGTGCCTGAACAACCATGGTCCCACATTGCCATGGATTCATCACGGACCTTCCTTTGTCTCATAGTAACACTGTCATCTGGGTGGTCGTTGACCGCTTTTCAAAAATGGCTCATTTTGTCCCGCTTCCTGGTCTGCCTACTGCACCTCAGTTGGCAAAGCATTTTTTTCTTCAAATTTTCCGTCTCCATGGGCTACCCTCACATATCGTCTCTGATAGAGGCGTTCAATTCATCTCAAAATTTTGGAGAGCTCTCTGTACTCAACTAAAGATTAAGTTGAATTTTTCTTCCGCTTATCACCCGCAATCCAATGGACAGGTGGAGAGAGAGTTAACCAGGTCCTTGGTGACTACTTACGACATTTTGTCTCCGCCCGTCAAGACGATTGGGTCGACCTATTGCCCTGGGCAGAATTCTCATACAATTTCAAGAACTCTGAATCGTCCTCCAAATCACCTTTCTTTGTGGTCTACGGCCGTCACCCATTGCCCCCCCTCCCCAACCCCACTTCTTCTGGAGTTCCTGCCATGGATGAATTAACTCAAGACTTCACCTCTATCTGGAAAGAGACTCAAAAGTCGCTATCACTGGCCTCTGCCCGCATGAAGAGACATGCAGATAAAAAAAGAAGAATTCCTCCTGTCTATGTCCCTGGTGACAAAGTGTGGATCTCCTCCAAATATGTTCGGTTTCAGGTACCTAGCTACAAGCTGGGCCCTCGTTACCTCGGACCTTTTAAAATCAAAAACCAAATCAATTCTGTCTCCTACAAACTCCATCTTCCTCCTTCTCTTCGTATCCCCAATTATTTTCATGTGTCTCTTCTCAAACCCCTCATTCTTAACCGATTTTCCCCCAAGGTCACTGCTCCTGCTCCTGTCTCTGGTTCTTCCGATGTCTTCTCGGTGAAAGAAATCCTCGCCTCCAAGGTCATCCGAGGTAAAATATTTTTTTTAATAGATTGGGAGAACTGTGGTCCTGAAAAGAGATCCTGGGAGCCTGAGACCAACATTTTAGACAAGGAGCTCATCCGTAGATTCTTGGGTTCCAAGAAAAGGGGGAGACCTAAGGGGGGGTACTGTAACGCCGAGCGCTCCGGGTGTCCCATCCTTCCCGGAGCGCTCGCGGCGTCGGTCCCCCTGCAGCGCTCCGGTCAGCCCCCCTGGCCGTGGGCGCTGCTCTGTTACCGGCGGGGATGCGATCCACGCGGCGGCACATCTCCGTCCGCGGATCGCATCCCATCCTACTCACCATCCTCCTCCTGCTCCTTCCCGGCGCACGCGGCCCCGCTGCGCTCTAGGGCACGTGCGCGCCGGCCTTCTGAGATTTAAAGGGCCAGCGCACCATTGATTGGTGCCTGGCCCAATTACTGTGTGCACACCCAAATCTGATATAAACCCACTTCCCCTTCCTGTCCTTGCCGGATCTTGTTGTCTTAGTACCCTGTGGAAGCGTTTTGTGAGTTGCCTTGCCTGTGTATCTGACCTGCTGCCATTGTCTCAGACTACGAACCATTGCCGCCTGCCCTGACCCTCTGCTACGTCTGACCTTGCCTCTGCCTAGTCCTTTTGTACCGCGCCTATCTCAGCCGCCAGACAGGTGGAGTCGCTACTGGAGGACACGACCTGGTTGCTACCGCCGCAGCAAGTCCATCCCGCTTTGCGGCGGGCTCTGGTGAAAACCGGTAGCTGCTTAGAACCGGTCCCTCAGTACGACCCGTGCCATCCCCTCTCTGGTACAGAGGATCCACCTCCTGTATCCCCACTAGCCGTCAGTCCGGCTCGTGACAACTACTCTCTGAATTCTGTCTTTTAGCCAGTTTTCTATCCATTTACAAATTGATATTTCCAATCCTGTAGACTTTACCTTGCACATGAGCCGTGTGTGGGGAACTGTATCGAACGCTTTTGCAAAATCCAAGTATACCACGTCCACAGCCACCCCTCTTGTCCAAGGTCTTACTTACCTCTTCATAAAAAGAAATCAGGTTTGTCTGACAACTTCTGTCTTTCATGAATCCATGCTGTCTGTTGCTTAAATAGTTTTTTTCCAGCAAGAACTCATCTATGTGGTCTTTTATTAATCTCTCCAGTATCTTCCCAACTATGGAAGTTAAACTAACAGGTCTATAGTTACTTGGTAAAGACTTAATTCCCTTTTTAAATGTAGGCACCACATTGGCCCTGCGCCAATCCAGTGGTACTATTCCTGTCATTAATTAGTCCCTAAAAATTAAATACATTGGCTTTGAAATTACAGAGCTCAATTCTTTTAGGATCCGTGGGTGTATGCCATCTGGTCCAGGTGCTTTATCCACCTTTATTCCATCTAAATATTTCTGGACCATATCACTTTTGAGCCATTGTGGATTTGGGGCTGTGTCACTACCACCCCCATTTTGGACATGAGCTCCCCATGCTCCTTTGTATACACAGAACTGAAGAAAGTATTTAATAAATTAGCCTTCTCTTTGTCCACAGTCACCAACTCTAGATTATTTTGTAAAGGGCCTACATGCTCAGACTTGACCTTTTTACTATTAATATATTTGAAGAATTTTTTGGGGTTTGTCCTACTATCTTTTGCAATCTGTCGTTCATTTTGAATTTTTGCATCCTTGATTTCCTTTTTACATATCCTGTTATATTCTTTGTAACATTTAAATGACACTAGTGTTCCCTCATTTTTATATTTTTTAAAAGCTCTTTTCTTATAGTTTATAGCTTTTTTAACTTTGGCAGTGAGCCACATAGGTTTTATTTTTAGCCTTTTAAACTTATTGCCCATGGGAATATACTTTGCAGTGAGTTCACAAACAGTCTTTTTGAAGAATTCCCATTTCTGTTCTGTGCCCATTGATGCCAATATTCCCTCCCAGTCTAAGTCCTGGAGAGCAGCGCTCATCCTTGGAAAATTTGCTCTCTTAAAATTAAGTGTTTTTATCTTTCCCGTATGTGATTTCTGCTTACAACTAACATCAAATGAAATCATGTTATGGTCACTGCTACCCAGGTGTTCCTTTATCTGAACATTAGTAATACGCTCTGCATGGTTTGAGATTACCAGGTCCAACAGAGCATCATTCCTAGTTGGGGCCTCAATAAACTGGACCATAAAATTGTCCTGCAATAGGTTTATAAATTTAATTGTCCCAGCAGTTCCATTACTCCAGTCAATTTCTGGGTAGTTAAAATCCCCCATTATTATCACCGTCCCAGCCCTTGCAGCCCTTTCCATCTGTGCAAGGAGCTGAGTCTCCACCTCCTCATTAACATTGGGTGGTCTATAACAAACTCCAATGATTAGCTTTGAACTACGCACATCTGTATGCAGTTCCACCCATAATGCTTCAGACTCATCCCACTCTCCATCCACCAGGTCCTCTTTCACACTCGCTTTGAGATCACTTCTCACATAGAGACAGACCCCTCCACCTTTCCTTTTTACCCTGTCTTTCCGAAAGAGTGCATAGCCAGGAATATTAATAGCCCAGTCATGTGAGGAATGAAGCCAAGTTTCAGCAATACCGATTACATCATAGCTCTCCTCATGCACCAGAGCTTCCAACTCACCTATTTTGCTTGGCAGACTTCTGGCATTGGTGAACAGACACTTTAATGCATTAACCACTTAAGCCCCGGACCATTTGGTAGCTAAAGGACCAGAGGTGATTTCAGAATTTTGCACTGCGCTGCTTTAACTGTAAATTGTGCGGACATGCAATGTTGTACCCAAACGAAATTTGCGTCCTTTTCTTCCCACAAATAGAGCTTTGTTTTAATGGTATTTGATTGCCTCTGCGATTTTTATTTTTTGCGATATAAATGGAAAAAGACCAAAAATTTTGAAAAAAAATGATATTTTCTACTTTTTGTTATAAGAAAAATCGAATAAACTCAATTTTAGTCATACATTTAGGCCAAAATGTATTCAGCCACATGTCTTAGTAGAAAAAAAATGTCAATAAGCGTATATTTATTGGTTTGCGCAAAAGTTATAGCGTTTACAAACTAGGGTACATTTTCTGGAATTTACACAGCTTTAAATTTATAACTGCCTATCTCATTTCTTGAGGTGCTAAAATGGCAGAGCAGTACAAACCCCCCCCAAATGACCCCATTTTGGAAAGTAGACACCCCAAGGAAATTGCTGAGAGGCATGTTGAGCCCATTGAATATTTTTTTTTGTACCAAGTGATTGAATAATGACAAAAAAAAAATTACAAAAAGTTGTCACTAAATGATATATTGCTCACACATGCCATGGTTATATGTGGAATTGCACCCCAAAATACATTCTGCTGCTTCTCCTGAGTACGGGGATACCACATGTGTGGGACTTTTTAGGAGCCTAGCCACGTACGGGACCCCGGAAACCAAGCACCGCCTTCAGGATTTCTAAGGGCGCCAATTTTTGATTTCACTCCTCACTACCTATCACAGTTTCAAAGGCCATAAAATGCCAAAAATAGCACAAACCCCCCCCCCCCCAAATGACCCCATTTTGGAAAGTAGCCACCCCAAGCTATTTACTGAGAGGCATGTTCAGTCCATGGAATATTTTATATTTTGCCACAAGTTGTGGGAATATGACAAACTTTTTTTTTTTGCACAAAGTTGTCACTAAATGATATATTGCTCACACATGCCATGGGCATATGTGAAATTACACCCCACAATACATTCTGCTGCTTCTCCTGAGTACGGGGATACCACATGTGTGGGACTTTTTGGGAGCTTAGCCGCGTACGGGACCCCAAAAACCAAGCACCGCCTTCAAGGTTTCTAAGGGCATAAATTTTTGATTTCACTCCTCACTACCTATCACAGTTTTGAAGGCCATAAAATGCCAAGATGGCACAAAACCCCCCCCAAATGACCACATTTTGGAAAGTAGACACCCCAAGCTATTTGCCGAGAGGTATGTTGAGCCCATTGAATATTTTTTTTTTGTCCCAAATGATTGAATAATGACAAAAAGAAAAAAAAAATGTACAAAAAGTTGTCACTAAATGATATATTGCTCACACATGCCATGGTTATATGTGGAATTGCACCCCAAAATACATTCTGCTGCTTCTCCTGAGTACGGGGATACCACATGTGTGGGACTTTTTGGGAGCCTAGCCGCGTACGGGGCCCCAAAAACCAAGCACCGCCTTCAGGATTTCTAAGGGCGTAAATTTTTGATTTCACTCCTCACTACCTATCAGAGTTTTGAAGGCCATAAAATGCCAAAATAGCACAAAACCCCCCCAAATGACCCCATTTTGGAAAGTAGACACCCCAAGCTATTTACTGAGAGGCATGTTGGGTTCATGGAATATTTTATATTTTGCCACAAGTTGCGGGAATATGACAAACTTTTTTTTTTTTGCACAAAGTTGTCACTAAATGATATATTGCTCACACATGCCATGGGCATATGTGAAATTACACCCCAAAATACATTATGCTGCTTCTCCTGAGTATGGGGATACCAGATGTGTGGGACTTTTGGGAGCCTAGCCGCGTACGGGACCCCAAAAACCAAGCACCGCCTTCAAAGTTTCTAAGGGCATACATTTTTGATTTCACTCCTCACTACCTATCACAGTTTTGAAGGCCATAAAATGCCAAGATAGCACAAAACTCCCCAAAATGACCCCATTTTGGAAAGTAGACACCCCAAGGAAATTGCTGAGAGGCATGTTGAGCCCATTGAATATTTTTTTTTTGTCCCAAGTGATTGAATAATGACAAAAAAAAAAAATGTACAAAAAGTTGTCACTAAATGATATATTGCTCAAACATGCCATGGTTATATGCGGAATTGCACCCCAAAATACATTTGGCTGCTTCTCCTGAGTACGGGGATACCACATGTGTGGGACTTTTTGAGAGCCTAGCCCTTTCTGACACTTTTTGTTTACATGAAAACATTTTTTTTTGCAAGAAAATTATGTTGAACCCCCAAACATTATATTTTTTTTTTAAAGCAAAGGCCCTACAGATTAAAATAGTGGGTGTTGCATTTTTTTTTTCCACACAGTATTTGCGCAGCGATTTTTCAAACGCATTTTTTGGGGGAAAACACAGTTTTTTTATTTTTAATGCACTAAAAAACACTATATTGCCCAAATGTTTGATGAAATAAAAAAGATGATCTTAGGCCGAGTACATGGATACCAAACACGACATGCTTTAAAATTGCGCACAAACGCGCAGCGGCGACAAACTACATTCATTTTTAAAAGCATTTAAAAGCCTTTACAGGTTACCATGTTAGATTTACAGAGGAGGTCTACTGCTAAAATTACTGCCCTCAATCTGACCTTCGCAGTGATACCTCACATGCATGATGCAAGTGCTGTTTACATATGACGCTAGACCGACGCTTGCGTTCGCTTTTGCGCAAGAGCAGGGGGGGACAGCGGTGCTTTTTTTTTATTTTTTTTAATTATTTATTTTGCTTTTTTATTTTATTTTTAAACTGTTCCTTCCATATAATTTTTTTTTACCATTTTTATTGTTATCTCATGGAATGTAAATATCCCCTATGATAGCAATAAGTAGTGACAGGTACTCTTTTTTTGAAAAAAAATTGGGGGGTTAGACCCTAGATCTTTCCTCTGCCCTCAAAGCATCTGACCACACCAAGATCGGTGTGATAAAATGCTTTCCCAATTTCCCAATGGCGCTGTTTATATCCGGGGGGGGGGGGGCATTCCCTTCATCCACCCACATCTAATGATGGGCATACATGCACCATTTATATATGCCGAAGCATGGGGGCATCCTCCCGCAAAAAAGTTATGCCGCGTACACACGGTCGGACTTTTCCACGGGCAAGCCTTTGTCGGAATTTCGACCGTATGTACGCGGCATAAAAGGTTATGCCGCGTACACACGTTCAGAGTTTTCCACGGACAAGCCTCCGTCGGAATTTCGACCGTATATACGCGGCATTAGGAGAAAAATCGCTCCTCCGCCCCTGCTGCCCCCATGCTTCGGCATATATGCTCTTTTTTTTAACTGTGGTGGTGAAATCACCTCCTACAGCACTGGAGTCACGGCTTTATGTATCGTGGGAGCAAACGCTGTTGCTGTCAAGATAAATAATTCCGCGCTGCAGTTGAATGGCGCACCTGAAAACAAAAAATTACATACCTGAAAAGCAAGCATGATAAAACATTGCAGAATAGAATACAGTAAAAAAGAGCAGAACAATAGAGAGAAAATAGAGAGAGAGAGAGAACAATAAAACGACAACTATTTTTGTTTTTTTTATTTTATATTTTTTTTGTGTTTTGTTTTTTACGTTTTTTTTTTTATTTTTTACACTTTTTTTTGTAACTTTAACAACTGTAATGGTTCGGGTCTCTCAAAATGTAATGGCATCTTGGGAGACCCTGTGTAAGTGTGTCCTAGTCTGTGAAATGCTGTACCCTACGCTAAAACTTCACTTTTGAGTGGTAGCGTTCAAAACATTCACCAAGGCAAAGACCAGTCGTGTCAGGACAGAGTGGACAATAATGACGGGTGTCACGCCTAAATCCGCACTTGCTACAGACACAACATCTTTTTTGGGGGCTCGTTGGGTAGGGGTACTCGGGAGGACATACGTATAATGCCTCTCATGCAGCCGGCTTACTGCATTTGGTAGGGGATGGTGAGGTGCAGAACCGCCTGGATATAGGAGTTCTGTGACAATCTCATTCTGGAATTTTAGAAGAGATAAAGTCCCGCCTGAAGCTCTGTATAGCACATGAGCGTTCAGCAAAGCCAATTGGAATAAGGCTAGAGACACTTTTTTGTACCAGCGTCTCGCCTTACGGTCAATTAGATACGGCGCCAACAACTGGTCGTTGAGGTCCACCCCTCCCATATTTTTGTTATATTCGTGGACACAGAGGGGTTTCTCCACAACACCAGTCGCCGTAGGAATTTGGACTGTCGTGTCTGCATGAAGGGAGGTAAGAAGGAAAACATTCTTATTGTCCCTCCACTTCATAGCGAGCAAGTTATTACATTTCACGCAGGCTCTCTCCCCCAGCCTAAGACGGGCATCTACAAGCCGCTGGGGAAAGCCCCGGCGATTAGGTCGCACGGTGCCACATGCTCCAATCTGATGATCAAACAAGTGACTAAACAGTGGCACGCTCGTGTAATAATTGTCCACATACAAGTGGTACCCCTTTCCGAATAAGGGTGACACCAATTTCCACACTATCTTGCCAGCGCTCCCTATGTAATCCGGGCAGTTGACCGGCTCAACCTGACTATCTTTTCCCTCATAAACCATAAAGCTCCATACATAGCCTGTTGCCCTGTCACAGAACTTATAGAGCTTGACCCTGTATCTGGCACGCTTGCTGGGAAGGTACTGCTTGAAAGACAAGCGGCCAGAAAATTTAATCAGGGACTCATCAATGCAGACAACTTGATCGGGAGTAAACAAGGCTGCAAAACGTTCGTTGAAGTGGTTTATGAGGGGCCGAATTTTATAGAGCCGGTCGTATTCAGGGTCCCCACGTGGACGACAAAGTTCATTGTTGTTGAAGTGCATGAACCGCAAAATCTGCTCGTATCGTTTCCTGGGCATGGAGGCAGAGAACACGGGCATGTGGTCAATTGGGTGCGTGGACCAATAAGCACGCAATGGCAGGAATTTATGTGTGCCCATGTTGAGGGAAAGGCCCAGAAAGGTCTTAAATTCGGAAACCGTAATTGGTTTCCAATCTTTGGCAATGGAAGGCAACTGGGGATTAGCGGCGATGAATTGACCAGCATATAAATTACTCTGGTCCACAATAGATCTATAGAGATCTTCCGTGAAAAACAGCGAATAATAATCAATTGGCATAAAATCAGCTGTATCCACCTGAATACCGGGTTGGGCAGTGAATGGGGGAAGTACGGGTTCTGCAGAAATGGTGGGGACCCA
Organism: Rana muscosa; assembly: GCA_029206835.1. NCBI lineage: Eukaryota > Metazoa > Chordata > Amphibia > Anura > Ranidae > Rana > Rana muscosa. The sequence continues at coordinate 1,784,975 of JARGYO010000080.1, forward strand.
ATCAGGATAGGCGAATTCTGCAGGAAGAGCACTATGGGTACGACGGGCCTGCCTTTGTCTTCTTATTGGTGGCAGCGGGACACTACTTGTGCTTGCCACCTCGCCAGCTTGAACTGCACTTATGGGACTCGCCACATCACCACGTGATACTGCAGTGCTGGATGTACGCCCAGGCTGTACTAGGCCGCTGGTGCTTGCCAATTCACCAGAAGGAATAGCGGCGCTAGTACTACTCTGCTCCATGATACGAGAGCCCTGCGGTTCTTGCTCCTCAACAACCTCAGAAGATTGGGATCGGGTATGCCTGACCTTAGCAGGGACCTCAACTTCGTCGTCAGAGCTATCTGACGTGGGGCCGCTGACGTCACTGTCTTCTACGGGAAGATATTCTGAGCCTGAATCTGACATATACGTGACTTCCTCTTCACTATCTGTCATGCTCAGAATCTCGTAGGCCTCTTTACTAGTGTACCTTCGTCTTGCCATTTTGGGCTCTAAATTTAGGGGTACACCAGTAAGATTCACAGGAAAAAAAGCACCTGACTGTCGTCAGCAAATATATCAAACGCTACAAAAAAAACTGTTAGCGATCGCAGGGATCAGGCCTGACTCTGCGAACGCTGCAGTTATGTGTTTTGTGTTTGGTAAGTGACAGTGATCGATCGATACTGCACTTGGGTGGGCTGGGCTGGGCGGAGGGGCTAAACGCAGGTGCTAGCAGGTATCTGGGCTGATCCCGCTAACACTGTGTTTTTGGGAGCCCTAAACCGCTGGGGACGCTAGTATAGATCTGATCAGATATTGATCTGTTCAGATACTATACCACTAAGGGAGGTGTATGCTTTGCGCGTGGGTGTTAGCGTTACTGGCACTAACCTAATGCTGCCTGGGGCGACGCAGACCCTCTGTGGCGCTAAAACCTAATTGATCTCACCCGCCGGGCGATCAGGGGGTTAAACCTTTATTGGGTTATATACGGCGGGTGCCCTGATGCTATAAAAAGCAAACTAACCAACCAGCGTCACCCGTAACCTTTATATGGTGATCACTGGTGAAAGGGTTAACTAGGGGCAATCAGGGGGTTAAAAACGTTATTAGGTTAAATATGGGGGTACCCGACGCTATATAAAAACCTGACGGGTTACCTAAATAACTAACTGGGTAACCAGTGTCACCAGTGACGCTTATACGGTGATCACTGGTGAAAGGGTTAACTCTAGGGGCAATCAGGGGGTTAAAATAATATATGGGGGTACCTGACGCTAGTAAAAACCTGCGGCGAACCTAAAAATAAATAACTGGCTATCTAGGACACCAGCGACACGAATACAGCGATCGGAAAAACGATCGCTTAGTGACGCTGGAGTTAGGGGGTGAAAGGGTTACCTGGGGGGCGATCAAGGGGTTAAACCTTTATTAGGGGGGGTTAGGGGGCTACCCTGGACCTAAAGGAGCCTAAACCTAACTGCCCTGCAACTTTTTACTGTCACAGATGACACTAAATGCAGTGATCAGTAAAATAAATGATCACTGCAATCAGTGACACTGTGATTGGGGGCTGGGGGGTGATCTGGGGGTGACTGGGGGGTGAAATGTGTGCCTATGTGTACCTAAGTGTCAGTGGACTGTTGGTACGCTAACCTGCTTCTTCTCTCCTCGGCGCCGGGAACGAAAAGACCGCCGCGAGGGAGATGACATCACTTCCTCTGCCTGTGTTTACATTACACGGGCAGAGGAAGCATTTTCATTCGCCGGGAGCGATCGCGAGGGGGTGGCCGAAATCGAACGGCCGTCCCCTCATCTCGGATCGCTCCCCAACGATAAACGGCCGCTCACTGTATAGGAGGGGGGTCCGATTGGACCCCCCAACTGTACAAAGGCGATCACGTACACTGTATGTGATTGTGCCTGTCGGTGCCATTCTGCCGACGTACATATACAGTGAGCGGTCGTTAAGTGGTTAATATATTTTGACCAGTCACATACTATCCTCTTGGGTGTTCCCAGATTGCAACTAGGACTTGCTACTATACTTACCTTGGGTTTATGTGCTTTGGTTACCCTACCACTAATGTGTATCAGGACGAGCGAAAAGGGGCAGGGAAAGTAGTATAACGAACGTCAGGGGCGGGGAAAGCGTGCGGAGCTTCACGCATGCGCACTGTATATAACGGAAATAGGCATCGTTGAAAACGACGTTCAGTGAGTGGAAGAAGGTCGGAAGCAACGAACGTGTAGATCGAGGGTACGTAACATTTTTCCTACTTGATGAGTCTAGAGTTGAGCAGACCCGAACTGTAAAGTTCGGTATCGTACAGAACTATTGTGTTTTTGGATCCCGGACCCGAACCCCAACAATTGACTGTATGTTCGGGTCCGGTGTTCGGCGATGTAATGGCACCTTTGTAAAAGCGTGTAATTTCTGAAGGAAAAAATAGGATTTTTGTACTCACCGTAAAATCCATTTCTCTGACATCCATGGACCGACACGGCGGCTCTTATCACTGGGTATATGTCCCTGCTTGCAGGAGAAGACCTAGGCAGAATGTTAAATGTTAAAACATTCTAGAACAAACCAGAGCTGAACAGCCCCACCCAGGGGGGCGGTCCCTCCGGACATTACCCTCCCACCTGCAGCTAGCAGACCTCAGTTCGTAACAAAGCAGCACAAACTTAAAAGGAAGGGTGGGTGCCGTGTCGGTCCATGGATGTCAGAGAAATGGATTTTACGGCGAGTACAAAAATCCTATTTTCTCTTATCATCCATGGACCGACGCGGCGGCTCTTATCACTGAACGTATGGGACGTCGCAAAGCAGTGTCAAGAGGGATGGGAGCAGTATAAATGGAAAAACCAAAAAACTTCACTCCAAACAAGGCAGAGCTCCTCAACGGAGGAGTTGCCACTTTAAACAGCGGCCTGCAACACCTTGTGGCCGAAGGAAGCATCCGGAGATGCAGCCACATCAACCCTATAAAACTTAGAAAAGGTATGAACAGACGACCAGGTCGCCGCCTTGCACACTTGTGCAACCGACGCTTGATGTCGGAAAACCCAGGAAGCACCAATTGCCCTGGTAGAATGCGCCGTAACCGGGAAGGGAGGTGCCCGCCCCATGAGAGCATAGGCTTGAAAGATGGTTTGTCCGATCCACCTAGAAAATGGTGGCGGACAAAGCCGCATGGCCCTGTTCCTGACCAGAGACAGTCAAACAGAGAGTCAGACTTCCGAATAAAAGCAGCAGACAGGCACACCCGCAAGGCTCGTACCACATTCAAAGTGTGCCACGCACACTCTCTGGGATGCGATGGTCGAGGACACTAGGACGGGAGGACAATGTCCTCATTTTTGGTGAAAGGTTGAGATCACCCTTGACAAAAGAGAAAGTCGTGGATGCAACACCGCCTTATCCTTATGGATGACTAAATATGGCGACTTGCAGTACAAGGTCGCCAATTCAGATACTCGTCTAACAGAAGTGATGCCACTAAAAGGGCCACCCCCTGAGACAAAGTGAAGAGGGGAATATCCCTGATATTCTCCAAAAGGCAGGTTCCTAGAGAACCAAGAGTACCAATTCCGATCCCACGGGGGGAGAGGAGACTTGACAGGAGGGAGCCCATGGCGAACCCCCTGCACAAGGGTGCCAACCAAGGAATGACCCGCTAGTGGTCGCCGAAAAAAGACGGCCAAGGCCGAAATCTGACCCTTAATGATACTCAAAGCGAGCCTTTGGGCCACTCCATGCTGTAGGAAACGCAGGATTCTAGGGACGGAATACGTCCGAGGATGTCAGTCCAGCTCTTCGCACATGGCGATGTAAGCTTTCCAGGTACAGAGATAGTTCTGGAGGAAGACTTCCGTGTCCTTAATATGGACGAAATGACCGAGTCCGAGACCTTGGTCTCTCAACACCTGGCTTTAAACAGCCATGCCGTTAAGGCCAGAGGCTGTAAAGGCAGGATGAAATATATGACTTTGAGACAGAAAGTCCTCCCTTATTGGCAACCATCAGGGAACGGCCGCGACGAGACGTACCAGATCGGCGTACCAGTGAAGCCGAGGTCAATCCGGAGCAATGAGGATCACCGGAATTCCCTCGGTCGCCACCCTGCGCAGCAGGCGAGGGAGCAACTGCAGCGGAGGATAAATGTATATCAGATGATAATGATCCCATGGGCCACTGACGCCTCTGAGGCATCCGCCCAAGGGTCCCTGGATCTGGCCACAAATCTCAACAACTTGCGATTGAGTCGAGAGGCCATCGGGTCCACCTACGGCGTGCCCCACCGTATGTGTGGCAAAGAAGTTGAAATACCTCCGGGTGCAAGGACCACTCTCCCTGGTCCAACGTCTGGCGACTCAAATAGTCCGCCAGTTCTATGCCTGGAATGTAAACGGCCGACAGAGCCGGCACGCTTCTTTTAGCCCACTTCAGGGTACGGAGGACCTCGGAAGCCGCAGCTGAGCTCCGAGTCCCCCCTTGATGGTCGACATACGTCACCACCGTGACTTGTCCGACTGGATCCTAATGGAGCGATCCTGCAATCTCTCAGACCACGAGGAGAGGCACAGTCTGATGGCCCGTATTACTAGAACATTGATCGGCCAACGGGCTTCATCCGGAGTCCAAGCCCTTGGGCCAACAGGACTCCCCAGACTACACCCCAGCCCTTCAGGCTGGCGTCCGTAGTGAACACCGTCCATTGGACGGGGAGGAACGACTTCCCGGACCGAAGAGCCGGGGACTCAAACCACCTGGTCAGGGACGCCCTGACCAGGTGGCTCACCTGGATCGGAAAATCCAAAGACAACGGGGAGTTGTCCCAAGGGAACAAGATCTCCTTCTGCAATGCCCTGGTGTGTAATTGGGCATACGGAACGGCCTCGAAAGAGGTCACCATGAGTCCCAGGACTCCCATGCAAAAACGGATTGACGACCATATTTTGCGATGTCAGCATCCGCACTGCAGACTGAAGTGTCAGTAGCTTCCCCGGAGGTAGGAATACCTTTGCCTCCAAGGAGTCCAGAATCAGACTGAGATACTCCAGATCTCGAGTCGGGACCCGGACTGACTCCTGAATGTTTAGGAGCCACCCGAAGTCCCTGAGGGTCTGACTGACGATAGTCATACTGTCTTCTAATTCTGAGCCATTTCCTGCTCTGAGAAGAAGATCGTCCAGATAGCCCACAACAGCAATGCCTTGCTGTCTCAGCAAGCTAGAACCAGCACAAGCACCTTGGTGAACACCCTCGGCGCTGAGGCTAGGCCGAAAGGAAGAGCCACAAATTGATAGTGGACTACACCGATCGCAAGCGCAGATCGGAAAATGCAAGTAGGCGTCCTTGATGTCCAAGGTCGCCAGAAAATCCCCTTGACGGAGTGTACTGACCACCGTGCGAATGGATTCCATTCGGAACTTTTGCACCTTCACGAAGGCATTCAGGACCTGGAGGTCCAAGATAGGCCGAACCCCGTCCCCTTCTTGGGACAACAAACGAATTCGAGTAGAATCCCTGAAACCTCTCCTGTGACGGAACCGGCACAATCACTCCGGACCTCAAACCTGAATAGGCCCCATAGGGCCGCCCGACGGGCAGGAAGGAGAGGAAGATTCGAGGGAAGAATCTGTCTGGTATTAGGAATGGAACCTATCCTGTAACCTGAGGTGATCACCTCGCACACCCACCGGTAGGAGATCCGGGAGGTCCATTGATCCGTGGACCTGCAAAGTCGTCCCCCCTACCTCAGAGTCGGGTGGGGGCAAGACTTCACGCAGAGGCGGGCTAGGGAGCCGGCTTGTTCGGCATACGCACCCAGGGGCGCTCGTGTCCACCAGCCGTACCGCTGTCAGTCTGGGAGGGCCTCCCCGTTGACTGACGGAAAAAAAACTTTTTGCTGGAACGGAAGGACCCTGCTTACAGCGGCCTCCTTACCCTTGCTAGCCTGAGGAAGAACAGTGCTTTTACTTCCCGTGACATCCTTGATGATGTCATCCAGCGCAGCACCGAAAAGCCTACCACCTTTAAATGGTAAATCCTTCAGAGGCTTTTTAGAAGCTAGGTCAGCAGACCAGCACTTCAACCAGATCAGACAACGCAATACCACCGCCAGGACAGAGGCCCTGAGTTATAAGGGGCCGTGTCAAACGCTTGCCCATCCCGTAAGTGTTGGAGACACAAGGGTCGCCGCTACCACAAGCTGTAGGGCGGACCCCAACAAGGCAAACATGGCTCTACTTACCACTCCTGACCTCCTGTGAGTGGGGTCCTTAAATGCAGGAGTCCCCTCCACCGGGAGAATGGTGGCCTTGTTCAACCGGGCGACTGCAGGGTCGACCACTGGGGGAGAAGCCCACGTTTTAAGTAGGGCATCTCCAAGGGGTATCTGATAGACAAACGCAGCGGGACCATAAAAGTCTTCTGTGGCTTTTTCCCCAGACCTTATCAATGAGCTGGTCAAAGAAAGGAACATATGGAAAAAAAAAACTTTTTAGAAGGCCTGGCCCTAAGGAACCAGAGGAGACTGTCCACCTGAGGTTCTACATCCGCAGCATTTAGCTTGCGAGTGTCCCTCACTGCATCAATGAGTTCACAAAACAAGCGCCCTGTCATTTACTGACACAGAACTGGAGTCCTCCTTGCAAGGAATGTCCTGTTCAAAACCATCAAATATATTCAGAGCTAGGGTCCTGAGCGGTAGTGGCTAGGCCCATATCTGAATCAGCGCACACCCCCTTTTTTTTTTTTTGTGGAAAAAAAGTGGGGAGAGGGGCTTTTTTGCTCCCTTGCCCTCACACACTGCTTCCTCCTGGTCAGATTAATGATTCCAGGACTGCCGACAACTGGTCCCTAAGGACCGCAGGTGCAGGAGCACTGCCAGTTGTCCCTAACAATGTGAAGAAACAGGTGAACCAGACTCCAATATTGCCACCCTCTGAGACCTTATTCACCATTACAGTGAATAATACAGCCCACCCACTGGCTATGCTGGGGCTGAGGAGGGGATACCTGGAGTACTCACCACCCCTAGGGACCGCTCGGTACCGCTGTATGAGCCGCGCTGTAGCGCTGTATGAGTCGCGGTGTAGCGCTGTATGAGTCGCGCTGTAGTGCGGGTGCAGCCTGAGGTGAAGAATCTGTGAGGATGTGTGTAATTCGCGCCGTTCAGCAGTGCTGCTAGAGGCCGAAAACGAAACTGAAGCGCCGCGGCTACAAGAAAATGGCCGCCGGGCACCAGTATAACTGTGTATTGAGCCCCAGCAAAATGGCCGCCAATGGCGCACTTTTTAAAATTAAAACACTGCGCCAATGGTGCACAGAAAAAAACACAGCAAGTCCCCCAGAACACTTCCCAAGCAAAATAACAGTCATGGAGCGTCCCCCCCAGGGCAGAGTGACCCCCCAAGCATCCCCACACAGCACAACAGCACAACAGGGTGCAGAGAGCAGCATAACAGGGGGGAGACAGGGAGAACCCCCCACACACAGAAACACAGCCAGCATGTACTCACCTTGCAGCAGGAGAGACTACTTACCCGTCCCGCAAGCACCTTGGAGAACATCCCCGGTGCCACTAGAGGGACTTACTGGCTTGTTTCGGACAGACCTATTACAGAGTCGTACTGCGTAGCTGTCAGCCCGGTCCACCGCGAAAGATACAGTAGGTACTGTTCGATCTTGAGAGGACCGCAGGAGCATGAAAGCAACCCGGCCACCCCTGGAGCCATGGGGTATGTCGTGAACTGAGTCTCACGCACACAAGGCGAGGATCAGCGCGCTCGATGGTCGGACAGGGAAGACTACGAGGATACCAGTGTACCCAACCTGTTGCCCAGCCGACAGTTGATTGAAGGTCTCAAAAATAAAATAATAAAATTCCCAAAGGAATAAAATTTAAAAGTAAAATCTTCCAGGAGACTGGCTCCTGAGAGAGCCACGTCTTCTCCTTCTTCTAGGCAGAAAAAAACTGAGGTCTGCTAGCTGCAGGTGGGAGAGTAATGTCCGGAGGGACCGCCCCCCTGGGCGGGGCTGTTCAGCTCTGGTTTGTTCTAGAATGTTTTAACATTTAACATTCTGCCTAGGTCTTCTCCTGCAAGCAGGAACATATACCCATACGTTCAGTGATAAGAGCCGCCGTGTCGGTCTATGGATGATAAGAGAAAAAGTCATTTAAAACTCACTCGCGGCTATAATGAATTGTCGGCTCCCGGCAAATGCAATACATAGAAAAGTCATTGCCAAAAAAAAAAAGCGTGCGGTTCCCCCTAAATATCTATACCAGGCCCTTCAGGTCTGGTATGGTTATGGTTTTTAAGGGGAACTCCACCCCAAATTTGTAAAAAAAATTGGTGTGGAGTTCCCCCCAAAATCCATACCAGACCCTTTATCCGAGCACGCAACCTGGCAGGCCGCAGGAAAAGAGGGGGGACGATAGAGCGCCCCCCCTCCTGAACCGTACCAGGCCACATGCCCTCAACATGGGGAGGATGTCCCCATGTTGATGGGGACAAGGGCCTCATCCCCACAACCCTTGCCCGGTGGTTGTGGGGGTCTGCGGGCGGGGGCTTATCAGAATCTGGAAGACCCCTTTAACAAAGGGGACCCCCAGATCCCGGCCCCCCCCCCCTATGTGAATTGGTAATGGGGTACATTGTACCCCTACCATTTCACCAAGAAAGTGTAAAAAAATTGTAAACTAAAACACAGACACCGTTGGGAATGTCCTTTATTAAAATATTTAAAAAAAAAATATTTCAGCGATGAAATCCAGTGTCCCACGGCAATCCGATGTCCAGCGCTGTCCACACGAAATGTCATTGGCTGAGCCTGAGCGGACCTGATAGGGAACTTCCTCTGCTGTGTAAGAAATGAATAGACCCGCCCCTTCTAAAGTTCCCCATCAGGTCCGCTCAGCCAATGACGTAGGTGTTAAGGCTAAGCGGACCAGATGCGGAACGTGAGAAGGGGCGGGTCTATTCATGTATTACACTGCAGAGGATGTTCCACATCAGGTCCGCTCAGGCTCAGCCAATGACGTTTCGTGTGGACATCGCTGGACATCGGGTCGCCGTGGGACACCGGATTTCATCGCAGGAATGTTTTTTTTTTTTTTTTTTTTTTTTAATAAAGGACTTTCCCAATGGTGTCTGTGTTTTATTTTTAATTTTTTTTTACTTTCTTGGTGAAATGGTAGGGGTACAATGTACCCCATTACCAATTCACATGGGGGGGGCGGGATCTGGGGGTCCACTTTGTTAAAGGGGTCTTCCAGATTCCGATAAGCCCCCCGCCCACAGACCCCCACAACCACCGGGCAAGGGTTGTGGGGATGAGGCCCTTGTCCCCATCAACATGGGGACATCCTCCCAATGTTGAGGGCATATGACCTGGTACGGTTCAGGAGGGGTGGGCGCTCTCTCGTCCCCCCCCTCTTTTCCTGCGGCCTGCCAGGTTGCATGCTCGGATAAAGGGTCTGGTATGGATTTTTGGGGGAACTCAACGCCATTTGTTTGACAAATTTGGGGTGGAGTTCCCCTTAAAAACCATAACAGACCTGAAGGGCCTGGTATGGATATTTGGGGGGAACCGCACGCATTTTTTTATTTTTTTTAGAATTACTTTTATATGTATAGCATTTGCCGGGAGCCAACAATTCATTATAGCCTCGAGTGATTTTTAAAGGAATTTTTTTCCTTCACAAATGACACTTTGTGCAGGGACAGTTCTAGGTACTCCATTACTTTTTTAGTTCTCAGAAGTTTGGGTCCCCATTGACTTCAATGGGGTTCGGGTTCGGGGTCAAGTTCGGCCAAAATCGTCAAACCCAAACATCCAGGTGTCCGCTCAACTCTATGATGACTGATCAATTGCTGAGTTTGTGGCCTATATATGGTGATAAAGATTAGTAGTAGTCTTGACTGACATTAGTATTTTTGTCTGTTTTTTGACTTGCAGAAATCATGCAGGTATTTAAAGACCCAGATTTCATGGCAGAGTTCCTGCAAAGGTGGAAAATCTACCTGTTTTATGGGAGACCAAAAATAAAAAAAAATAAAATAAAGACGCCAGGAAGATAGCACTGGAGACCATGCTGGAATTTGTACAAACACAGATCCCCACAGCAACAATATAGGATGTGAAGAAGAAAATTGGGACCATTAGGGGCACATATCGGACTGAACGGAACAGAGTCCTAACATCAATGCGGACAGGAGCAGCTGCAGAGGACATATACAAGCCTAATCTGTGGTACTATCATCATCTTAATTTCCTGGATGACCACCTGGAATCAAGGGAATCCCTTTCCAGCCTTCCCCCCAGAAGGAGCTCCAGCCTTCCCTGCAGCCAAGTTGAAGCTTCTTTGGAGGAACAAGCTGAACTCCAGGAGGAGCCTGATTTGACCATTGGGAGCCAGGTATAGTATTTACCTAAAGATTTCTTGTACTAAAAGTATAATGTTGTCAAAGATGTTAAACTTGTGTGAAAAATTTGACCATTTATCAAAAAGTGTTTGACATATCAATAGACAGTAGTGGTCAAAAATGATGGGGACAAGAATGAAAAATGCTGGGGTCAGAATGATTGTCTTTAATATTTATTAGCATTCAGCATTGAGGTGACAAATGTGTGTGATGGATGAAGCCAAAAATTAAAATATGTACCTTTTTTATACAGGATGAGGAGGCAGGCGCCAGTGGGACCCAGGAGGAGGCAGGCGCCAGTGTGACCCAGGAGGAGGCAGGCCCCAGTGGGACCCAGGAGGAGGCAGGCCCCAGTGGGATACAGCGGAACACCAGGCCCCAGATACCTCCTCTGCGTATTCCCCAAAAAAGGGCCAGGAGGCTTATGTAGATGGAGGAGGAGACCCAGGCCCTAATTAGGGAGGCTACTGTGGCCCTCAGAGAGCCCCCCACCGCTGCAGAGGGATTTGCTGCCCTTATTGGGCACAAACTGCCAGAAATGGAAATGGGCCAGCGGCTCAAATGTGAGACCCTCATCTTGAAGGTCGTAAACATGGGCATGATGGGAAAGCTAAATGACTTTACTGACGTTGTTGATATTTGTTATGTTCCTGCCCCAGTCCCTGCTCCTGCCCCAGTCCCTGCTCCTGCTCCAGTCTCTCCTCCAGCCACAAGATCTCCTCCACAGACACAGCCTCCAAGGAAGGCTGCAGGGAAGCCTGCAGTGAAGGCAACAAAGAAGAGCAAGAAATAAGCCCAGGATATGTCCTTCAGATGGTCCCAATTTTCTTCTTCACATCCTTTGTTGTTTGCTGTGTTGATCAGTGTCTGCACTAATTCAAGCAGGGTCTCCAGTGCTGTCTTCCTGGCTTCTTTAGTTTTCCTTTACCTGTGGTTTTGTTTTGCCTTAACCTTTAATTTGTTTTGAGGCCAGAATAAATGGTTTTTTGGTTTCATGACAAAAATTGAACATGTGTTTTTATTCTAAATAGAGAGTTTGCTAGTGAGTAGGCAGGGACATTGCAAAAAAAATTTTGAAATTACCAAGGAACACTAACCTCCTTGAGGGAAAATTATAATAAATACCGTATTTATCGGCGTATAACACGCACTTTTTTCCCCTGAAAATCAAAAATGCAATAATTTCCAGCATGACGAATGTGCTATCTCCATTACGAACGCTAGTTTTACCAGAACGAGCGCTCCCGTCTCATCACTTGCTTCTGAGCATGCGTGCTTTTTTCACGTCGTTAAAGCCTACACACGGCCGTTTTTCATGACGAGAAGAACGACGAGGTGAAAAACGACGAGAAAAATTAGAGCATGTTCCAATTTTTTCATGGCCATTTTTGACGTCGTGAAAAATGCTCTGAAGCCCACACACGATCGTTTTTAATGACCATTTTAAAAAATGGCATTTTTCTCGTCATTAAAAACGGTCGTGTGTACGTGGCATAAGGCTTTACTGTTTCTGCCTGACTCCGTTTTTAAGAGTCTAGTGGGTCCTATAGAATGGTTTCCTGAAACATACAAGCACCATATTTCACAAAATATCCCTGGACATCCAGGTCTTATGTCTTAATGTAATTCTACCTCCCAAATGTAATTCTAACTTCCCTAGTCTGCCTACTGCTTTAACCTGAGCCTCGTGAGCAGGTGTGGTGAACCCAGGGACCTGGCAATAGCAGGCAGTGTTGACTATCCCTACCATCAAGGGCAATGGCTGATACTGGCTGTTAGGGATGAGCCGAACACCCCCCGGTTCGGTTCCTACCAGAACCTGCGAACGGACCGAAAGATCGCATGAACTTTAGAACCCTATTAAATACAATGGACGCGAATGTTCGAAATAAATCAAAAGTGCTAATTATCAAGGCTAATATGTTATTGTCCTAAAAAGGGTTTGGGGACCCGGGTACTGCCCCAGGGGACATGTATCAATGCAAAAAAAAGTTTTAAAAACTGCAGTTTTTTCAGGAGCAGTGATTTTAATGATGATTAAAGTGAAAAAAAAGTGAAATATTCCTTTAAATATCATACATGGGGGGTGTCTAAAGTATGCCTGTGAAGTGGCACGTGTTTCCCGTGTTTAGAACTGTCCCTGCACAAAATGAAATTTCTAAAGGAAAAAAGTAATTTAAAAACTGCTAGCGGCCTTAATGTAATGTTTGGTCCCGGCAATATGGATGAAAATCATTGAGAAAAATGGCATGGGTACCCCCCCACCCCAGCCCACTACCAGCCCCTTTGGATCTTGTATGGATATTAAGGGGAACCCTGCACCCAAAATAAAAAAAGGCCCTCTATATAATCTGAACAGCAGTATACAGGCGGTGCAAACAAGACGGGGACTGTAGGTTTGTTCTTAAGTAGAATCTGTTTGTAATTTGGAACAGGTACATATTTAAGCTTTTGGAAAACATAGGGAAGGGTTATCACCCCTGTAACATTTGTTTTGCTGTCTGTGCAGTGTGCACCTGTTCAGAACATTTCACCTCACTTTCCGTCCCAATGACAAATGGTGATAAAGCATCAGTGGAGAGGAGACACTTTTTCCCATCTTAAATCTTACAGGAGAGAATTTCCCTTCCTAGGGGGTAGATTTTCTCTCACTTCCTGTTGTCTCCTTCCGTTTGCAAGTAGGAGTCGTTTGTAAGTTGGATGTTTGAAAATAGGAGCCTGCCGTATATACTCTGCAGAAATTTGGCCCTTAGGTGTTGGTGTTGCCACAACACTGTAAGCCCTCACAGTTACTCTTATTGGGCGCGGGAACGCCCTGCTGTGAACTATTATATCAAGAATTGTAATTACATGCCATTGTTGGACAGTGGTAGGAAAAATTGGGCCTTTGGTGGTGGTGCTGGTGCCACAACACTGTAAGTCCTCACAATTACTCTTGGTGGGCGCAGGAATTGGCCCTGCTGTGAATTATTAGATCAAGAATTGTAATTACATGCCCCTGTTAAACAGGGGCATAAAAATTGGGCCTTAGGCACTGGTGCCACAACACTGCAACCCCTCACAGATACTGTACTTGGAGCGCAGCAATGAGCCCTGCTGCAAAGTATTGC